>CM050525.1:16278772-16903772 GCA_027563665.1 Antrozous pallidus
AGGGTACAGCCAGGCTTGGAGCCTAACCTCCAGGACTGGGAGTTGGTTCAAGGAAAGGCTCTTCCATGCCAGGTGAGCAGCCTGGGGGCCAGAGCCCAGGAGCCGTGCCCACCTGCGGAATGTCGAGCTCAGCAAAGTGCTCATAGCAGCCATCTGCGTTCTCGCCGCTAGTCCAGTCGCCATACACAAGGTCGTGCTGCTCCCAGAAGAGTGCTGATGTGGCGTTGAAGTCTGTAAAGTGCTCGTGCTCTGAGATGTACACGTGCAGGTTCTGTTGGGAGGAGAAGTGGGAGCTTAGGCTTCCTCATTAAGAGCCCCTGAGGTTGACAGATAAAGAGCAGGTGAACAACTGCGCCAGTGGTCAGCCTACTAATATGAATAACTCTGATGGGTGAAGAAAAAGGGGAGTTAGTGGAGAGGAGTAGCAACTAGTAGAATACATTTTCTCTTTTCTCATACCCCACCACATCTGTCCTGGTCTGAGTCTGTGATGTCTCTGAGCAAAAAGGTAACTAAAGAACGGCCAGCCTCACCTGGCTGACACAGCCCAGTGGCTGAGCGTTGACCTATGAACCAGGAGGTCAGGGCACATGTCCCAGTTGCGAGCTCAATCCCCAATGTGGGGTGTGCAGGAGACAGCCGACTGATATTTCTCCCTCTCTTTCCCTCTCCCTTCCTCTCTCAAATCAATAAAAATATATTAAAAGAAAAAAGAGAATGGCTAGCCTAGCAATTAGAATTTGGTGTTAGAAAGAATCAAGACCTCCCTGAATTATCTTCTCCCTTCTCAGCCTCTGATGGCCTAGTCAAAGCTCTGCAGGCTTATGGATAAAGCACGGTCGAGGTCTGCAGGAACATAGCCACTACCGCGAACACAGGGAAGCCATGCCTCCAAGAATTTCCTCTTTTCTCAAGTCCCCGTGGCCGTCTTTGTCCAGAGCCCTGAAGGCCCACAGACCGAGAACAGCTGAGCAGTGGTCACCCCACTGAATGGAATTCTGGGAAACTGAAAACATCAATGTGAGAAAGACACATCAATTGGTTGCCTCCCACATGGGCTCTGACCGGGACTGGGGATCAAGCCTATAACTGAGGTACGTGCCCTTGAGCAGAATGGAACCCAGGACCCTTCAATCTGCAGGCTGACACTCTATCCACTGAACCAAACTGGCTAGGACTCCCTCTGCAACTTCTTTTTTAAAAAATATATTTTATTGATTTTTTACAGAGCGGAAGGGAGAGGGATAGAGAGTCAGAAACATCGATGAGAAATATCAATCAGCTGCCTCTTGCAATGCCCCCTACTGGGGATGTGCCCGCAGCCAAGGTACATGCCCTTGACCAGAATCGAACCCGGGACCCTTCAGTCCGCAGTCCAACGCTCTATCCACTGAGCCAAACCGGTCTCGGCTGCAACTTTTTTTTTTTTAATTGTCTAAAGTTTTATATATGTCTCCTTTTCCTCCAATTGAACCCCCCCCACCTTTGCAATTTTTAAACCCTGAACATATTGAAACAAAATTCATTAAGGACTCTGCTAAGATAGTTTTTAAACAACTAAATGACTCCTTGGATGTTCCTCTTCCCCAGAGACAGAACCCCCACAAAACCAAAACAATTTACTTTTCCCTTACTGGTGTCACTTGAGTGACAGGTTTTATGTCTTATGGACAGACCCAGCGTTCCTCAGCTCTGGCCCCATTCACAGACCTGAAGTAACCAAGAATCAGATCACTGCCCACGTCACTCCCCACACCCTCCCTGCACTCTCATCTCCCTTGTCTGGCTTCCCAGCCAGCAGTTACCATTAAAGTGTCTTTGGGGAACAGGTTGCGGCTGGCGACGCGCGGGGCTCCTCCGGGGCCCACTTGGTCCTGAGGGGCCTGCCCTCGGCGGAACCAGCTGCTGATGGCCCAGATGATGAAGATCCTGAGGAGGGAAGCAGGGCAGGTGATGAGTCCCCAAGCCTTTTCCTCCCGACACGGGTCCGCCTGACCTCCTTCTGACTCACACCTGCTGGGGCCTGACCTGGGGCTGGCGGCCAAGGATGAGAAGGCAGTCACAGGGCTGGTGAGAGATAAGATGCCCTCAAAGGCCATGTCTGGGGAGAGACCCAGATGCCACTGTCTGCTTGTGTGGGGGGCCTGGCACTGCCCTGATCTCCATGCAGAGCCCCCTCACCAAGTTCTCCATAGTCCTGGTGACCACAGGGCACAGGACTTTAGACCCTTTAAACCTCAGACCTAGAAAACATTCATGTCGCAGCCCACTGGAATCCCAAAGTGAGACAACCCAAAAAAACCTGTGCTAGCCCAGTGTTTTACAAGCACAGAACCTTAGAAAGCAACATTTCAGAAACCTCACCTCAAAACGGAGAGGCAGACAGTAAGTAATAAGTTAATTCTGATTTTGTTGTTGTTAATCCTCAACAGAGGATATTTTTTCCATTTCTTTTTAGAGAGAGTGAAGAAAGAGATGAAGGAGGACAGAGAGAAAAATATAGATATGAGAGAGACACATCGACTGGTTGCCCCTTGCTCGTGCCCCAACCAGGGGTGGTCTGACACTCCTGCCAGGGCAGTCCTCATTTTTAGCACCAATGGTCTAGGTTATTCAGAGCAACTCTCCTATTGGAAACAACTTGGAAAAGCTTGGTAAGAATGAATACACAGCACTAGCCAGTTTCAAGCAGGAGGGAGACACAAACTCTTGACTGCTCTGAACTCCAGTGATAGAGCATTGGCCTGCGAACTAAAGGGTCCCAAGGTTCGATTTCAGTGAAGGGCACATGTCCGGGTTGTGAACTTGATCCCCAGTGGGGGATTTGCAGGAGGCAGCCAATCCATGACTCTCTCTCATCATGGATGTTTCTATCTCTCTCTCCCTCTTCCTTCCTCTCAATAAAAATGTATTTTAAAGAGAGAGAGAGAGAAAAACCAAGATGGCGGCATAGGTAAACGCCTGAACTGATGCCTTGTACAACAACTTCAAAACTACAACTAAAAGACAAAACAGACACCATCCACAGGAAGGCTGGCTGAGTGGAAATTCTACAACGAGAATGGAAGAGAAAACCACACTGAGACTCAGAGGAGCTGCGGAAGTAAAGTGCAGAGGTATGGAGGTGGCACGGAGAAGGCTGGCAAATGAGTACATGGCTGGCTTTTTCAAGCAGGAGGGAGACTAAAGCTCTTGACTGCTCTGAACTCCAGTTCCGGGGGAGACTTTGGGGACCCAGACTCATACAGGGAGAAACTGGGCTGTCTGGCAGTGGGCGGAACTTGAGGGTGGCTTTCTCTCAGAGGTGCTTGCAGCAATTACCAAGGGACACTGAGATCCTGGCCTCTTAGGGCGGGGCTGATCGGAAGCCATTGCTGTTTGCTCCATCGAAGCTGAGCGCAGAGGCTTTTGCATATGAATGGCCTGGTACTTTGAAATCTAAACTTACCTAACAAACTGCAGTTGAGTTAGAGAGACCCAGAAGATCCAAAAGAAGCCCCAAAGCCCCACAGCAGCTTGAACTGCTTCACAGCTGGACCTCATCTGGGCACCTCCAAAACCCAAACAAAGAGGAATCTGCAGATCTCTCTGTAGCTCTGGCCTCAGGCAGAGGCTAAATTAGCACCTCCTTGGAGATCCAAGAGCCAGTGTACCCAGGGGTCAGAGGAGGACCATCCAGATTATAATTCCTCAGATCCATAAGGGACATAATCAGGGGACAGACTCAGTGAGCACCAAAGCCCCTTTGAAGCAAGCCTTGCTTCATAAGAGTGTCTCCAGCACAGACGTTCTCCCAGCATAGACACAGCTGATCCTCACAGCCAATTGGCCTGAAGGTCAATTCCTCTCAGTGACAGCAACAACAATCAAGGCTTAACTACAAGACTGTGCACACAGAAAAAATGGCGGCATAGGTAAACACCTACCTAGGCTTTTGCCCCGCACAACAATTACGAGAATAGAACTGAAGGGCAGAACCATGGGAAGGCTGGCTGACTGGAACATCTGAAATCGGAGGGTCATAGAGGTGCACACAGATAAGCAGAGCCTCTGCAAAGCCCAAGTAAGGTGGAGATTCGCGCACGTGAGAGGACAGGGTGTTTGAACCTGGCAGGGGTGCTCTGGCGGAAAGGAGACAAAAACTCCAGGCTGTGCTGAACCCAGTTCAGTTTGCACTCAAAACCCAGGGAAACCAGGCCCTTATGGGGAGAACCTGGATTGCGGGCGGAATCCCAGGGGAAAAGCCAGAGGCAGACCTCTGTGGGCGTGCATGTGAGTGTGTGCAGAGGGGACAAACGGGTTGCTGGCTGTGTCTGTTAGGAGAAAGGAGCTCCAGCCAGAGGCGGAAATCCGGGG
Organism: Antrozous pallidus; assembly: GCA_027563665.1. Taxonomy (NCBI): domain Eukaryota; kingdom Metazoa; phylum Chordata; class Mammalia; order Chiroptera; family Vespertilionidae; genus Antrozous; species Antrozous pallidus. The sequence continues at coordinate 16,283,129 of CM050525.1, forward strand.
GCACGCACCAGTGCTCACGGTGAGGGCGTTCTGTTGACTGTGTGGCTGGCGTCTGGAGGAAGGGAAAAGGAGTTCCGATTGCACTGAACCCAGGTGCCAGGCGAAAATCTGAGAGTCCGGATCCATTGGGGACTGGACATTCTGGTGGCAGGCAAAACGCGAGGGCACCTTTCTCACAGCGGTGCCTGTGGTGATTGCCTGCAGACGCTAGGACCTGGTGACCTCGTGGGCCGGGGCTAACTGGAAGCCAAGGTTGTCAGCTCCACCCTAAAACTCCGCCCCACCCAGAAACTCCGCCCCATCCAAACTGAGCACAGAGACTTTGACAAGGTTGCAAATCTAGGCACATAAGGCTGTCTCTTAGAGTAGACACAGCTGATCCTCACAGTCAGTTGGCCTGGAGGTCAATTCCTCCCAGTGATACCAACAACAAACAAGACTTATCTGCAACAAGGCTGTATACACAGTCCACAAAGGGGTGCACCAAGAGTGTACACCTCAGGTAACAGGGGAAGCTGAGACACCAAGCACACAAAGCTAACCAACCAACTCAGAGAAGCAGTGAAAATGGGGAGAGAAAGAAAAAGATCGCAAACAAAAGAAATGGAGGAAAACAAACGACTGGATATAGAGTTCAAAACCACAGTGATAAGGTATTTCAAGAGGCTCCTAGAAAAAGCCGATAAGCTCAGTGAGAACCTCAAGGATATGAGAAAGGACCAACTAGAAACTAAACATACACTGACTGGAATAAAAAATATTTTACAGAAACCCAACAACAAACTAGAGGAACGCAAGAATCAAGTCAAAGATTTGAAATACCAAGAGGCCAAAAACACTCAACCGAAAAAGAAAAAAGAATCCAAAAATTTGAGGATAGTGTAAGAAGCCACTGGGACAACTTCAACGTACCAACATCAGAATTATGGGGGTGCCAGAAGAAGAGAGAGAACAAGATACGGAAAACATATCTGAAGAAATAATGACTGAAAACTTCCCCCATCTGGTGAAAGAAATAGACTTTCAAGTCCAGGAAGTGCACAGAACCCCAAGCAAAAGGAATCCAAAGAAGACCACACCAAGATACATCATAATTAAAATGCCAAGAGCAAAGAACAAAGAGAGAATATTAAAAGCAGCAAGAGAAAAACACTTAATTACCTACAAGGGAGCACCCATACGCTTGTCAGCTGACTTCTCAACAGAAACTATGCAGGCCAGATGGGAGTGGCAAGAAATTTTCAAAATGATGAATAGCAAGAACCTACAACCAAGATTACTCTACCCAGCAAAGCTATCATTCAGAATTGAAGATCAGATAAAGAGCTTCACAGATAACAAGAAGCTAAAGGAGTTCAACACCAAACCAGTATTATATGAAATGCTGAAAGGTATTCTTTAAGAAGAAGAAAAAGGTGTCTGCTTCAAACCAGAGCATGGATGGAACTGGAGAGCATTATGCTAAGTGAAATAAGCCAGTCAAAGAAAGATAAGTATCACATGAACTCACTCATTTATGGAATACAATGAACAGCATAAACTGATGAACAAAAACAGATCCAGAGACAGAAAAGCATTGACTGTCAAACCTCAGAGGGATGGTAGGGAGGGCGGGAGTAAGGGGAAGAGATCAACCAAAGGACTTTTATGCATAGATATAAGCCTAATCAATGGACACGGACACACATGGGGGTGAGGGCATAAGTGGTGCTGGGGGAGGGCATTGGAAGGGGTAAGTGGTGATGAGGACACGTATGTAATACCTTAATCAATAAAGAAATTTTAAAAAAAGACTGTGCACACAGCCCACAAACGGGTACACTAAGAGTGTCCCCTCAGGTAACTGGGCAAGGGGAGGCTGAGCCACTGGGCAATATAGGACACCTAGCACACAAGCTACTCTATCAACTCAGGGAAGTAGCCAAAATACGGAGATAAAGAAACAGGTCACAACTGAAAAGAAATGGAGAAAAGCAAACGACTGGATATAGAGTTCAAAACCATGGTTATAAGGTTTTTCAAGATTTTTCTAGAAACTGCCAGTAAATTTAGTGGGAGCCTCAGGATATAAAAAAGGACCAACTAGAAATTAAGCATACACTGACTGAAATAAAAAAAATAACATACAGAGATCCAACAACAGACTAGAGGATCACAAGAATCAAGTCAAAGATTTGAAATACAAAGAAGCAAAAAACACCCAACCGGAAAAGCATAAAGAAAAAAGAATCCAAAAACATGAAGATAGTGTAAGGAGCCTCTGGGACAACTTCAAGCATACCAACATCCAAATTATAGGGGTGCCAGAAGAAGAGAGAGAGCAAGATACTGAAAACATATTTGAAGAAATAGTGACTGAAAATTTCCTCCACCTGGTGAAAGAAATAGACTTTCAAGTCCAGGAGGCGCACAGAACCCCAAACAAAAGGAATCCAAACAGGACCACACCAAGACACATCGTAATTAAAATGCCAAGAGCAAAAGACAAAGAGAGAATATTAAAAGCAGCAAGAGAAAAACAGTCAGTTACCTACAAGGGAGCACCCATACGATTGTCAGCTGATTTCTCAACAGAAACGATGCAGGCCAGACGGGAGTGGCAAGAAATATTCAAAGTGATGAATAGCAAGAACCTACAACCAAGATTACTCTACCCAGCAAAGCTATCATTCAGAATTGAAGGTCAGATAAAGAGCTTCGCAGGTAAGAAAAAGCTAAAGGAGTTCATCACCACCAAACCAGTATTATATAAAATGCTGAAAGATATTCTTTAAGAAGAGGAAGAATAAAAAGGTAAAGATAAAAATTATGAACAATAAATACATATTAACAAATGAATCTAAAAATCAAGTGAATAAAAAATCTAATAAACTTGTGAATATAATAGAATTGAGCATAGAAAGGGAGTACACTGACAATCCTCAGAGTGAAATGAGTGTGAGGAGTGCGGGAAGAGACTGGACAAAAATCATACACCTGTGGATGAAGACAGTGTGGGGGGAGGTAAGGGCAGAGGGTGAGGTGGGAACCTGGTGAAGGGGAAATATGGGGGGAAAAAAGAGGAACAATTGTAATAATCTGAACAATAAAGATTTAATGAAATGAAAAAAAAAATAATGAATACATAGCCCTAGCTGGTTTGGCTGAGGGAATAGAGCACTGATCTGCAGACTAAAGTGCCCCAGGATTGATTCTGGTCAGGGCATGTGTGTGAGGCAACTAATCAATGTGTCTCTCTCACATGGATATTTCTGTCTCTCTTTTCTCTCTCTCCCACTTTCTCTAAAATCAATGGGAAATATCCTCGGGTGAGCATCAATATGAATCAGTGTGTGAAAGGACTGTGTCAATACAGTAATGATGATGACAGTTATCTTAGGTGACTTTTTCTTTCTTCTTTATGCTGTTCTTTTTGAATTTTTTCTAATGTGCCAGGGTTCTTCTCCCAGCCTTACAAAGGTTCAGCATTCTGGAGAAAGGGGCTGCACATAGATGATTAAGAAGGAGTCCAGTGCTCGCTTCGGCAGCATATATACTAAAATTGGAAGAAGGAGTCCAAAGACAAAAGATAATTTTGAAAGACATTGGGGGTCAGAGGAGCTTCAGCTAAAGGAGCTAAAGTCTCTACCTTGTCTAAGGACCCCATGGTACTTTTTAACACAATTTGTCCCAAGGCAAGGTGGAAATATACACTTCAAAGGATAAGGTTTCAAAGGGTAGAATACAGAAGCATTATCAGTCTGGGGAATAGCCTACAGCTGTTCAGGTGTTTGGCCAACAGGAGGCAATAAAATGCCCTGAGCTGTCTGGCAGCAAACTATTATCCTATTCAGGTTTGGGAGAAGTGCCATTTAGCCATTTTCAACAGGTAAACTACATTTGACTCAACCCTGTTGAGCTCCCCAAGATTCACCAACCTTTTGGTGAAACTCTTGTAATTATTACATGCTGGAATTGGTTCCCAGCACTAATGAACAAAATAAAAGCCCCAAAACAAAACTACACCAGATTGATAGCTGTTTCCCAAAATCCATCTTCCCCCTTCTTCCTTGGTAAGCAAACTAAATTTTAGCGGTACCCCTTGGCCACCCAGAAAAGAGACAATTCCAGCCTTACTTACAGCTGGGTAAAGATAAAAGGTAAAGATCTGGTCAATAAAATGAAAACACAATGTGTTATGTTGAGTTTTTGGAAAGTGTCCTTAATGAGAAAGAACATCCCTCCTTGATTTCATTCTCCGCCTCCCCCCCAGAATATGGATGTGGTGACTGATCTTCAGCAGCTGTCTTAGGCCCTGAGGAATAGGGGCAAAACCTAGCAACAGTGGATCAAAAAACGGAGGAGTCTGGGTCACAGCAGACTACAAAATTCTGGTCTGCTAGTCCACACTAGTATGTGAGCAAGAAATAAATATCTATTGTATTAATTTAGGTCTCTCAAATATAGCAGCTGTGTAATTACTGACTGAGACAAGTACTTATTAATTACAGGTATAAAAACCTATTTAGCAATCCAGTTGGTATGGCTCAGTGGTTGGGCATCAACCTATCAGCACCTATGAGCAGGAATCGCAGTTCCATTCCTGGTTGGGGCACGTGCCCAGATTGTGGGTTCCATCCCCATAAGTGGGTGTGCAGGAGGCAGCTGATTAATTATTTTCTCTCATCATTGATGTTTCTATCTCTCTCGCTCTCCCTCTCCCTTCCTCTCTGAAATCAATAAAAACATTTTTTGAAAAAGCAAAAAGCTACAGAGCAGAGGGGTAACATGCTCAGCCTCTAAGTTTCTTTTTTTTTTTTTTAATATATTTTATTGATTTTTTACAAAGCAGAAGGGAGAGGGATAGAAAGTCAGAAACATCGATGAGAGAGACATCGATCAGCTGCCTCTTGCACGCCCCCTATTGGGGATGTGCCCTCAGCCAAGGTACATGCCCTTGCCGGAATCGAACCCGGGACCCTTCAGTCCGCAGTCTGACGCTCTATCCAGTGAGCCAAACCGGTCTCAGCAATTAGCCTCTAAGTTCAATACCTGGATCTGAAGCCCAGCTCTGCCATTTACTATGTGACCTCGAACAAGATTCTTCACCTCTCTAGACCTCTGTTTCCTCCATTATTAAAATGGGGCTAACACTGCCTACCTTGTAGGGTTGTTTATAAGCATTAAATACTCTGATATATACATACTAGAGGCTTGATGCACAAAATTTGTACAAGGGCCTCAGCCCCCACCTCTGCCTCAGCCCTCACAGCCCCAGCTTCGTCCAGAAGATCATCCAGAAGGATGTCCAGTCTAATTAGCATATTATGCTTTTATTATATAGGATGTAATGACATCATTCAGAACGAAGCCAGGTACATACTCAGTAAATACAAGTGTTAGCTATTATTGTTATTATTTTCCTCATAGGAAAAAGTCATACAATAAACTTTGGAATGGAAAAACACTACAAGGGAATTCTGACGTGGGTATAGGGTGCCTCCCTGTTGAGCCCCACACCACACCAAAGGGCAGGATCAGGCACAGGAACTTGTCTGCCTGTAGAAGCCAATGATGGAGCCTGGGGTCTGGGGTCTTAGGAGCCATGGCCCAGCTGAGCCATCTGCTGCCTTCCCAAGAAGTCCCTGATGCACATGGCTGAGGAAGGGAAGATCTAGCACTGACAATCTCTGGACACTCCTCTGGCCCCAAGACAGGCTCCCATTTGAGTGAATACGCCAGGGAGAGTGTGGAGCAGGGATGCCCACTGGCTTAATGTGTGGCCTGTTGGGGAGTCCCAATCCCTCTGGTCCTCTGGGTCCACTGTAAAATGAGGGAGACCAGATCAGACCTTCCTAGGATTCTAGATCCCCTGCGCCCTGAAGAACCTAAGAATATCTGTGTGTACTCGCATATCCACAGTTTTGGGGCCCACTCAGAGGACTTGTGGACATTGCCCTCTACCCCAGCATCCCAGGCCATCAAGTCCTGCCAGAGGATCCCAGGCCCACAGGGGACCACCTTTCCAGAATAAGCAAATAAAAGAGCCGTTAAATATCTCCCACCCTAAATAGATATTCCTTCCACAGGTTCAGAAAAAAACTTAGATTTCTGAAAAGACATATAGTGAAAACTCTCCTTCCCACCCATTCATTTATCCACCCCGCTCCCAGCTCCAGGTAAGTGCCGGTGTAATTTGAGGATGTGCTAAGAACCATGCAGACTACCCTCAAAAAAGGCCATTTCAATGCAATCTGCTGGAAGCTTCTGGGAGCTACAGACCCCTTAAAACAAAGCTTGATTCCATTTTAAAATTCCAAGAGAGACTCTGAAATGATGCCTGAGGCTGCCTAGTTCTAATAAAGGAAATTAGCCTACACTGTGGCTGGATGACAATGCCTATCTGAAGGAAGTTCCTTTATGCACCGATGTGGAAAGATTCCTAAAATACATTGCTAATGAAAAAAATCAAGGTGCAGAACTGTATAAAACAGGCTGTCTCATAAAAATGAAGGGAAAGATAAAAATCATCTCTAGTCATAGCTGCTTAAAGCATGAAAGAAACTGATATATAAGAAAATGCTAAGTCCTTGTTGGACATGGGGGAGGAGAGGAACAGGGAAGAGGAGGGACAGGGGCTCCACAGTTGGAAAAGCGTGGGGTAAGTTCAGGAAAGGCGGAAGAGTGTCCTGGCTGCAGAGTGCAGAGTTTCTCTCCTGAACAGCTTCTCACTGTCCTGTGTGACTCTCAAGGCAGGCAGGTCTGCCCCCCACCAGCAGGCAATCTGTGACTGCATCAAAGCTTGTGGACTATCTTTCAACTGTTTCTCTTTTTATGTTCTAAGGTTTTATAAGCAGTAAACAAAAGCAATCATGCCCAACTTTGAGCATGTGCCAGCTCCTATGCCCCCAGCTGACATGGGTTTTTATGAAATTCTTTTCTTTTCCAGAAATTTTTATTGATTTTGAGAGAGAGGGGGAGAGGGAGGAAAACATCAATGTGAGAGCAGAACACAGATCAAAGCAGAACACCAGTCTGCTGCCTCCTGCATGACCCCCACCAAGGACAGAGTGCACAAGCTGGGCATGAGCCCTGACCTGGAATCAGACCAGCAGCCTTTCAGTGCACAGGATGACGCCCAATTGAACCCCACCAGCGAGGGAGCTCTTGGAATTCTTTTGATGACCTGTGAGCCGTCAGGATCCCTCTCTGAGGCAGAAACTCAGGCATCAGAGGGGCGACCACCTGACCAGGTCACACAGCTCAGAGGTTGGGGTGGGGGCACTGAGATGCATGTGCAGGCCTGGGCTCTTAGACACAGTTTGATGCTACCTGCCCTTCTCCCCAAATTTCAGTAGCTGATCCCTTATTTTGGACAAGCAGGATGCCCCCAATTCTTCTCTATTTTGAACAACTCTTTGTGAGAATCCTTCCATAATCTCATTTAAGGCCAATTACAGGTATGTGTTAATAGGATGACCACCAATATGTTACACTTCTTTGTTACTTTTTTCTTTATACTCTTCTGTATTGTTTGAATTATTTAATTTTGCACAATAAGCGTGTTTTAGTTACAGTTTTGTGGGGGGGGGGTTTAACCTTTTTGGGGGGATGACATGGAAGTGATGAGATGTTGCTCCCCCTGAACCACTATTCCATTCTTCCTCAGAAACAGAACCCCTGCTTTTCAGGCGGGTGCTCAGTTTCCCAAATAAAACCATTCCTTGCATCTGGTCATGGCCAGGTGGGAATGTTCTAGCCAAGGGGATGACTGCTTTAAACAATTACATCCTGTTGCCCCTTATAGCCAATAAGGGGAAGAACTGGCTGTCTGACTGTGTGGCCTGGTTTCTTGACCATTTTGCTAAAATAGCTCTCCAGAAAAAGAAATGCCCATTCTGCAGATCCACCCAGTATCTCTCCAGGCCTCAGAGGCCGGGCGTGGAGGAGGCACGTCCTGCTACCACTGCCCAGGAATGGCCATATGAATCCACATGTAAAGGATCACCAGCAACCAGTCGACAAAGACAGACTGTATGACTCAACTTAAATGAGATGCTGAGAACAGTCAAATTCAGAGACAGAAAGTAGAAAGGTGGACGCCAAGGGTTGGCGGGAAGGGAAAAGGAGGAGTTAATGTTTAAGGGGGACAGAGTTTCAGTTTGGGAAGAAAAAAAGTTGTGGACATGAATGGTAGTAATGATTGTACAACAATGTCATAATTAATGCCACTGAATGTTACATTTAGAAATAGTTAAAATGGTAAGTTACATGTAATATGTATGTTGTGTCTGAATGGTATCCCCCAAATCATATGTCAAGTCATAACCCTCAGTACCTCAGTGACTGTATTTGCAGATAGGGCTAAGTGAGGCTATAGGGTGAGCCCTAATCCAATAGGACTGGTGTCCTTATAAAAAGACATTAAAAAAAGAATAAGAAAAACAAAAAAGAAGAGATTAGGACATAGGCACCCACAGAGGAAAGACCATGTGAAGATACTGCAAGGCAGGCATCTACAAGCCAAGAAGAAACACCTCAGGGGAAACCAGACACGCCCCTGATCCTTGACTGCTGGTCTCCAGAGTTGTGAGAAATTAATTTCTGTTGTGCAAGTCACCCAGTTAGTGCTATTTTTAAAAAATCTTTCCAGATTATCATAATAACTTTTCTTTTTTTTAATATATCTCTTTATTGATTTCAGAGAGGAAGGGAGAAGGAGAGAGAGATAGAAACATCAGTGATGAGAAAGAATCATTGATCAGCTGCCTCCTGCACAACCCCCACTGGGGATTGAGCCCGCAACCCAGGCATGTGCCCTTGGCCAGAATCGAACCTGGGACCCTTCAGTCCGCAGGCTGACGCTCTATCCACTGAGTCAAGCAGGCTAGGGCAGGTTAGTGCTATTTGTTAGAGCAGCCCTAGAATATTAATAATGTGGTTTATTTTACCACATTAAAAAAAATTCTATCATTAAGAAAAAAAAATACAGCTCCCACCAATATAGAAATGATAGAAATGATGGTCATCCTTAAGGATTCTTTTCTTTCATTTGCACTTTTTTCCATGAACAAAAGCAAACCATGCCCAGCCGGTGTAGCTCAGTGCTTGAGCATCAACCCATGTCCCCGGAGGGAGCTGGTTCGATTGCTGGGGTTTCGGGCTTTATCCCGATCAGGAGGCATGCCGGAGGCAGCAGTGGATGCTGATGTTTCTCTCTCATCGATGTTTCAATCTCCCCCTCCCTTCCTCTTTCTATCTAAAAGCAATAAAAACATATTAAAAGTTGCCGAAACCGGTTTGGCTCAGTGGATAGAGCGTCGGACTGCGGACTGAAGGGTCCCGGGTTCCATTCCGGTCAAGGGCATGTACCTTGGCTGTGGGCACATCCCCAGTGGGGGGCATGCAAGAGGCAGCTGGTAGATGTTTCTCTCTCATCGATGTTTCTTTCTATCCCTCTCCCTTCCGCTCTGTAAAAAATCAATAAAATATATATTTAAAAAATATATTAAAAGTTAAAAAAGCAAACTGGCATCTGCTTACCTGAACAGGACACCTTTGATGACCTGCCAGGCGTTGGGTGCTGGCTGGGGTGGGTTCTGGGGCTGGGTCTCCGCTGGCAGGTCCGTCCCGATGCTGCCATTGCTGGTCACCTGCAGGGGACAGAGACCAGGATGAGGAGGGAGAATGCAACCTGGCACAGGGCTGAACACAGAGGGGGCACCTGGTCCAGGGGTCAGGGAGAGCTTCCTGGAAGAGGGGACAGCAGCGCCGAGATCTAAAATACAAGTGGCCAGTGCAGAGGAGGCAATGAGGGAAGCAGCAGGTACAGAAACAAAGGTGTTGAGAGGCACAATCTGACTCAGAGGACTGTCCATTGCTCCCTGGGGCCGGAGCCGGGGCCCAGGAAGCAAGGATGTGGAGGTGACTATGAGGAACAATGCAGAAGGGGTCACATGGCCGATGCAAGTCATGGGTTTATCTGAACGGTCCTTCCCTGAGCAAACAGTTCCTGAGGTCTCCACTGTGGTTGGCCCTGTACAAGGCCCATCCCTTCAGGAGCTCCTGAAACAGTAGGACAGACAGACAGAAAAACATAACCAGAGCATGAGCCACAACAAACAGTGCACACCACCCTAAGGCTAGAACCTCGAACATCTCCACGCAGGCAAATGGAGGCTTGGGGAGGCTAAGCCACTTGTCTGTGTCCCAGGAAGGACAGCGGCAGGATGCGAAAGGGTAGGCAGGCCAGCAAGTCAGGCAGGGCTTCCCAAAGGAATCTTCCCTCCGAAAGAGAAGCTCAGAAGGAGAGAATTTCATGTCAGGTTTGGAAAAGCCCAAGATGGAGAAACTCTTCCCAGCCCTGTCCTGGAACCTGCCAACTTCTCAGTCCTGCCCTCTTCCTTCCTCCTACCTCCGTCCCTCACCCCTCAGCCTTCGAGAGGCAGGACTAGGACTGTCATGGTCACCGTCAGGTGGAAGCATCACCCGGCCCCGGGCAGGCGGAGCAGGGGCTCAATAAATACCTGTGGAATCAATAAATGCTCCCTGAAAGGCTTGCCTCCAGCACCCAGGCCACACAAACCCACCCCCTCCAGGGTCCGCCCCCCCCAACCCTGCCTCCCCCGACCCCCGCCACAGCCCCAAGCCTACTCCTCTGCAATGTCTTCTTCTCTCGGCCTCGAAAGCCCTGGGGAGCAGGGACAGAGGTCCCCCTGTCCAGATGGGGCTGCCCGGGAGCTGAGGCCAGTGTTTGTTAAAGGTGTCATTTGTCATTCCCTGTCACTTTACCAGCAAAGTGCGTTTCTCTGTCGTCCCCAAAGTGCAGGACAGCACCATGGTGGAAGGTGGTCTGACAGACCCAGGCTGCAGGCCTTATCCCGTCATTCCAGGCGGTGAGATCTTGGCCACATCACTTCCCTTCTCTGACCCTTCCCATCTCTGACCCAAGGGCCAGATTGTAAAAATGCAGGTGTATTTTGTTCAGAAAAAGATTTCCTTCCTGTGTTGGAAAAAATATTTCCTGAGCACTCACTGTGTGCCAGGCCCTGTGCTAGGTGGTGGGACCGGTGGTGGCCACACAGCTCTGGCCCTGCTCTCCCAGAGTTCAGGATCTAGAGGGAAACACACCTACAGAACAGTAAATGGGATCATTAAAAATGGTAAACAGGAAAAGTGTCCCGGAGGAAATAAGCAAAAGATGAAGAAAACCTTGGATTAGGGGGTCAGGGAGGCCTTCCCAGGAGCTGTCTCTGACATGTGGGTGAAGGGTGTGCTGGGCAGAGGGAAGGGGTTGGCCAGGAGACAGGGCGATCAGACAGGCACAGCCCTCATTCAGGAGCACTGGGGACCAAGTAAGGGCTTCCAGCAGGTCTGAACGGATTCTAGGTCAAGAAACGGAAGCTTGTGGCCAGGCCAGAATTTGACCCCACATCTGGCTGTCGCCCAGGCCTGTTCTCCTATCCGCAATAGAGGACAAGCTGGCTGGCCACCTTCCCATGGAAATGCAAATGAAAACCGCAATGAGATGTCTGCGCACTAGGATGTCCAGCATCAGAAAGAGGGCCGGCCACAAGTGCAGGTGAGGGGTGGAGACGCTGCTAATGAGAAAATGACGCTGCTGCTTGGGAAAACGAGGGGAAATATGTACCTGCCAAGCAAACCAGTGATCCCACTCCTGGGTCCTACTCAAGAGGAATGAGAACGTATGTCCACAGCAGCATTATTCACAATAGCGAGAAATTACCCAAACATCCTTCAATGAATGAAGAAAGGCATGTATTTGTACATGATATAGTACTCAGCAACTAAAAGGAACATGTAGGGGCGGAGGGTGACTGCAAAAGGAACATGTTCTGAGGGGACAAGTGTTCAGACTGGACTGTGATGATGCTTGTACCTCACACCTGCACAAATGTACTACAAGCCACCGAAGTCTACAATGACCACAGGTGAGCGTCATTGCTCACAGGTGAATTGACCACAGGTGAATCTGCATTACACCTCAATAAAAAGGTAACTCTTGTCCTGGCCACTGTGGCTATTTGGCTGGAGCATAGGCCCCTACACCAGTGGTCGGCAAACTGAGGCTCGCGAGCCACATGCAGCTCTTTGGCCCCTTAGTGTGACTCTTCCACGGCCTGGGTGAGTCTATTTTGAAGAAATGGCGTTTGAAGAAATTTAAGTTTAAAACATTTGGCTCTCGCCGAAACCGGTTTGGCTCAGTGGATGGAGCAGACTGAAAGGTCCCGGGGTTTGATTCCGGTCAAGGGCCTGTACCTTGGTTGCGGACACACCCCCAGTAGGAGATGTGCAGGAGGCAACTGATCCATGTTTCTCTCGTTGGTGTTTCTGATTTTCTATCCCTCTCCCTTCCTCTCTCTGTAAAAATTCAATAAAATACATATTTTTAAAAATAAATAAATAAATAAATAATAAAACATTTGGCTCTCAAAAGAAATTTCAATCGTTGTACTGTTGATATTTGGCTCTGTTGAGTAATGAGTTTGCCGACCACTGTCCTACACTAAAGGCGGTAGGTTCGATTCCCAGTCAAGGCACTTACCCAGATACACAGATTGTGGGCTCTCTCTTTCTACCTTTCTCTCTCCAAAAAGCAATTAAAAAAAAAAAAAAAGGTAACTCTCCAGTGGCTTCCACTTCCCTCAGAATGAAGGCAAAGTCCTCACCATAGTCCCCAAGGACCTGATTTGGCTCCCTCCTTGCCTCTGCTCCCACCTCTCTCCCCTCACTCACCAGCTCCAGCCACACCAGTCTCCTCACTGCCTCTTCCTCACACCAGGCACCTCCCACCTCAGGGCTTTGCACCTGCTATTCCCTTTACCTGAAAGGCTTTCCCCCCATGTATCTATATGCCTCCCTTCTTCAAGTCTGTTCAAATGTCACCTTCTAGCAAGGCCTTCCCAACCTACCCTGTTTAAATTACAACCCTCCTACCCACCCCTCACTTCCTATCCCCCTCCCATCTTTCTTTCTGTCCATGGCAATTATTACATCTGAGCCACTATACATTTTCCTGTTTATCTTAGAACAGTCCCGTCTGTTCTTCCACCCCCACCCTGAATCCCTCAAATAGAACATGAGCTCCAAGAGGGCAGGGCCTGTTTTGCTCGCAGCTGTATTTCCAGCATTAGCATGGACCAGAGCCTGTAGCGGGGACAAAATACACATTAACTGAAGGGATGAACGCTGGATTGGTAGGTCCTTGTCGCAGCCCTCGGCTAAAGGAGCAGGAGGCTGGCTGGAGCATGAGACTGCCAAGGCCTATCCAGATCCTATAGGCCAGAAGGTGGTGGCGGCTGCAGACTCATGTCCAATCTCACACACTATCTCCAGGAACACGCACCAAGGGCCCAGGAAGCAGGTGAAACCATAGGCCGGGGCCAGAGGCTTTCGGGCACGTCCTCCCGGAACACCTGCATCCACCACGGGAATTCCACCTCGGCTCAGCCTCTGCTTCAAGATCCATTCATTCCACAAACACTGAGCAGCTGACCTGTGCCAAGTCCCCAGCTGGGTGGTACTGGGGACACAGTGATGACCAAGACAGTCCCAGTTCTGTGCTCCTGCAGCTCCTGTCAGCAGAGGAGACAGACGAATAGTGACAACCCAATGTGGGCAGGGCTTGGGACAGGGGAGCCCAGGGGGCTGTGGGAGCCCTGACCCAGTCTGAGAGGGTCAGAGAGGGCTTCCCAGGGGAGAGAACATCTGAGGTGTACAGCACTAGTAAGGACCAACCAGGTGAGGAAGGGAGAAACCTCTGCACAGGCCGTGAGGAAGGGGCAGTAGGCACACTCCTGAAATAAGAGCTCAGACGGGCAGGCGCTCCCCTCCTCCAGTGGTTCTCCAGCAGGGCAATCTTGCCCCCCCCCCCCTCCAGTTAGCAATGTCTACAGACATTTTTGGTTGTCACAACTGGGGAGTGGTGTGTACACTACTGATAACTAGTGCGTAGAGGCTAAAGATGCTGCTAAATATCCTAATGCACACAGGATAGTCCCCCCACAGTGAAGACTTATCCAACCCAAAATGGCAGTAAGTGCTGAGGTTGAGACATCCTCAGTCTGAAGGAAGTCGGATCATATAGCGCCTTCATCTGCTAAAGAACTTGGTACTTTATCCCAAAAGCAAAGGAACGCCTGGAGAGGTTTAAGCAGAGGTAGAACAAGAGATAGATAGGGTGTGTGGGGGCCTGTGGACACTCGAAGCAATCAGGGTATCCTAAGCCCTAGTCTCTCCCATCAACCCCCCTCCATCATCCCCCCGCCCCCCCCCCCCCACACACACATGAACCCAGTAACCAACAGAAACTCCAAGGGAGAAAGACCTCTCAGGAAGACTGAGAAGCCCCTGAACACAGGGACTGAGCCTTCCTTCCAGTGCTAATGCAGCAAACATTTCCTCAGTACCGCCCCCCCCCCCCCCCCGCACCCCCAGGGCCTGGTTGAAGATGCTAAACAAGTTGTGTCTTGCTCTATCGCACAAACCGTTCCGGAGATAATATTTGCCCCTCCTCTTGGCTCCCTCGGTCCCTGGCACAGACTTTTGTCATTGCCCTCGTCACCCAGTATTATAATTCTTTACATGTCAGTGTTTTCTCCTGCTCCACTGATGGCAGGGACATAGGTGTGACCATCTTTGTGGCCCATCTAACCCTTCCATTTACCAAAGAGAGAGGAACTAGCACAAGGTCACAGAGAAACTCGGCTTCACTCCTCCCTCCCAACCTGAGCTCCTCTCCCCTGTGCTGCTCCCACTCAGTGACATCCGGGTGGGTAGGTCCCACAGCACCTTGCTGTCATTCCCTAAACGCCTGAAGGGTGGCTGCCTGAACTAGCTAGTTTGTTCTGCAGCCTCAGTTTAGTGGTGGCGGTGAGGGTCAGAAATCACCAGCACCTGGACTAATTCCCCCATAGGATTGATTAGTTTATGATAAAAGCACACCATTCCAGTCCTGACCACGCTGGGCTAAGCAGCGTCTACCAACTGCTACATGGGATGAATCCCAGCCCAACCTGGGCAACATTCTGCAAGCGCCTTCCTCTCGCTGTTCCTTGGATTCCCGTCCGTTTAATGGGTCTGTCAGTCTCCACAGCATGTACCCTTACGATGATTACCTGACTTCACCGAGATACAAAACTCCCAGTTAATTACTGTCCACAAGTCAGGCACTTCGAGAGAGACCCTGAATACCAGACCACTCTGGGAACGGACGTGGAGTCTGGAATATTCAGGAGTCAAGAACCTAGGGAGCCTGGGTACAAGACTGCGTCCCTCCGCGCCACTGTCTCCAGCTCGAGCAATGAGCTAGGTGGCCGCTCAGCGCGAGCATACAGGGGGCCCGGCGCGCAACAGGGCCCTGCTCCGGCACTGTCCGGTCTCCCGGGCCACCCGGCCCCGCCTGGGCCCGGTATTCAAGGTCCCTCTGGGCAAGGAGCCCCCGATGCACGGGATTCCACGAAAAGGGGCAGGACACGCCCCATGGGAGGCCCCCCGAGTGGAGAAGATCCCCTCAGGCCCCTCTCGGCCTCCGTACCTGACCGGAGCCGCCTCCTCCGGCCGCCACCACGGCGCTGCCGGCCCCGTCCGTCTCCTGCGCCGCCGCCATCTTCCTGCTCCGGATCCCCGCCCCCGCCGCCAGCCCCGCCCCGTCCCCGACGGCAGCAGCGCGATCGCGCGAGATTTCCCGCCTTTCCCTGACCTACCGGCCACCGTACCGGGCAAGAGCGCCTCAACCGCGCCTCTCGGGAGAGTGGTTTCCGGCTATGAAGGAACCAATCAGGCCACCGAGCTCCCCCCTCCTACTAGCCTAGTGGACACGCTGCCTGCTTCGAACTCCCAGGACTTCCTCAGCTAACTGTGCGCTCCACAGGCTCCGCTCCTTCTGCCCTCTCCAATAAACCAGCCTCTTTCAGTTTTGTGAGCTTCACTCCGATTATTCGAGTTCATTCCGGCCCATGGTTCTTGAGCTTTCCCGGCCACCGTAACGCTTCAAAAGGTGTTGCTTGAGCCACGCCCTTCCTGCATTAAAGGAACTTCCTGGACCCCGTCTCCGGTTTCAGAGAGTAAGGGCTTCTGACCAATATTTTCCTGCTCTCACCTCTTTTCCTAACATCCTTTCTCCTCCGCAAATCCCCTTGAGGTTATATTTTCCCTGTGCAGAGTACTATTTCAGCGTTTTCAAATTCGGTCCCGTCAGCTCCTTCCCTAAGATTTCGGGCCGCCACTTTAGCGGGCAGGTGTGTTCTCTAGTCTTGGGGACTAGGCTTCAAGGGCTGTATGAGTTGCATATTTTCTTAGCTATGCTTGTATCTTTCTACTTAGACTCCTGGCTTGCAGAGAGTGTTAGGAAAGCCCACCCAGAGGACAGAAGATTAAAAGCGGCTGTTAAACCTTCACCAATGAATTGGGTGGAGGTGTGACCTGGGTTTACATTCTGGGTGTACTGTTCACCGGCTAAATGATCCCGAACAAGTGACATAGCTCTCTAAGCCTCCGTTTCCTCCTCTGGTATAAACTAGGCGTTATAACCCTAGCTTGTTTGGCTCGGTGGATAGAGCATCAACCTGCGGGCTGAAGGGTCTCCCGTTAGATCCAGCCAAGTGCACTTACCTCGGTTGCAGGCTCCTCCCCAGCCTGGCCTTGATCAGGGATCATGCTGGAGGCAACCAATCTAGGTTTCTATCTTTCCCTCTCTCCACTCTTTTTTTTAAAAAATGTAGTTTTAATATTTAATTTTTGTAACACTGTTTTTGAGCCAATCTAAGGGGATATGCCGGGGAGCCAAATCTGAAATGCTCCTAGTTTTAATACTTTTTTAATTTTAATTTTTTTATTGATTAAGGTCTTACATAAGTGTCCTTATTCCCCCATTACTCCCCCCACCTCTCATTCATGCCCCCACCCCCCTGTTGTCTTTGTCCATTGATTAGGCTTATATGCATGCATATAAGTCTTTTGGTTGATCTCCACTCTTTCTAAAAAGTCATGGAAAAAATATCCTCGGGTGAGGATTAAAAATAATAATAAATAAAAAATTTTAAAAATAAACTAGGCATTATACTAGCACCAGCTATTCTTCTGCTTTTGCCCCGTAGGGTTTTCTAGAAAATCCAGTGAGATCTCCAATGTAGAACACCTGGCCCCTGCCTTACGTTTAGAAAGTGACCAACATCATGTGCTGTAACTGCGAACCTTACACATTCCTGGGAACTTCTAATTATTTTAATCTCTTCTTCCTCCACTTTCCTATAGCTCTCACCTCAGGAATAATATCACCTCCATCAGGAAACCCTCCCTGACCCCCTCGGCTGGGCAGGGCTCCGCCTTTCAGTCCTCCAAGATCCCCGGAATCCCTCACCCCATACCTGCTCCCTTTGGGTCATCAGTGTCAGAAATGACTGTGGTGTGTCTCCCTTGCCCAGGGCTGTCCTGGTCATTGCCGCACCCTCCAGCACTGCCCAGGGGGTGATTGCTGAGTGAAAGGATGACACTCTGAGTGCAGAAGGTGAACGACTTACTTCCGAGGATCAACGCAAGGGCAAGAAGGAACCTTAGACAACTTCTTGCCCAGTTCTCTTACAGATAATGGTAGTAATAATGATTCTGTGATATTATCAATCCAGGGACCAATGAACATACTGCTTATGTCCCCCAGACTGGGGGCAGACAGATTTTCATAGGCCTCTTCGAAAAATATTTTTATTGATTTTTAGAGAGAATGGAAGGAAAAGGTAGAGAGATACATCGATGTGAAAGCAAAACATCCATTGGCTGCCTCCAGCATGACCCCCTAGGGGGGATCAAACCCACAATGCAGGCATGTGCCCGGACCGGGAATCGTACCAGCAAACTCAGTGCCACGGCAGGCAGGGCAGACCTCATTTTTTTTTTGGGGGGGGGGGGAGTATTTATTTTTGTCTAAAGTTTTACATATGTCTCCTTTTTCCCCAAATGACCCCCCCTCCCCCAAGCAGGCCTCTCTTTTAGAAGTACAAAGTTATACAAACAAATTTGTTTTTTAAAATATATTTTATTGATTTTTTTTACAGAGAGGAAGGGCGAGGGATAGAGTCAGAATCATTGATGAGAGAGAAACATCAATCAGCTGCCTCTTGCACACCTCCCACTGGGGATGTGCCCATAGCCAAGATACGTGGCCTTGATCAGAATCAAACCTGGGACCTTTGAGTCCGCAGTCCAACGCTCTATCCACTGAGCCAAACCAGTTTCGGCTACGGCTACAAATTTAAATAGAAGGCCACAGAAAGCCCAGGCAAGTGAGGGGCTTTGAAACATTTCTCAGTTTCACTGTAACCCCATCTCTGCTCTCAGCTCTGGATACAAAATGCCCCAGTCTGTTTCCTCTCTCACACGCAGCCGAGTCCCGGCCCTGGAAGCACTAGAAGCTCTCAGCTGGACTGGGACCTTAGAAAGGAGCCTGCGAAGCCCTCCCCCCAAGCCCACTGAGTGACCAAATCACAGGCCAGAGGCACTCTGCCCTCCACTAGAGGACGCCCAACACCAACCAGAAGTTGTGATTTCAAGTTCTAAGGGAGAAGGAGCCTGGGGACCTGATCTTTTGATTTCCTCAGAAGAGGTTGGGGGTCTGGACTCCTGAGTCTGAGGGAGAAATCTGGGGTCCCTGACTCTTGAGTTCTCAGGGAGGAGGAGTCTGGGGGCCTGGACTCTGGGGTCCCGAGGGGAGCAGGAATGGGGTAGAAGCCTGAGAAAGGAAGGAGGGATCTGGAAAGGGCACTAGGATTGGTTGGACGAAGAACTGGCCTGGCCAGAGGCTTGGTTTGGCTTCAGTCCGTGAGAAACAAGTGGACAGAGCAGGGATTGTTCCTCCAGCGTCCCCCCTCCCTAGCACCCCCGTAGGTTTGGCAGCCTCAGCTCTTCCCAGGCCCTGGGGACTTAGGGACATTTCCCACAACCCCTCCCCAAGGACCCTGTTTTCCACCAGGCTCACAGCTGCCCAGCCTCAGGACTGGGAAAACGGCCCCGACAGTGCGGAAAGGCTGGCGGAGGTTAATGCCAAGCAGATGAGGAGAAATACAAGCCCTGTGTCCTCAGAGGCCAACAGTCCCATCCCGGAGGTTTGGGGCCCAGGACTACTCTGTTCCCTCAGAATCCAGGAGTCCAGGTGCCCAGGCCGCTACCACAGGGTCTAGCAGGGCCCTCTCTGAGACCACAGAGCCTCTGTTCTCATCAGCACACCCTGTGCTCTTGACCCGCTGTCTCCCACATCCCAGAGACCCTCTCGCAGTCACTAACCACCCCACTCAGACCTGGGGGCCAAGGGCCTGCGCCTTCCCTCCCCCACTCTCCAGCAACCACAGCTCCACCCACACTGCAGTGGTGATGCAGAACCCGTGACCACCCCAATCAGGGCCTCTTGGGGGCCCACCCTGTGCGGAATCCACTGCTTATCCAGGGGGGCCACACCCAGGTCTGGATATGCTCACTTTCCCTCCTTTCCTTCATTGCTCTGCTGCTGCCTGAAGTTATCTTCTCCAGGGGTTGGCTTGCTCATCCTCTGCCCACTACTTCCCCCAGCCTCCCTATTTGTGGCCTCAGGATGGAACAGAGCTATTGGCCCTGAGTAGGAGTTCAGGAAATGTGCCTGTTGCTAATAAGAGAACACCTTGCCTGGCTGGTGGTGTGGATCAGGGGTTGGGGGTTGACCTATAAACCAGGAGGTCACAGTTCAATTCCTAGTCAGGGCACATGCCCGGGGTTGTGGGGTTGATCCCCAATAGGGGGAGTGCAGGAGGCAGCCAATCCATGATTCTCTCGTCATTGATGTTTCTATCTCTCTCCCTCTCCCTTCCTTGCCGAAATTAATTTTTAAAAAAATTTTTTAAGAAAAGAAAAAGAACACCTTGGCCGTGTAGCTCAGTTGGTTAGAGTGTCAACCAATAGGCTAAGGTTTCTGGTTTAATCCCCAGCCAGGACACACACAAGAAGCAATGAATGCATGAATAAGTGGAACAACAAAGCAATGCTTCTCTCTCTCTCCCCCCACCCTTTCCCTCTCTCTCAAATCAATAAATAAAAACGCTGAACCCTGGCTGGTTTGGCTCAGTGGAAAGTGTGTGGCCCTGCGAACTGAAGGGTCCCGGGTTCGATTCCAGTCAAGGGCACATACCTCCGTTGCAGGCAATGGTGGACATGCAGGAGGCAGCCAATCAATGATTCTCTCTCACATTGAGGTTTCTCTCTCTGGCCTGTATGGCTTAGTTGATTGAGCATCAGCCTGTACACCAGAAGGTTGTCGGCTCTTCCTGGTCAGGGCACATACCCAGGTTGGGGGTTAGGTCTCCAGGGTGTTTATGGAAGACAACTGATTCATGTTTGTTTTTCATATCAACGGTGCTCTCTCTCCCTCCCTTTTCCTTTCTTTCTCTAAAAGAAGTCAATAGAATATATTTTAAAATAATTTTTTAAAATATATTTTTATTGATTTTTTTTTACTGCGAGAAAGGGAGAGGAAGAGATAGTTAGAAACATCGATGAACGAGAAACATCTATCAGTTGCCTCCTGCACACCTCCTGCTGGGGATGTGCCTGCAACCAAGGTACATGCCCTTGACCGGAATTGAACCTGGGACCCTTCAGTCTGCAGGCTGATACTCTACCCATTGAGCAAAACTGGTTAGGGTAGAAGAATTTTTAAAAAGAACTAACAAAGCATACCACAAGTCTTTAATCACTAAAACTGTGTGGAACTGGGCCAGAACCCAATCCGCAGCTCTTTGAGGGGCCACATGTAGACAGGACTGTCCTGTCTTTCCCGGCTGTGTCCCCAGGCCTGGTAGGGTCTCAGTAAATGCACGTGAGATGAATGTATAGCAATTGCCATGGAGCAGGTCTGCCCTCACGGGTCCCAGCCTGCCTGGGCACTGACTTCCTGTGGTCAGCAGTGACCTGTGGGCACCAGTCTCCCCTCTGTCCCACACGCGCATGGTTCAGCTCCACGCAATGGATGGCACATTTAAAGTGTCAGGCCACGGCCTGGACACTGCTAGAGGCCACCGCAGGGTCGCTGTGTCCACGGCTTGTCATTTTATAGATGAGGGACAAGGGCCTTGGTGAAGGACAGACTCTTAATTTTGTTGTTCTGATCACTTATAGTTGTTATTTACCTCTTTATTCCCTCTCACCGGGCCAGGGCTGCCTGTGTATAATAGGCATTCATTCAGTAAGTGTTGGCTGGACTGAAAGAGTCCCTTCATCTTGGTCCCTGAGGTCTCAGAAAAGCAACCACATCAAAGAGAACAAACTTGGATTTTTTTCTTTTTATTGATAAGAAATCAGGCTAAAGTTGAGAGCAGGATGCTGAGAGCTGCCAGGAAGTGGGAGCCTAAGGGTGGGCAGAGAGCCAAGGGGTTGCTGGGGTCTGGACTGTGTGATTGGGGCCCAGCTGTTACTCCTCTCCCTTCAGCATAGAAATGACCTGGTCAGTAAAAATCCCTGCGTACGTGGTCACTGCTGCCGTGCTTTTGCTGTACACGTCCCTGTGGAGAAAGGACAGAGGGTCTGAGAAGGGAGGGAGCTGGGGCCTGGACTCCTGGGTCTGAGGGAGGAGGGGGCTGGGGGCCTGGACTCCTGGGTCTGAGGGAGGACGGGGCTGGGGCCTGGACTCCTGGGTCTGAGGGAGGAGGGGGCTGGGGCCTGGACTCCTGGGTCTGAGGGAAAAGGGGGCTGGGGGCCAGAACCACATGTCCTTCTGGTAAATGTGGCTGCAACCCTAGTTTTTGGAATCCTAGGTAGGACAGGGCTGGGATCTCAGAATCTTAGGTTCTGATGGGGTTGGGTGCTGGAGGCAGATACTTGGACCTTGGAAGAACCTGGGTTTGAACTGGACCCCTGAGCCTGAGGGAGAAAGGGCTGGGGCTGGGACTCCTGGTGTCTGGCTGGGAGTGGGGTGATACCTGATTTTCTCATCCATGGAGGGCAGGTAGGTCTTCCTGTACAGGTCCTGGGCAACGCTCTTGGCTGAATCCCAGTAACCAAGAAGCGATTCCTGCATCTGGGAGAACATCGTGGGGCCGGCCGCCTCCTCCTGCGGGGGCAGAGTGGCCCCCTGGACCTCTGCAGGGGAGAGTGTGTTAGGGGAGTGGATGGGCCTGCAGCAGAGAGCGAGTGGGCAGGGGAGGAGGGGCGGGCGGGCCAGGGCCAGTCTGACACTGTGCTGGGAAGATGCTTAGGGCACACCCCCTCCTATAGCCTCGCCTCCCCTCCAACCACACTCACCAGAGCCCAGCACCAGGAGGACGAGAAACAGAGCCAGAAGTCGGGGGCCCATGGCGTCAGGAGACCTGGAGCACTGAGGAGGGGGGCACAGGGCCCCTGGAGTCCCTGTTCCTGGTTGCCCTGCCCTCAAAGGGGGGCTGAGCTCCCTCTCCCTTGCCCCCCAACCCAAGTCAAGTTCCTCATGGGTTGGCTTGCGCCTCCTTGTCTAACATTCTGTGATTCTCCCCCTGATTTTAACATTGTAATTCTAACAACCATTCGTTCATCTGTTGTGCATCAAGCACAGCCCTGGGCCAGGCCTTAGGACGCCATGAGCAAACATTAACTGAGGGAAATACAGGGTGTCCCCTGGGGATCGGTGCTGGGAGGAGAGGGGGCTGTGCTGGAGCCGGGGAGGCCTCCGCTGAGGGTGGCCTTTACGCTCAGACCAGCCAGTGCAGGGCCCTGGCCGAGGGCCGCCGTGGAGATGCGCCCTGCTCCCCCCTTCGCCCCCTCAGCCTGTGTCGCTGTGAAGAGGGGGAGAGCTGGCCCTGGAGGGGGCCCGCATGGACCAATGTTCCACAATTCTAAATTCAGTGTTTCTGACACAGGAATCTAACACCCTGACTTTATCTTTCTGCTTAATCCTCACCCAAGGATATTTTCCCATGGATTTGTAGAGAGAACGAGAGAATAAGACAGAGGGAGACACGTCGATTGGCTGACTCCTGGTGTGCCCTGACCAGGGCCGGGAACCCAGCCTGCAGTCGGGTGCATGCCCTTGACTGGATTCGAACCTGGGACCCTTCAGTCTGCGGACTGACACTCTATACACGGAGCCAAACTGGCTGGGGCCATCCTGACTTCTGACAATCTCTGCTCCCTCCCTGCTGACTGCCACCCCATTTCGGTCCCCCTCTTACCAGACTCAGGCAGGCGGTCCTCACAGCTCCCAGGGCAGAGAAAGGCTTTATAGCTCCCGGGATCCACCTACCCTCCACCTGGCTGCCTAGGCCAAAGTCCAGGCCAACAGAGCCACGGAGGGGGTGGGGTCGGGCCACCGAGGGCAGTCACATCCCCTGAGGTCAGGCCACAGAGAGCCCCCCCCCTGAAAATTCACCCCTGAGAGTGACAGGCTGGGGAGGGGTTGAGGGCTTTGGGCGCCCCCCCCCCCAGGAGTGGGATCTGGGGTCTTCATCACGTGGGACGTAGAGGCAGAGCTCTCATTGAAGGGGTCTCTTTGGGGACCTGCAAACCCACCTCCTCTCCAGCTTCCACCCTCCGCCTCACACTGCGGGGCCTGAAGTCTCCACCCCACACCAGCCCCAAGCTGGTCTGAGGACTGAAGGTGGGCATCCCCTGACTCCTTCCCCAACTGCCTGCAGCCCCACAGCGCACTGACTCCCCCTCCCTATGGGGGTCACTTCCTCTCTCACTAACTGCTGGGGGTGCATGGGGCGGGCTCATCTCTGGCCGCATTGAGGAGAGCTTGGCACAGGGACACAGACAAGCATGTCTTTATTTGGAGCCTGTGGGCACTTTAATCCTGGTCCCTCTCCCCACAGAGAAGTTGGGGACACAGGTTGTGGGCCTTGTTCAGGAGGTTGTCCCTCGAGCTTCGGAGCCAGGCCTGGGTGCGGGGCCCCAGGTCCTTCAGGTGGTCCTCATAGTAGGTCTGCATATAACCCCGGAAGGCCGGGGGAACCCTGTGGGAGAGGGAATGTCACAGTTGAGACCCCAGCTACCCCCAACATGTTGGCCTCATTCACCCCCTCCTCCTTCAGACCCTGGAGTCCAAGCCCCCAGCCCTCCTCCCTCAGACCCAGGAGTATAGGCCCCCAGCCCTCCTCCCTCAGACCCGGGAGTCCGGGCCCCCAGCCCTCCTCCCTCAGAGCCAGGAGTCCAGGCCCCCAGCCCTCCTCCCTCAGACCCGGGAGTCCAGGCCCCCAACCACTTCTCCCTCAGACCCAGGAGCCCAGGCCCCCATTCCTCCTCCCTCAGACCCAGGAGCCCAGGCCCCCATTCCTCCTCCCTCAGACCCAGGAGCCCAGGCCCCCATTCCTCCTCCCTCAGACCCAGGAGCCCAGGCCCCCAGCCCCTCCTCCCTCAGATCCAGGAGTCCAGGCCTCCTATGTATACTCACTGGAACCACTGCCACTTCTCTCTGGTCTTTGTCACCAGCGGCTCCACCAGCTCCTTCACCTTTTGGTGCATGAAGCTCCAGGAACTGCTTGCCAGGCCGGACTTGGGCGGAGGGCTCGGGGTGCCTGCAAGCTCTTCTGGCTGGCACTCTGCGTGTGGCAGGGGGGGCCTTGGGAAGGCTGGGTTCCCAGAGCCCTGCTCCCTCTCTGCCCACTGTCTGTCACTCCCGGTGGCCCATGGGCAGCCCTTGGCCAGTCCTCTCGCCGCTGGCCTTCACCCCCTTATAGATCCCTCTCTCCACTCGCCCTCCTTCAGCCATTGGTCATCTCCATTCCCGCTCTGTGGCCGTGGCCCCTACCGTCCCCCTCTGTCTGCCCGTGCTTCTCTCCCTCACCTGTCACCCCGCCACTCTGCCCACTGCCTCTGCCCTGGTGCCTCCTTCACCACTGGCCTGGCTGCCCCTCGTTCTCCCGTGACCCCCATCGAGCTCCTCCAGGGCACAGGAGGCCGGTGCCGGGGACCGGGCCGGCCAGGTGTGCTGGCCCACACAGCTGCCCGCGTACATGCGTGTACAGGGGCGCCCACGTGACCGGCGGTGTGCCCTCGGCCAGTGACCGACCCTCTGCAGGACTCAGCCTCCCTCTCTGTGGAATGGGACGGCGCTGGGACCGACCGGGCGGTGACTGTGGGGTTCGGGATGAACTCGTGTCAGGCGCTCGCACGGGCATCTTGCACACCGAGGCGCGGTACACGAGTCAGAACTTCCCATGCACAAGCACCCCCCCCATGGACTCGCTCCGATGCTCACACATGCCCTCACACGTGGACACACTCAAAGCTTTTGCATCAAGACCCCATAAAGACACACATGTGCACATAGGCATACACATGCGTGCTCAGAGAGACACGCACATGTACCATGACTGTGTACTCATGCTTACACACATCTGTCATGTGTTCCAACCCCCCACACACACTTCACACACTCCTGCCACTGACACGTACTCGCTGAGAGCACACACGCCTCACACGGCCCTGCGCACCCCAGTCTCTCTCACCCCACGGCCGCCCGCCCGCAGCTGCTCACCCACAGGCCGGGCCAGGACCGCAGCGCACAGGCAGAGGGCGGCGAGGGCCCGGGGCCTGAGTCCGGGGAGCAGCATTTCTGGGGGCTCTTGCTCTCTGCTCCCCAAGCCGGGCTGGAGGAGGGGAGCGGCACAGCCCTCCCCCGGCCTCCCACGCCCCTTGGCAGGGACTTCAGAGACAGGGACCTGCAGGGCAGTGACAATCAGAGACTTTGCCCGCCCCTGCCGGCCTGCCTGCTGCCTGCCTTCCAGCACCTGGCGGGACAGGGGAAGGCAGGACACGCTCTGGCCTCCGGTGCACACCCTGGCTCCACCCCCTGTGGCTTCATGGGACAGTCGCCAGTTCCGGCCTCAGTTTCCTGCTCTGTAAAATGGCCCCACGGTCCATGCTTCAGGCAGGACACTAAGTCAAGGAAATGATACAAGGAAAGGTGTTACCACAGAGCCCGGCAGTGAATGTGGTCACAGATCACAGCTGTGTGTGATTATTTCTTTCTTCTCTGCATCGCTTGGCTCTAGGGCCAGACCCACCCTCACCGTGTGGCCTGGGCGAATACACCCCCTTCTCTGGGCCTCAGTGTTTTCATCTGTGAAATGGGGGCGGCAATAAGCACCTGCCCTGCAGAGTCCGTGCGAAGGCTGGGGGAGGCTCAGGAGGGAAAGCTCCAGATGTGTGTAGTAGGAGGTTGTCAGCATCAGGCTGGTGCTCAACGCTAGACAGAAAGAAAATGAGCCTATTTTGCCCTGCCGGGTAGCTCTGTTGATTAGAGCATCGTACTGATAACCCAAAGTTGTGGGTTCGATCCCAGGTCAGGGCAATCCAATAAATAGAAATAAGTGGAACAACAAATTGATGTTTCTCTCCCTCTCTCTCTCTCTCTCTCTCTCTCTCTCTCTCTCTCAACAAAGACAACATAAAACAGAAAATTATTTTATATTTTAAAAATCTTTATTGTTGCCCTAACCGGTTTGGCTCAGTGGATAGAGCATCAGCCTGTGGACTGAAAGGTCCCAGGTTCAATTCCGGTTAAAGGCATGTACCTTGGTTGCAGGCACATCCCCAATAGGGGGTGTGCAGGAGGCAACTGATGGATGTTTCTCTCTCATCGATGTTTCTAACTCTCTATCCCTCTCCCTTCCGCTCTGTAAAAATCAGTAAAATATATATTTTTAAAAATCTTTATTGTTGCCGAGACCGGCTTAGCTCAATGGATAGAGCGTCGGACTGCAGACTGAAGGGTCCCAGGTTCGATTCCGGTCAAGGGCGTGTACCTTGGCACATCCCCAGTAGGGGGCGTGGAAGAGGCAGCTGATGGATGTTTCTCTCTCATCGATGTTTCTGACTTTCTATCCCTCTCCCTCCCGTCCTCTACCCCAGGCCTTCACCACCCTATTGTCTGTGTCCATGGATTATACACATATATACACACACTGAGTGGCCAGATGATTATGATCTCTGAACGAATAATAATCTGGCCACTCAGTGTATATCCTATATAATAAAAGGCTAATATGCAAATTGGCCCCTCAACCAGGAGTTTGACCAGCAGGCATGCTGGCCAACCGCCCATGTCCCGTCCCCCTGGCCAGCTGGCCGGACCCCACCCATGCACAAATTCATGCACTGGGCCTCTAATACACACACACACACACACACACACACACACACAAATTGAGTGGCCAGATTATTATGCATTCAGAGATCATAATAATCTGGCCATTCAGTGTACACACACACACACACACAAACACACACACACATATACACATATATATGAAAAAATTATTTTTAAAGAGAAAGAAAATTATTTTTAAAAGGAAGTCCTTGGTCTAGGATTGCCAGATAAAATGCAGGACTCCCAGTGATGTGGAAATTTCAGATAAAGGATGCGTTTTATTTCTAGGATAAGTATGTCCCATTCAGCATTTGGGAATTATACTAAAAATGATCTGTTGTTTATTTGAACTCAAGTCTCACGGGGCGTCCTGTATTTGTGGGCGGAAGTCTGACGACCCTCACTTGGGCCAGTCTGAACACCCGCCCAGGGAAGTAGGGGAGGTGGCTCAGGCCCTCCAGGGGGCAGTGCCCGCTACACCACCAAGATGCCGGGCAGAGTCAGCAGTTGTTCATGGAGCTTGTGTTTCCCGAGCACCGGGCGCTTCTGCAGGGCTTTGGTGCGATAACTCCATTAACTGGCTGACTTAACGCACAGCGGCCCTGGAGAGTGGGAGTGGGAGTGAGGGTAAGCCACTTTCCCACCCGCAGCTCCTCACCCGGCCATGGCACATCACCTCACCACGCCAGAGCGACCTCTGCCCCACTCCCCACTTGAATCCTCCAGGGCAAGAGGGAGGTTGGAGCAGGGTGGGGGTGGGCCTGCGGGAGGTCTCTGACCCCTGCCCCAGCTCCAAGGTCAGCTGGACTGTTTGCTGTTTGCTTCTCGCAATGTTTGCCCACCTCGGGGCCAGGAACAGGCTGAAGGTCGTTCGGGGTAGACCTCAGAGCAGCTCACAAACAACTGTGCAGGACTGGGGCGGGGGTGGGGGGGGGGGGGGGGAGGCGGCGTTGGGGGGCAGAGGAAGGTGTGGTGGCTGTGATTTGCAAGTGGTAGGCAAGCCCGCACACCCCAGTGTGTGTGTCTGCCCAAGTCTGAGGCTCTCTTCAGAGGCAGAGTGCCCTGGCCCGGGTGGCTCAGTGGGTTGGAGTGTTGTCCCCGTGCACCAGAAGGGTGCAGGTTTGGTCCTTGGTCAGGGCATGTGTGGGAGGCAACAGATTGATATTTCTCTCTCACATTGATGCCTTCTCCACCCCACCCATCTCTCTCTCTCCCTTCCTCTCTCTAAGCAGGTCTTTGGGTGAGGATTTTTAAAAAAGAAGAAGACCATAAATAGATTGGCTCTAAACTGCTAGAGAAATGGCCAAGTGAAAATTCGTAATTGTTCAATTAAAGGGGTACAAAATATACTCTTTCTAAATAAAATTTAAATTCCTTATTGTTTAAAGTATTACAGATGTCTCTGTTTTCCCCCATTGACCTCTCCCCAGCCACCCCCACCTCCCAGCACATGCCCTCACCTCCCCACTGTCTGTGTCCACGGGTTATGTTTATATGCATGCATACAAGTCCCGTGGTTGATCTCTTACACCCCCTCCCACCCTCCCCTGCCTTCCCTCTGAGGTTGGACAGTCTGTTCAAAGCTTCTATATCTCTGGATCTATTTTTGTTCATCAGTTTATGTTGTTCAGAATATACTTTTTAAAAATATATTTTTATTGATTTCAGAGAGGAAGGGAGAGGGAGATAGAAACATTAATGATGAGAGAATCCTGCAGGCCCCCCAACTGGGGACCGAGCCCACAACCCAGGCATGTGCCCCGACCAGAATTGAACCAGGGACCCTTCAGTCCACAGGCTGACACTCCGTCCACTGAGCCAAGCCGGCTAGGGCCAGAACATACTCTTAAACCCACTGGCTAACTAACCACAGTGCAGTGCCTCATCCGGGCATTGTCCAATGAGGGCCCTGGCAGGTGACTCAGGGAAGAGGAAGGTGGGCTGAGGGAGAATGGGGCCCTGGGACCCCACTGGGCTGGGACATCAGGCAGTGACTTCAGCCGACTGTGTCTCACTGGGTTTCTTCCTCTGTGTGACGGTCAGCGAGAGTCTGCCTGGAGGGGTTTTGTAAACATTTAATGCTTAGTGTTTGTTTTGTTTTCCCAGATTGAGCACATTTGTCTCACCAGATATTACTGAGCCGCTGCACTATGCCCTGTCCTGGCGACATGGTGGTGCCCGGCAGCCTTGGCCTGTCCTCCTGGGCTCACAGTCCAGGGGGGCGGACAGCCACTACCAGACGGTGACAGCCGGACTGGGCAGGGTTGGGATAAGGGGTTTGACTCAGCCGGGGGGTGAAGGAGGACTTCCTGGAGGAGGCGACATGGAGGGTGGGTCTCTTTCAGGGCCGGAGCCCGGGTCCTACCCTTGTTCCTCTCGTCACCCGTGGAGAGTGTAATGAGCCTCCTGTGAGCATGCGCATGACCCACCCAGGTCCCTGTCTTGGGCAGCCCACCGGGAAGAGCCCAGTTCTCCACTTCCTGGCCGTGACTTTGCACAAGGGACTTGGCCTCTTTGGACCTCAGAGTCCTCCTGCGATTCCTAGGGCCCAGCTCCCAAGGTTCCTGTGCGGATTCGCTTGAGATCACCAAGTCGAGTCCTCAGCACAGGGAACGTGCAATACCTTCTGCCCCGCTTCTCCTTTCCAAAGGCGCGACCCCACCCTGTCCCACAGCCGGGCCCGCAGGAAAGAGCGCTCAGGTTTCTCCACAGGATTTTTATTGGGGGTGCTGGGAGGGAACGTGGGGCATAATGGAGGAAGTCCTGGGCACAGGGGCTGGGGTGCGGGGAATGTTAGAGCCCCCTCCTGGGGCGCGGCCGCAGAAGGAAGGGGCAGCCCCCCTGGTGTTCAGGAGAAGGTCTTTTTTAATGAGTCCTTTGCTTCGCTGAATTTTCCCGAAATCCAGGACCTGTAGGGAGAGACGGGGTGGGGTGGGGGTGGAAGAGGGTAGGAGAGGGGGAGGTTTCACTGTGTCTTGCCCAAATCCTGCTGAGGGGTGTCCTCACCTACCCCGCCCTCCTGGGCTTAGTGGCCCAATTTCTGTGCCTCAGTTTCCCAGATGCACCAGAGCTCCTTAAAGTCAGAACACAGGCTTGGCCTGGCTCTCAGGGCCTGCCATCTCTTGATTCTTGTATGTGTCCTGACCGGGGATCGAACCCCCAGTCTTGGCGTTACCCAAATGACATGGTACCAACCAAGCTACCCAATCAGGCTAGATCTCAATGTAAAGTGTTCTTTCTTCCGAAAAGTCCCCTCCCCCGTCTTTGATGGTTAGCACACACCCTGTTTATTTTCTCAATGCTCGGCTTTGTCTGAGCCAGTTCTGGGAATTCACTGATCTGTTGCTTGTTCCTGACCCTTGCCCTGACCCCAGAAGGTCAGAGCTCTGGGGGCTGGGACTTTACCTCTGTGGCTACGATTCCCACGTGGGAAGAGTTGCTGGCACTTAGCAGATGCTCAATAAGTACTTGTTCATGAAGAAGCGGTTCTCCCCGAAAGGAGCCAGGCTGGCTAAACGCCGTGTTGAGCATTTACTATGTGCCAGGCTCTGGGCAAGGGCTCCAGGGGCCGTCCCCTCAGAACCACCCATTTTACAGACGAGGAAACTGAGGCTCGTGCTCACACAGGGAGTCGTGAGTCTTCGCCAGGCTATGGACCCAGATCTGTCCAACCCCCAAGCTAGGATCCTTCCTCTACCCAGCACCATCTGTCCAGTGTGGCTGGCTGGGAGAGTCGGGAAACCTGCCCCTCAAGTCCGAGCACCCTGAGATCCAACTGTGTGACCACAGGGATTTTGCCGGTTTCCCCAGTCTGTTCACTGATACCCCCTCCCGCCCCCATCCGTCCTCCCTCCCACCCCCTGGGAAGGGTCCTAACCAGGTCTTAGAAAAGTCGATCTCTTTGACTTGGTCAACGGCTGCCAGGACCTTGTCCTTTACGGTTTCCCCAAACTTCTTCAGCTCCTCGGGGATGCTGGAGTCGGCCTGGGCCGGAGCTGGGCCTGCCCAGAAGAGAGGCAGGAGCGCAACCACCTCAGTCCTGGGAGCCCTTCGGCTGAGCTTCCAGGGACGGGAAAAGAGACTCTTGGATGTGATTCTTGGAGATCATGGAGTTAGGATGGGAGGGGAGGGCCCTGGAGGGACCAGGTGGTGTTCAAGCTGCGGAGGATTGCCACCTGCTGAGAGGACCCCCCAAGGACCCACCTGGCCGGGTGGGGGTGGGGGTGATCAGTGGGCAATTGGGAAACCAGGGCACTGGAGGGGCCCCAGAGCTCTCAAGGGTCCTCTACGCCTGGATCCCAGGCCCTTGGCAGCTTCATGCTCCCCAACCCCAAGCCCCAGATTCTCCCATCCCCCATCCCCCCCTTTACCTTCCAAAAGCATCAGCAGCGCCACCGCCAAGACCGAGAGCGACAGAATGAGCCTCATGGTTGGGCCGGAGGGCACTCTGGAGGGAGAGGTGGGGTGGGGTGATCAGTGGCACCCCTCCGCCGCCCCTGAGGTTCCTCCCCCCTCCCCCCTTTCCCCTTCCCCCTTTCCCCTCTCCTTGTGCTCTTGGTGTGTGGAGGGTCCCTCTGGGGCACCGAGCACCAACCTGAATCAGTTGCTGGACAGCAAGGGCAGCAGGTCCCAGACTGGCCTGGCCTTTATGGTCCGGGGAGGGGGCGGGGCAGGTTCCTCTCCCTCCCCCTGGCCCTCCCCCGGTGCCTGCCTCCCTGTGCCAAACACCTTCTCCTCCTATGGCTGGAGATGGGCTGGTGGGGATGGGCGCCAGGTGGGACACAAGCAGGTCCCTTCACCCCAAGCCTCCCGCTGCTCATTACCCTTCCCTCCAAATCTCCCTGAGTGTGGGCACCTCAGCGGCTTCCTGCCCCTCCCCTCCTGCTCCACACAGCCTCCCAGGGTCAGGGGGTCTCTCAGTAACTGCTACTCAGTCACCCCACTCACCCCAGGCCACCTCTCCCACCCGCTCCCTCTTCTTAGCCTCTTAGCTCAAACAACTCGTGCTCTATGCCTCTGGGTCCACCCTCACTCCCTCCATTCACACCAGCCCGGTGGTCCCCAGCCTCTTTTGGCCATGCCCCACGTAAGCATCTCTAAAATCCTGATGCACCCCCCCCCCCCCGTCACATATAATTCTTACTATTCAAAAAGTGAGCTCCTATTCCCGTGGAGGAAGCCTAAAAGGCCATGAACTTGTTCTAAACGAGCTTCCAAGAACATGGCATCCATGAAAGAGAAAAATAAAAGAACGAAAGGACAGTTGAAGGACTGAGGAAGAAATCACAAAGAAGTTGTTAAAATAATAATAATATGAAATGATATGGAAAAATCGCAAAGTTTCAAAACATAAAAGAGAACTGAAGTGCATAAATATGCCACAATATATACTTATATACTGTACATGAGACCCTAGAACCATAAGAAATGCAAAAAGTTCACCGTTAATAACTCATTCTCAAATTGCTCCCCTTAAAAATCAAATTGCCCCGGTGTGGGGCATGTGCCCCACATTGGGAACCACTGCACTAGCTCTTCAAGCTCCCCATCCCCTTGCATCTGGCATATCTCAGGCCTCCCCAGCCCCGCTCTTGGGGGGGGGGGTCTTTTCAGCCTGTCTAAACCACGCAGCCCCTCCGCGAGGCTCCCGGGCCTCCATCATTCGCCAGCGCCTCGCCCTCGTGCTGCCACCTCCAGGCCTCCCAGGGGCCCCTGGAAACACTCCACTGCTCTTCCTCACCCCCCAGGTCCCTTCTGGCACCACGCCCCGCTGTCTCCCCGCCCCCACCCCAGCTCTACATCTGTCCCCCAAGGCTGGAGTCCAGTGCTTATTCCCTTCTTCTCAGCTGCCTTTGACCGTCAGTGACCCCTGGCAGCTCAGGGGAGGGTGGCCCCGGGCCCCAGACTCTAGGTTGGCTGGCCTTGTGCCCCCACAACCACGTGTCAGCCTGGGGGAGGGGGACGGTTGTGAAAGGGACGCAGAGCCGGATCCTGGCAAGATTGCAACACCCCTCTGGCCAGCTCAGCAGCTTCCAGCCCGTCAGCCCCGTCGAGCTGTCTTCCCAGGCACCTGCTTTCCCCGTGAGCCAGCGTTCCCCAGACACCCACCCACATGCCTGCTCCCCCGGGTCCGGCCCCCAGAGCAGAACAACTCTGCGTCTTGTCTCATCCTCTCCCCAACTGTAGGGATATTCGGTTACAGTGGGGAAATCGAGGATCAGCCACAGACATTCAAAGGCACAATGAGGGGCTCTTTACCCCCCCTTCCCAGACTCCAGGCTGTCTCTCCAGATCCCTGCTGGGGTCAGCCCCCGCTCAGAGCCCACAGCGCCTCTGCCAGCCTCTGTTCCCCAAAGCTCTTTCCCAGCCCTTGTCCTCCTCTTTTTTATTTATTTTTATTTTTAAAAAATATATATTTTATTGATTTTTCACAGAGAGGAAAGGAGAGGGATAGAAAGTCAGAAACATCGATGAGAGAGAAACATCGATCAGCTGCCTCCCGCACACCCCCAACTGGGGATGTGCCCGCAGCCAAGGTACATGCCCTTGACCAGAATCAAACCTGGGACCCTTTAGTCCGCAGGCTGACGCTCTATCCACTGAGCCAAACCGGCTAAGGCTGTTTCTATTGGTTTCAGACAGAAAGGGAGAAGGTTAGAGGCAGAAACATATCGGCAGCCCACACACCAGCGCTGGAGCCCGCCCTGATCAGGAGTTGATTCATGACCTCTCAGTTCCTGGGTCGACACTCACTGGACCACACTGCCCGGGGCTGCAGAGTCGGGACCCCTCCCTGCTCAGGTGTGTTTGTGCAGAACTCTTCAGATGGGAGACTGATGTGTCCTCTCCCATTGCCATCTGGGGAACTGAGGCTCTGAGAGGGTTTGGCCCAGCTCCCGGCTTGGCTGGGGGAGGCCCCCGGCATTCGAGCCCACTGACCCTTCCCCTCCTCGATCAGCCCTGGTGAGTGAAGACATGCAGGCCGCCTGCGAACACAAGCTCAAGCCCTGGCCTGGCCTTTGTGGTGGAGCCCGGCTCCCCATTCTGAGAACCCGGGGTGGGAGCTCCAACTCACCCTCCAGCCCCAGCTTCCAGGGGCTGTGCAGACCGTCCCCAGAGGTTCCTCTCCCTTCCCCCTCCAGCCAGGACCCAGCGACCAGGAGGGAAGCAATGAGATGAGGGCTTTGGGGACAAGAAGCACAGCTCAGAGTGAAGGACTTGTGAACCCAAAGGGAAGGAGAGTGTCAGGGGGCTCGAGTGAAACAGAATGGCGGAGAGGACAGAGCCTCACGCAGGAAGATGGGGGCTGGGGAGAAGCTGGGCTGGGGCAAGAGAAACTGGGGAGAGAAAAGATAGAGGTGGAGGGAAACAGGAAGCCAGAAAAAGGAGGGCTCCTAGTACACAGGGGCCAGGAGGGGCCTGGAGGGATCAGGAGGGGCCTGGAGGGATCAGGAGGGATCAGGAGGGGCCTGGAGGGATCAGGAGGGATCAGGAGGGGCCAGGAGGGACCTGGAAGGGCCAGGAGGGGCCAGGAGGGACCTGGAAGGGTCAGGAGGGATCAGGAGGGACCTGGAGGGATCAGGAGGGACCTGGAGGGGCCAGGAGGGATCAGGAGGGGCCAGGAGGGACCTGGAAGGG
This sequence comes from Antrozous pallidus, assembly GCA_027563665.1. Lineage (NCBI taxonomy): Eukaryota > Metazoa > Chordata > Mammalia > Chiroptera > Vespertilionidae > Antrozous > Antrozous pallidus. Next base: position 16,317,846 of record CM050525.1, read on the forward strand.
TCAGGAGGGACCTGGAAGGGTCAGGAGGGACCAGGAGGGATCAGGAGGGGCCTGGAGGAATCACGAGGGCCCTGGAGGGATCAGGAGGGGTCTGGAGGGACCAGGAGGGATCAGGAGGGACCTGGAGGGATCAGGAGGGACCTGGAGGGATCAGAAGGGGCCAGGAGGGACCTGGAAGGGCCAGGAGGGGCCAGGAGGGACCTGGAAGGGTCAGGAGGGATCAGGAGGGACCTGGAGGGATCAGGAGGGGCCAGGAGGGACCTGGAGGGGCCAGGAGGGATCAGGAGGGGCCAGGAGGGGCCAGGAGGGACCTGGAAGGGTCAGGAGGGATCAGGAGGGGCCAGGAGGGACCTGGAGGGGCCAGGAGGGACCTGGAAGGGTCAGGAGGGATCAGGAGGGACCTGGAGGGACCAGGAGGGATCAGGAGGGACCTGGAGGGATCAGGAGGGGCCAGGAGGGACCTGGAGGGGCCAGGAGGGACCTGGAGGGGCCAGGAGGGACCTGGAGGGGCCAGGAGGGATCAGGAAGGACCTGGAGGGGCCAGGAGGCAGAACCAGGTAAGGCTGGATGGAGAAGGGGAGAGAAAATGAGGGGAATAAAGATGGCTTAATGGTGGCAGTGGTTTCAGGTCTTCTGAGTCCGAACAACTCCATGAAGCAGGTGTGAGGAAGCTGGGCAGACCCGGGTTCAGGTTGCTCCTGCCCCTGGTAGTAACTGCAGGATGTACCCCAGGGGAGGGTTTGTTCCAGAGCCATGTCTCAGGGACAGAATGGAAAGAAGCAGAGGAGAGAGAAGGCGGGAGAAACAGGAAGGTGAAAACCCCGGAAAGGAACAGGAGGACGCAGAGACAGTGTTAAAAGAGGAGACAAAGACAGGGACACACATTCAGAGGGGACGGGACCATGTGTGAGGAAGGAGAAACTGAGGCTGGGGCTGTAAGAAATCACTCAGACGCCCTGCAGCTGCTGTGAAGTTTGCTGAGCCTTTATTAAGCCAGGGCCCCCCAGGGGGGTAGTGGGGGCATGGACCGGGCCCCTGCAGGCTGGGAGAGGGGCGTGGGTCCACCAGGTGCGTGGCCAGCACTCATTGATTCTCGGTGGGCACCAGTAGTGGGGCTGGCGCCAGCGTCGGCACCAAAGGCCAACTGCACCTTCTCCACCAGCCCGGCCCACTGGCGTTGCATGTCTTGCACCAGGGGCTCGAACCAGCCCTTGAGGCGGGCCTGGAAGGCCTCCGCCTGCAGGCGCATCTGGTTGGCCTGCTCCTCCACCTTTGCCTGCAGCCCCTCCATCTGGTCGCGCATGTCGTCGAGGCGGTCTCGGGCCTGGCTGCCCATCTGCTCCAGCTTTCCGCGCACCTGCTGGCCCCAGGCCTCCGCCCGCTCCCGCAGCGGCTGGCTGGCGGTGATGGCCCGCACGTGGCCCTGCTGCACCAGCGGCACCAGGTGCTCGCGGATGACGCCCACCCCGCGCTCCGCACCCTCGCGGGCCCCGACGCGGTAGACAGCCAGCCGCTTCTGCAGGTCTTCGGCGTCGCGGAGCAGCCGTTTGCGCAGCTTGCGCAGCTGGGAGGCCAGGCGGGCCCGCAAGTCCTCGGAGTTCTGGCCCAGCATGGTCTGCACCTCGTTGCGGTACTGGGTCAGACGGGTGCGCACGTCCTCCATGTCCGTCTGCAGCCGGGCCTGCGCCGCCTGCAGCTCCTTGGACAGGCGGGCACGCGTCTCCTCGGTCATGGGGCCCAGCTGCGTCTCCAGCTCCTCCTTGTAGGCCTTCACCTCCTTCATGGTCTCCTCCATCAGCATCCTGTAGGCAGAGAGGGCCGGAGGGGGTGTGTGCGGAGAGAAGAAGGGGAAGAATGGGGTGGGGGTGGCAAGAAGGGGACAGAGACAGAGAGACCCAAAAGAGGGAGAGGCCAAGAAGAGGGGACAGAGACAGCCAGGAGCAGAGATGAGCAGATGGGCTAGAATGATGTTGGGAGACAGAAGGGAGCGAAGGGACAGGAGGAGATGAAGAGAATTGAACGGTCAGCCAAGAATTCAAAATGGCAAGAGGAAGCAAGAAAGGAAGAGACCCCCGAGGCATTCCGGACAGAAACTGCCCGCAGGAGGGCCAGGGAGCCAGGGCGGGACACTCACGATAGTTCCTCGGAGACCTGGGTGCTGAGCAGCTCCTCCTGCACCTTGTTAGACAGGGTCTGCACCCAGCGCAGGTAATCCCAGAAGCGGCCCAGCGCCTGCTCCCACGGCTGGTTGGCCTGCCACCATTCTGGCTCCGGTGCCAGCTTCACCTCCTCCTCCACATTGGCCTGGCATCCTGCATGGAGCAAGTGCATGGCCATCAAGGTCCCCTGCCCTCTTCAAGCACACAGTAGGTACTTCACAAATGCTCTTGTGCTTCTTTAGAGCATTGATGGGTATAGGGAGGGGTGGAAGGACAGCCAGTCTGTTTCCTCTCTGGACAAGCATTCACCGAGTGTGCGTGCGTGCTCCGTGCGAGGGTGAGGGAGAGTAAAGATAGTCACAGCTGACATTTATGTAGCCCTGTCTGCCTGAGGACAATGCATGGGAAACTGTTGGAACTCCTATTGTAAGGGTGGGAACAGCTGAGGCCCCGAGAGAGTGACCCAGCTAGTTGCTCAGAGCCAGCGAATGTCAGAAGAGGGCTCAGACGTGGGCCTTCCCTCTCTTGAGAGCAGCTGAAGGGACAGGGATAGAAGGGGTCAGGGGGAACGGGTGAGGATGGGGGGCGGGGAGGCAGGGGCAGAGAACCTGAGCAAGCATCATCCCATACCTGCCAGGAGTGTGACCACCAGCGCAGCCCACAGAACCTTCATCCTCAGTGCTGTCAGTCTGGGGGACGGAGAAACTGTCAATCAATAGCCAGTGGGGGCTCCTCCCACTTAGAGCCCCACCCACAGGGTCTTGGACTCTAAGGCCTCTCCTAACCCCAGATCTGCATCTCCCTAATCCCATCACAAACGTTTACTATTGTCTAACTTCCTCATTGTCTTCCCCTATCTCCTCACCCCCTGGCGGGCTCGGGCCAAAATGCCATCCTCCTCTCCCAGGGTTCAAATTCCACTGCCCCTCCCCCCTGAGCTCCGTGTGAGCCCAACGGGCGTTCTAAACCCCGGCTCGCGTTCCTTGCTCTACCTTCACATTCTAAGCTCCATCTTCTCACCTAAGCGCCATTCTTCCACATATTAGCTAATTTAATCATTTAAAAGTCTCCCTCAGCCAATGCTCTAGCTACCCTGCCACCACCCTGAGCGGAAGTCTGAGGATGAAGTGGACACTCAGTAGGTGACAATTTGTGGGCTCTTTCGACCGCTCACCCGGTTTTTCCACAGGTCGATGCTCCCCCCACCCCACCTTCTAGCCCTTCCGGCTGATTTGGGATGCCCCTGTGCGCGGCCCCCCTCTCCCCCCAAGGTCCAGACCCTGCCTCCAAACTCTTCTCCAGACCCTGCTTTTTCTGACTCAGACACGGGACGTCACCTCCTCCTCCCCAGCTCGCTCCTCCCAGAGGGCCTGAGCTGGTCTCTGCCCCCAATTCTGCTTCTCACCGACTCCTGAGCAACCGGTCCTTCGCCTCCGCTCTGGCTGAGGAGGACTCAGGGATCCCAGACTCCTCCAATTATAGGGCTCCCCCTGCCCCGCCCACTCCTCCAGGGCTAGGGCGATCTGGGCCAGCCCCTAATCACGAGGTGGGCTGTTTTCCCCTTCACACAGCAAGGAGGGGGAAGGAGGTGGGGCTTGGAGGCTCTGTGATGCCCCCAGCCCCCAGGAGGGGAGGTGACATCTCACCCAGTAACTCGGCGCCCTCCTCAATTCTGTGGGGCGGGGCATGGAAGGGGCAGGAGCCTGCAGCGACTGACAAATAAAATTTGGGGAGGGGGCTGGGGCTTGGATTCTTGGGTCCAGGGGAGAACTGGTGGCAGAAGTAAGATGGGAGGGTTGGGGAGCGATGCCTCTGTTGGAAGGCTGAGAATGGAACCTGGGTCTTAGCTGAACTCCCTTTGGCTGCGACCTTGGGCACAGATGAGTCAATCCAAGTCCAGCACAAGCACTGTGGAACCCAGCTGCCCACATGTCATGCCTCCACCGGCTCTGGAGCTTTCATGCTGCCCAGTTAGGGCTGGAGCCTCGGGAACCAAACTGCCGGCCCGAATCCGGGCTGCCCCTTGCCAGCTGTGTGACCTTGGGCAAATGACCAAGCCTCTCTGAACACCCAGTTTCTGGTCCACACAGCGGGGGAACAACTGCACTTACACCATCCGTCAGTGATGCAAGAAGCTACTAAGTCCTCATGTAACCTCATCAATAGCCGGTCCTTGGAAATGCAGCAAAATGTTTAGCAAAGCTAACCCTATCAGGGGCTGATTAAAAACAAGTTCAGTTCTTCCTACAGCATCTCAATATTATAAGGAAATGGCCAACACGTTGAATACCTCTGCACTGTTAAGTACCGAGCACCTCACACACAGCGGGTCTTAGCCTAGACCTCACTGCTGCAGCTGCGGGCTCCAGCGCTCTCCCCAGCAGCTGCTTTCACAACGTCGTAACAGATGGCGAGGCCACACAGGGAGAACTGGAATGGAGTCCACGGGGTCAGGAAGGGGGCCTCATGGGTATTGTGGCTTTCCAGGCAGTAAGGGTTTTCTGCTCAGCAACCTCCCTCCCAAACCCCGGGTGTGGGGCAGACAGGGTTTTCAGTTCTCCCTAAGGCTTAGGGAGTCAGGGGTGTTTACTTGAGCCCTAGGTGGGCCAACTGATCTCCCCAGCATCAGATACCCGAGACACAGGTGACCCAACCCGTCCCCCTGCCCAACCATAAACTCATGCCCTTCTCCCCGTTAATCTTTTCCATCACCATCCTTATCATGTAGATTTGCAAATATTCCTCCTGTTGTATAGGTTCTTTTCCTTGGTGCCCTTTAAAGCACAAATGTTTTTACAATTTTTGAGTAAGTGCAATTTATCTGTCAAATAGTGATTCTGAAATGTTTCCAGCTGCCTGCATTCTTCAGGAAGCCTCTGACGCCCAGCAGAAAGTCCCAACATCTGTCCTCTTCAGAATCTGGGAGGCCTCCTCACCCCCCTGCGTTCCAGCTTGCAGCCTCCCACCCTTAGCCCGACAGGAGCATTCCTGTTGCTTCACCTCCAAAGGAACAAAGTCCCCTGCAGCCTCTCTGGCCAGGCCAAGCGGGAACCAGTGACCACAAGACCACACCCTCCTGGACAGGGCTGTGGTGTCCCAGGGAGGCCGTGATCCCGGGCCAGGCCCCACCCTAAGCTGGGTCTGTTAGCCAGGAGACTCCCTTTCTGGACCATCCTTCCACACCCCAGCTCTGTGGCACCGCCACGTGGCCACCATGGGAAGATCAGGCGAGATGGAATCAGAGGGCCAGAGGCAGGAAAACCAGGCCTCCCATCTTGTTTTTTCTCATGTATATTTTTTGTTTGTTTTTGTTTTTCTGTAAAATGTCCCAGTTCTTCCATAACTTATAAACATGATTTATACCGAGGAGTGGATGGGGAAGTGGTGGGGAGTAGACCTGGGATGGGAAAGCTCCTCTTCTTGCTGCCCCCCTTGGGGCGGGGCCCCAAGATCTTTGGGGGTGGTGGTGGTGATGCCCCAACACCTCCCTGAGGTTGTCTGGCAGCCTCTGCCCCTGGTGCTCAGAATCTGACATGCCCCTCGATTCCAGAACCCCTTCTGGGCCCCAGGTCCATTGGGCACACGGCCCCTGCGGCTCTGAATCCTGAAGCGCCTGTGGTTCTAGAATCCCCCCCTCAGCTGCTAGGGTGACACCCCCCTCCTTTCCACTGCCCCCCTGACCACCAAGGAGGGAAGGGAGAGGGAAGGGCGCGTAGGTCTCCCCTCTGTCGGGGGAGGAGCAGGGGGAATCTCAAGGAGGGAGGGAGTGGGAGGCAGGAGCCAGGAGGGGCTCAGCCGATGGTGAGGCCAAAGCCACACTGGAACTTGTTCTTTCGGTGATTCAGGAAGGCCCCGAGGGCCAGCGTCAGGGGCAGGGGCGGGAGCTTCTTCTCCAGCGTGGCACCCACGATCCAGTTGCTGTCCACGGAGCCTGTGGGCAGAGAGCTGCGCTGAGCGCCCTGTGCTGTCTCTGTGGAGTCACGCTCCAGACCTGTGACCACGCTGTTCCCAGAAACCTCTTCCTGTGCCCCAGTACTTTAGCCCTAGCCCTCCCAACTGGGAAGCCCTCCGCCGCCCCATGGGCTCCCCCATTCAGTCCTGTCCACACCCGGTCCTCGCTCCCGAGGATGGGTCTGTCCTTCTCGTGTGCACCCTCGGCACAACTCTGGGCAGAGTGGGCGCCGAGCGTCCACTGAATGGAAGACTGAACTGGCTCCAGGCTCATTCACTGGAGCCTGGTGATGTGCAGCTGCTGCTGCTCTCCCCATGTGGGAGGGAGGCTCCATCGCTTCACGGGGGCTGAGCTGGAACCCCAACCCAGCCTCTGCAAGAGCAAGGGCCGAGAGGCTAGAGGCGTAGAAACCCCTGGGCCTCATCTCTGGCGGCAGCAGCCTGCTGACTGAAGCGGCCTTTGAGGTGTCTTCATACCCTCCAACCCGAGAACCACTGAGGTCCAAGAGACTTAAACCTCGACATCAGGACGAGGCAAGCAGCTGGAGGGGGTCTGGTAGTGACTGAAACCTCCAGGAGCCTCGTTCCCACGAATGTGAAGAGTGGGGTGGCCGGATGTGCACAGCTGCTTCCACTTACGGAAAAAGGAAGAGGGCCAAGCGCAGAGGTGGGAGGGGTGCTGGCTGAGGTGGGGAGGAATGTAGTGGAGACCAAGCTTAGGCCCAGGCCCCATCTTTGCAAGCGTTCCCGGGTGATTTGGAGGCCCTCAAGGGTCCCGGCATGATGCCCTTCACCATCTCCTTGACCTACACCCACTCAGAGCTGTCACCTCTCGTCTTGTTTTCCATGCAGGGAAATTGAGGCCTGTACCTTTGAAGAGGAGGTTGGCCTTGGGCAAGTCTAGCTGGTACCCGAAGGAGACACTTGTGTCTTGCATCCTTGTGCTGGCCTCAAACTCCACGCCTACCTGCAGCTGGAGGGGCCGGGGCAACAGAGTCAGCATCCCAGACCGGACTCCCCGGCACACAAGCCCCTGGCAACCCATGCCTGGAAGTGCACCCTCGCAGCCGGTCTCTGGACCAGCTCACCTGGTCACTGGCTTTGTGGTAGTATGTCGCGTGCATGCCCGCCTGGCCCAACGTTATTGTCGCCAACCAGTTGTTCACTGCAAGAGAGCCGAGTGGGGGTGGGGGTAGGTTATCGAGGGGACATGAGAACCCAGGACCCCTCCCTCAGACCCAAGAGTCCGATGCCCAGCCCCACTCCTACCCTCGGGCCCCAGACTCACATGTGTATTTCCCAGCTAGAGACATGACAGTACCCTCCTCCCCAGGCCGCCGGTGGTAGACCAGCTCTCCGCCCAGGGCCAGACACGGCGTGATGCTCTGGAGGTAGTGGGCCACGAGGATTCCTGTGGGTGAGATGGCAGGTGTTACCTGGGCTTGCTGGTCAGTTCCTGCCCAGCCATGGTGCTGGGCCAGACGCCTGCTCCAGGTGGCCTGGGAGGCAGGCCCCCACACTGCTGCTCCAGGGAGTTCACAGGGTGAGTGAGGTCAGTCTCCCTGCCCTGTGGGGCCTCACCTGGTCTGCACAACCCTGTGCAGCCGGCATTCAATCGCCATTTACAGAGGCGGCTACGGGCGTTGAGTCCCTCACCCACGGCCACAAAACGTGTGAGCAGCACTCTGCCGCCGGCACTGGCGGGAGCGGAGGGTCAGGGAGCACCACACCCCAGGGTGCGAAGGGCGCTGCAGCCCACCGCTCAGCTGCACCCGCCGCCACGGTGTGGTTTCTCAGAAAGGCGCCTAAAGGAGCGGGTGTGGGCACAGCGTAGGGCGCGCCCAGTGCTCACTAGGACTGACCTCTGCCCCTCGGCAGCCGGGGCCCTGGAGGACCCTGGGAGTTTGGTAAGATGGCTCTCCATTGCTGGGCTGTGTTCCTGACGCCATGGGCTGAGGCTCATTCAGGCCTGTCTTTGGAGCCCAGGAGAGCAGCTCCCACACTTGTGACCTTACAGGAGGGGAAGAACGGGGGAGACGGGGGTGACGGGGAAACAGACAAGACACCTACAGAGGCAGGGAAGCAGAGGGCAAAGAGGAATGGAAGAGTCTCTACAGAGAAACCCACCAAGACTGAGCAGAGCAGGCCGCGAGGCCGTGTAACCCAACAGGAAAGAGGAAGACCCTCAGCCCGTACGGGGAAAGCAGGACAGGATAGAGCATGCTGCTGCTTCTCAAAGAAAATCAGATGCACAGACTCGAACCGGCCATGGGAGCAGGACAGAAATGGGGGGGGGGGCACGATCAGTGAGTGGGCACACCTGGGAAGGAGCTGCCAGTGGGGCTAGGGCAATGGTCGGCACACCTCGGCTCTCGAGCCTTGATTTGCCGCTCTGTTGACCAATGAGTTTGCCGACCACTGGGATAGGGGCTTAATCACAAGGAACAACAGCCTGTAATTACTGGGATCGAGAGTCTAAGTCAGTGGTTGGCAGTCATTAGTCAACAGAGCGGCAAACCGCAGCTCGCAAGCCACATGTGGTTCGTGAGCCGAAGTTTGCCAACCACTGGGCTAAGGGAAGCCAACGGTTCATGGCCAGGCCCCTGGGGGTCTTTGGGGAGGCTGGGGTCTAGGGTGGCTCACTGAGCCACTGTGTGCACTTCGTCACAACAAGCAGATGATACAATCAGCCCCCGAGCTGGCATTAAACCGCTACCAGCTCACTTCCGGCTGGGAACATCCTCATTCAACCGAGGGACAGAGAGGCCCACAGAGTGAAGTGACTGTCTAGATCGGGGGGGGGGGGGGGGAATCTTTTGTGCCAAGGGTCATTTAGCATTTATAACATCACTCGCAGGTCACACAAAATTATCAACTCAAAATTTAGCCCGGTCCCAGCCAGACCGGCTCAGGGGTGGAGCACTGACTGAATCCGGAGGCCACAGTCTGACTCCTGGTCAGGGCACAGGCCCAATCTGGGGCCCCGATCCTGAGAGGGGGTGTGCAGGAGGCAGCCGATCAATGATTTTCTCGCATCATTGACGTTTCTCTTTCCCTCTCTGCATCCAATAAAAATACATTTTAAAATAATTAGCCTGCTATATTTGGTCAAACACTGAATTAATTCACCCCTAATGCCTAGGCAGAGCCAGACCAAATGGTTCCTGGGCCTTACATGGCCCATGGGCTGTACCCCCACCTGTGGCCTAGAGTCACAGAAGGGCCAAAACTCACTGGCCTCTCAGGTCTGCCAACTGCTGGGAATAAGGGCTGTGTGAGCCCTGAACATCTCTCCAGCTATCCCCCCTCACATCTCCTGGGCCTGCCTTGTCCCTCCTCCCTGCCCTGCCTGACTCGCACCCTCTCTCAGCAACTCAGAGGTATCCTGCTAAAGCACCACCTCATCCGCGTCCTCCCTCCGCTCAGAACGGGCCCAGATCGTGGCTCCTTACAGCACAGCTGCAAGGCCCCAAACAGCCACTTCTCTTCCCTAACCCAGCGGGCCACTCGTGCGTCTAGGCTGCCATCATCCCCAGGGGGACGCTGGAGCTCACCCCGCTCTGGTCCCCTGCTTCCACCACTCCTGTCATCCTGCGGTCCCAGTCCCCATGTGCCCCGTGGGACCTGGCTGTTTCCATGCCGCACGCCGTTCTCTGCTCCCCAAGCGCATACCTGGGCCTCTGGCCCACGGCCAATGCGGCCAGGGCGCTTTTCCTCCCGCACACAACTCCCGCCCTCCCCATCTACCTCCTCACCCACTCGCCAGGGCGCTTTTCCTCCCGCACACAACTCCCGCCCTCCCCATCTACCTCCTCACCCACTCGCCAGGGCGCTTTTCCTCCCGCACACAACTCCCGCCCTCCCCATCTACCTCCTCACCCACTCACCAGGGCGCTTTTCCTCCCAGACACAACTCCCGCCCTCCCCATCTACCTCCTCACCCACTCGCCAGGGCGCTTTTCCTCCCGCACACAACTCCCGCCCTCCCCATCTACCTCCTCACCCACTCACCAGGGCGCTTTTCCTCCCAGACACAACTCCCGCCCTCCCCATCTACCTCCTCACCCACTCACCAGGGCGCTTTTCCTCCCAGACACAACTCCCGCCCTCCCCATCTACCTCCTCACCCACTCACCAGGGCGCTTTTCCTCCCAGACACAACTCCCGCCCTCCCCATCTACCTCCTCACCCACTCGCCAGACCCAGCTCCCCCACGGCACAGAGCTCCCCGAGCCAGGGCTTTGGTGAGACCAGCAGCTCATCTGGACACTATTCATTCTGCAGGGTCTACAGCAGCCACGGAGAACTCAGTGAGTCCACGGAGAACTCAGTGAGTCCACGGAGAACTCAGTGAGTCCACGGAGAACTCAGTGAGTCCACGGAGAACTCAGTGAGTCCACGGAGAACTCAGTGAGTCCACGGCGAACTCAGTGAGTCCACGGAGAACTCAGTGAGCCCAGATCCCACGAGGAGAAAGTGGGTCAGGTTTGTGAGACCAAACAGCAGGACTCTGGCAGGGGCAGATGCCAACCTGGGAAAGAAGTCCCGTCTCCTGATCCACCTCCCAAACCTGCTGGGCAGGGGCAGGTTTAGGCTCCCACTCCGACCTTCGCCCTGCTCGGCTGGGCCCCACCAGGACTCCTTGGGAAGTCACCTGGGGCACGGATGGCAGGTGCCCAGGGCAGAACCCAAAGGGAAGGGGGTTCTCGGCCCCCGCTGGACAGGACTTCTTTCTGCACTGCCCCCCACGTGCAGTGCCCGCTCCCTTCCCTTCGCCCTCCCTCGCTCGGGCAGACAGGGCCATTCAGGGCAGCGGTCTGTCACTCCAGGTGAGACAGCTGGCCGCCTGTTCCAAGTTCTCATAGCGACCTGAGCTTTCCTGAGCAGGACTTCTCCCAACAGCAAGCCAGCCACTGTGTGATCATTTGCTTAAAGGCCATGTCTCTCTCTGGCCCAGGGGCCTGCGAGGGCAGGAGTGCCTCAGTCCCTGCTGTGCGCCACACTCTAGGTGCCTCGAATGACACAAGCTCCCAAGGAACCAGGCCATGGGGAGGGAACCAGGTAAGAACACGGGCCCTTGAATTAGGCCGTGATTCAGATTCCAGCTCCTCAGAGTCCAGCAACTTGATTTCACTCAGGCCCGTTTTCTCAATTGTGAAATGGGGGCCATTCAAACAGACACCCCCGCCCATTGTGGGGTGGCACTGAGACACACAGAGCGAGCCCTACCCACACACCTGGCCCGGCGCTTAGCGCTGAAGATGTGCTCCTGCTGAATCCTTCAGTGGGGTGGTCACTGCTACTGTGCTCTTGTGACAAATGAGGAAACTGAGGCTCAGTCCAAGCTGCCAGTGGTAAGTTACTCCTGTGCTCAGCAGTGACCTGGACCAGTAGATCCTGTTTTTATTAATCTGAGGAGGAGGAGGAAGTGCTGATACTAGAGAGAAGAGCATGGACTCTGGAGCCTGACCTGCTTCCTCCTCTCTGGGCTTCAGTACGATGGGGACAATGGCAGCACCTACCCCACAGGGCTGTTCAGAGGACCCAGGAGCTATTGCCTTGCTGCTCTATTCCCAGCGTCCAGAACTGAACGCAGAAGATGCACGTGGCATGCTCAGGGCTTGGCAAAAGGCTGAGGGAACGGATGGGACCTGCCATCACACTGCTCACTCCTGGGCTCAGCGTTTCTGGGCACCTATTCTGGCTCCAGCACAGTCCCAGGTGCTGGCATACAGCGGGCAAACCCCTGGCCTGAAAGAGCCGGCCTCCTAGCGTAGGAGATAGACAATTTCAGAGGGAAGTGCCATAGACTATGGGACAGAGTGAGGCAATGCTACGGATACAGGTACACTCTAGCCACAGGTGGTCTGTTGGTGAGGATGATGTGTGCCCAGAGACTTATTCAGCCATGTCAAAGCCAGAGAAAAGCCCTGGCCGGTGTGGCTCGGTGGTTGAGCATTGACCTATGAACCAGGAGGTCACGGTTCAATTCGAGGTCAGGGCACAGGCCTGGGTTGTGGACCCAATTCCCTAGGGGATGTGCAGGAGGCAGCCAATCAATGATTCTCTCTCATCATGGATGCTTCTCTCTCTCCTTTCCTCTCTGAAACCAATAACAAGTGTGTACATGTGTAAAGGTCCTGGGTAGAAAGAACACAGCGATTCCAGGAAGTGTCAGAAAAACTCACATGGTGCAGCTGCAGTGTATGTGAGCAGCGGGGTGATGCCATCAGAAGCAGAAAGGGACAGAAAACGTTCCTTCCGCCCATGGCTCCGCATTCCCCCTACGGACGAAGCTTCACCTAAGGGGCCTCTCATGCCGAGCTTCCCCATCTCCTACCAGGGTAGCTCCTCCTCTTCCTTTGGAAGTTCAAAGGCAATGCCCCTCTGAGAGGCTCCTTAGCCTCTGGCAGGCTCCCGGCACCCTGCCTTCATAAAGGCTCTCAGGACTCATTGCCCCGGAGTCCACTCTCATGACCGATCAAAGGCAGGAATCACCAACTCCATCCTTCCAGCTGTTCAAGCCCCAAACTCAGAGGAGTTGTCTGAATCCTCTCTTCTATCTCCCATACCCAATCCATTAGCAAACTCCGTCGGCTCCACATTTAAAGCACACCCAGACTCGACCACTTCTCACTCCCTCCACTGCCCCTGTAGTGGGTCCCTTCCCTTTCTATCTGTGCTTCACATGTCAGCACAAGGGATCCCGTTAGAAGCCAAGTCGCATCCTGTCATCAAGTGCCTCTGGTGGCCCCTGACACATTCAGAGTTAAGACCAAACTTTCACAAAGCCTTGTGTGATTTGGCCCCCTGACTCCTAGCCCTCACACTCACCCTCCTTCTTCATCCACTGCAGCCACTCTCCTCGGCTCTCCACTATGTTCCAGTCAAGGGTCCTGCCTCAGTGCCTTTGCACTTGCCGTTTCCTCTAGTTGAAAAGCTCATTTCCCGCATACCTGCTTGGAGCCCTCAGTCTTTGTTCCAATACCGTCTATGTAATGAGGCCTTCTCTGAGGACTCCTCGCAACCCTCCTGAGACCCGGATCTTTCTGCACCGCTCCATCACCTGACTTTTCTTTATGTACTGCTTTACCCGGTTTGCCTCCACTAACATAGGAGCTCCCACAAGGCAGATTTAACTCTCCTTTGTTCAGCATCTTATTCTCTGTGCCTAGAATACACATGTACACGAGCAATAAATACCCGCTAAATAAATGTAAAGAAACCAAAGGCAGACACCCAGAGACAAAAAAAAAAACAAAAACACACACAAAAGCCCAGCTGATGGTTCAGTGGTTAGAACGCCAGCCCTGGGATCGAAGGGTTCTATTCCCAGTCAAGAGCATATACCTAAGTTGCATGTTCAATCCCCAGCCTTGGCGGCAACCAATCAATGTCTCTCTCTCACATTGATGTTTCTTCTCTTTCCCGTCCCCACTCCCTAGCTCTCTCCCTCTCTAAAAATCAATGGGAAAAAATATCCTTGGTGTAACAACAAAACACACACAACGCGCCCAAAACAACGGAGAAACTAGAAGTGGAGACAGAGCCCAATGGTTCCTGCCCCAGCCAACCCAAACAAGGAACCTTCCTCGCCAGTCTCCACATCTCAGGCTTCGTCTCCTTCCCAACTGCAGTGGAACCTGCTGCCCTGGGAGCTGCTCTGTGCCCTCAAACACCACTAGGGCCCCACGAGTTAATAACAGTAGCTCATTTCCTTGGGATCCCTTATCACATGCCTGACCCTCTTTGAAGCATTTCACACATATAAACTTATACGATCTACTCAATGGCCCTGGTGAAGCACCCCAATTTTACGGGCAAGACAACTGAGGCCCACAGAGGTGCTGGAAGCTGCCTACATGTGCAATTAAGCCAGACAGAGCTGGGCTTTGAATCTGCTTGCTCACCCATGATGCTATGCTGCATGATGTTTCAAAACCCCTCCTGCCTGTGCCCATCTTTCAGGTGGTAGAAAGGAGATACGGAGATGGACTTGTTGGTAAAGCTGGGACTAGATTATGACCCCCCCGCCCCCCCCCGCCCCAGCCTTGCGCCTCTTACCTGAACCCACCAGGACATCTGGGTTCCCAAGGGTGACAGCTGCTGTGAAGTCAGAACCCCGGTACTCCCCATCCACCTGCCAGTTCACAAACTTGGACTGCTGGGTCTGTGGGGAAGGAAGGAAGTGTGAGGACAGCCTGGTGCTCAGGATGGCCAGGGGAGCGGGGGACTCGATTCCCACTCACCTGGATGGCCATCTTGGACCTGAGGCCGGGACCCAGCTGGTGAATGACCTGAGCATTGAGGCTACCAGTATTGTCCATGTCGCCCACCAACACGGGGAATGCCTGTGAGGCAGAGAGTAAGGTGAGGTAAGAGGTTAAAGGTCAGAGGCCTAGCATTACGGAAATACCTAAGTGATGGGTCCAGGTGAAAAGCTCAGAATCAGAAAGCTTCAGTTTGAAGGCCTCCTTTCCACGAAGTTCTCCCTGAACACCTAGGCCCAATGAGGCTCCCACAGCCATGGGGTTCCATTTCAGTCCTGCCCACCTGGGACTGTTACTCCCTGGGAACAGACTGACCTCTGTCCACTAGACTGTGAGCCCCACAGCTGTTTCAGTCACTACTATGTTCCCCTGCAGAGAGCTGGACACAAAATGGAGGTACAATGAAGATTTGCTGACTAAAGTACATTTATTGAGTGGAACCAGTTAATGAATTCAGTCTCCTAACTCCACCCGTGTCTTGCCCCAGTCTCCTTCCAGGCCTCCAGTTTTGCCCCCACTCTCCTAAGCTAGCCTCTGCACGGCATCCCGAAAGACAATTTTAAAGCATAAATCTGACCATGACCTTCCCTAGTTCAAATCTTTCCATGGCTCTCCAGTGCCCCCTAGAGAAAGTCCAAATGCCTAGTTTGGCATTCAAAGCCTCATTCAGCATAGGACTGGGCAGAGAGCAGGGGTTCAGGATGAAGAATGGCTCGTATTACAATGCACCTCGGAGACACAGTCCCCCTTACAGCACCCTCAGCGGCTCTGGCTTTTTACTGACAAAGTCTTCTGGTGTCTGGCTACATACTTGTTAGAAGAATAATACAATGAATGAAATGATAAGAAGAACCTCACCTCTGTGGGACTCAGCTGCTTTGTCCCCACATATGTGACCCCGAAATGGTAGTTGGACTCCCCGATTGTGCTGAGGGTTACTGTGTGGTTCACCTGAGAGAAGAGGGAGGGTTGTGGGATAAAGCTGTAGGCCCGCCCTTCCAATAATCCCAGCTGAGCCCACCTCCAGCACAGCTCCCCTCCAGCCTGGGATGGGAAATATTTGCCTGTTGGGCTTCCCTTATCCAGGAGGAAAAGATAGGCATCTCTTGGCTGGGGGATGGGAGTAAAGACTCAGAGGTGTGGCTGGACTAGATTAGAGATTTAGAGAAAGAATGCCCTGGGGGTGGACTACATACCCAGCATTTCACTTCTACCTGCATGTTATGGGGGAAGGGGTATCTCTGAATTCTGGGTCCCTAAATACCGCCGATGAGAAGCCAGCCTGGCACTGTCTCTGAGTCTTTTCAAGTACCAAGGACCAGCCCACCTGAGAGGAGTAAGGGGGTTGTATGCAAAGGTGCAGGGGGTGGCTGGATGACCTCTGGAGGCAGGAAGGCTCACCTGGAAATGGTTACTCAACCCTTTGTTGACTGTGAGCTTGACACCTTCCATCTGAATAGGAAACAGCTCTGAAGAAGAGAAACATTGTCACACACACCCACACCCACCCTACTCTTATCCCAGCTCTCCCATCTCCCTCCAAGGAACCACAGCAGAATGGTCCCACAAAGTATCCAGCCAGTAAAATGGCAGGGAGGCCTGATGGATGGGGCCAAGACCAGGGCCTTGCCTATGTCCAAATCCCAGTGCCACCACCCACTACTGTGTGCCTTTAGTAAGTTACTTTATCTGTGTCAAACTTGTCATCTGCCAGATGACACTCACCACGTGGGAACATTGCAAAGATTTAAACAGTTAACATACATTGAATGCCAGGGCAGAACTCAATAAATCTCCATCAGTTTTGCTACCACGATTATTCCAAGCCAGAATCCAGAAGCTTTGGGGGTTCCATCCCCACTAGACCCTTGCTGACACTGTGACCTTGGGCCTCAGTTTCTTTGCGGATCACATGAGGAGGCTGGCTAGGCCGATCCCTGGGGCTCCTAAGGCTTTTCTCCGCTCCTATGTCATTCCATTCCAAGGTTCCACCATTTGATCCCAACGTCAACTCCTAACGCTGTTAAATAATTCCAAAAGTCGGTGCCTCAATTCCCAAGGTTGCCTCAATGTACTCCCCCTTTCCCCGAGACACGGGCCATCACACACCCGCCAGGTCGCTCGCCTCTCACCCTTGCACTTCCGGTGGCACTCCTCGAACGTGCCGGGGTTGGGAAGGCAGCCGCTGGCCCCATCGTCCGCGGTCCCTGCAGGCGTCCCGGGGGTCCGTTCTGAACCTCGACCTGCGCCGGCCCCAGCACCCAGGCTGCCCCCGAGCGGCGGCAGCGTGAAGCCCGGAGGAGAGGGTGGAGGCGGCGGCAGACCCACGAGGGCGGGCGCGGGCGGCGGCGGTGGCCCTGCGGGCGGCGAGCTAGCGGCCAATACGTTCCCCATGGTCGCCTGCAAGGGAAAAGGTCAGAGGGCAGAGGTCAAGGCCCGTGGACCCGGGCTCAGTCCCCAGTCAATCCCCGCCCTGCTCAGGGCCCCGGTTCTCACTGGCGGCAGCGCCTGTTCCCGGCCTGGGCTCCGCTCCCACCCCGTGCGCCACGCGCAACCGAACCCACTACCGCCGCCGCCGCCACCGTCGCCCCGCCCCGCCTAGCCTATTGGTTCAACATATCCTAGGTCCCGCCCACCAGCTTCAGAGTCTGGCCCTGCTATTGGAACCATGGATGAGAACCCCATCCATGTCTTCGAAACGCCCTTTTTTATTGGCTCCCACTCGCAAGCAGGTCAAAGCACACCTGCCCGCCCTTCCATTGACTTGTCGAATCCGTGCCTATTGGTTTGCTACGCCGCGGGTTTCGGCGCTCCTTTACCATTGGTTTGTGCTGAGCACTTTGCAACGCCCACTGACTCGTCGCCTCCGCCCCTCTTCAGAAGGCACGCCTCTTTACACTTTGCCCAGCCGAGAAGTTGCCATGATAATTGGCCGGCTTCGGCCCTTACAGCATTGTGATTAGCTCCGGCAGGCACAGGTTCCCCACCCTTGACAAAATCAGACTGGTGCGCTCATTGGCTAACGTGCAGGGTCGAGGGACACGGGTAAAGGTGGGTTGCGCGGCAGAGGCTGCTAGGCAGCAAGGTCAGGCCTCGCGTCCCACCAGGCACCGCGGCAGAGGGGCAGGCCCCAGTCCGGAGTCAGCGACCGAGAACCGGAAGTTCTGGACCTTCCCACAGTGCATCGGGAGAATTCTAACCGGTTGTGTGAACCTTCGCCGGCTTCTTGTTACCCACAATGCTTTCCCTGTTTAACGCGACAGTTGCCGTAGACCCACCGATCTCTCGTTACCCATCATGCCTTCTGTCCCCTGCTCCCCACACCCCGGACCTGCGTCACTGTGGCTTCTATCTTTGGCCCATTCAGTTCTGTCCCATTCATTTGTTTCACTGCCTATACTACCTTTAGCACAGAAGTCTGTGCACTTCCGTCGTTCTTCTAGCCCTTCTTAAATTAACCATCATGTTTTGAGTCTATTATCTAGCATGTCTGCGGCCGCTATTTCTCCATTTATTCATCTGTCTGCCTCTGGTTCATTCATCCAGATCTATTACCCATCATGACTGGAGCTCCTATTACATTATTCATAATTTTGACTTTGGTCTACTCTTACTTGCCTTTTATTCATTAAACCCGAGTCCCTCATACTTAATTATTACCGTTTATTTCTGTCCATTAGACTACTGTTGCACTGTTTCCTTTTCATTAACCACAAGCTCTGGATTACTCCCCCCCTCTCCTCTATTACCCATCATTACATATATATATATATATATTTTTTTTTTTTTGCTTATGCACATTTAGTCATTATCCCTTCCATTATTTTTGTCATGTCTTTAGCTTTTTTATTTTTGTCTATAACACATCTTGACTTCGTCTACTGATTCCCTTAGGTCCTGGGCCCCCTATTTATTACCTATCATCATGTTCCACCCTCCTCCCCTTTATTTTTTTAAAATATATTTTATTGATTTTTTACAGAGCAGAAGGGAGAGGGATAGAAAGTCAGACACATCGATGAGAGAGAGACATCGATCAGCTGCTTCCTGCACGCCCCCTACTGGGGATGCACCCGCAGCCAAGGCACATGCCTTTGCCGGAATCAAACCCCGGACCCTTCAGTCCGCAGTCCGACGCTCTATCCACTGAGCCAAACCGGTCTCGGCCCTCCTCCCCTTTACATTTCACAAAATACACAAGTTGAGACCTGGTCAAAGTACAAATTCATATTCATAAATGCCCTACTACAAAACAATCTCAGATCCCTTACCCCAACCCAGGTGACCATCCCCCCCCTCCTGCTGCGCGCCCCCCTCCACACACACATACACACACAACCCAGGGAGATGTTCGGGTCCCATTCCACTGGGCAGCAGTAAAAGGACTTAGTTAGTCTTCAAAGTGACAGGAAATTCTTCTTTCAAGGCTGGGGTCAGCAAGGCACACTTTGCATGACACTCACCCTATCTAGTCCTTGATGGGGGCTTAATTCCCTGAAGACAGGATTTGGGGAAGTGGGGACTCAGGAAAGGGTCCGGACCCTGTGACTCCTGCCCGCAGGAGGAGGGAGATGGGGAAGTGGGGAAGCTATACCTTGGGCTGGGGACTCCCCTCCTTCCCACCACTGGGGAACAGACAAGGTGGGGAGGGGGCAAGTGGGGCTCTGCTGCCTGGAGGGCTCAGGTCTGAGCAGCAAGGTACCTGTCCCCCAACATCCAACCCAGCAGAGCTATTGGGAGTTTACTACCTAAGGACACATTAGAGGTCTGGGGTTTTCTTTAGAATTTGGGAGGAGATTGCAGAATGTGAGACATAAGAGGTATGAAATAAGGTCACAGTTTTAGGAGTCCTTGAGTCAGATTGTGCAGAAACATACTTCCCCTCCCTCAACTTATGAGATAAGATTTCCATGTCATGGCAGGTTTCTCTAGGTCAGAGATAATGGGTTAGAGTCACAATGGATCCACCAAGGTAGAAGTCACAGATGAGACGCCTGTGTTTGCTGACATGGCCTGGCCAGAGGTCAAGCGGCACTAGATCCCTGGCAGAAAGTTGAGGCGCCTAAAAGAGACCAGGGCCATGGCAGCTCACACATACATGGCCCGGGACATGACAAAGCCTTTTCCTGAGTAGGAATCAGAGGGACTAGCGTAGGAGAGGGCGTCATAGATGGGGTTGATCTTGTCCAGGTAGTCTTCCTCATCATCATCCATGTCCTCCAGATCCAGGGGTACCCTGTCCACAACAGGTGGCCCTGGAGACACCAGGGTGGGGGACCCTAGACTCATGGCCCCCAGGAGCAGGGGCCCTGATCGCTCTTCCATGGTGGGCAGCTCATGGTACCGAGGCATTTCCTGGGGGCAGGGAGGGAAAAGGAGCTCAAGGTCACTTCCTGAGCTTGACATAGAAGCCCCTTAACTCCAAAATCTTGACCATTTCCCCACAAAACCAGACCCAATCTTACCCCTTGTCACAGGGTCAATCATATGGCTTGTCCCTGATTCAAAGCCCAGAGCATGGACCTCACTGTCAATCCTGAGTCTCTACTCTGTCTTTTGATTTCTGACTTGAGTCTTTCCCCATGAACCTTTGACTTTGATCTTGACCTCAACTACTTAACCTTAAGCCTGAAATAGCCCCTTCCACTTTGACTAGTTACAACTTCAATGTCTGACCCCTGACTTCCAGTAGACGGCTGATGTCTTGTCTTAGGGTATCTAGCAGGTGTAGATGTTCAACCAATCTTCACTGACTGATTTTAAACTCTAACCTCATGTCCTTGGAATTCTTCAGTCGTGACCTCCCCCCGCCAACTGAATTGTAAATATAGCTCGATGCCATAAACTCTGGCCAGAGACACAGCTCTGAATTTGAGTTGTGACCTTTAATCCTTAACCTCTATGTCAGCGACTCTACCCAGCCTCATCCTCACCTGAGATCCTACCTGCTCAGTACATGAGATGCCAGCATCAAAATAGGGGGTCTTGAGTGGACTGTGCTCTGAGGCCCCAAGAGTGAAGAGCTGGGAGGGCTGCAGTGGGAGGGGGTGGGATAGGTCAGGACCCCTGCACAGCCCACCTCTTTTCCCCAACTCCCTCTTTCCCACCATGGCCTTACTGGGGAAAGGTAGGGGTAGGTGGGATGTGTGTGTGCAGGGGGGCGGCCCTGGGTTCCAGGCAAAGTGCTTACCATCTCTGGCTCTTCCAGCTTTGTCTTTGGGGTTGGTGGCTTGTATGATGGAGGCCCTTCCAGGCTGTGGGGTGGGAGGTAGACCAGGTAGAGACTCAGACCTAAGAACCCCCCTGACCCTAGGGCCATTGCATAAGCTCCTCCTTCTACCTGATATCCCTTTCACCTCTCCCCCCATTCTCCTTACCCAGCTGACCCCTACTCATGCCATGAATCTTTTTCCAGGAGGCCTCCCTGATTCTCCAGGAGGATCACGATCTCCTGTGATGTGGTTACATCTGATTGTACACTTCCCGCTTAGGGCGCTTAGCTGAGTTTGTATTTGAAGTGCTTTGTTTCCGCCCCCCCCCCCCCTCTATTGCTTTTCAGAGTGCAAGGGAGGGAGGGAGAGGGAGAAAAAAACATCGATATGAGAGACACATCAACTGGTTGTCTCCTGCACCTGGGAGTGAGGAGTAAACCCACAACCCAGGCACATGCCCTTGTCCAGGAATGGAACCAGCGACCCTTAACCACTGAGCAACACTGGCCAGAGCTGAAATGTTACTTCTGATTTCACTCAATGACTGTACCCAACCAGGAGCAATGTGAGGGAGAAATGAAATCTTTGATCAACATGGTGCTCCCAGAACCCACTATGAAGAATTCAGTAAGTATTTGTTAAGAGAATGAATAAAGGATTGAAATGCTTTCCTATCCTCCAAACCAGCGGTCGCCAACCTTTCGGACCTCATGGCCTATGGACCACTGGTTGGCAACTGTTGCTCCAAACTATGCCAAGTTCCCTCATTCTACAGACCCACAGGCCAGAGATCCTGTATACTTAACGATGGACACTCACTGTGCCTTCAATACCCAACTCAGCTCTGGCTGGTGTAGCTCAGTTAGTTGGCTGTCCAAAAGGTTGCCTGTTCAATTCCTGGTCAGGGCACATGCCCGGCTTGTGGGCGCTCTCCCCAGTAGGGGGCATGCAGGAGGCAGCCGATTGATATTTCATTCTTACATCTCTCTTTCCCTTCTTCTTTCTCTAAAAATCAATACAAATATTATAAAAACAAAACAAGCAAAAAAACCAACAACACAAAAAACACCAACTCAGATATCCCCTCCTCCAGGAGGCCTTCTATGACTTTCTGGCTTCTCTCGCTCCCTTAGGATCTCTAGCTCATCCCCGGCCATGCTGCACCATCACTGCCTGGGACGGTGTCTCCTCCAGACCACGAACCCCGGAGGGCAGGGTGGGGCCGCCTCAGACACCCCTGGGTCTCGGCACTGGGCTGGTCACAGGAGGTATGAACTGCAAGTTGTTGTTTTGCATTGACTAGATGATTAAGACAGTGGTTCACGCGCTATCTTGTGTATCAGAATAACTCGGGGAGCTTGTTTACAGATTCTGAACCCTTCTTGTAAAAGTTCTGATGTAGCAAGTTTGGCATAAGCCTAGGAATATGCATTTTAAACAAGGGTTCCCATACCCCTCCCTGACTGAGTCGTGTTACTTCAGAACCATTTTGCCTCCAAATCACTTACTTGCTGGATGAATTTCAGAGAGTGATTTCAGCTCTCTGAAACTGTTTCCTCTTTCACGAAATGGTTACCATTAGCTCCCTATAATAATGTATATTTCCATGATATACGCGTGTGTGTGTGTGTGTGGACACTTCATTTTTATTGATTTTTTTTTTAAAAAATGTTTTTATTGGTTTCAGAGAGAGGAAGGGGAAGGGAGAAAGAGATAGAAACATTCATAATGAGAGAGAATCACTGATTAGAAGCTCTTGGACACCCACTCCTGGGCATTGAGCCTGCAACCCAGGTTCCTAGGTCCACCCTCCACCACTGAGCCACGTGTGGGCACTTTTTAAATGTCTGTCTCATCACTGCGTCCCCGCCGCCAGGGCCAGGTCCTGGGTGGCTACTTTCCGAATACTTGTTGGATCGATGAATGGAGGTGAGACTGTCGAGGTCACACGTGTCAAACGCATCCCGTCAAGCCTGGCACAGACAAGTGCCCTACACAGAGACGTGTGGCTAGTTTTCCCCAATACCCAGGCTCCTTCTTTCTCAGACTAATACAGATTTTGGCTGGGCACATGGCCACCAGAAAAGACTACATTTCCTAGCTTGCCCTGCTGCGGGGGACAGCCATGTGACAGGTTCAGGCCAATGAAAGTGAGAAGTGACGCATTTCCTTAAAGGGTAACTGAATACCCTGTATTTCTTTCATTTTTAAAAATCTATTTTGATTGATTTCAGAGAGGAAGGGAGAGGGAGAGAGAGAGAAACATCAATGATGAGTGTCACAGGGCATTGATCGGCTGCCTCCCGCACATCCTCCACTGGGGGTCGAGCCTGAAACCCAGGCATGTGACTCAAACTGTGACCTCCTGGTTCATAGGCTGACACACAACCACTGAGCCACCCAGTCAGGCTTGAATACCCTGTGTTTCTACTATTTCCTTTTCCCACTGGCAGGAATGGGGGCTTTGAGGCTAGGATAGCCATGTCTGGTTGTGAAGTATGTAGATAATGATAGAAGAGTGGGGAGCCTTTGTAATGTGAATAAAGGTGGAGCAACAAGGCAGCAGGAGCCTGGGCTCTGATGACTTCATAGAGCAGAGCTGTCATATCTGTGATTTATGAGACAGAAGTAAACTCTCCTCTCTATCCTATTTACGTTATAGTTACTTGGGGTGCCTCTGCTTCACAGAGCCATTCTGGATGGTTTTCTCCCATCTTTACCCTCCACCTGAGGTTCCCCAGTTCTGGGACCCTTTCCTCATCCACTGCCTAGTATGCATCACTTACTCATCTTCCTCCTCCGGCCCCTGCAGCCTCTGTTCCTTCCGCTGCTGCCGGCAGATGAGGACGCCTGTGGCGACCACAGCGGTAGCAATGATGGCGGCGATGATGCCCCCAATGATGCCACCGGTGGCTCCTGCACCTGAGGTGTTGGGGGATTCTGCAAGAAGAGGGACAGTGTAAGGGGGTCTCCAGGAGGAAGCCACAGCTCCTTGCTCACAGTCCAAGTCATCACCCACTTGCCTACCTTAAAGGCAGGGGACATTCTTTCATTCAACTTATCCTTACCGAGCAATTTTTGTGGAATTTATTCATACAAAAGCCCCCACGCCGACAGAATTGATGTTGTAGTTGGGCAGGGAGACCAACAGTACGGAAACAACAATAAGCCAGGTGGCAGGTAAGTGATGTCGGATGAAGCTACACAGTGGGTCTGGCGGGCATGGCTCAGCTGGTTGGGTGTGGTCCCATGTACCTGTTATGGGCTCAACGCCCTATAGGGGCCCTATAGGAGGCAGCCAATCAATGTTTTGTTCTTGAAAAAGCTTCCTATTTTAAAATATATATTTTTATTGATTTCAGAGAAGGGAGGGAGAGATAGAAACATCAATGATGAGAACCATTGATCGGCTGTCTCCTGCACGCCCCTAATGGAGGTTGAGCCCACAGCCTGGGCATGTGGCTTTGACTGGATCGGAACCTAGGACCTTTGAGCCCACAGGCTGACCCTCTATCCACTGAGCAAACCAGGTGGGGCCAATGTTTTGTTTTTATATCGATATTTCTCTCTCCCCCTTCCTCTCTCTAACAAATAAATAAAAAATATTTAAAAACAGACAAAACTGCAAAGTGGGGAAGGTGATAGGAAGTGACAGAGCAGGTGGTCAGAGAGAGCCTTACTGCGGGGTGACAACTGAGCAAAGATCTGAAGGAGCTGGAGGGGGTGAGCATTGGGGGGTGAGAACATTCCTGGCAGAGATGGCCGCCAGTGCAAAGGCCCTGAGGAGGAAGCTTTGTGTTGTTTGTAAGGAACAGGAAGGAGCAGGAAATGAGCGGGTGCACAGGGACAGGAGGGCAGGGAACAGGTGGGAAGGGAAGTAGAGCCACAAGGCAGAGAACTGGGGTGAGGCTCACAGCCAGGCATCCATTACGGGGAACGGAGTCATCCTGGTCCGAGGATCAGAGTCCGCCAACCCAACAGGAAATGCCGAGACTCATGGCCCCATGGCCTTTCCTGTGCAACACACTTCCACTCCCTCAGGTTGTTTTTGGAGTAATTACGTGTGCATCTGCCAATTTCTACACTAGGCTGCGGGTTCCGCACGGGCTGGTCTTGCTGGATGTGTGAGGAAGGGCGGGCATGGGCTCAGGACCTACTAGAAGCCAGATTGACAAAATCCCCGCCCCTGCCCGCTAGGTGGGAAGGGGGGATCAGAAGGGGGTGTTAGACAATAAGCAACCAGAATGCAAAAGCCCCACCCACAGGCCTCACCCCTTCCATGAAGCCCAGACCACAGATGAGCCATGCCTGGAACCCAGGACTGTCCGTTTTCCATACTTCCTGTTCCCCAGCGGCTTGCTCAGGAGGGCCTGAGTGTGGGAGCAGCCCGGCTGTGGAGCAGGAAGTGCCACAGTGATTGCCGCTCAGTCCCCACCAGCCATTCTCACGGTGCCGTTATTCCAGGCGTCCCGACTGCATGGGGGGCTGCCCGCGCCACTGCTTCACCCCAGCAATTGAGTGGAAGTCAAAACTGGTAGAAGTAAGCTCCCCAAGCCCCTCCCGCCACCCAGCCCCACTGGGCAGAGGGGCTCAGCCTGCAGAGCAGTGGCAGCCTTAGGGGCAGAGACAGCCCACGGGTGGCTGGGATTTACCTCGCCCCTCCCATTCCCCACCTCAGTCGCCAGCCTGGGCTTGGGAGAGGTTCTGGCTGAGGGGAATTGGGCGGGACGCAGAGCTACTGCCCCTACCTCTGAATCACCGAAAATTCCCTCCAGCGGGGCCCGGGGGAAGAGGAGGAGGAAGGAAGTAGGGAAAGGCCAATTCTGGGGCGGATTGGTGGGACTTCCCTGGTTTCTCGTGCCCATGCCCTGGCCTCCCGGGGCTCGGGTCTCCGGGCAGCGCTCCCTCCCCAGGCCTCGGCAACCTGGGGGAGTTGCGTCTGCGCTGCTCCTGCATAATCAGACACACCACCCGCTGCAAGCGCCCAGGGGTCCAGGACCCCAGCTCGGCCTGGGGAGGTCAGCCTCCCTCTGGTCTGGCCACTGCACCGGAGGGCAGCCTCAGTGCTGGAACCTCCAAGTCCAAGCCCACCCGTCTCTAAGCCCAGATCCCAGTCCCACTGGCCTCGGGGGCTCAGCATCCAAGGTGTCCTTTAAGGACCCAGACAGTAAGAGCCCCCCCAGCCTCCCACTCCATGGAGCCCAGCGCAGCTTTCCTACCCCCCGCCCCAGGAGGGGGTCCAGTGTATTACAAGACACCCCGATTTTTCCTCCAAGGCGTTTATTAACTCCTGAGTGTCACAGGGCAGGGCTGGGGCAGGCCAGAGTCTCTGGTTGGGGGGGGGGGGTCCTCTGTGGGTCCCCCTCCCCCTCCTCCGTGCAGCCCCGAGACTGTAAGTCCAGTGTGTGACAGTCCACCTCCCTCTGAGTCCCAGGAAAGTGGGAGGTAGCCTTTGCGCTCCAGTGTCATCCAGACAAACGAGTCCAACCAGTCTGCAGCCCGGCCCCTGCAGGCTCGTCTGGGTCTCGGTCTCTGTCTGGGGCTCACACGTACACCGCCCACCGGGAGATGAGGGAGCCGTCCAGCTGAGACTCCATGTCATCCTCGAGTGCTACGGATGGAGGCAACATGAGGCCTTTCTCGGCCTTCTCCTCCTCTTCCTCGTAGTCCTCCTCCGTGTCCTTGCCGTCCGGCCTGGGGGGACCAGGGGCTGTTGTGGTCCAGAAGACGGGGCCCCCATTCTCAAACACCTGAGTTGTCGGATCGTAGGATCCCTGGCCGCTGTCCGGTCCTCCTCCTGCTCCTCCAGGGCTCTTCCTCCTCCTCCTCATCCTCAGCAGGATGAAGGCCAAGGCCCCCCCAGCCAGAAGCAGCAGCACCAGCAGTGTCCCCCCCACGGCCCCCCACACCATTGAACCCTCGTCTCGGGGAGAGGCCCGGGGGCCGTCTGAGGAGAGAGAAGGAGGGGTGAGAGAGAGAGAGAAAGGGAGACACAAGGTCAAGAGGATACATCTGGGAAGGACACAGCAGGGGAGTGACAGGAACAGGGAGGTGACTCCGACTGGGCAAAATGGGGGCGGGGCGGGAGAACCCGTTCACTTTGCTTTGTATGCGGAGGGGTAGCCAGCTGGTGGCCCCGGATCTCCTGTACCCAACATTTCAGAAACAAGGTGATGTCACTGAAAATTCCTGATTTCTTTGGGGGCGGGGGGGTCAGATCTGGCAACCCCAAAGTCTCCTATCTTCCACCTGGTGATGGGCTGCAGCTGAGGGAAGGCCGGACTGGGAAGGGAACAGAGTTCCACACCCGCCACCAGGTCCCTTGCCAGGACCCAGTAGGCATGTGACCCCTTGAGGATGAGGTGAGGTCATGGTTACAAAATCTTGGGGTGGATCCACCCAGGACGAGAGAGAGGTGGGTTTGAGCTTTGACTCCAAAGCTCTTTGTACTCAGAGAAGGGACTTTCTGAGAACTCCTCCCTCAGAGCCACCCGCCTCCTGCCTGGGCCACCCATCCCCAGTGCCAACGGCCTCCTGCCTGGGCCACCCATCCCCAGTGCCAACGGCCTCCTGCCTGGGCCACCCATCCCCAGTGCCAACGGCCTCCTGCATGGGCAACCCAACTCGTGTCACCCGCCTCCTGCTGGGCCACCCATCCCCAGTGCCACCCATGGAAAATGGGGCTCATGAAGCCCTGTGCCTTTGCCCTCTGGTGCTCCCTGCACTATCTAAACTGCATGGAGGAGGTCTGTGGGGGAGGCGACAGGAAGCCAGGGAGGGCTGGGCTCCACACCAGGCACAGGCATGATACAATGGGAACCTGATCACACATGCTTTCCCCAGCCCTGTATACAGGGGTGAGACCAGAGGGTCCACTTACACCAGACCCTCCCCTCCCCAACCTCTGTGCAGAGGGTCCTGAGCGTGTCTGTCTCAGCGTTTCAAAAAAGAGGGCTGTCAAGGCAGTTAGAGAACAGGAATGTGCCTCAAATATGAAGGGTAACCTCTTTTGGGGAAAATACATGCCTCTCTCTGGATACTAGGTGGGGCGCGAAGCACTTTGTCCACCCCGTCTGGAGGCAGCTGGGGCGGGGGAAGGGGGGCTGGGGAAGGGCACGGACAAGCCTGTTCCTGGAGCGGTACTGACACAGCAGTGAGTGTTCATGTGCCCTGGGCTGAAAGTTCCCCCAAGTTTCCCTGGTCTGTGGTGCTGTGGCCTGTGTACCCACCTTCCCACGGCACGAACCCCACACCCAGGCGATGACAGCACGTCTGGGTCTGTGTGTGGGGGGGCGTGGTGTGTCCTGAAACCCTCGGGGAGACTGCCAGGAGCAGGGAGTTTCTTCCGGGTGGAAGCTGCGTGTTGGCACTCACTGTCAGGGTCTGGGCCTGTCGGGGTTTCTGTGGGCATCTCCTGTGGGCGTGGCTTCATGGCGTTTGACTGTCCTCGGTCTGTGGCTGCCTTTGGGATTGTCAGGGGGAGGGGGTCAGCCCTTCTGGGGCTGCGATTCTGTGTGCATCCCGGTCCCCGATGGGCCAGGGGGGGTTTCACTGGGTGATCACAGCCAAAAGCTGACCTCCGGCGCTGGTGTGCGCCCAGCAGCGGACAGCCCTGGGGTGCACGTGTGTGTGTTTGGGGACGTCTGCACTCCTCCGATGGCCCTTAAGTGTGCCCGCGTCTGAGTTCTGAGGGTGCGCCCCTGGGAGTGCCTTCTGAGTGTGGGGGGAACCCGTTTCTCAGGTGTGTTTCTTGGGTGAGGTTCCGGTTTGGTGCCTTGCTGGGTGGGTGGAGCCGACTTCTCTGGGTGTGCCTCGGAGGGCAAGGCCTGTCTCATTCGCCACTGTGATGCCAGCATCAAGGAGAAAGCCTGGCCAGGGCGCACCTCGACAAACGTGTCGGATGGCCATTGTTGAAAGAGACCCTCTATAAGGGTTTTTGGAGTTTCTGAGCTCGTGCACCCCGAGAGGGTGGTGGTGTCTCTGTATTGATATGAGTGATGTGACTGCATTTGACCTGCAGATTCTGTGATCCTTCCCCTCCCCCAGCACATCCGGCTTCAGGTGCGTGTGCGTGTGAGTGTGTGTGTGAGTGTGTGACACCGCGTGGAGAGCCGGCCAGCTGAGCGTGCTGTGTGTGACCGTGTTTCCGAGTGGGCCCAGCAGATCTGGCGAGCCCTGCACTCCCCAAGAGAGGACTGCTGTCATTGGGTGTCTTTCTAGATGTGGTGATGTCAGGTTATCGTGGGGGTCTGCTTCCCGCCGTCTTTTACGTCTGTCCTCACCGGTCTGTGGGCGTGCTTTGGGGGGGCCAGGCACTGTTGCGGTGTGTCTGCACAGGGCTGCCACGGAGAGCCACGCTGGAGGGCGTTCCTGGGACGGTCTCTCGGGCTCCGCCGGCTGTGATCTGGTTGGGTTCAGTGCCTTGGCTGGCGCTCCTGCCTGCCGGGGGTGTCGTGGTGACAGCGGTGTGTGGGCTACGTCTCGGGCGAGGTCGTTTTGATTCCAATGCATCTCGAAGCACAGGGTGTGTCGGAGACTCCGGTCCCGCTGGCTGTGGGTGTGACCTGAAGGGGACTCTGCGCCCGGCCACGGGGTCCGTCTGTGTTTGAGTGTTGGGGTGCACGACCCTGTGACTGTCCCTGCCTCCCTCCAAGTGGGTGATGCACAGCTGTGACCCCAACCCCACTGCCTTCAGCCTACGCACAGGCGGGGTCTGCCTTCGCTCCTTTCCTCTCTGGCTGTGTGTCTGGGGGTCTGTGTTTCTGAGTTCACTTCAAGGGGACTTGGGGAACTTTCCACCCACAGACCCATTTCGTCATCAGTCACCGCTTCCAAAGCATCAACTTCACAAATATAAATGCCCGACATGCACTACCAGTGGCTCCAGACCGAAAGGACCAGCATTCACCGTAAGAAATTCGGGTCTGTTTTTGCCTGGCTACCTCACTTGTGACTCTGTGGGTGTCTCACTGGCTGAAGCCCAGGCAAGGTCCCTGCGTCTCTTCCCGAAGATCCTGCCCCGCCTCTCCTCTCCAGGAAGCACCCGCACAAGCTTCTCTGCCAATACCTACCCTCTATCAGCCCAACCCAGACCACCCTGGGGGCAAGAGAGAAAAACCACACCGCCCTCCTCTCCCATCACCAGGCGGGTCTGGACCCCTCCCCCAGCCGGCGGCACAGCCCCCCCGCCCCCCCCCCCGCAGCCCAGAATCAAGAGAAAAACTTGGGTCAGACCCGGTCATCACACACCGCCCCCGACACAAGCTCACCTCGAACGAGGACCACCTGCTCCGCATGGCCCGTGCCCTCGGTGTTGCTGACGGTGCAGGTAAAGGTGGTGTTGACCAGCCTATCCACCAAGTGAACTAGCAGCTGGGGGCCCTGGACTTTTGCTGAGGCTGGTAAGGAGCCTGAGGTCCTGGAGAATGTGGAGGTCACGTGAGGGGGACAGCAGGGTCCAGAGCACAGGCCGGGCCCTTGATGACAGATTCCTCAGGAGTCAGGCTCCAGGGACCCTGAGCTGTCCGGAGCTCCTTTTGGAAAATCCCCCCTCCCCTTCAGGCCACAGCCCCTCCTCCCTCAGACCCAGGAGTCCAGGCCCCCAGCCCTTCCTCTCTCAGACCCAGGAGTTCAAGTCCCAGCCCCTCCTCCCTCACACCCAGGACTCCAGGCCCCCAGCCCTCCTCCCTCAGACCCAGGAGTCCAGGCCTCCAGCCCCTCCTCCCTCAGACCCAGGAGTCCAGGCCCCAGCCCGTCCTCCCTCAGACCCAGGAGTCCAGGCCCCCAGCCTCTCCTCCCTCAGACCCAGGAGTCCAGGCCCCCAGCCCCTCCTCCCTCAGACCCAGGATTCCAGGCCCCCAGCCCTCCTCCCTCAGACCAGGAGTCCAGGCACCCAGCCCCTCCTCCCTCAGACCCAGGAGTCCAGGCCCCCAGCCCCTCCTCCCTCAGACCCAGGATTCCAGGCCCCCAGCCCTCCTCCCTCAGACCAGGAGTCCAGGCCCCCAGCCCCTCCTCCCTCAGACCCAGGAGTCCAGGCCCCCAGCCCCTCCTCCCTCAGACCCAGGAGTCCAGGCCCCCAGCCCCTCCTCCCTCAGACCCAGGATTCCAGGCCCCCCGCCCTCCTCCCTCAGACCCAGGAGTCCAGGCCCCCAGCCCCTCCTCCCTCAGACCCAGGAGTCCAGGCCCCAGCCCTCCTCCCTCAGACCCAGGACTCCAGGCCCCAGCCCTCCTCCCTCAGACCCAGGACTCCAGGCCTCCAGCCCTCCTCCCTCAGACCCAGGAGTCCAGGCCCCCAACCCCTCCTCCCTCAGACCCAGGAGTCCAGGCCCCCAGGCCTCCTCCCTCAGACCCAAGAGTCCAGGCCCCCCCAAGACTCACGTGCTCCAGACATAGCTTGTGGGCTCTGGATTGCTGCGGACATCACAGTTCAGAGTGGCCTCACTACGGCCGAGGTACCAGTTGTCATCATAGCCAGAGATGGAGACCTCGGGGGGGTCTGGAGGAAAGGGGGGATTGGCTCAGAGAGGGGAGACTCCCAAAGGGGATGACAGGCAAGCAGAATAGAAATGGAATAGGTTGGCAGGAGGTGAACCCATGGGAACTGTCGGGGCGAATCCCTCTGGTGTGTCTGCGAGGCCAGGACAGGGGCTCCGCTCCCGGCGAGGAGTGTGAGCGTGCCGCTGGGGGGACTGAAGACGGGGCTGGCGGAGCAGAGAGGGAAGCCTCCAGGGCTGTGTGGAGGGGTGCGTGTGCGCAGTGTGCGGAAGAGCTAGCATAGAACATACTGGAAGGGGCCGGTACTGCCGGGGCCCAGCGGGGTCGACGGGAACTGTGAATGAGTGTGCGTGTGTGGACAGTGTTGGTTCGGGCAGTGTGGACTCAGAGCGGCTGACACAGACAGTGGGGCAGCATTTGCCACTGAACGGCCGCGTGGAGCCAGTGTGGACGACACGGGGCAGCCGGTGCGGGAGCACAGACGGAGGGCGGGCGGGCAGAATGGGGCCCAGAGCCAGGCGGACAGCAGTGGGGGCAGTGTGGAGGCGCCCAGGGGAGCCGGTGTGTGTCTGGGGGGGGGGGGGGGGGTCTGTGTGTGCAGGCGGCTGGAGAGCTGCCGTCACCGGGAGGCACTCACAGCGCACAGAGAGGATCACTGGCAGCAGGGCCGGCTCCCGCAGGGCCTCGTGCTCCACCTTGCAGGTGATCTTGACACCATCCACTTGGCTCGAGGGCACCACGGTGTAGCGGCTGGTGACGGTGACTGTGCCGGCCTGGGGGTCCTCCGTCTCGGTCTCTCTGGGCTCCCCAGGCAGGGTCGAGAGCCAGGAGATCTTGGCGGGCGGGCGGCCCCCCGAGGACACACAGCGCGCCACGGGCGCCGGCTCCGAGCCGAGCGTGACCTCCTGGGTTTCCGCGTGGTTCTGGGGCGGGGCTGGGAGAGGGGGCGGGGGTCACTGCGGGGCGGGGCAGCGCGGCCAACGCCCGTGTTCACATCCCGGCTCTGCCGCTTAGCAGCCGCGCAGCTTCTGGACACAAGTAACTTCCCAACTCGGTACCTCAGTTCCCTCTTCTGTAAAGCGGGGATACTGAAGTACCCTCTGCAGAGAGCGGTGTTGTGGACTGGGCACACGGACATCCAAACACACTGACCGGTGCCGGCACGCACTGCTCAACCCCCGCGCTGCCGATCTGTCCGGCAGCCAGCGCCCGCGCCCTGCTCCGCCAGACAAGGCGTGTCCGGGAGCCGGGCTCTAGAAAGAGGAGCCCACGCAGAACCGGCGAAGGCCTTCTTGTCCTATAACCACCGCTGACTGTGGAGGCAGAAGGGGGTAAAGGCAGCGAAGAAACCCAAAGCTCCTAATTTCTTTTGCCCTCTTCACCCATCCTCTTGGAAAATGTGAGGAATAAGAACCTCCAGGAGGAACAATGCCGGCCCATAGATATGGATGCGTGTCCATAACCAGAACCGGCCCGAGTTCTGACTCCCATCGCTAGCTGCCTTCGGGGCCTCA
This sequence comes from Antrozous pallidus, assembly GCA_027563665.1. Taxonomy (NCBI): domain Eukaryota; kingdom Metazoa; phylum Chordata; class Mammalia; order Chiroptera; family Vespertilionidae; genus Antrozous; species Antrozous pallidus. Next base: position 16,350,446 of record CM050525.1, read on the forward strand.
TCAGAGTGTCCCCTGAACTTCTCAATGCGGTGAGTCCGCCTCTCCCTGACCAGCAGAGCCTCCCCACATCTTCCCGGTCACCCCCCATCTGTCCTCTGACAGCTCCCGGAACGCCCACCCCTGCTCTTACCCACGGGGGTGGGGTGGGGGGGCTTGGCGACCCTCTGCCTGAAATGCTCTGGCCTCCCTTCTCCTTGGCTTGCTCCTCCTCCTCCTCCAGATTCCGGCCTCACTTCCTCAGGGAACTTTCCTGACAGTGGCCCTCCCTCACAGCCCTGCCCCCCGAAAAGCGGAGCCGCACTCCGTGTGTCTCTTGAACAGAACAAGTGACTGCACAGGACAGGCCTGTGGGAAGCAGGGGGAGGGGAGCTGTGGCTGATTTCAGCTCCTTAAAAAAAAGAAGCAAGCACTCCGGGGACTGCACGGGGCAGTCCCCCGAAACTCTCTGGGGCTGAGGGGGAAATAAGCTGCCAGAGTGACCTGGCTTCTGGGAAGTTGCTGGGAAAAGGTAGGGATTCCAGGGGAATGCCAAGGTTTAGCAAGAAATAGCATCCTTAGGGGGAAAGGCCTTCCCTGACTCTGCCCCATTCCGCTCACTGAGGGGCGGTGCCAGTCACCCTTGGGGCCAGAGGCGGGGCGTCCTTCCTGGTCGTTCTCCTCCGATGCAGGGACGAGCAATACGACCTCCTAAAAGTAGCCTGCCCTGCACCCACTTCTCTCTACCCGCCTCACTGTCCCCCTCTTCTCCCGGCTGATCTCCCAGCTCCCATCTACCTTTGTCTCTGCCTTCGTTCCCGCCCCCCGCCCCCCCGCGCCCCCGCCGTATCTTTCCATAACGTTGACAATCTGATCAGGCTGCTTCTGTGGTCTACACCTCTCCGGTGGCCCCAGCCTCCTCGCCACAGCCCGAGGCCCGCGCAGTCTGGCCTGCTGGCTTTCCTGCCTCGTTGAGGGTCCCCAGCCTCCTCCTCTTCCTGGAACATGTCCAGCTCGCTCTGAGGTCCCAGCATTTGCGATGCTGCTCCCTCTGCTGGGCCTCCCCCCTCCGCTGCGGCTGCCCCTGGGCGGCCCTGACCACGCTCTCTGAGGCCACTGGATCTTACTCCCAGTGAGTACCACATGTTGGCGTTTCTCCTGTTCACTAACTGCTTTTCCTCTGGTTCCCCCTTAACACACCCCTCCTCTCCGCCGCCTCCCCTGCCTCTACCTTGGTGTAGTCGTCATCACTTCCTCCCAGACTTATCAGTCACCTCCTCCAGGTCTCCCAGCTTCCACTTTCACCCCCCCCCCCCCCATGCAGCAGGAAGGAGCCTGTGAAACCACGCCAGGTCATACCTGTCTCTGCTCAGAACTTGTCCAAAGCTCCTGTTCCCCTAGAATCTAGCCAGAGCCTTCATGTCGTCTGCAAAGCCAGCGATGACCCATCCCCTCCTTGACCTCGTCCCTGCCTACTTTCCCCCATTCATGCATCTCCAGCCACATAGACGTCTTTGCTCTTCCTTAGACAGTCCAGGGGCACCCCATCTCAGGGCCTTTGCACTGATCATCCCCCCTACCTGAACCCTCCTCCCTTACACAGGCCTACCCAGCTGTCACCTCATTCCAGTTCTTGTCCCACTATTGCCAGACCTCCCAAGCTAAACTTGTAACCTGCTCCCCCACCCCCAACTCCTATCTCACCTACAACCACCTGACTCACTCTCCTTTTCCTTTTTACTCAGTCTCTGGCACCCCTTTCTCGGAGTATAAGCCCCAGGAGGACTTTATCCCTAGAGCCTAGAATAGTGCCTGGCACACAGCAGTTATTCAATATATGTTTGTTGAATGCCTTGTTGGCTGCTCTATTCCCAACTTGCAGGACAGCATCTGGCAAACAGTACTTGCTTAATACTTGCCAACTGACTGAAGACTGCGGAGAAAGCAGACAGAAACAGACCAGCGAGGGGCTGTCCCACCTCCCTGCCCCCCACCGCCTCACCCCTGCTCACCTATGGTTCTAAGCCAGGTCACACCACGACTGGTGCCCAGGGGGAAGGTGGCAAACTCGCAGGAGAAGTTGCCCTCATCCTCCACTCGCAGCCCCTGGAGGACCAGCGTGGCGTCGCGCATCTCCTCGCCAGGGCTCTGCCCCATGTTGCGGAAGGACAGCCGGTCCTTGCCAAACTGCGGGCTGGGGAAGCTGAGGCCATGTGAAGGGTGGAAGGCGGCCACACTCTGGAGGCGCCCGGCCGGGCCCAGGCGTTGCCACGTCACCTGTGAGACGTTGCCTTTAGGCCCTGGCGACTCCAGGTAGCACTCCAGCTCCACTGTGTCCCCCAGGAGGCCCCGCACCTCGGGAAGCATGCGGACACGCCCATTCTGGGCTCCTGGGGAGAGAGCAGAGAGAGGTGGGTGGGGGAGGACCAGACCTCCAGGCGGGGCGGCCGCCACTGAGGGGGCCTCATGGGGAAACACCATGCTCAGCCTTCGGGAAGCTGTGATTCCAACAAGGCCAGCCAGAAAGATATTTTGTGAAAAACTAGGAACATTTGAGTCCGGACCATTATGGAGTTACTGTTAATATTCTTAGATGCTTTTGAATAAATTATGGTTATATGGTATTCCTTTTTCTTAGAAGATATAGGATTAACGGTCATGTCTGCAACATACTCTCAAATGTTTCTCAGCAAAAATCATAAAAAGGTTTAGAAAAAGTGGTGACACAAATGTGGCAAAATGTTACCCACTGTCAAGTGCAGGGAGGGGGGCGGTTCTTCCAACTCACACATGTATGTCTGAAACTTTTCAGTGTCAAATGCTGGAAGAAAAAAATCCTCTGAAACAAAACTGATTAAAAAAATAGCCCATCCCAAAATAAAGCTTTTAAAACTTTGACAAAAATTGTACACCTCTGGATGAGGACAGTGTGGGGGAGGTAAGGGCAGAGGATGGGATGGCTACCGGGGGGAGGTATGAGAGGGAAAAAAGAGCTACAATGTAATAATCTGAACAATAAAGATTTATTAAATTAAAAAGAAAACTTTGAGCCTCCCTTCCACCCCCCCCCCCCCAACAACAACAAGAAAACATAAAGGAAACAAAAACAATTTTTGAGCCCTGGCCAGTCTGGCTCAGGGGACAGAGTGTAAGCCCTCAAACCAGAGGATCTCGGGTTCTTCCGTTCTGGTCAAGGGCGCACGCCTCGGGGCTCCGTCCCGGCCCCAGTGCCAACGGCTGTATACTCTCACAGGGGTGTTTCTCCCTCTGTCTCTTCCCCTCCCTCCCGCTGTCTAAAAACATCCTGGGTCCTAGCTGGTCTGGCTCGGGGGACAGAAGGTCGGCCTGCAGACTGAAGGGTCCGGTTTGATTCTGACCAAGGGCACAAGCCCGGGGTGTGGGCTTGATGCTCAGTGGGGGGCGTGCAGGAGGCGCAGATTCATGATTCTCTGTCTTCATTGATGTTTCTACCTCTCGCTCCCTCTCCATTCCTCTCTGAAACCAATAAAAATATTAAAAAAACAAAAGAAAAATATTCTTGGGTGAGGATTAAAAATAAATAAATTGAAGTTCGAGGATTGTCTTCATCGTTTTCTGCACAGTAATGTACTTTCCCTCACCTTTCTATAAAACCTACAGCTCTCTTTCCCTATCTTATTTTTCTTTAGAATATCTTATTGATTTCAAAGAGGGAGAGGGTGAGAGAGAGAGAAACGTCAATGATGAGAGAGAAGCATTGACTGGCTGCCGCCTGCACGTTATCCCCTGGGGATTGACCCCCAAACCTGGGCGTGTGCCCTGACTGGGAATGGAACCCTTTCTGGTTCATAAATTGACACTCAACCACTGAGGCACACTGGCCAGGCAACTTACTTATTTCTTAACCTAGACTTACTGAATGTAATCCCTGTTCATCCATTAAAAGGGTACAATTCAACGGTTTTTCCTGTTTCCACAAGAGTTGTGAATCCATCACTATAATCAATGGAGGACTTTTTCTGTTGATGTTAATCCTCACCCAAGAATATTTTTTCCATTGATGTTTAGAGAGAATAGGAAGAGGGAGAAGGGGGAAGGAGGGAGGGAGAGGAAGAGGGAGAGAGACAGTGATATGAGAGAGACACAATGATTGGTTGCCTCCCACATGCACCCCAGCCAGGCTTGGGGACTGAACCTGCAACCCAGGTATGTGCCCGTGACTGGGAACTGATTTCAGGTCTACGGCTCTCACCGAGTGCACTAGCAAGGGCTGGGACGTTTTTATAATCCCTCAAAACAATTGCTGAAGCCATTAGACAGCCACTCGGTTTCACCCCTCCCCTCGGCCCCGTGAAATCACTAATGTACTTAGTCTGTATAGACTGCCCTATTCTGCACATCTCATGTAAATGTACAGCCTTCGGTGACCGGCTTATTTCACCCGGCATAATGTTTTCAAGGTTAGCGGGCACGCCCTAACCGGTTTGGCTCAGTGGATAGAGCGTCGGCCTGCAGACTGAAGGGTCCCAGGTTCGATTCCAGTCAGGGGCATGTACCTTGGTTGCGGGCACATCCCTAGTGGGGGATGTGCATGAGGCAACTGATCGATGCTTCTAGCTCTCTATCCCTCTCCCTTTCTCTCTGTGAAAAATCAATAAAATATATATTTTTATAAAGTTTTCGGTCAGTACCTGCTCCTTCTTCACGGCCGTCTGGAGAGATCACATTGTGTTTGCTGCTTGGGCGATGGCAGCTGTGCTGCTCCCACTTTCGGGTGGTCATGACCAAAGCTGCTCTGACATTTGAGCACAAGTGTTTGTGTGAATGTGTGTTTTTATTTCTCAGCTTATTTCTGTTTCCTCACTTAGAAAATATTTTCATTGATTTTAGAGAGCAGGAATGGGAGAGATAAACATCGATCGGCTGCCCCCCCGCGCGCCCCATACTGGAGGTGGAGCCTGCAGCCCGGGCATGTGCCCTGACGGGGAGTCTGACCGGCGAGAAGACTCTCTCCCAGCTCCGGTCCTCTCCCCTTCACTAAATCTGTGAAGATTCTCTTGGTTTACGGGTCCACACTCAACCACCGAGCCACCCTGGCCAGGCAGTTTTCCCACTTTAATAAAAGAGAACATTTTTAAAAATTGATTTTAGAGGGAGAGAAAAGGAGACAGAGAGAAACATTGAATGTTTCTATGGCAACTGAAGGTCAAGACTATCGACTCGCTGGCTGTGTGATCTTGGGCAAGTCATTTAGCCTCTCTCTGTGCCTCCGTCTCCTCGGCTGTCAAACAAGGATAATGACCGCATGCACTCCCTCGGGCTGTTACAAACGCTGAGGAATATTTGTGGAGCACTTGCACAAAGCCACAGGAAGTACACGACCACTGCTTGTTAAACAAACAAGCTAAGGGTAATCTCAAGAGGCCCTTCACACTCGGCCTCTAGGCAAGGCCAGCCACGGGCACACGCCCAGCTCTCCCTGACCCAGCCTTGGCCTCACACAAAGCATAGCAGCAGGTGACCCTAATGACAGGGTGCCCAGCAAAAGGCAGCCTGTGGGTGCGGCCAGTCCCAAGGACCTTTGGAAAGAAGCCATCCATCAGTGAAGGCCACTGTGTGACACACACTTCCGCCACTCAAACCCGAGGGCGCCACCTTGGGAGGGGGTGCTCCCTCCGAGGGGCAGCACTATAGACTCAGGCGTGTGGGACTCCAGATCACTGGGGGCTTCCCTCTGGCTCCTTCCAGGGGGCAACCTTGTTCCTGAGCCTCAGCTCCTCCATCTATACAACGGGGGTGTTTAAGCTGCCCTGCAGGGCCCCTTCTGAAGTTCCACAAAATGATTTCCTTCCCTAAGTCTTCGCAGCGCCAGGCGCGCCTGAGCCAAGCACGGGTGGTCAGCTGCCACGCTCGCGGCTCTCACAGCCCTGTTTCAAACCAAAGTAGCAGCACGATGGGTCAGGAGACTGTACGCCAAAATCCAGACCGAAATGCACATGGTGGCAGGACAGCTGGGTGGGGCTGAGGTGGGACCGCCCCTTCCCACAGCACATTCCCTTAGGTGCCAGGATCTTTCACCCACCTGGCCCCCAAAGGCAGGATATGGGACAAGGGGCCCCAAAGGCTCCGCCCCTTTCTAGCTGGGTGAGAAGGGGAGGGCACTCAGTCAGGAAAAAACACCCAGAGAGCAAAGTAAGTGGGCCCACAAAGGTGGGCTTTTTCCTTGAGGCAAGTGGGAGGCGCTGAGGGTACCTCAATTGGAGAATGGTTTGGCCTAGGGGGAAGCTGGACAGAAACGGATCATCAGACAGCAAAAGGGCCCTGAAAAGGGGCTGGATAAAAATATCCAGAAGTGAAGACTGAGACTTGGTGCAGACCTTGACGGGATTTAGTGAAGGGGAGAGGACCGGACCTGGGAAAGAGAATCTCCTGTCCGGCCATTCTTTCCCCTTCTATGCAAACCCAAACAGCGGCTCAGCAAGCAGGCCCTGGGTGTTGGAGAGTCAGCCCCTGAGGACAGGGCCTTGTCTGTCTGGTTCCCTCCTGTATCCCCACAGCCTACACCAGGGGCCCCCAAGTAGCAGGTGCTCAAGAAATACTGTCAACTGTGCTTGGAGCCGGTGCCACAGAAGTGCCCGGCCAAACCGGGCACTTGTCCTCCCGGAGGTGACATTCCAAGGGGGAGATAAATATTGCACAAGCAGTCCTCACCAAGGATGTGGCTGACTGAAGGAGGTGGGAGTGGGGGAAGAGCCAGAGCAGGACATAAGCACCGGAGGGAGGCTGGGGGGGCTGCCCAGGAGGGAAGGAGGAAAAGACCTGATTCCTTTCCAAGGGAAACCGAGCTCCAGGCCCAGAGCCCCACACCCGTCTGGGGCCTGTGGTGCGAGACGCTTCCATCTTCCTTGCACAAGCAGGGTGGCGCCTCAGCAGTCAGCCTCAGCTTAAAAAACAAACAACCCACTTTGAGCCTCCGGAGCTGCAAATTCCTCAAGTCATTTTCCTCCCCAGGACCCCCGACGGCCACGCGCCTCTCCCCACTCTGACTAGGTTCTAAGATCCTGCAGCCATAAGGCTCCCACTCTGAGTTTCCAATTCTGAACGAATGACCAGGATGGCTCTGTCCCTGTGCACCAACTGGTTTTTAGGCATTCCCACTTCAGTAAAAGGTTTGGGATCAGAGTTTTGGAGTCATCTCTGAGTGCCCCCTCTCTCTCACCCCACACGCAGCCCATCAGGAAACCTGTCAGCTCCATCTTTAAAACACATGCCGGTTTGGCTCAGTGGATAGAGCGTCGGCCGGCAGATTGAAGGGTCCCGGGTTCGATCCTGGGATGCAAGGGCACATGCCCAGGTTGTGGGCTCGATCCCCAGTAGGGGGTGTGCAAGAGGCAGCCCATCAATGAGACTCTCTCATCATTGATGTTTCTGTCTCTCCCTCTCCCTTCCTCTCTGAAATCAATTAAGAGTCTCTCCTTTTAGCCCTAACTGGTTTGGCTCAGTGGATGGAGCGTCGGCCTGTGGACTGAATGGTCCCAGGTTCGATTCCGGTCAAGGGCATGTACCTTGGTTGTGGGCACATCCCCAGTATGGAGTGTGCTGGAGGCAGCTGATAATGTTTCTCTCTCATCGACATTTCTGACTCTCTATTCCTCTTCATTCCTCTGTAAAAAAATAAAAGAGTCTCTCCTTTAAAAAAAAAATCTACAAACAACTGTCACCCACCTCCTGGGCCATTCCCCCACGGAGGCTGGCAGCTGCCTCGCACAGTCTGTGTCGCAGCAGCCAGAGGGGTCCTGTTAGATGCTACAACGGATCCAGCCCCTCCTCTCTGCCGAGTCCTCCCACAGCTCTCTCTTCACTCGGAAAAAAGCTCAGGTCTTTACCGTGGTCACCAGGTCCCCTGTGCTCGTCCTCTTTCTGACCCCGTCTGCCACCTTTCCCCCTGGCTCACCCTGTTCCCGCCGCACTGGACTCCTCACTGCTCCTCAAGCATGTCAGGCAAGTCCCACCTTGGGCTCTCTGCACTTGCTGTTCCCGGACTCTGGAAACTTCCTTCATCTTTCCCACCTAATCTTTCCCTCTAGCCCCTGATGTATCTTCTCCACTAGAATATCAGTGCGGGGGAGGGGCAGGGTTTTTCGGCCTCAGTCCTGTTTCTGCCGCCTCCCCAGAGCCTAGCACGTGCTTGACACACTGCAGGAGTTTCATGAATGGGGTGAATGAGTGAGGACGGGCAATCAACAGTATACTGGATCACACAGGCTGAGGTTGAGTACAGGGTTGGGCTCTTTCCTGAGGGCACTGGGGAGCTATAGAGAGTTAGAGAGTTATAGATTGGGGAGGGGGGCCTGGGTTAGGTTTGTGCTTTAGAAAAAACCCTCAGAGTGGACTGGGGCTGGGATCCAGGGAAAGAAAAGGCATCTGGACCAGGGTAGGAGTGATGGAGAGGGAGGACAAACTGGACTGGAACACAGGTGTTAGCACGGTTAGGAAGACAGGGACGCTGACAGGCTGTGCGGCTGACGGGGTTGGGGTGTGGGCCAGTGCCCTGATGATTTGAGTTTCGGGTGGAATAGGGAGGAATAAAGCCAGGAAGATGGCTGGCCCGGAGTTAAGGCCCTGGATCCAGCATGCTGCTGGGTGGGTGCCCATGCTCTGACCTTGGCCGGGACATGGCTGGTCCCACAATGGGGGAGAGTGGCCATGGGAACACCGGCTTCCCTCAGGAGGTCAAACTGGTGACAGCTTCCTGAGGTGTCAGCTGGGTCCCCAGACACGCTTCCTTTCCCTGTGGCCTTGGCCTGCAGGCTCCCCGTGGTGGCAGAGGGCAGACATCGTAAGCCCAGGAGAGGGGAGATCCAAGCAGAGACGAGGGGACACAGTGACTTACGAAACCCTGGAGGAGGGAGGGGCTAGGGTCTGGCCTTCAGGGTCTGAGACTGGGCCCCACCTGACTGGCTCCTCAGGGCTTGGCTCACCCACTCAAAACCTATAAAGCCCGTGTGACCCGCCCTCTCCTACAGGGTGAGGCCAGACTCCAGGGGCCTTTGAAGGCCAGTGTGCGCCAAGCGCTGGCCTCAGCTGCTGCCTCAGCCACCTCCGTTAATTAATTAATTGCATTAATCACAGGGCCTACCCTCACAGCGGACATCCGGGAGGCAGCCTGGGAGGATATGGGGTTGCCTGCCTCGGCCTGGATTGTGCACCTGCCTTCCCTTTCCCCAGGGGCTTGGTACCCCAAAGGCCTCCCCTGTGGGGTCTCCATTGCTGGGGGTGAATCTCTAGGCTGCTCTTCCTGGCTGAGCCCCTCAGAGAGAAACTCTCAGACGCTGCTGCAGGTGTTTCTGTTTCTCTGATCCTGTTTCTCGCTCTGCATCGGGTTTTTAGGGTCTGACTCTGCCTCCTGTGTCTCCAACCCCCAGGGGCTCGGTCTCTCCCTGTCTTCTGTCACTCTCTCCTGTGGTTCCCAGAAGGTCTCTGCACCGTTTCTCTCATGTTTTCCAACAGCTTTAGTGAGACATATTCCCAGACTGTACAATTTGCCCATTTAAAATGTCCAGTTTTAGCCCTAGCCGGTTTGGCTCTATGGATAGAGCATCATTAGCCTTCGGACTGAGAGGTCCCGGGTTCGATATTGGTCAGGGGCACATGTCTGGGTTTCCGGCTCGATCCCCAGTAGGGTGTGCAGGAGGCAGCTGATCAATGATTCTCATCATTGATGTTTCTCTCCCTCTCCCTTCCTCTCTGAAATAAAAATATATTTAAAAAATAAAGTGCCCAGTTTTAGTATATTCACCGATTTGTGCACCCATCGGCACCACCAATTTCAGGACGGTTTCCCTAGCCCGAGAAGACACCCACAGGCCTTAGCTGTGTCTCTCTCCTCTGTATCTCTAACGTCTGTGGTCTCGGTTCCCAGGTCCTGTCTTCCAGTCCCTGGAATCTGGCTCTCTGAATCGATTCCCTGGGTCTGTAACCTCAAGGATTCCTGGTCCACATCTCTCAGTGTCTGTTTCTCTGCCTCCTGACAGAGAAACATGTCTCTCCCCATCTCTGACACACTTTCTCTCTGCCTGGGCCATTTCACTGGGTCCCTTTTTCTCCTCCCTCCCCCCCCTTCATTTCTCTGTATCTCGGGGACATTAAAAATGTAACAGCGTCTCAGGCTGGGGGCGGGGGAGCGGCTAGTGTGCCCAACTCCCTGTCGCTCGCATGTCCCCCACTCCCTGCGGCTCACACACAATGCTGGCCTTGAGGAGCCTGTGCCCTGACCTCCCAGTGCCCCAGCATCTCCCCCAGTCACCGAGGGGTTCTTCTGGGCTCCCTGCCTGTCACCAAACTCCGAAGTCTCTCTCCATAGGCTGTTTTCCTTTATCCTGGGGTCTCGTCCCATCCAATGTTCTTCTACACCATCCTTTCCCTTATCTCTTGGCTCCATTGCTGTGTTTCTCACCCCGTCCTTATATCTGTGCCTGTTGCCTTCCCTCTATTGGCTTCTGTCTCCATGTATCCCCTCCCCCTCTCGCCAGTATGTGAGCAGACGCACCCCCTTTGCCAGTATCCCTTCCCTAATGAGAAGAGACAGCAGGCCTGTGGTCCCCTCTGCTCCCATCTCCCTCACTACCATGGGGAGGCCTGGCTGACATGGATGGGCAGTGAAAGCTGGGGAGGCCCTGGTGGTGTGCCCTCATTAGTCAGGCCAAGGAGAGGGAAGTGGAGAGCCAGAGACAGGCAAACAGAGATGGACAGAAAGGAGAGAGAGAGATGGAGAGAAGGGAAGAGAGAATGAGCTCTGAGATGGAGACAGATGAGGGACAGAGAAGGGGATATAAAGACAGGAAGAGCAGGAGAGAAAGTGAGGGGAAAGGAAGGAAGGAAGGAAGAAAACAGACACAGAGAGAGAAAGAGAGGGAGGAAAAGGCAAAGAAAGAAAGACAGCAGAGAGCAAAGGCACAAGGATAAAGGGTCAAGAAAGGGGAAGGTCCCTCAGGGGCAGGCGCTAAGAGCTTGCACACGGGATCAGCAGGGCTGCTGAGTCCTCCCGGGGCCCTGCCAGGAAGGAGGAAGTAAATGGAGGCTCAGAGGGCTGTCTGGAGACCCCCCCCCCCCCAGCAGGGCCAAGGAAGGCTCTGCAGTTATGTCTGAAGTCTGGCTTCTCAGCTGATCCTGGGAGAGCGGCTGGCCCTTCCCAAGCCTGTCTCCTCACCCGCAAATGGGAACAGGAACAAGACCTAGGCCCATCTGGGGCATTCCATGAGCTCACGCACTAAGTCCAGGCCTGGCTCAAAGGGGGATGAGCATCCCCCCAGGAAGGAGAGGCAGCGCTCAGCTCTGGGTCCAGGCTGGGAGACTCTCAGAGACACGATGGGGAAATGAGGTCAGAGAGGTGACCCAAAGTTCCTTCCAGATCCCCTTGGGCAAACCCTAGGGAAACCCAGGGTCCTGAGCTTCCGGCTGGGAATGAAAAGCCAGGTCACCAGCGCGGGGCGGGGCCACAGCCAGTTTCACCTGTTTCCTCCCCGCCCCTCCCCCACCGGGCTGGGGGTGGGAACCCGGAGGGGCTACTCGGCTCGGCGGAGGGGGGGCGGGGGATTAGGGCGGCGCCTCCCGCTTCCACCTCCCGCGGCGGCTGGGAGGACAAAGGCGCGGCCAGAGGCAGATAAAGTACCGAAACTCGGGAGTCCGGAACCGGGAGCCAGGACGGCGCCCGCGGCGTGGGCTCGGGCCAGGTGAAAGTGAAACGGGAAAACTTCCCCAGGGAGGGCCCTGCCGGCGGCGAAGGCCCGGGAAGTTTCCGGACGGCGGGGCTCGCCTCTCCGCCGCCCAGCCCCCGTCCCGCTTCCAGGCGGCGCCTCTGGCCTCGACTAAATGTGGAACCCAAATGACAGGGTCCCTGCCCACATTCGTGTTTGGACCTCAGGACACATCCATCCTAAAGCCCGGTCAAATCTGAAGCCCAACACAGGGGGCCTCTCGCATCCACCCCAATTCTGCCGAGGACCCCGGGCAGGGACCCCTGCTCACAATGAGTCTGGAACCCCCGAATTTGAGCTGCTGCCCCCAATTCTACCGGAACCCCAGAGGGCATACCCCTAGCCTTCATTCTACGGGGGCCCCAGAAGACAGCCCCCAGCCCCTAATTTTCCCGGAGCCCTGGAGTCCGGCTCCGGCTCCCTAAGGCCCTTCCTAGGTCGCCCCAACTCCCACCTCTGTCTCTCCAAGGGACCGAAAGTCCAGCTCCCCGCCCCTCTCGAGGCCGTGCCCTCCACATTCCCAGGGCCTCAGAGGCCCAACCCTGGGAAAACAAAAAATAGGGGGGCTGATCTCGCCTGGTCTCCGCGACCCCCCACCCAGGGGGAGTGGGAGACATTCCTGAGGGAGGAAGCGGAGACCCATATCCAGATCCAGATTAGCAGAACGGCGCGGGGTGGGGAGGGGCGAGAGGCCTCGGTCTTAACCCTTTCGGCCTCGGATCAGAGCCGGAGGAAGGGGTAGGGGGGCGGGAGTCCGGCGAAGGTTGGGGAGTTGGGATTGAGAGGAGAGGGAGGCAGAAGGGAAGGGTCGGAGTCTCACTCAGACGGAGGTGGGGGGTGGGGGGGGTGCGGTCTGAGTCGGTAGGGCCGATCCGGAAAGGTGCGCGCAAGCCAGGGGCTCGGTGAATTGGGGGAGGGGTGGGGAAAGGTGCTCAGGCCCCCCGCTCGAAGGTGGGGAGGGGCTGGGTCCGCGCGGGAGGGGCGCGTCCACGGTCGCTCACCGGCTTCTCGGAGCAGCAGCAGCAGCAGCAGCAGCAGCGGCAGAGTGGGAGACGGTCTCGACGGCGGGTGGGCTGCGGCCCGGGCCATCGGGGGCCCGGGGAGGGGCTGGGCACGGGCGGGGGCCTGCGGACCACTCTGCGTGCACCAATCGCCTGGGCGAACCCGCAGGTGCCTGAGGGGCTCCGGCTCCCGGCCGGTTCCCGCAGCGTTCCCGTCTCTCCTCTCCGATCTCGGCCCCGGCTCTCCGGGCTCCGTGCCCCCCGGCCGCTAGCTTCTTTCTGGCTGTTAGGACGACGTCACAGGACCACCCCCTTCCCGGCCCGGCCCAGCCCAGCCCGGCCCCGCCGAGCCTCGGCTCCAGCTCCGCCCCCCGGGATTCCAAATAGTCCCTCCCCGGGAAGTACGCCCCGCCTCCGACTTCACTGACCCTCCGCTTCCATTACCCTACACTCCCCGCCCCGCATTCTGCACCGCCCCCTCCCACCATTCCACACCTGCCGCCCCTCCGGATTCCACGGTCGCCCCTCCGGGAGTCAATGATCGGCCCACCCCCGAATTCTTTAATCCTTTCGGGTCATCAAACCTCTGCCCCTAGTGCTCTAACCACGCCCCTCCTCCCCAGGAGCTCCGCTCTCCGTCTCCTGGGGGCTCCACTGAGGTCCAGACGTTCGGAGCTCCCTGCCGTCTCCCCCGCCCCGTCCTCCACGAGCCCCCGCCATCCTCTCTGGGTTGTAGCCTCTCCAGAGCCCGTCGCCGGGTCCTGAGCCCCGCCCACAGCGCTAGCCCCGCCCACAGCGAAGGTCCTGGCCCACCTGCCACACCTGCGTGAGGCTCGCGGGTTCTTCCAGGCTCGCCCCCTCTGGAGCCCCGCCCTGGCGGCAAGACCCTCATCCCCATCCCTGCCTTTCTACTTCTGCTCTCCCCCTCGCTGTGTGTCTGTCTCCCGTTTGGGGGCTTCTCAGAGTAGCCTCCTCTCTTCCCAACCTCTACCTTGGACTCTGGGAGTCGCTGCATCGTTTCTTTCTAGATTTCTCCATGTTTCTTAGTGCCTCCGCCTTTGTGTCTCTCACTATCTTTGCGTCTTTCTACTTCTCTATCTCTTGGGTCTTTCATTTCTTTTTTAAAAAATATATTTTATTGATTTTTTTACAGAGCAGAAGGGAGAGGGATAGAAATTCATAAACATCGATGAGAGAGAAACATCGATCAGCCGCCTCTTGCACACCCCCTGCTGGGGATGTGCCCGCAACCAAGGTACATGGCCTTGACCGGAATCGAACCTGGGACCCTTCAGTCCGCAGGCCGACGCTCTATCCACTGAGCCAAACCGGCTTCGGCGGGTCTTTCATTTCTAACGTCTTGGTGTCGCCTTGTGTTTCTGGACTCTGTCTTCCTATCACTGCTAATGTTTCTCTTGGCCCTGTGTGTCTCTATCCCTTCGACCCTGTCTCTGTGTCTCTGCCTCTGTCTGTATATCTGTCTCTTCCCTGCGTCTTTCTGCCCCTGTCTCTATGTGTGTCTCTCTTTCAGTCTCTCTTCTCTCTGTGTCTCTCGCGATGTCTCTGCCCTTGTCTCTGTCTTCTGTTCCTGGTGCATCCCCACATCCTCCTCCTCCTGGTCCGCACCGCCTCCTTCCAGAGCCCGCCCGCCAGGGGGCAGCACAGACCGACCCCCGCGCTCCGGGCTCTCTGCCAGGCTGAGCTAGGGTCGGGCCTCCAGGCGCCTCCCGCCACTCCCCGCGTCCTTGTCCCACTTCCCTGTCTTCCAGCCTCCTCGCGTCTCTTTGCATCTCCCGCCCTGACTCTGCCCCTCTGTCTCTCCCAGGCGGCTCCCGCGCCTCCCAACCCCACCTACCTCTTCACATTCCTTGGGCTGCCCCGGGGGAGCTGGTGAGGCCGCCTAGCTCGTCTGGGTGAGGGCGGGAAGCCAGAAGGCCGAGGAGGGGATGCCACTGAGCGCCTGTAATCCCTCCGTTCCAGGGCCTCTAAGGCGCTGAGCTGATTAGCGGGGAGCAGATGCTTGGGGCTTCCTAGCAAAGAGAACCCCTTAGATTTTCCCTTGCGGCCCATCCGCCATACACCTGAACTCTTCTCCCAGAAGCTCCCGTAGCGGAGACTCACGGAGCGGCATTCATGTCTTGGTAATAATACTACTCATAAATGTATTTGGCACTTACTGTGTGCCAGCACTGGCCTGTGCGCTCTGTGATCGAGTATAAGCCACACAGCACCCTAAGTGATAAGAAAGTCGCTGCACAGAGAAATGAAGTGACTTGATCCAAAGTCACAGAGCTACAAACTGGCAGATCCAGAAAAGAACCCCATGCAGGGGACACTCTCGTGATCCCCATTTCACTGAAAAAGGACACTGGGCCCTGAGTAGATTTCTCCAAGCTACCCAGCAAGGAAGTGCAGGCTGGGGCCTCTAGATAATGTGTACCTCAGGCTTGGCACAGCCTAGTATGAGGTTGGCTGGGCAAGTAAGTGCATAATAAATGTGCTCTAGATCTTTGTGTCCTTGTTTCCCCAATCTGAGGCCGGACTAGAGGGCCAGCACTGTTACCGGCTAGAGGACGAGGCATCGGTTCTTGTCTGCACAGAGGGAAAAATCCAGTCAAAGACAAAGTGCGGCAGAGCAAGTGAGACTATTGGCCACAGCAAAGGCACACTCAGGACAGGGACCCCGGGAAGGGCTGGGCCTGGAAGCGGCAGCAGGAGAGCCAGGCGGGGCTGGTGTGGCTCACTGGGAAGTCAGAGGGAAGGGGGCTTGGAGACAGGTCCCTGGGGTTAGCCCAGGACCAGCTGCTGCTGCCCATTGCTTCCCTGGTTGCAAGACTCATGGGGCCTCTTAGAGTTTAGAAGACAGGTGCCTGCGGGGAAGAAGAGGGGGGCGGGAATGGCTGGGGTATGCTCCCCAGAGGGAGAGCACCTGCTGGATCATTGTCTTGGTGTTTTTATCTCTCTCTCTCTCCTCTCTCTCTCTCTCTCAGGTGAGAATTTTGGGATAGGTCTCAGAGACAGTCTCAGCAGAATGTTCATCAGTTTTCCAGGTGTGCTCTTTCAGGGTCCTGGTCTCCCCTGATTGGTGGGTGCCGCGGTGGGGGGGGGGGGGTCATTATCAACGCAGCTCGTCCTGAGGCAGCCTTCCCTTGGCCAGGGTGGCTTCTTTTCTGAGCCTGGAGCTGAAATTCAACCGAGGCCTAGATGTTGTCTTTAGGGAGGGAAAGTCAGGGGGTCCAAACCGAAGGACCAGTGGTATGGAAGGGGAGGCAAGGTTGCTCTGAGGGCGAGGTCCTCGTGTCCCCTGCCGGGCGCCCGGGGCTCTCCACCCTGGAGACCTTCTATATCTGGCCTGGCCTTGCCAC
Source organism: Antrozous pallidus (assembly GCA_027563665.1). Classification (NCBI taxonomy): domain Eukaryota; kingdom Metazoa; phylum Chordata; class Mammalia; order Chiroptera; family Vespertilionidae; genus Antrozous; species Antrozous pallidus. The sequence goes on from CM050525.1 coordinate 16,366,523, forward strand.
TGCTCACGTGTCTCCCTGCCTACCACAGGGTCTGTGAGTTTTGTGAGCAGCTTTGTTACTAACTTGCTTTGTGAAATTCTGGGCCCCCATTTCTCCTTGAGCAAAGTAGCTAGTCTCCAAGAGATTTCCTTCTGGGAGGCCCCTGTGTGCCCAACTCTCCTCCAGGCTCAGCTCTCCATGCTGTTCTTTATGGGCACAGGTTGGGCCAGGAGGCAAACCCCAGGAGAGCAGGCGGGAGTTTCACCTCCCCGCCCCCGCCCCCGCCCCCGCCCCGGGTAGCACATACAAGGCTGAGCACTGCCGTTCTGTTGACAAAAGACTAGGTGGGTCCCATGCCTGGGGAGCCAACTTCCAGTGTCAACAAGTCCCAGAGATGGCACTTCACTGAAGAGTCATAACCACAAGGAGGTAGGGCCCGGGGCCAAAGGCTTCTGAGGGAGCTGTGAAGCTGGTGCCAAGTTGTAGGCATGTGCAGATTTCCTACTGCACAGGAGGCAGTGCCCACAGCCCCCATGCTGTCCAGGGGGCAATTGTCTTTTACCTGCCCAGCAACCTCTTTCCCTCTTTCAGCTCCCTTCGGCCCCAGCCCATCCCACCCCAGTTTTCTTTCTTTTTGAAACATATTTTTTTATTGATTTCAGAGAGGAAGTGAGAGGAAGAGAGAGATAGAAACATCAATGATGAGAGGGAATCAATGAACGGATGCCTTCTGCAGGTCCCCCCTCTGAGGATCGAGCCCACAACCCAGGCATGTGCCCTTGACTGGAATCAAACCCAGGACCCTTCAGTCCACAGGCGATTCTCTATCCACTGAGCCAAACCAGCGAGGGCCCACCTGTTTTCTTGTGGGAAACCCCTACTGAATCCTTAGTGCTTCAGAGTGAGCCTGATCCAGTCCTGGCCAGTCAGATAATTTAATGCCCAGGGATGAAGGTGCGGGGACCCAATGAGAACTGGCCCCGGGGCTTTTGCTAGAACTAGTAGGAAGGGTGGGGTGGCTAAGCTGGTAGGGAAGAAATCTGGTAATGCAGGCAGTGGAGACAAGAGACCCAGTCGGGGCACGGAGGACAGCAGAACTGAGGAATGAGAAGGGCGGCTCTCTGATGAAGACTATGTGAGCCCCTGGGTCCAGCTATGCCTGGAGGCAGTTGCCTCTGATATTCCTGTTATGAGGGAATAACTTTTCCTTTTCACTTACACATTTTTTGGGACATTTGCAACCAAACAGATCCTCACTAATAAAGTCTGTGCAGGTTCAGAAGGGGTACAGATTACTCTTGTAAAGTCCCAAGGGCAGGGAAGAGGAGTGAACACTTTTCAGAATCCTTCAAGATGTACAAGCTTTGAAGGACGAGCAAGCTTTGTCACAGGGTGCGGGGGTGCGGGGGGAACCTTCCAGGGGAGGGAGTAGTAAAGTCACAAAGGCACAAGGTGGGAGGAGGGACCTCTGTGAGAGCAAGTAATGGATGGTGTGAGGGTCCTGAATGTCGGGTGAAGGGTAGCTCCTGCTCCTGAGAGCAATAGGGAGCCACAGAAGGTGGATGAGCAAGGGGAGTCTCCTCTAAACTTGCCTTCACTTCCTGGAGCCCCAGGAGCAGGAGCCACCCTTCGCCTGACCTCCAGGACCCTCACACCACCCATTACTCGCTCTCACAGAGGTCCCCACCTGTGCCTTTGTGACTTTACTACTCCCTCCCCTGGAAGGTCCCCCGCCCTGTGACGAAGCTTGCCCAAGCTTGTACATCTTGAAGGATTCTGAAAAGTGTTCACTCCTCTTCCCCTGCCCTTGGGACTTTACAAGAATCTGTACCTCTTCTGAGCCTGCACAGACTTTACTAGTGAGGATCTGTTTGGTTGCAAATGACTCAAAAAACGTGTAAGTGAAAAGGAAAAGTTATTCCCTCCTAACTGCAATCCTGTATTTACCTCTCTCCCGCCCCCTCCCCTCAGCCAAGGTGGGAGGAGGGGTCAGACTGAGGAGGGCTCAGGCTGCCATCTGCATGCAAATATGCTGGGATGCTATGCAGATGAGGGATCCTATGCAAATGTATGCCCTCTTGGGAGGTGGGCCTCATTAACTTGGGGACCAGGTGCTGGTGGAGAACCCCTTCCTCCCTGGAGTCTCCTTTCTTCCCTTCCTCCAGACTTTTGCTCACCACCCCTCCAGCTCCTTAAACCCCCTCTCACCAATGTCTGCTCTTAGAATGGGCTCTCTCCACCTGGCTCCTTCCCTGCAACAAGGGGCCACATTTCGCTTTCCCCTGTCCCTCCATTTCCCTTGGGTGAGAATACCGCCAGCAAACATGTCCTGAGCACATCCTTTGTGCCAGGCTTTGTACTAAACACTTCCCACTATTGTCCGTGCGATTCGCCAATCACATATGACCCTCCGTGTGTGTGTCTGCTGTATTTTTTTTTAAAAAAGAATATTCAATTCTGTTACGGAGCCACACGGATAAGGAGGAGACAGATGAAACAAAGGTCGGATATTAAGCAACTCATGAGGCCTGTTAGACATATGAAGACTGTGAGCTAACCACGAATGGGAAGGATGTAAGGATCCAGTAAGCTCCCCAAGCTCCACGCACCCCCTTGGCGGCTCTGGCTCAGTTCCGAGTCCGGTGCCCAAGTCATGTGATCCTGACGCCTTCCAGGCACAGACCCCTCTGGCTCGCCTACTCTGAGGGGGTGAGAGAAACTGAACACAGAGCCACGCGCACCCCAGAACGCAGGTGTCGGGGACCTCGGATGGCTGGCGCTCCAAACTAAGTGTGTTAACCTGGCCCATCTCTTTTCGCTTCTTGCATTTGTTTTAAACGGATTCAACCAACCGTGGAAGTGGAGCATCTGCATCAGACTGGCGAGCTCCTCTGCTGGGCGCTGGGCAGGCTGCTCGGTCACCCCCAAGCCTCCACAGACTCTTGTGGAGTTCCGGGCCACGAGGTCCCACTTTGTCCATTTTGTGGCCGAGCAAACTGAGGACAGCGCGGTGGCGTCATTTGCTGAGATCAGAGGCTCCGAGCTCGGGGACCCCCCTTGTGTCCCGCTCCCTCCTCACAGCCACCTCCCTGGGCAGAGCGTGAGCATGACTTACCCCGTGTGATGGGCTCAGGTCAACGTGCCCACCTCCCACTGCCCCTGGGCCGGACTGACCTCTCTGCCTCCCATTCTCTGGGTTCCTCTTTGTCTCTACTTGACTGTCTCTGCCTCCCTCTCCTGAAAGCGTTCTAGCTGTCTGACTCTAGGGCTCTCATCTTTGAGCTGCCCCAGCCTGTCCCTGCTTTGCTCCCCATCTCCCCCAGGTCTTTCCACCCCTCTTTCAAACCCGCCCCCCCTTCCTCAGTAAGTCTCTCTAGCGGGTCTCGCTGCTCCTGCTGTCTCTTCTCTCTGCCCCAGGCCCCTCGGTCTGGGTCCCTCCTGATCGATCCTCCCTTCCCCCAGCTGATGGACAGAGTATGCAAACAGCATGGACATTGGGCAGGACACTGCCCAAACCTGAGGCCCCTCCCAGCCCATGTCTGCACTGCCAATTGGAGGGGTTTTGGGGAGTTGATTGCCCCAGTCGCCGAAGGGGGGCTGGATTTTCCTCTCTAATGAAAACCCCTACATCCGGATTCACAAGAGATCTGCTGGAACTGGCAACAGAGGACTGACGGGGCCCTGGGTCTCTGGCCCCATGGCGATCATGCACCAGGAGCCCAGGGTAAATCCTCGAGTAGCAGGTAAGCCGGTCTCTTTCCTTGTTGATACCAGGGGCCACTTACTCCACCTTGCCCAAATTTTCGGGCCCCTTAATGTCATCCACCACTATTATCGTGGGAGTCTCGGGAACAAAGACCACCCCTCTAGTAACTCAACCCCTACTCTGAACCTCGAGGGAATACAGTTCACACACCGCTTCCTAGTTATTCCCCAATGCCCCAACCCTTTACTGGGGAGAGACATCCTATCTAAATTCCATGCATGGTCTCCCTGACTCCCTCTGCCTATACCTCCTTGGCCTCCATCTTTCTGGTCTCCGCTGCTGACTCAGACTTGGCCTCGGTCGTTCCCCCATTACCTCCAGTTAAGGTCCACCCTTTAGTCTGGGACACCTCTAATCCATCCATAGCCAAACACCATACTCCTGTCCTTATCCACCACAAAAATCCTAACTCCTTCCCTTTCATTCCCCAATACCCTGTCCCAACCAAACATCTACTCAGCCTTAAACCTACTATTTCCAAACTTCTCACTTCAAGTCTTCTGAGGCCCACAAACTTCCCCTTCAACACTCCCATCCTTCCTGCTATTAAACCAAATGGCTCGTATCGCTTGGTCCGGACCTCAGAGCCATTAACTTGGCAGCACTGCCCATGGCTCTTGTGCCCAATCCCGATACCATTCTGCCTTCCGTTCCCCCTTTGTCCTCCTTTTTTACGATCCTTGATCTAAAAGATGCCTCTTCACTGTCCCTTCAGACTGACGATGCCAGGACCTCTTTGCGTTCACCTAGACTGACCCTGAAATTGGATACTCACAGCAGCTCCCATGGACGGTTCTGCCCCAGGGGCGTAGGGATACCCCCCACTTCTTTGGGCAGGCATTGGCAAAGGACTTGTGGGATCTGGCGCTGCCCAGAAGCTCTCTCCTACAATACCTAGATGACCTCCTACTGTGCGGTTTTGATCTCCAGACTTCCCAGGAGGACACGTGTCTACTCCTTAACTTTCTTGCCCAGCGTGGTTATCGGTCTCAGCAACCCCAGTCAGCAGCCACATACCTCGGGGTTAGAATTTCACAGTACAGGAAGGAGATCACTGCAGACTGCAAAAGCCTTATCACTTCCTTACCCACGCCAACCGCCAAATCTGACCTTCTTTCTTTCCTAGGGGTGGCTGGCTTTCTCCGTTTCTGGATCCCTAATTACAGTAACCTAGCCAGACCCCTTTATGAGGTGACTAAAGGAAACTCCAATGGGCCTCTAGATCCCTCAAAACCTATAGAATCGGCCTTCAAATCCTACAGCAGGCTCTAATTCAGGCCCCAGCACTATGCCTTCCGGACTTCTCATGGTCATTCATACTATACGCCCATGGAAATCATGGCCTGGCTCCAGGGGTTCTAGGACAAGACAAAGGCCCCTCTTTCACCCCAGTGGCCTACCTATCAAAACAAGTAGACCCCACCTATAGGGGCTGGGCCCCTTGTCTCAGAGCCCTAGCAGCGGCAGCTATTCTGGCCCGAGAAAGCTCTTACCTTTGGGCAGCACACTACTGTCAAATCCCCTCATCATCTTCAGGACCTTGTGCCTCATACGGCCACACAACATCTCTCACCTTCACGACTTCAGGCATACCATCTGGTTTTCATCGAAAACCACGAGTTTTCTTTCACTCCTTGCTCTCCCTTGAATCCTGCTACTTTCCTCCCTGTTGGGACGAACCCTCTTCTCCACTCCTGCATTGAAACAATTACCCAGTTCACATCTCCCTTTCCTCATATTTCACCCACTCCTCTCTCCACACCCAAACAAACCCTTTACATCGATGGCAGCTCTACCCACACAAAGGAGGGACTATATAAAGCAGGATATGCTATAGTATCTAGTGATCCATCCATAATAGAAGCAAGTTTCCTTCCCCCAAACACAACATCTCAGCAAGCAGAACTAACTCATAGCCCTTACCCGAGCTCTAACCATCTCAGCTGGCAAGTCCATAAACATCTACCCTGACTCCAAATATGCATATCACATAATTCATTCTGGTGCCAGCACATGGTGTGAACGGAGATTTCTAACCACCAAAGGCAATCCCCTACACAACCATACCTACATCAAGGCCTTACTCGACGCAGCCTTGTTGCCCAAAGCAGCTGCCATCATACACTGCAAAGGACACCAGAATTCTACAGATCCTATTGGTATTGGCAATAACTTGGCAGATAGGGCAGCAAAAGGAGTTGCCCAGTTAGGAACCACCCAAACTAACTTAATACTACTGGCTATACCTACAATCTCCCCACAATGCTAAAAAGAAGAACATCTCAAGTATCTAGGGTACCCCCAGAAGCAAGGATGGTACACTCAGGCAGGAAAATTCATCCTTCCCCAGGCCCAAGCAATGGAGATACTCCCAGGAATCCATAACACTTTCCGTGTGGGACAGAAACCCCTCCTGCTGTATGCCACTAGCTTTCTGTCCTTTCCATCTTTATCCTCCTTAATACAGAAGATAACTGACACCTGTGACTTCTGCAATCCCTGCTCTCCTCAGGGTGGAGCCCGCCCTCGCTCCTTCCCAACACACCAGACAAGAGGAGACCTCCCAGGACAGGACTGGCAGATAGACTTCGCACACGTGCCCTCACACAAAAAAACGCCGTTATCTCCTCACCCTGGTTGACACATTTTCAGGATGGAGAGAAGCCAATCCCACCAGCAGGGAGAATGCTCAAACTGTAGTGGCAGCCCTCACCCACGACATCATTCCCTGCTTTGGCTTTCCAGTGTCTCTTCAATCTGATAATGCCCCATCCCTTCTCTCTCAGATAACTCTAAACAACTGGTTTCTCAAACGCTAAACATCAAATGGAACCTCCACATCCCCCACCACCCTCAGTTTTCGGGGAAAGTAGAAAAGGCCAATCATCTCCTAAAAACACATCTAACCAAGCTGTCCTTAAGCTCCAGGACTCTGGACTGAACTTCCTCCCCTGGCACTAATGAGACTGAGGGCCATGCCACAACAACCACTACTTCCAAGTCCCTTTGAGATCACGTATGGACAGCCTTTTGCCCTCCAGACCCCGGAGGACAGTTCTCCCTCCCCGGAGACTACGTCCCTGCTCTCGCTCATGTGAGGGCACTCTTACAACAACACTGATCATCTCCTTCCCTGTCCCTTTCCCACAACTTCTCATCTCTCAGTCCTCCCTGGGAACTGGGTCTATGTCAAGATAAAAGGAAAGGCATCCTTAGCACCCACATGGGTGGGTCATACTATCCACCCCTACTGCAGCAAAGGTACGAGGAATCCACCACTGCTATCACCGCTCACACATTAAGCCATACAAAACTCTACACAAAACACTACTTTCCTGCACTTCCACCCCCACAGGACCTCCCTCCCCCAGACTCACCAAATGTCTCCCCGCCATCCCTGAAGAGGACTCGGCGACACCTTCCAGGACTTGATGACCCATCATTCCTTACAGGCTAAATTCTACCATTTCCTGCAGTGCATCTTGGAGGACTGGTCCTGGTGGTGACCACGGTCTGCTTCCCCAGAAGATTTACAATCATGGAGAGTGGATCTTACCTGGCAGGGGACCCAATTTTTTACTCCAGAGGAAACTCAGGTTTTCAAATTCCTTTTTATATGCCTTGTCTCCTCACCGTAATCCTCCTATAGGCAGCCAACAATGAATGCACCAATGAAAGTTTTTGGTCTTTTCAGGTGGAACGGACTCGGGTTGATGAGGGAGTCATCAATCCTACTGTCTGGGATGAGAGGTCCTCTAGTGTCACTCTATTTCTTTTTACTTTTATTTATTTTTCACAGAGAGGAAGAGAGAGGGACAGAGAGTTAGAAACATCGATGAGAGAGAAACATCCATCAGCTGCCTCTTGCACACCCCCTACTGGGGATATGCCCGCAACCAAAGTACATGCCCTTGACCAGAACCAAACCTGGGTCCTTTCAATCCGCAGGCTGACACTCTAGCCACTGAGCCAAACTGGTTTCGGCTGGTGTCACTCTATTTCGATGCCTGTGCAGTCATGGCCCCTGGGTGGTCCAGCTGTGGTATCAGTATGCCACCAACCACAAATATCTATGCATGAAATACCACCAAAAAGGGGACTGTGACGATGTAGGGGAATTCTACTGTCCATATTGGCAATGTTCTCACTACCACTCTGGTGCCTTACCTAGTCCACTGGTAAACCTGACCCCCCTCAGACTGTGGCCCCCTTACGAGTAAGTCTGTCAGTTTTCCCATATCAAACCCAGCAGACCCACTCTGTGGAGCCAGGCTCCGCCAGCAGTAATCAGAACAGATGGAGGAGGTAGAGATCTCAGGGGTATAATTATCTTTATTAAAACTTATATTAATCCCCGACCTATCCCTCCCTCTCTAAAGTACATTCGCTCTCACCCTATGAACTCTGGACCTACTCCTTCGCCCACCCTCATCAACACAACTCTCCATCTACTCTCTAACATCAATCCCTCCTTCTCTACATCCTGGTGGATTTGTCTGTCATTGGCTCGAACACTCATCATAGCCACTCCAACCCCACCCTATCGGACCACTAACTTAACTCTTACCTACCTATACCAGGCCTCAACACACCCTATACAACATCTCTCTCTTTAATACGGAAAACACTACCTGTTTAACAAATACCTCTCAAACTACTACCTCAACTACCCCTGCACCTTACTACTGTGCACAATCTATAAATTTACCCCCTCTCTTAGCTGCCCTCCACCGGGTATTTTTCTCCTCTGTGGAACTACAGCCTACACCTGTGTCCCCAGGACCTGTCACACTCACTCTGTCTTTGTCTTCCTAACCCCCAATCTTTCTAGCAGAACAGAGGGAGAACTCCAGTCCTCTCTTGGTCTTCTCAGGCCTCGCCACAAAAGGGCAGCCCTTGTTCCCCTCTTAGTGGGTACGGGAGTCCTCACTGCAGTAGGGACAGGAGTAGGAGGCATTTCCTCTGTTCATTTCTTCCACAAATTGTCTGCTGAATTTTCAGAAGATATCACCATCGTTAGCAGTTCCCTTGAGTCCCTTCAAAGGCAGGTAGCCTCCTTAGCAGCGGTCGCCTTACAGAACCGGCAAGCTTTGGATATCTTGACAGCAGAAAAAGGGGGGACCTGTGTCTTTCTTGGGGATACATGTGTCTTTCTGCTGCTACTTTGTAAATGAATCAGGAATTGTCAAAGATCACATTAAATCCCTCCGGGACAGGATTGACCAAAGACGACGTAACCAGCTGAAAGGGGGGTATGCCATTTTTGGCTCACTTACTCCATGGCTCCTCCCACTATTAGGCCCACTGGTATCTATTCCTTTAATTTTGCTCTTTGGCCCCTGTCTCATGCATTGTTTTACTAGTTTCTCCCAGAAGAGAATGCAGGCATTCACCAACCAGGAGGGGGGAGAGATCTTTCTGGCCTTGAATTCAGAACCTAGTACCAGAATCCTTGAGACCCTGGGTAGATGCCCCCTCTCAGCAGGAAGTAGCTACAGAAGACTGACCTTCACCCCCTGACCTTGCTCAGACTATCATTTTTTAAAAAATATTACCAAAAGCCTGGAATGATAGAGCCTCCCTTCCCTCAACCAATGGACAGACTATGATGTAGCCTGGACATTCCTGAGCATCTAACCAGGCACCTTATATGGTCTATACATTGAACCACCAACCAGCACCTGCCAAATACCCTAAGCTCCTGGTTCCTAAGTACCTAAGTGCCTAATCATGTGCCTTATATGAAACCACCCATCAGCTCGTGCCGAGTACCCTAAGCCCCATCCCTTCCCATTTCTCCCCTCAAAAGGCACGTTGCTACTCTCCCCTTGTGAGACAGTCTGGCAGGGTCCTTCTCCTCTAATAAAGCCTGTAGTCCTGGTTTTCGGTCCTCTGTCTCATCTTTCACCTCCGAGCCACCTCTCCTCCTGTAGCTGCAGGAATGATGCCATAACCAGAGGAGGCAGTTCCATCTCAAATTCCATCCAGTCTACAGCTCAGAGAGGTTTTCCTCTCCCAGCTTTAATTCCCTCTAGGGCGCTGGCAAGAGAGTCTGGGAACTTTTACTTAAGGGACAGCGCCCCACCCGCCAAGCAGGCACTGGTCCTTAGGGGCCCCGCTCAGCGCCCTCTAGACCCTCGGCATCCCTTTCTTCCATCCTGGGCCGGCTGAGTCATCCTCTGCTTTCTCTCTCTCTCATTTTTTTCTCCATGACGTCAGATCTCTCCCAGATCTTTCGAGGGGGTGGAGGAGCAGTGGGGAGGGGAGCATCACCTGCGCCCCTTCCCCTCTCATCCCCCAGAGCAGGCTCTGGCCACAGGATGGTGTCTAAGTGACAGACAGCATTTATTCCAGACTCCAGTGTCCATGATGAGGGGGCGGAGCAGGGGTGGGGATCCAGTGTCAGACTATGCAGCAGGACGTCAGGTGGGGGACCAGCAATGGAGGCAGGAGGTAAAAATAGCCTCAGCTAGCCGACCCTCAGAGCCTCGTCCCAGGCCAGGCCCCAGGCTTGGGTCCAGAAGCTATTCTGGGGCCTGGGAGAGTCATACTCTCTGGAGGAAGGTCCCCTCCCACCCACGAGCGAGTGCACCCTCCCTTCCTCCCAGCAGTGTCTGTAGGTCCCTGCCCAGCCTGCAGAGGAAGGAAGGGAGGGCCGGAGAGGGAAGAGGGCAGGCCGGGAAGGCGGGGGAGGGCTGGGCGTGAGCAGGGCTGGTTCTCCCATGCCTGCAACTCCAGGTTGTGTCCGATGACTGCCTCCTGGAGGCCCTCAGGCTTAGCACTGGGGAGGAAGTGGAAAAATCAGCCTGTGTCCCAGGAGGCTGCCTCCCCTCTCTGCTCCGCGCCCCCCCGCCCTCCCCAGCCAGTCCCTTCTCATCAGGGTGCCCAGGCCCTAACCCACCTCATCTCCAAAGCCCCCACTGCCACGCCTGGCTCCTCCAGAGGCACTTCCCATGAGAAGGCCTGTCTGCTCAGGCCGCTGGGACCCTGAATGGCTCAGGTCTGGCTCCCCAGGTGGCCTGCAGAGAAGAGGCACATGTTGGAGGTGGTCCCAGCGGGGGAAGGCATTGGGGATGAGGTTGTATTGGATGGAGACAGACTTGGAGGGTGGGTGGGAATGGACTGGGGATGGGATGATAATGCATTGGGATTAGGGATGAGTTGGGGCGAAGGTCAAAGATGCTGGTGAAGTTGGAGATGGTATTGTAGATGGTATTGTAGTTAGCCCTGGGGCACGTTTGGGGGGCTATGGATTGGAGTTGAGGGTGGCCACGTGATTGGGGTTGGAGATGAGATAAAATGAGGGTTGGTTTGGTGTTAGCAATGGGAATAAGATGGGTTGGAGGGGCCTTGGGGAGAGGGATGTGGTTGAAGCTGGGTTTGGTGCTGGTTATGGGTTGGAGATGGGATGTGGTTGGGATTGGGGAAGAAGTCGGAGCTCAGAGTTCAAGGAGTCAGGGGTGTGGTTGGGATGAAGGCTGGAGATGGGATGGTTAAGTTGAGGTTGAAGATGGGGATATGGTCGGGGTTGGAGAGGAGATTAGCTGGGATGGGTGTGGGAATGAGGGGAGGATTGGGCCTGGAGGTGGGGTTGGACGTGGGGATGGGGTTGAGATCAGGGTTGAAGAGGAGACTGGGATTCATATGGGGTGAAGTTGTGTTTGGTGACGGTTGTATTAGGGTTGGAATTGGAGGTGGGGATGAGATTGGGTTTGGAGAGATTAGGGATGGTGCTAAATTGGGTTTATGGGTGGGTTTGAGGATGACTGTGAGTTGGATAAGGCTGTTATAGTTGGCGATGAAGATGGGAAAGAGGATGGCTGTGGACTAGGTTTGAGGTTAGAGATGGGATTGCATTGTATTTGGGTTTGGAGTTGAGGATAGGATGTATTGAGGTTGGTCATGGGCAAGGGTTTGGGGCTGAGGTCAGAGTGAGACCTAGGGATGGGGTTGGGTTACAGAGGTCAATTCTGAGGTTGCAAGGTCACTCACGGAGCCCCCTTTTCCCCCTTTCGGCAGCAGCCAGGGCGCCCCTTGCGTCTCATGCAATAGAAGGCAGCAACGACGAGGAGCAGGAGGCCCACGCTGACAGCCACGGCCATGACAGCTACTCCAGCCTGGGAGGTCTGGGAGGCCACTGTGGGGACAGAACAGAGGGGAGCTCGGCCAGCAGCTCTCCCCTGCCCCATGGCGCCTGTCCCAGCACTGCGGTTACTCACGAGGGCCGAAGTGGAAGACATGCCGGGCGCTCCCGTAGGGGTTGGAGGCCTCACAGGAGACACCGTGTTGGCTCACGGCGTTGGTCAGCTTCAGGGTGAGGGAGCTGCTCACCCAGCCCTGCCCTCCGGGCGCTGGCTCTGGGGCCTGTGGAGACTCGGGTCAGGCCTGGGCCCATTGGGTCAAGGGCTGGGGTGAGGGCAGAGGTGACGTCCAGAGCCTCAGGAAGGAAGAGGGGGGAACACCGTGCTTGCGTCAGTGTCCCCTGGGAACTTGGGGAGGGTGCCTGTGGCCTGGAGGGTGGAGGTGAGAGTCCCTTACACTATCGCCCTTTTCGCTCCAGATGAATTTGGGCTCTGGGTAGCCACGGGCAGAGCAGACCAGCCTGACTTCATCTCCTTCTCTCCAGCTGCCCCCTGACTGGGGGTGAATTTTCTCCGGCTTTAAGTCGGGTGCCCCTGCGGGTGGTGGGGAGGAAGGGTGTGAGCAGGAGGCACAGCGGGGAAAGAGAGTGAGAAAGAGAAGGAAGAGGGGAGAGGAATAGAGCAGGAGACAGAGAACCAGCCGTGGTCCCTTCCCATTGGTCCTGGCCACCCACCCCTTTTGTCCCCATCCCTGCCTGCCCCTACTCCCAAACCTTCAACCAGCAGCTTGAGGGCTTGGGTACGACTGAGGAGGGGGACCGTGGGCGTATAGGCCTCGCATATGTAGGTGCCAGCAGAATTGAAGGTGATGGAGCTGAGTGAGAGCTCGGGGCCATCCACCAGGCGGACTGCATCCTGGAGAGTGGGGGAGGGGCGGAGAGGCCAGGTGGGCCATGAGAGAAGGGGAGGCGGTGGGGGGGGGAGGTCCCGCAGTTGGGGTCTCCTTTCCCTCTCACCTTGGTCCAGCGGAGAGCAGGGGCGGGCAGGCCTTGCACAGAGCAGTTCACGGCTACATTGCTGCCCAGGGGTAAGGAGAGCGTCTCCTCTTTGTTGAGCTTAATGGGGTCCAGGTCTGGAGCGGGGTACAGACGGTCACCTCCCGGGACCCTCACCAAGTTGGTTAGGGGTGCTCAAGGGCTTTTGTGGGTACAGACGTGAATGCACAGTAGCCAGCAGAGAATGCCAAGCGCGCCTCCTTGTCCTCCCCGCCCCGTGACTCTCCACTCTGCCATCGGGCCAAACCCCGGGCCCAAGCCTAGGAGTCTAACCAGGACCACTCTCCCCAGAGCCGATGTCGGGCCCAAGCCTAGGAGTCAAACCAGGACCACTCTCCCCAGAGCCGATGTCGGGCCCAAGCCTAGGAGTCAAACCAGGACCACTCTCCCCAGAGCCGATGTCGGGCCCAAGCCTAGGAGTCTAACCAGGACCACTCTCCCCAGAGCCGATGTCGGGCCCAAGCCTAGGAGTCTAACCAGGACCACTCTCCCCAGAGCCGATGTCGGGCCCAAGGTTAACGGACAACCTTGGAGGTGTGAGGTGTTTCTTTCTCTAACTTTCCACCCAAACCCCTGCCTTCTCCTCCCCACTGCCCATTCATTCAAGTCTTTCTCTGCTCTCCCCCAAAACGGATCTTCCTACTTCTGTCCGTTTCTGAACTCCAAGTCCAACCGCCCTGCCCACTGCAGCCACCTCCTCACTGGTCTCCTTGCGGGGCTGGACTCTGGTCTCTGAGCAGCCAGAAGGATCTTATCAAAACACGCTGGTCAGCCCTTCCCTCTGCTTAAAACCCCACTGTGGTCCCCCAGTACCCTTGGCCTAGAGGCCAAATTCCTTGGCAAAGCCAGAAGGCCCTCCTGGTGTGACCCCTGCCCTCTTCTTCGACCTCCTCTCCCACTCTCCTTTCTGCCCCCTGAGCTCCAGCTACCCTGCTGGCTTCCTGTTTTTCTCCAGCGCACCCACCTGGGTCCTGCCTCAGCACCTTGGCATTTGCTGTTCCCTCTACCTGGAGTGCTCTTCCTCGGCCTCTCTGCATTTCTGATCCCATTCTCTGGTTTCTTACTCAAACACCCCCTTCTCAGAGAGGCTGCTTAACCCCCCGGTGGGGCCACTCCGCTCTCTCCTTCAGCTGTTGAGAGGGACATCAGCTGTCAGCCCTCAGCTGTCAGCCCTTCCTGGGAACTGCCTCAGCTGCACAGAGCCCCTTGCTCAAGGTCATGCCCCTTCCTCGGGCAGCCGACAGTCAGTGACGAATTGATGTGGGGGTACAAAAGCCAGGCCCCTTCGCCTTAGCTTCCAAGTGCCCTGTGGGGCCAACCAAGGCCTTCTTAGACTTCAGCCCAACTTTTCCCTCTGCCCAATCCAGCTTCCTTCCCTTCCCCACCCCTAGTAGACGTGGATGCCAAGGCACTCTGCATACACTTCCTGCCTTCAGATCTCCACGGCAAAATCTGCTTCCTGGGGATGCAGCCTGCCAACACCCCCAAACTGTTCCTCGCTCGCCCAGCCAATTCCTTACCCCATCGTTCTGCACGAGTCCCTGCTGATGGAGGAGCGCTACCCCTAAGTGTCTTGTGTAGCATTTGCCCTCTGTCTCCCCTATTGGGCCAGGAGCTCTGTGAAGGTGGGGACTGGGCTGACTGTTCACAGATGTGTCACCACCATCTGACCCAGGGCCTAGCTCCAGAAAGGGAGACAGAAGGAGTGCCGTGGAGGAGCAGAGCCTTTGCACAGGGCTGGGGGGGGCATGGGGCCTGAGGAGGCTTCTTGGCAGATGGGCCCAAGAGACTGGTCAGAAATGGATGGGGAAGGAGGAGGAGTGAGCATGCGAATGAGGAAAGCTTGGGTATGATGAGGAAAATGCCTTGGTGGGGAGCAGGGTCAGCCACAGGTGAAACCAAGCAGGTGGGCCTTGAAGCCATGGCGAGACACCTGGGCTTTCCCAGAGGGCACTGGGGAGCCATGGAAGGTTCTGGAGCAGGGGAAGGTCAGGTGTGTGCTTTGGAAAGGGCTCTCTGGCTGCCTGGGGTGGGAGTTTAGAGGAACCTGGGGCAGGGTCCCCAGGAGGAGGGAGGCATTTGGGATCAAAACAGGGACTGCACATTGGGAGGCAGGACTGGGGGGTGGAGGGGAGGAGGCTGCCAGTGCCCGGCCCCCCTCAGGTTCTCCCAGGGCTCTCACAGGCCACGCGCAGCTCCAGCGTCTGGGAGAGCTCGGCGTCATCGGGAGCGTCGTAGTCCAGCACGCTGCAGCCGTAGGTCCCGCTCTGGTTCCGCCACACGCTCTCCAGGGTAAAGTTCCCTTGGAGGTTTGTGTCCAGTGTTTTATCCTCCTGGCCCTGGGGGAGAGGGACGAGGAACCGGCTCAGAAGCTGCCTGGTGCAGCAGGTCCTGCCACGTCGGGGCCTCCCAGGTCAGAGCCAGGCATCCTGAGAGGCCGGGTCTCCAGCTGAGGGTCACGTTAGGTCAGAGCCCCCCAAGTCAGGGGCAGAGGTCGGGTTAGCTCCGGGGTCACTGGCCAGGCTCCTTGCGAAGCCAGGGCCATTAGGTGGAAGGGGAGAAATGGGTATGTCCTAGAGGTCAGGGTTCCCCAGGAACAACGGGGTCGGTCACCTGACGGCGATAAAACATGTATTCAGGCGTGGGGTTGCCGTCCCCGCGGCAGATCAGCTGGACGGAGTCGCCCTCGCGGACCCAGCCCTCTGTGGTGGACGGGCTGTCCACCCAGAAGTGCACGCGCTCCGTGGGATCTGAGGGGGAAGCAGGGAGGACGGGTCAGCACGAGATCTGGGGCCCGGGTCGGGGCAGGAGGGGCCGTACAGAGTGCGGTCGTTAAACTCCCCGGGTGCTCTGGGGGTCAGAAGCGGGACTCGGTGAGGTCGCATTTCAGCATAAGGTAGAGGACGGGGACGGGCCAGCGTGTGGGCCGAGGCCGGCTGGAGGGCCCGGCTCGGTGAGGCGTGCGGACGCACAGTGCAGGGTGAGGCTGAAGGCCGGGCTGTCCAGGTGGCCGTGCCGGCCCTGCGGCAGGCTGTAGTGCGCGGAGCAGTGGAAGCGGGCGTCCCGGTCCTCCTTGTGGACCCGCAGGTAGAGGGTGCTGGTGAGGGACTGCAGGCCCGAGGCCTCCCGCACGGTGCGGCTGGTCATGTAGCTGTCTGGGAGGGAGGGGGAAGGGAGGGGGGGCGTCAGCCAGCTCCCCCCACCCAGCCCGCCACCCCCCGCCAGCCAAGCTCCTGCCCCACTCACTTGAGTTCACCTCCATGGGCACCTGCAGGGGCTGCCCGTTCCGGTACCACCTGATCTGGGGGGCTGGGTTCCCGTTGAGGCTGTGGCAGGTGGCGATCTGAGGGGACACAGGCGTGGCCCGGGGCTCTGAGCCAGCACT
Source organism: Antrozous pallidus (assembly GCA_027563665.1). NCBI lineage: Eukaryota > Metazoa > Chordata > Mammalia > Chiroptera > Vespertilionidae > Antrozous > Antrozous pallidus. The sequence goes on from CM050525.1 coordinate 16,382,789, forward strand.
CGGATCGCTGGGTACCCTGTTCTCCGAGAGGTCCCCCCCAGTCGGATCCCGCATTCTGGGGCCCCATCCCTCTGCCCCACCCTGGGACGCAGGTGTCCGGCACTCCTGCCCCTCCAACCTTACGACCCAAGGACCCAGGATTCCAGGCCCCCGGCCTGTCTTCCCCTGGGACCTGGAAGCAGAGCCGCTTGCGGTACCTCCTGGGCAGAGTCGTCCATCACAGACAGCGTGCCTCTGTTCGGGGACACGTCGGTGGTCTCTGGCTTTGCTACGGAGGAACGTACGCTGCTGTCAGGAACCCCTTCCTGGCTCTCCCCTGCCCCACGCCCTTCCCCGCCGGGTGCCCACAGTCCTCACCGAACACCCGGAGCTTCGAGGTGGCCTCGGCGGTGCCCGCCGCCCCCGTCACCACGCACACGTAGTCCCGCTCGTCCTTCACCTGGGCCTCCACCAGCACCAGGTGCCCCTGGCCCTGCAGCTGGTACGGGGGACTGCGGCCCCAGGAGGCGTGCACGGTGGCCTGCACCTCGGAGTCCTGCACTTGGGCCTCGGCCAGGAGCTGGCGGGTCCCGGAGCGCTCGGCCTGTGGGCGGGAGGGCCTCCGCTCAGGGCTCCCCGCTGCCCTTCCCAGCGTCCGTCTCTCTCCGTGCCCCTTCCTCTCCGCCGCTCTGGGGCTCCCTTCCTGTTGTTCCCTCTCTCGGTCCCTCTGTCTCTCTCTCCACCCCCGCGCCCCCCCCCGCCCCCCGCCCCTGTTCCCTATCTGTTGTCACGTTTTCCTCTCGGTCTCCCTTTCTCCATCTTACTCTGTTTCCATTTCTCTCCCTCCACCTCCCTCTCTCTGCTTTTTCTTTTTATCCCCTCTTTCTCTCAGTTCCACCCCCCAGCCTGCATCCTTGGTGTTAATCTCCAATGTTCTCTCTCTCTCTCTCTCTCTCTCTCTCTCTCTCTCTCTCTCTCTCTCCCCCCCGGCACTTTGAGGGGACTCGCCTCAGCCGCCTCAGCCGGCCGGCCGGGCTCCAGCTGAACCTGAAGAATGCCTTTTCTGGCGGCCTCAGTCTCCCCAGCTGCAGAACGGGAGCGCAGCGAGGTGGCGTTCTCACGGCCTTCGGCTTCCGATGAAGGAAGGAATGTCTGCGGCCCCACTGGGCTCTGCCTTTCAGACCCCCCTCCAGGACCCCTGGCCCCAGCCCGGAGCACTCACCAGGAACCATTTCAGCAGGTACTGGTTATGGTCCCCCAAAGGGGTGCAGTCCAGGATGACAGTCTCCCCCCGCATCACCTCCACCAGCGGGGCCACGGACACCTGCATCCCCGCCTGGACACCTGCAGGACAGCCAAGGGCTCTGGCCGCGGCCACCGATGGAGAGCCCGCTGGACAGAGCCCTCTTCCCTGGACAAAGGGGTCCAGGACATCACCCGCCCCCCATCAGCCACTCCTGTCTCCCTCCATCTCTCATCTCTGTGTCTCTGAACTCAGACCTGGCCAGCGTTTCTCTCCAGCTCTCCCTTCACATGCAGAGTGAAGGGCTCCTCCCTGGGCCACCAGGGCCCTAGTGGCCTCCATTCAGCCCTCCGGGGGCATCCCTGCACCTGTCCCTGCTTTTAGCAGGAGACTAAACACCCTTCCAGCGCAAGGGCAGGGCCAGGGCTGGCTCATCCCTTTGCCTCCACAGCCCTGCGCAGGGCCTGGCATGCAATGACATGAGCTGAGTGTCTCCATCTCTGCCTGTCTCTCATCCTGGGGCTGCTCCATCTCTTAGTTCCACCGTCTCTGCCTCTGTCTCTCTCAGCCTCTGGGCCTCCCCCTCCTGAGTGAGGGGCTGAGGTGGGGTGTGAGCTGCGGCTGGGCCTGGAGCTGAGGCGGATGGGTGTGTGGGGGTGATGAGGGGGGGACAGGGCTGGGCAGGTTTCAGGAATGTGGGAGGGACAGGCTGGCTCAGACATGCCCGGCCTGGCGCCAGAGCCCCCTACTCGGCCCATGGCCCCCCTGCCTCTTTAATAGAGCAGGAAAGGGATAAGGTGGGGAAGGGATAAGGTGCATCACCTCACAACAGAATTGAGGCCCTACATCCAGGTCCTGAGGGAGGAGGAGCTGGGGGCCTGGACTCTTGGGTCTGAGGGAGGAGGGGGCCTGGACACCTGGCTCTGAGGGAGGAAGGGCTGGGGGCCTGGACTCCTGGGTCTGAGGGAGGAGGGGCTGGGGGCCTGGACTCCTGGGTCTGAGGGAGGAGGGGCTGGGGGCCTGGACTCCTGGCTCTGAGGGAGGAGGGGCTGGGGGCCTGGACTCCTGGGTCTGAGGGAGGAGAGGCTGGAGCCTGGACACCTGGGTCTGAGAGAGGAGGGGGCAGGGCACCTGGCTCTGATGGAGGAAGGGCTGGGGGCCTGGACTCCTGGGTCTGAGGGAGGAGAGGCTGGGGGCCTGGACACCTGGGTCTGAGAGAGGAGGGGGCTGGGCACCTGGCTCTGAGGGAGGAAGGGCTGGGGGCCTGGACTCCTGGGTCTGAGGGAGGAGGGCTGGGCCCTGGACTCTTGTCCCAAGATCCTGGCAGAGGGAGCTGCTCTCATCAGGAAACCATGCTCTCTCACCCTCTGGGCTGGCATCAGTTCTCATTTCTTAGAAACCCCCCCCCCCCCCCGCAAGGCTGGCCCATCCCTGCCCCTGGAGACGCACTATTTTGCTATGCTTGTGCCAGGGGCCTGGATTCCCAGGCACCCACCTCTGGCCCAGGCCGGTCCCAGGGGAGGGGGCACGGGGCCAGGCTGCTGCCTAGGCTGGGGCTGAGCAGCGGAGAGCAAGGGCAGTCAGAAGGATCGCCCTCTCTCCCCCACTTCCTGGCTCCCTCTGCGGCCAGCAGCAGGGCGGGCTCCCCTCCCACTCCACACAGGTGTTCGGACCAACCCGGGGCCCAGGAAGGGGCACCGTCACTAGGAAACACTTGTTCACTGTCACTGTCCAGCCCGGTGCTCCAGCCCTTCCCGAGGGGGGCGGGCTCTTAGGAGTCTGGGCTCTGAACCCCTCAGATGCCTGTGATCCTGGGTTCTAGCTAGAGGATTCCAGTCCTCTCAAAACTACAGACTCTTTCAGGAGGGGCGCCCTGGGCTGTGGTCTCCTGGGCCCTGGGAAGAGGCCATTCCAGCCAGCAGAGCCTGGACCTCTGGGTCTGAGGGCGCAGGGGGACTGGGACCAGATCCAGGGGCAGCGGAGAAAGGGGCTGGGGTCCCAGCTCCTGCGTTGGAGTGGGAGGGGCTCTGACTTCTCAGGTGGTCTCTGACCCCTGCCGTGTCCCCAGCTCCTCTGCCAGGCTGTCCCCAGGTCTCTCATTGGGACGGCCGCCCCACATGCTCCCATACCCCTCCTTCCTGGGGTCCCCCAGGTTTGGCTTTCTGGGGTGGGTAAAAGTCCTTTTCCCCTTCAGTCCCCGGGGGCTCCCTCGCACCCTGCTCCCAGCCCAGCATACCTGGGTGCGCCCCCAGCAGGAGCGCCAGCACCAGCAGCCGCGGGGCCCTGCGCATCTCGGCCCAGGCGTCCGGGGGCTCCATGTCCACCCGCAGCAGAGGCAGCAGCAACTGAGCCCCAGCTGCAGCGGGCGCCGCCGGGCTGGGAGGAGGAGGCCCCGCCCCGCCCCGCGCCGCGCCTGCCACGCCCTCCCGGCCCCCCTTTCCCCCCCAAACCTGGGCGCCGGGCCAGGACCTCCCACTGCCCCGGGAGGACCTCCCAGCGCTCTGCCCGGAGCGGTGCTCCCTCCTCTCCAGCCCCAGGCTGTGGCTCACGCGGACCAGCAGCGGGACGGCGGGGGGCCTGCCAGACCAGTCCGGCCGGTGCTGGGACCTCACGCCGGGCCGCGGACCCTCTCCCCTCCGACCAGGGCCGTGCGCATGTGACCGGCTGCACCAGCACAGCCGGCGGCCCTCGCGGGCCTCTTTCCGAGCAACCCGCGGCGCCCCGGGGCCGGGAACAGCTTCTCCCAGTTTGCCCCGGAGGCCCCTCCTGGGGCCGGTACTCCGGGCTGCTTTCCTGTCTGCCCACTGGCCTGGGACCTTTCAGTTAATCTCACACTAATGGTCTCCGAGCTGCGGTGCTGCCCCGGCTGTGTGTGTGAGGTGCTCTCTCTCTGGCTCTCTGCCCCCATCCAGGGAATCCCAGGAATGCCACCCCCCTTCTTCCTCCCTGCTTCCCTTCACTCCCCACCTAGGGGGGAGGGGAGGCGAAGCCGGCTGGCAGCAGCAGGTGAGTGGGAGGGGGAGGAGGACAGGGCACCTGAGGGGTGGAGAGGAGCTTGTCCATGGGTCCAGGGGAGGGTCACAGGTCACACCGAGGATCACAGATCAGAGGGTCCAGGCTCCTCACGAGCCAGGTCAGACTGCTAGCTGAGGGTCCGGGGTCAGGAGAGGTCAGTGGTTACCAGGCAGAAATGAAGCCCTGGATACTGGTCAGAATGGGGGGGGGGGTCACTAGTAAGACTGGGCTTTGCCCATCTGGCACAGAGGGAAGGCTCAGGTTACAGGTCCACCTGGGAGTCCGACTGGGCAAAGCTCCTTTATCCATCCGAGACACAGGAGAGCAATTGTTGAACCAGAAGAGGTGACCTTTTAGTATCAGCCGCACCATTCCCTTCTCCAGCAGGCCCTCCCTGTCTCCTCCCCGCACCCCCCAGGCCTCCCCAACTGCACCCTGGGTTGTCCCTGTCTGGGGACAGGCCTGTCTCCCCCGCTGGACTATGAGTCCATGCGAGTAAGGCCCAGAGCTGTCGTGGGCACTTTTGTGTCCCCAACTCAAGGCCAGGAGCCCAGCAGACACTCAGGTAAGATTTGCACAGCTTCCACTCAGGAGCACCCAGCTCCCGTGCAGACCCCAGCCAGACTGGGCCGCACGAACACACTCGAGGACAAACGCAGGCGCAATCCCAGACAGATGGATAGATCCTCAATTACATTATAACTCCGTCCACCAGTTGGGGGCAGGGGGTACCTATCACAAGCTCCCACGTTGTGACCCACACACCGCTCCCGCTCCTCCACCCTGGCTTGGGCACCTGCCGCTTGGGCTGGGCCCGGAGGCACCTCTCATCAGCCACCCCTTCCACCTTCCTTAGGAGCCCAGCCAGCTGAGTCCCTAGGTGAGGGAGGACCAATATGGACTGTGTTTGAAGGAGCAAAGTTATTTATGATACCAGCCATAGACTTGCAGGAACTAGTACTATCACATCATCTGTCCTTGTTCCCTATAATACAATTTAATCCCACAAAACAGCCATTAAAACGTGAGTCAGACCTAGCCGGTTTGGCTCAGTGGATAGAGCGCCAGCCGTGGACTCAAGGGTCCCAGGTTTGATTCCTGTCAACAACATGTACCTTGGTTGTGGGCACATACCCAGGAGGAGGCAGCTGATGGATGTTTCTAACTCTCTATCCCTCTCCCTTCCTCTCTGTAAAAAATCAATAAAATACATTAAAAACACAACAGCACAGAAACACGCGAGTCAGCTCACATAAGCGAGCTCAGAAGCCTCCTGGCTCCTTTCACTGAGTAGAAGCAGAAGTGGGCTCCTGGGCTCACCGGTCCTGGGGTCCTGGTTCCCTCCCGGACTCACGCTTCCTCTCTCTCATCCGTTGCTCCTAGTAGCTCTGCTCTTGCCCTGTCCTTCTCTTGGCTCGTATGAAGGTCACACCAGTAGGCATGCTCTGGCCCCAGGGCCTTTGCACTTGCCTTTTCCTCTGCTGGGGCATTCTTTCCTCCCCACATACTTGCTTCAAACCTCTAGTCACAGAGCTTCCCTGACCCTCCTACCTAAAACAGCAATTCCTGCCGTCCCAGCCACGCCTTATTTCTCCTATCTCACTACAGTTTTCTTCCACAGCCCTTATCACCAACACCTACCTACGTAAGTGGTTTCGTTCAGTTTTTACAGTGCCTGGGATGTGCTTGGTGTGAGGAGCGGAGTAAAAATTCAATGAATTAATTTTCCAATTCCATCCTTGCCTTCATGTGCACATACTTATACATTTTAATGAACAAGCCTTATCTTTTCTCCATCTTATCTTTTCTCCGTTATTTTACATGCAATGTGAGATGACGGTTAACTTTTTGTTTTAGTATTTTTAAAATTGATTTCAGAGAAGGGAGAGGGAGAGACAGAAACACTGATGAGAGTCACGTCTCCTACTGGGGATCGAGCCTGAAGCACAGGCATGCGCCCCTGACCGGAACCAAACCCGGGACCCTTCAGTCGGCAGGCGATGCTCTATCCACTGAGTCAAACCAGCGAGGGTGACGGTTAATTTTTTAAAAATAAATATTTTATTGATTTCCAATAGTAAGGGAGAGGGTGAGATAGAAACATCAATGATGAGAGAATCATTGATCCGTTGCCTCCTACACGCCCCCCCCCTGGGGATCAAGCCCGCAACCTGGGCATGTGCCCTTGACCAGATTCAAACCCGGGACCCTTCAGTCCGCAGGCTGACGCTCTTCCCACTGAGCCACACCAGTTAGGGCTGTGCAGGAAGTTTAGATAATAGCATGGAAGCGTAGAAGAAAGGGTACCTATCGCTAGTGAGTATTCAAAGGGGTGGACTGTAGCGGACTTGGGGATTATCTCGCTAGCATCTGCACCCTCTTTCCATGGTTAGAGAAAGTGTCTGCTGTCTGAGAGCCAGTTGCCCTCTGTTGAAGCCAACAAGGACACGTTTGCCCTTCTGTGTCTGTTGGCGCTCAGGTGACCTTGGCAAAGCCGACTTGACCTGGGAATCAGGCGCTGATCACATCAAAGAAGAAGGGACTGGAGAAATCTATTCTCACCAGGTGTCTGGGACAAACTATTTCCCAAAGATGGCTGCCACAACATCTCTCATCCTACCTGCTCTTCTAACATCTGACCTCGATGCTCTTTCCACCAAGAAGGGGGGCCTATGTCCCCTCCTCTTACATTTGTGTGACTCACACGTAACCAATAGAATATGGCAGAAATGACGCTACAGGACTCCCAAGATTAGGTAGAAAAGCCATGTAGTCAATATCACTGAAATACTGCCCATGACGCCTTCAGCCATCGTATAAGCAGTCTGACTACCTGGGGGCAGCCATGTTGTGGGGAAGCTCAAGCTAGCACGTGGGAGAGCACATGGGAAGGCCCGAGCCCGCAGAGAGACGCCTGTGCAGCCCCCACTGCCCGCCCCCAGCACCACGTGGTTGCATCCTGAGCCAGAACCACCCAAACCCTGGCCCACAGCATCCATGAGAGAGAGTAATGGGTATTGTTTGCCAATAAACTTTGGTGTCATTTGTTCTGAGCAACAGCTAGTGGAGACAGCTTGCTTCTGGGGCAGCAGAGGTGAGGTGGCACGTGCCCAGTGGCCACCAGTATATCCTCATCAGACTGGTTCTGTGGCGCGATTGTGACTGTGGTTTGAGGCCAGCGGCCGGTGCTGCTGCTCACTGTCCAGTTCTGGTTCTCGAGTCACTTCCAGGATTCTGTGTGACGGATCCCGAGTCCTCTCAATCAGTTTTCTCTCTGCCCCGGAGGCGGCTCCTGTTGCTTCAAACTAAATCTGTGGTGCACATTCCAGCTCCATCTACACTGGACGCCTTCTGTTCATCCCTTCAGTTTTAGCTTGGACGTCCCTTCCTCCCGGAAGCCCTCCTTGACTTCCAAGGCTGGGTCAGCTGCCCGCTCTGGGCTCCCCCATCCTAGCCCTGCCCACTCTGGATCACCACTGTCAGGGACGGGCCAGGTTCTCCCATTGGATTGTGATCCCAGGGGGCGGGGATTGCTGCTTTGTGCTCAGCGCTGTCCGGCCAGGGCTGGGCACAGGGCAGGGGCCCGGGGTATTTGGCCTGCCCTAAACCTGCTCAGCCTGATGTGGACCAGAAGTCACTGTCAGGCCCTCTTCCCTCTGAGCCTTCTCCCAGAGGATTAAAGAGAGAGGGATGAGCCCGAGCCTGTTTGGTTCACTGGACAGACTGCTGGCCTTTGGACGGAAAGGTCCCGGGTTCGATCCCAGTCAAGGACACATGACTTGGTTGCAGACTTGATCTAGGGGGACATGCGGGAGGCAATCAATCAATGACACATGGATGTCTCTCCCTGCTTTCCACTCTATCTAAAAAGCGATGGGGAAAACATCCTCAGGTGAGGATTAACAAAGCAACACACACACACACACACACACACACACACAGACACACACACACACACACACACACACAGACACAGACACACACAGACACAGACACACACAGACACAGACACACACACACACAGACACACACACACACACACACACTCACACACACACACACTCACACACACACTCACACACACAGACACACACACAGACACACACACACACACACACACAGACACACACACACACAGACACACACACACACACACACAGACACAGACACACACACAGAAAGAGAGAGAGAGAAGAGAGAGAAGAGGGAGAGAGACGGAGATAACAGATGTGACAAGACTGGGGACATAGCTCTAAGGGGAATGTGTGCTCTTTTAGACTCAGGGACTTAGAATTTGGATGCCTAGGTCTGACTTCAGGGATTTTTTTGTCCTGATGGGGAAAGGAGGTCGGCTCTGTCACTGGGAACTTGGGAGTTTGGCTAGGGGTGCAGATTCCTGGTTCTGAGGGAGGACGGACTGGGGGCCTGTACTCCTGGCCAGCTGGGAGGAGCTGGGTCCCCCAGTTATGACTTTCTGATCTCAGACCCCTGGGTTAACAGGTGGAGCTCAGGGCTCAGGGCCCACGCGTTCCCGATGCCAAGCTGCCCCCTAGTGGCCGCTGCACGCTCTCCACAAACCGGAGGACAGACCAGGCTGGGCAGTGGGCGTTTATTTCCGCTCCATAAACCCCTCCAGCCGGGAAGCCACCGGGGCTCCCGTCAGCAGCAGACCTTTGTGCCCTGTGAGGCGGAGAGAGAGATGACTTAGATAATATCATATCCCAGGGGGGACGGGTGGGGTGGGAGGGCCATGGGAGGGACCCGGGTCAGGGTGGGGGACTCACCTGGCCTCCAAGCCTGGGCAGCGATCATGGGTCCCATAGGGGCAGCTGGAGGGGTGACGTTCCCTTTAAGAGTTTCTGTAATGGGGAGTTTGAAGGGGGCAGGGGATTTTTAGAACCAATGTTTCCCTTCCTCCCCCACACCCTCTTCCCTCAGACCCAGGAGTTGGGGACCCCCTACCTTCTTCACTTACTTTGTGGCTCCCTCCCTGGCCCGGGGCCTGGAGGTGACTTCCCCTGGGGCTGAGGCCGAAGTCCGAATTCTCGGCAAAGTAAGAGGGGCCCGAAGTTTGGGCAAGGCCGGAGGCCCCTGGAGGGAAGGAGATGAAGAGAGTTGTTCCCTGCACATGCTCCCCCCCTACCCCCAAGACCTCTGGCTTGAGTAGGAAGAAGTTTTAATTTGTTTGTTTATCCAGCTACCTACCCACCCACCCACCTACCCATCCATCATCCATCCAAACTGTGGCTGGGGATTGAGCCTGCAACCCAGATACCTGCCCTTGACCAGAATCGAGCCCTGGACCCTTTCGTCCGCAGGCCGATGCTCTATCCACTCCGCCAAAACAGCTAGGGCATAAATATTTATATTTATAATATTCAAACCTGGTTTGGCTCAGTGGATAGAGCATCGGCCTGCGGACTCAAGGGTCCAGAGTTCGATTCCAGTCAGGGCACATGCCCCGGTTGCAGACTTGATCCCCAGTGGGGGGCGTGAAGGAGGCAGCTGATCAATGATTCTCTCTCATCACTGATGTTTCTGTCTCTCTCACCCTGTCCCTTCGGCTCTCAAACCAATAAAAATATATTTTAAAAATAATAATATTGTAATAACTTTGCAGTGACAGGTGGTTACTAGACTTAGTGGGGCAACCGCATTAATGTACAGCGGGGACGAATATAATAGTGTGTCGACTCCGACTGGGACTGTCTCCTCACACAGCAGAGGCAGGCACCACTCGGCCAAAGGGATTCACACGTGAGCTGTTCTCTGTGGCCCGTCCCGGCCGGGGAGCGGGGCCACCTCGCCCGCGGGGTTTTGAAGAATGGAGGAGTGGGAGCTGCCTGCACTCTGAGTCAGGCGGGTTTGGGGAGGGGAGGGGAGGGCGGGCCAGGCGGAGGGCACAGCCTAGGCAAAGGGGTGGCCACGTGGCCAGCAGTACCCCTCAGCCTGCGGTTCTGGAAGGCTGTGTCCCCAGCATTGTCCTCGGGGAGCCGGCTGAGTGGCTCCTAATGTTTCCATTTGCTTTTGGCTGCAGGTTGGGATCTGTTTTTAGCTTCCCTGGCTGATCACACTCCCCCCCTTTCCTGCTGGCTCTCTCGTCCGCTGTGGTAATGTTCCCGGACTTCCTGAGTTGTTTGTTTGAAGTCAGCCGGTATTGATTGAATGTGTGTACTCAGCCTGAGATGCTGTGAGACCTGCCCTCCCCGTGGGCCAGGGTCTCTGAAAACCCTGCTGCGGGAGGGGCAGGTGGGGGGGGGGGTAAGGCTGGGCTCCCTTGGAAGACAAGCAGGTGATGTTAAGGCCCCAACACGGGCTTCTCCTCTTCTAGGCCGCGTGGGTTTGGGCAGCCGCAGTCGCCTCTCGGGGCTCTGCCCTCTGAAGAGTGAGTGGGGAGAGGAACATTCTCGACTGCACAGCACTGTTGGGAAGACTCAGTTCCACTTGCTCATTCAACATCTACTGATTTATCTATTAAATGTGTTTCCGTTGATTTCAGAGAGGAAGGGAGAGGGAAAGAGAGGGAAACATCAATGATAAGAATCACTGATCAGCTGCCTCCTGCACGCCCCCTACTAAGGATTGAGCCTTAGTAGGGCATGTGCCCTGACCGGGAATGCCTAGTTCATAGGTAGACGCTGAGCCACACTGGCGGGCTCAACGTCTATTTAATGAGCACCTACTAGGTGTCAGGCACTGTTCTAGTCTCTGGCAGCATCCGGAGAATAAGGCAAAGCCCTACTCTTCAGGAGAGCGGGCCCCTGCGGACGGTCACAGACAACAGGAGCTGCGCCCTCTGCAGGTAAGGAGGAGAAGTGTGAGAACGCAGTGGGCAGCGGCTTGGCCGGACGGGGCTCTGTTGTCAACAGGGTGGGCACAGAGGAGCGGATGAGAAAGTGAGTCTGGATAAAGGAGATCCAGGCAGAGGGAACCACTTGTGCAAAGGCCCTGGGGCAGGACCTGCCCGGGAAGCTGGCAGGAGAGCCGGAAAGCTGGTGACGGGGAGGGAGGAAGGACAGGCACGAGAGACGAGGCCTTGGAGGTGTGGATGCCAAGTTACACAGCACCTCGGAAATGGGGTCGAGAATGAGTGCCTGGCTAGACTGGGGACCCTGTGGCTGAAGGAGACCCCACTGCCCACCTCAGACCAGTGCCTCACTCACCACCTTCAGCTGGCCTTTACTTCTGGGGTGCTCCGGAGGCAGATCCAAAGGACGGGGCAGATCCAGGAGACGGGGCAGGTCCAGGGGACAGGGCAATGGGGGCGCTGAGGGGATCACCTAGGGAGACAGAGGGTTATGTCTTCCTGCCTGGCGTCCCAGCACCAGGCCTGTCTGACACTGCAGACATAATGGAGAATAAGATAGTCCTAACCCTCAGGAGGGTTCAGACTGGAGTAGCCATGGTCCCAGACCCTCAGGGAACAAAAGTGCAGGCCCCTAGACCCCAGAATCCTGTCACCAGCCCCTCCTCCCTCAGACCCAGGAGTCTAGACCCCCAACCCCCTTCTACCTCGGACCCAGGGATTTTAGTTCCAGCTCCCGCCGGGCCCTGCTTACCTGCCCCAGCGCTTCCTCTCCTTTTTCCTGGCCATCGCTGCTCCCTGGGCTCACAGCAGCGGCCCTGGCTCCCGCCGGCCTCCCTGCGGATTGCCGGATACTCACGACCTCTCGGCCCTTGATCTGGCTTCGGCAGAAGGGGCAGGTCTGGCTGTCTGACTCCTGGGGGCAGTGCGGGGAGAGTCAGTCTCCCTGCTCTTCTCCAAGTCCTCTGGGACCACAAAGGCCTTCATCTCCAGCAGAGTGAGATGGAAGACAGACAGAGGGAGGCCCACGGAGGGGAGGGAGCCATGGAGAGAGGGAGGTGGGGAGAGAGATGTAGGACAGGAAGGCAGGACTGGACCAGAGCCCGAGGCTAGGGGGGTGCACAAATGGGGAGCCCAGTGGAGCCAGGGTGTGGGCCCCAGCTAAGGACGGTGATGCTATGGGTGAGGAAGGCCTGAGGCACTTGCCTAGGCCTCCAGAGACCCCTCCCTGCCCCCCAGTGTTGTGGCTGGACCAGCCCTGGTGGTTCTTTTTATGGCCGCAGGATGCACCTCAGCAAAAGCCATCAGGGAACTCGGGAAAAGGAGATTTATTACTCAGATTCTGGAGGGTACACGGCGTGCCCAAGGCCACATGCGGAGGTCTGCGGGGGAGTGGGGGGTGCGTGGACCTGGAGTCTGCCTTTCTTAGGGGCCAGGTGGGGCGTTAGGGTTTGGTGAGTTCACTTTTCTTTTGTTGTTGGTAACCCTCACCAGAGGGCATTTTTCCATTGGGTTTCAGAGAGTGGAAGGGGGAGAGAGACAAAGAGAGAGACACTGATGTGAGAGAGACACATCGATTGGTTGCCTCCCACATGTGCAGCCCATGTGCACATGCCCTTGACCGGAATCGGACCCATAAGCTTTCAGCCTGTGAGCTGACACTCTAACCACTGAGCAACACCGGCTAGAGCAAGAGTTCACTTAACATTTTTTTTAAATTGATTTCAGAGAGGAAGGGAGAGGGAGAAACATTAATGATGAGAATCATGGATTGGCTGCCTCCTGCGCACCCCCTACTGGGGATCAAGCCCTCCTGGTTCAAAGGTCAGTGCTCAATCACTGAGCCCCACTGGTTGGGAAGGGTTCAGTTTTTATTGGTGAATTTCAAGCATAGGAGCAGCCCTGGGCCGGTGGCACAGTTGGCTGGAGCATCGTCCTGTTCACCAAAAGGGTTTCAGGTCCCACCCGGTTAGGGTACATGCCTGGGTTGTGGGTTCGATCCCAGCTCCATCCCTCGGGGGCATAGAGTAGGCAACTGATCAATGTTTCTCTCTCAAATAAATTTTTAAAAAACCATATCCTCAAGTGAGGATTAAAAAAAAAATAGGAGCAGAATTAGGATGTAGAAAGGAAAAAGCCCGAGTCATTTAAGTAGGGATTTCCAAAGGGGAACTTCAGCCCAGCCGGTGTGGCTCAGTGGTTGAGCACTGACCTATGAACCAGGAGGCCATGGTTAGATTCCTGGTCAGGGCACAGGCCCAGGTTGTGGGCTCCCTCCCCAGTGGGGGGCGTGCAGGAGGCAGCTGATCCATGATTCTCTCATCATTGATGTTTCCATCTCAGTCTCCATTTCCCTTCCTCTCTCTCGGAAATCGATAACAAATCCTATGTAATAAGAGCCTAATATGCTAAGTGTCTGGTCGTCCATCAAACCAATCAAAGTGTAATATGCTAATGAGATGCTAAGGCTGCTCAACTGCTCGCTATGATGTGCACTGACCACCAGGAGGCAGACAGTCAACAGGTCGACCAGTCACTATACTTGCACTGACCACCAGAGGGCAGACACTCTAACCGGTAGGTTAGCTTGCTGCTGGGGTCCTGCTGATTGGGACTGAGCGAGATGGGGCAGACACACCCTGGAGCCCTACTGCAGTTCCCCTCCTCACCCCCACCCCCCCACTGGCCCCACCCCATTGGGCCCCCATCGGGGTGGGCCCAGCTGGACCCCATCCCTGCACGAATGCATGCACCTCACCTCTAGTATTAAACAGATAAAATAAAATAAAGGGGAACTTCATGGGTGAGGCAGCCTGGTTCCTTATCTGCTCCTTTTGCTGGTTGCTGTGTCATACATCTGGCAATTTGTTTATTGGACATAAATATCTTTGAAATGGATGACTCAGCTTAACATCAGGCATTTACATTACAGGAAAAAGTAGGTGACGTCATGCATGGCCTCAGCTCCCCTCCCCAAGGGGCCTTCCCTGAGGGCTTCAGGGCGGGACCCTCACTGGCCTCGGAGGTGACACTCAGCACCAGCCCAGGCTGCCCAGCGAGGGGAGGGAGGGGCTCTCTCCGTGAAGAATGGCGCTGGAGAAGGAGAAGCAGAGGTGACAGATGCAGAGTGAGACAGGGACAGACAGACAGGCAGACTCCAGGCACTCGCTCCTGAGTGACCCTGAGCAAGTCTCTGCTTTCGTGGGCCTGTGTTGCCATCTGAGCGTTGAGGCAGAGGGGAGACCCTTCGGGAGGGGGGAGACACTTCGGGAGAGGGGAGACCCTTCGGGAGAGGGGAGACCCCTCGGGAGAGGGGAGACCCTTCGGGAGGGGGGAGACCCTTCGGGAGAGTGGAGACCCTTAAGGAGAGGGGAGACCCTTAAGGAGAGGGGAGACCCCTCGGGAGAGTGGAGACCCCTCGGGAGAGTGGAGACCCTTAAGGAGAGGGGAGACCCTTAAGGAGAGGGGAGACCCCTCAGGAGAGTGGAGACCCTTAAGGAGAGGGGAGACCCCTCGGGAGAGTGGAGACCCTTAAGGAGAGGGGAGACCCTTAAGGAGAGGGGAGACCCTTAAGGAGAGGGGAGACCCCTCAGGAGAGGGGAGACCCCTCAGGAGAGTGGAGACCCTTAAGGAGAGGGGAGACCCTTAAGGAGAGGGGAGACCCCTCGGGAGAGTGGAGACCCTTAAGGAGAGGGGAGACCCCTCGGGAGAGGGGAGACCCCTCGGGAGAGGGCCCCTCGGGAGAGTGGAGACCCTTAAGGAGAGGGGAGACCCTTAAGGAGAGGGAGACCCCTCGGGAGAGTGGAGACCCCTCGGGAGAGGGGAGACCCTTCGGGAGAGGGGAGACCCTTCGGGAGAGTGGAGACCCTTAAGGAGAGGGGAGACCCTTAAGGAGAGGGGAGACCCCTCGGGAGAGTGGAGACCCCTCAGGAGAGGGGAGACCCTTAAGGAGAGGGGAGACCCCTCGGGAGAGTGGAGACCCCTCGGGAGAGGGGAGACCCTTCGGGAGAGGGGAGACCCTTCGGGAGAGTGGAGACCCTTAAGGAGAGGGGAGACCCCTCGGGAGAGGGGAGACCCCTCGGGAGAGGGGAGACCCCTCGGGAGAGTGGAGACCCTTAAGGAGAGGGGAGACCCTTAAGGAGAGGGGAGACCCCTCGGGAGAGTGGAGACCCCTCGGGAGAGGGGAGACCCTTAAGGAGAGGGGAGACCCCTCGGGAGAGTGGAGACCCCTCAGGGGAGACCCTTAAGGAGAGGGGAGACCCCTCGGGAGAGGGGAGACCCCTCAGGAGAGGGGAGACCCTTAAGGAGAGGGGAGACCCCTCGGGAGAGGGGAGACCCCTCGGGAGAGGGGAGACCCTTCGGGAGAGGGGAGACCCTTCGGGAGAGGGGAGACCCTTCGGGAGAGGGGAGACCCTTAAGGAGGGGGGAGACCCTTAAGGAGAGGGGAGACCCTTAAGGAGAGGGGAGACCCTTAAGGAGAGGGGAGACCCTTAAGGAGAGGGGAGACCCTTAGGGAGAGGGGAGACCCTTAGGGAGAGGGGAGACCCTTAAGGAGAGGGGAGACCCTTAAGGAGAGGGGAGACCCTTAAGGAGAGGGGAGACCCTTAAGGAGAGGGGAGACCCTTAAGGAGAGGGGAGACCCCTCGGGAGAGGGGAGGACCCTTAAGGAGAGGGAGACCCTTAGGGAGAGGGGAGACCCTTAGGGAGAGGGGAGACCCTAGGGAGAGGGGAGGACATAAGAGAGGGGAGACCCTTAAGGAGAGGGAGACCCTTAAGGAGAGGGGAGACCCTTAAGGGAGGGGAGACCCTTAAGGAGAGGGGAGACCCTTAAGGAGAGGGGAGAACCCTTAAGGAGAGGGGAGACCCTTAAGGGAGAGGGAGACCCTTAAGGAGAGGGGAGACCCTTAAGGAGAGGGGAGACCCCTCGGGAGAGTGGAGACCCCTCAGGAGAGGGGAGACCCTTAAGGAGAGGGGAGACCCCTCGGGAGAGTGGAGACCCCTCAGGAGAGGGGAGACCCTTAAGGAGAGGGGGAGACCCCTCGGGAGAGTGGAGACCCTTCGGGAGAGGGGAGACCCTTAAGGAGAGGGGAGACCCCTCGGGAGAGTGGAGACCCCTCGGGAGAGGGGGGGAGAGGGGAGACCCTTAAGGAGAGGGGAGACCCCTCGGGAGAGTGGAGACCCCTCGGGAGAGGGGAGACCCCTCAGGAGAGGGGAGACCCTTAAGGAGAGGGGAGACCCCTCGGGAGAGTGGAGACCCCTCGGGAGAGGGGAGACCCCTCGGGAGAGGGGAGACCCTTAAGGAGAGGGGAGACCCTTGGGAGAGGGGAGACCCCTCGGGAGAGGGGAGACCCTTAAGGAGAGGGGAGACCCCTCGGGAGAGGGGAGACCCCTCGGGAGAGTGGAGACCCCTCGGGAGAGGGGAGACCCCTCGGGAGAGGGGAGACCCTTCGGGAGAGGGGAGACCCTTAAGGAGAGGGGAGACCCCTCGGGAGAGTGGAGACCCCTCGGAGAGGGGAGACCCCTCGGGAGAGTGGAGACCCCTCGGGAGAGTGGAGACCCTTAAGGAGAGGGGAGGACCCTTAAGGAGAGGGGAGACCCTTAAGGAGAGGGGAGACCCTTAGGAGAGGGGAGACCCCTCGGGAGAGTGGAGACCCCTCGGGAGAGGGGAGGACCCCTCGGGAGAGTGGAGACCCTTCGGGAGAGGGGAGACCCTTCGGGAGAGGGGAGACCCTCGGGAGAGTGGAGACCCTTAAGGAGAGGGGAGACCCTTAAGGAGAGGGGAGACCCCTCGGAGAGTGGAGACCCCTCGGGAGAGGGGAGACCCTTCGGGAGAGGGGAGACCCTTCGGGAGAGGGGAGACCCTTCGGGAGAGGGGAGACCCTTCGGGAGAGGGGAGACCCTTAAGGAGAGTGGAGACCCCTCGGGAGAGTGGAGACCCCTCGGGAGAGGGGAGACCCTTAAGGAGAGTGGAGACCCCTCGGGAGAGTGGAGACCCCTCGGGAGAGTGGAGACCCTCGGGAGAGTGGAGACCCTTAAGGAGAGTGGAGACCCCTCGGGAGAGTGGAGACCCTCGGGAGAGGGGAGACCCCTCGGGAGAGTGGAGACCCTCGGGAGAGTGGAGACCCCTCGGGAGAGTGGAGACCCCTCGGGAGAGTGGAGACCCCTCGGGAGAGTGGAGACCCTTAAGGAGAGTGGAGACCCCTCGGGAGAGTGGAGACCCCTCGGGAGAGTGGAGACCCCTCGGGAGAGTGGAGACCCCTCGGGAGAGTGGAGACCCCTCGGGAGAGTGGAGACCCCTCGGGAGAGTGGAGACCCTTACGGAGAGTGGAGACCCCTCGGGAGAGTGGAGACCCCTCGGGAGAGTGGAGACCCCTCGGGAGAGTGGAGACCCCTCGGGAGAGGGGAGACCCCTCGGGAGAGTGGAGACCCCTCGGGAGAGTGGAGACCCTTAAGGAGAGTGGAGACCCCTCGGGAGAGTGGAGACCCCTCGGGAGAGGGGAGACCCCTAAGGAGAGTGGAGACCCCTCGGGAGAGGGGAGACCCCTCGGGAGAGTGGAGACCCTCGGGAGAGTGGAGACCCCTCGGGAGAGGGGAGACCCCTCGGGAGAGTGGAGACCCTTAAGGAGAGTGGAGACCCCTCGGGAGAGTGGAGACCCCTCGGAGAGTGGAGACCCTTAAGGAGAGTGGAGACCCCTCGGGAGAGTGGAGACCCCTCGGGAGAGTGGAGACCCTTAAGGAGAGTGGAGACCCCTCGGGAGAGTGGAGACCCCTCGGGAGAGTGGAGACCCTTAAGGAGAGTGGAGACCCTCGGGAGAGTGGAGACCCTTCGGGAGAGTGGAGACCCCTCGGGAGAGTGGAGACCCTCGGGAGAGTGGAGACCCCTCGGGAGAGTGGAGAACCCTCGGGAGAGTGGAGACCCCTCGGGAGAGTGGAGACCCCTCGGGAGAGTGGAGACCCCTAGGGAGAGGGGAGACCCCTCGGGAGAGTGGAGACCCCTCGGGAGAGTGGAGACCCCTCGGGAGAGTGGAGACCCCTCGGGAGAGTGGAGACCCCTCGGGAGAGTGGAGACCCCTCGGGAGAGGGGAGACCCCTCGGGAGAGTGGAGACCCTTAAGGAGAGTGGAGACCCCTCGGGAGAGTGGAGACCCTCGGGAGAGGGGAGACCCCTCGGGAGAGTGGAGACCCGGAGAGTGGAGACCCCTCGGGAGAGTGGAGACCCCTCGGAGAGTGGAGGACCCCTCGGGAGAGGGGAGACCCCTCGGGAGAGTGGAGACCCCTCGGAGAGTGGAGACCCTTAAGGAGAGTGGAGACCCCTCGGGAGAGTGGAGACCCCTCGGGAGAGTGGAGACCCTTAAGGAGAGTGGAGACCCCTCGGGAGAGTGGAGACCCTTAAGGAGAGTGGAGACCCCTCGGGAGAGTGGAGACCCTTAAGGAGAGTGGAGACCCCTCGGGAGAGTGGAGACCCTTAAGGAGAGTGGAGACCCCTCGGGAGAGTGGAGACCCCTCGGGAGAGGGGAGACCCTTAAGGAGAGTGGAGACCCCTCGGGAGAGTGGAGACCCTTAAGGAGAGTGGAGACCCTCGGGAGAGTGGAGACCCCTCGGGAGAGTGGAGACCCTTAAGGAGAGTGGAGACCCCTCGGGAGAGGGGAGACCCCTCGGGAGAGTGGAGACCCTTAAGGAGAGTGCCCCTCGGGAGAGGGGAGACCCCTCGGGAGAGGTGGAGACCCTTAAGGAGAGTGGAGACCCCTCGGGTGAGTGGAGACCCCTCGGGAGAGGGGAGACCCCTCGGGAGAGGGAGACCCTTAAGGAGAGTGGAGACCCCTCGGGAGAGTGGAGACCCCTCGGGAGAGGGGAGACCCCTCGGGAGAGTGGAGACCCCTCGGGAGAGTGGAGACCCCTCGGGAGAGGGGAGACCCCTCGGGAGAGTGGAGACCCTTAAGGAGAGTGGAGACCCCTCGGGAGAGTGGAGACCCTTAAGGAGAGTGGAGACCCCTCGGGAGAGGGGAGACCCCTCGGGAGAGTGGAGACCCCTCGGGAGAGTGGAGACCCTTAAGGAGAGTGGAGACCCCTCGGGAGAGTGGAGACCCCTCGGGAGAGTGGAGACCCTTAAGGAGAGTGGAGACCCCTCGGGAGAGGGGAGACCCCTCGGGAGAGTGGAGACCCCTCGGGAGAGGGGAGACCCCTCGGGAGAGTGGAGACCCCTCGGGAGAGTGGAGACCCTTAAGGAGAGTGGAGACCCCTCGGGAGAGTGGAGACCCTTAAGGAGAGTGGAGACCCCTCGGGAGAGGGGGAGACCCCTCGGGAGAGTGGAGACCCCTCGGGAGAGTGGAGACCCTTAAGGAGAGTGGAGACCCCTCAGGAGAGGGAGACCCCTCGGGAGAGTGGAGACCCCTCGGGAGAGTGGAGACCCTCGGGAGAGTGGAGACCCCTCGGGAGAGTGGAGACCCTTAAGGAGAGTGGAGACCCCTCGGGAGAGGGGAGACCCCTCGGGAGAGTGGAGACCCCTCGGGAGAGTGGAGACCCCTCGGGAGAGTGGAGACCCCTCGGGAGAGTGGAGACCCTTAAGGAGAGTGGAGACCCCTCGGGAGAGGGAGACCCCCTCGGGAGAGTGGAGACCCCTCGGGAGAGTGGAGACCCCTCGGGAGAGTGGAGACCCTTAAGGAGAGTGGAGACCCCTCGGGAGAGGAGAGTGGAGACCCCTCGGGAGAGTGGAGACCCTTAAGGAGAGTGGAGACCCTCGGGAGAGGGGAGACCCTCGGGAGAGTGGAGACCCCTCGGGAGAGTGGAGACCCTTAAGGAGAGTGGAGACCCCTCGGGAGAGGGGAGACCCTTAAGGAGAGTGGAGACCCCTCGGGAGAGTGGAGACCCTTAAGGAGAGTGGAGACCCCTCGGGAGAGGGGGGAGACCCCTCGGGAGAGTGGAGACCCCTCGGGAGAGTGGAGACCCTTAAGGAGAGTGGAGACCCCTCGGGAGAGGGGATACCCCTCGGGAGAGTGGAGACCCCTCGGGGAGAGTGGAGACCCCTCGGGAGAGTGGAGACCCTTAAGGAGAGTGGAGACCCCTCGGGAGAGGGGAGACCCCTCGGGAGAGTGGAGACCCCTCGGGAGAGTGGAGACCCTTAAGAGAGTGGAGACCCCTCGGAAGTGGAGACCCCTCGGGAGAGTGGAGACCCCGGGAGACCCCTCGGGAGAGGGGAGACCCCTCGGGGAGAGTGGAGACCCTTAAGGAGAGTGGAGACCCCTCGGGAGAGGGGAGACCCCTCGGGAGAGGGGGAGACCCCTCGGGAGAGGGGAGACCCCTCGGGAGAGTGGAGACCCCTCGGGAGAGTGGAGACCCTTAAGGAGAGTGGAGACCCCTCGGGAGAGGGGAGACCCCCTCGGGAGAGGGGAGACCCCTCGGGAGAGTGGAGACCCCTCGGGAGAGTGGGAGACCCTTAAGGAGAGTGGAGACCCCTCGGGAGAGGGGAGACCCCTCGGGAGAGTGGAGGACCCCTCGGGAGAGTGGAGACCCTTAAGGAGAGGGGAGACCCCTCGGGAGAGGGGAGACCCCTCGGGAGAGTGGAGACCCCTCGGGAGAGTGGAGACCCTTAAGGAGAGTGGAGACCCCTCGGGAGAGTGGAGACCCCTCGGGAGAGGGGAGACCCCTCGGGAGAGTGGAGACCCCCTCGGGAGAGACCCCTCGGGAGAGTGGAGACCCTTAAGGAGAGTGGAGACCCCTCGGGAGAGGGGAGACCCCTCGGGAGAGTGGAGACCCTTAAGGAGAGTGGAGACCCCTCGGGAGAGTGGAGACCCTTAAGGAGAGGGGAGACCCCTCGGGAGAGGGGAGACCCCTCGGGAGAGTGGAGACCCTTAAGGAGAGGGGAGACCCTTCGGGAGAGGGGAGACCCTTAAGGAGAGGGGAGACCCTTAAGGAGAGGGGAGACCCCTCTGGAGAGGGGAGACCCTTAAGGAGAGGGGAGACCCCTCGGGAGAGTGGAGACCCTTAAGGAGAGGGGAGACCCTTCGGGAGAGGGGAGACCCCTCGGGAGAGGGGAGACCCTTAAGGAGAGGGGAGACCCTTAAGGAGAGGGGAGACCCTTAAGGAGAGGGGAGACCCCTCGGGAGAGGGGAGACCCTTAAGGAGAGGGGAGACCCTTCGGGAGAGTGGAGACCCTTAAGGAGAGGGGAGACCCCTCGGGAGAGGGGAGACCCTTAAGGAGAGGGGAGACCCCTCGGGAGAGGGGAGACCCTTAAGGAGAGGGGAGACCCTTAAGGAGAGGGGAGACCCTTAAGGAGAGGGGAGACCCTCGGGAGGGGGGAGACCCCTGGGAGAGGGAGGCCCACCTGCCAGGCGTCCAGGCAGCGGCTACACAGCAGGTGCCCACAGGGCTCGATCTTCACGTCCTTGTTGCTCTCAGCACAGATCTTGCAGAGCTCGAACGAGGAGTTCATGGCCCAGTACAGCTGCAGCTGCTCCTGGCAGGCGACAAGACGGACGGACGGGGTGACATGAGCCAGGGGCACAGAGGCGGGCCACAGGAGAAGTCTGGAGCCTCTGTGCCAGCCCCCAGCCCTCTCCCAGGTTCCAGGCCGTCCCCGCTGCCTCGGGCATGTACCCGTGCTGTGAGACGTGCCCCCTAGGGAGCCTGCTCTCGGGGTGGCCAGACGTAGCCACTAAAATGACGGGATGCGCTCAGCGTGTTGTCCCGTGTGCGGGAAGGCTGCGGTCTGACGGCTGGTCAGCACACGTGCCCAGCCTGCGGGTCTGACACTGGTGGGGGTGGGGGGAGGTTATGGGAGGCAGCCGATGGATGTTTTCCTCTCTCTCTTCCTTCATCTCTAAAAAGTAATTCCTTGGGTGAGGATGAAAAGATACAGGATGCCCCGTGACACTGGATTTTCGGAAAACAAAGAAGACAGGGAAAAGTCTGGTATTTTAGGTATAAGCATGTCCCGTTGTGTGGGGTATGCTTACACTTAAAAAACCGTACCTGTCGTGTCTCTGTGCAGACCCAGGGGCGGGGCTGTGAGTGGGCCAGCGCACCAGCTGTGCGGATGGCCTCAAAAGTCCCCAAAAGTGCCGTTTCCTGGTGAAATCCCCAGGAAGACCCTGAGCAGTGGCAGGAGGAGCAGCATTCCCAGAGAAGGAACCTCAGGTCCCGTGGCCATCACGCCAGCACGAAACCCCAAGGCCCTGACTCGGTGAGAGGGAATCCTGAGCCAAGTGTGTGTGTGTGTGTTTGTGTGTGTGTAGAGTGGGGTGCGGGGGGGGGAGGGTGCGGGCGGGTGAGGGGAGCAAGGGCCTGAGCTTCACCTTTGACACGTGGATGAGCTGATGGGGCTCCATGTGGCAGAGCTCGGTCAGGTCTGGGTTGTGGTTCTTCCCATCGGGATAGAGGTAGCTGGAGAGGGAACAGAAGGCTACGGAGGGGGCCCAGCCCACCCCCGTCCCCGCCCCAGACCAAGGACTCCTCCAGCCCCGCCACGGGGCCCAGAGCTCCTGAGTGAGCAGCTGCCCCACCTCGCTTGCTGGCCTGGGGGTATCGTGCTCCCTCTCCTCAAAGAGACACTCTCTAGGACCAGCTGTGTCCTCTCAGGCCCCTGGGCAGGGCCATGTGCCCTCAGACCCCCATAGACGAGCACCGATCACCTAAGTGACTCAAGCCCTGGGAACGTGGATCAGATGAACAAGAACCAGGAAACTCCCAGAATGTCACCGGCCCAGAGTCTTCGGGCTTGAGCGCCACAGCTCCTGAGGGTCTCAGGTTCCTGGCGTGACCAGATCCTGGAATTGTGGGCCAGTAGGGCTCCAGGGACCCTCCTGGACCCCCGAGCTGCTCTTCCTGCTTCACAGCTGGAGCCTGAGGGCCAGCGTGGCAGAGGCGACTAACTGCCCAGGCCCCACGGCGCGGCCCGGGGGACGCAGGCCCGGGCTCCCGGACCCAGGGGAGCCGAAGGCTCAGCCCCCTTTGGGTCTCCCACTGGGGTCAGAACTGCACCTTCAGACCGACAGCGGGGTCACCCGTCTCCTAAAGCAGATGGCTCTGCCCGACCTGGGCCCACACACGGGGAAGGTCGCCCACAGGCGCACTGTGTGACCTGGGCTGGGCAACTCTCCCTCTCCGGCCTCAGACTTCCCTTCTGTAAAATGGACGTGCGCACGCTTAGGGCAAAGACGGGCGGTAGGATTAAATAAGACAGTGCTGACAAACGCGCAGCACCCCTTCTCCACCCGTCAACGACCGACCAGAGGGAACTGCGATGATCAACGTCAGACCCAGAAAGCCGCCGGGCTGTGGGGCAGGAAGAGCTGGTGTCCCTTCCTCTCTGCCAGGGCGTCGACGTTCCCGTCTATGAAACGGTGGCGGGGATGGTGTGTATGTGCGTGTGTGCACGCATGTGTGCACGCGCGCACGCACGTGTATGTGCACGTGTGTATGTGCATGCATGTGTGTGCGTGTATGTGTATGTGTGTGCACGCACATGTGTGTGTGCGTGTGTGGCAGGGAGGCTAAATTGCATCGACAGTGCTCACTCGTGTTTTAACTCAGGAGGTGTCCCTGGAACGGACCCCGTGGGGGTGGCAAGGGGCAGTTCTTGGAGCCTGGCCGCCTGGCTTCACGTCCCAGCTGCGGTTCAGGGACGGGCGGGTGAGCGGGTCTGTCCCTGTGCCCCAGGTGTCGAATGCAGTAACGTGTGCGTGTGTGTGCAGATATGTGTACGTACACAAGCCGATGTTTGTGGGTTCTGTATTTGCAAATTTGCCTACGCGCTAAACTTTACTCGTAACCCCAAATCAATACCTGTGGCAGTTGTGTGGCCGTGCCTGCACACGCACGCAGTGGCTGGAACTGCAGGCGCCCCGCAGGCACGGCCCCGTGAGGACACGCCTCGTTCCGACTCCCACAGTGTAAAACCGTGTCCTTTCCACTGTCTGCTCAGTGTCATGTCTCGCATTTTTGTGCTTTTCTGGGTGTGTGATCGCGAGTTTAAAATGCTCCCGAGGCATACTTTAGCTGTGTGTGCACTGTTAATGAGTCAACAATATGTATCACAGCGAGGCTCGGTAGCTGAGCGTCAACCTGTGAACCAGGGGGTCACGGTTCGATTCCCAGTCAGGGCACATGCGAGGGTGGTGGGCTCGATCCCCAGTGTGGGGTGCGCAGGGGGCAGCTGATCAATGACTCTCTCTTATCATTTAAAAAAATATATATTTTATTGTTTTTAAACAGAGAGGAAGGGAGAGGGATAGAAAGTCAGAAACATCGATGAGAGAGAAACATCGATCAGCTGCCTCCTGCACACCCCCCACTGGGGATGTGCCCCCAGCCAAGGTACATGCCCTGACCGGAATCGAACCGGGGACCTTTCAGTCTGCAGACCGACGCTCTATCCACTGAGCCAAACCGGTTTCGGCAACTCTCTCTTATCACTGATGTTTCTCTCTCCCTCCCTCCCTCTCTCTCTCTCTCTCTCTCTCTCTCGTAAATAAAAATATCTGTAATAAACAAAACAAAACAAAACCCAATGTATATTACATAAGGCATGTTTCTCTTACACAGAAACACAGAAACACACGTAAAGGTTATTATGTAGTAACTGGTCGACAGAAATGTGACCAGTCTGGCGGGAACCTAACTGACCTGTGTTCCCAGAGGAGCACGGGTCAGCACTGGATAACCAGCTCAGTGTTTGCTGAGGCTTTGCAGAAAGGAAGCACGGGGATAAGGAGAATGGACTGCATATCTCTCTATGCATCTCAGATTGTATGGCATGGATATGACTAAGAAGGCTCAGGGGAGAGGCCCAGGGTGGGACCTCACCTGCGTTCCCCCTTGCCCCCCCCAAGACAGCTTCTGAGAGAGGCCCTGGGGCAGCCAAGACTATGGAAGGACAACCACCAGTCCAGTTGTTTGCCGGGTTCTCTTTCTGCTCTAACATCTGGCTTCTGTAACACGATACAGAGGTCGAGCAGGAAAAGCTCTGGGGGAAATAAGGAATGGTTGTGCTCAACTCCCCATACCCTTCTCCGGACTGCTGCTGGCCTAGATGGCAACCTGGTGAGAACTAGAAAAGGCGCCCCTCCCTCTAGCCCTCGCCTGCCATCTGCTGGAAAACTGCAGTATTGCAAGTTTATGATGTCCACTGTGCCAGGTGCAGGGAGCCGACACCCTCCCCCTGCCAGGATGGGGACTCACAAGCCTTCCTTTTGTCCGTCCAGGAGCACCTTGAACAGGGGTTTGTTGTCAGAGATGGTCTGCACGATGTTGCCCTCTGAGCTCACGTGGCCGATGGCCCACTGCCCCAGGTGAGTGCAGCTGGGTCGGAAGATGTAGCTGCAGGAAGAGGCAGGTAGCATGTGTGTGTGTGTGTGTGTGTGGGGGGGTGGTCAGCACAGCCCCTCAACTGTTGGGAATCAAGGTGTCTAAGTTCTCATCCCCTTACAGCCCGGCTCCCTGCTTTTTAGGCAACGAGGCCTTATATTATTGTCTGCTCCACTTCCTCGCTCACCCGGCTGCAGACCGGGTTGGTTCTGGCTTGGCTGATTGGTGCTTCAGGACCCCTGACCATAGGGATGGGAGTCAGCCCTGGGACATGTGCTGGGAGTTCCAGTGAGGTACCCCATTTCTACAGAGGTAGCTAAGCTGGTAGCGTATATACGGCTGGGGGTTCTAGGATCCCCGAGGAGACACCATGTCTGTGAACCAAGCTGACACAGATGGAGGCAGAGGCAGGGAGTAAACAGGGTCCGGTTCTTGACCATGGCCCGTGAGCACCTGGACCCGCTCTGCTGCAGCCTGGAAAGACGCGTGGTCTTTTCAATTATGTGAATTAGCTCATCCCTTCCTCTCTCCCTTTAAAACAGTTTGCAGTGCAACTGGAAACGTGCTGATACACTCGCTGTCCCGGGGGCCTGCACCTCACCCCTGCAAACACTCACAAATATGACCTTCTATTCCTTTGACCTTTTGGTATTCTAGGGAGCTCAGCCCCTCAATTCTTTTTTAAAAAAATATTTTTATTGACTTTAGAGAGGAAGGGAGAGGGAGAGAGATAGAAACATCAATGATGAGAGAGAATGACCCATCGGCTACCCCTGCACACCCCCCACTGGGAATCTAGCCTGCAATCTGGGCATGTGCCCCTAACTGGAATCGAACCCAGGACCCTTCAGTCCATAGCCAGACACTCTATCCACTGGGCCAAATAGGTCGGGGCCGGCCCCTCAATTCTTAACTCTCTGTGGAGACCCAACAGCTCAAAGCTCCAGGCCTGAAATAATTTTAGGACTCAGGTATCTGGTTCACAGTCTCCTACCCCAGATATGGGAATTCCTATTAAAAATATTTAATATCCCTGGGCAGTGTGGCTCAGTGGTTGAAGCATCATCCCTCACACAGAAGGGTCAAAGGGGTGCATGCTGCAGGCAACCAATCAATGTTTTCTCTCACATCAATGTCTCTCTCTTTTTCTCTCTCCCTCCCTCCCTTCCACTTTTTAAAAAATCAATGGAGCCCTAGGCAGTTTGGCTCAGTGGACAGAGCATCGGCCTGCGGACTGAAGGGTTCCAGGTTCAGTTCAGGTCAAGGGCACATGCCTGGGTTGCAGGCTCGATCCTCAGTGTGGGCGTGCAGGAGGCAGCCAGTCAATGATTCTCTCTCATCATTGATGTTTCTATCTCTCTCTCCCTCTCCCTTCCTCTCTGAAATCAATAAAAATATGTTTTTAAAAAATCAATGGAAAAATATCCTTGGGTGAGGATCACCAACAAAAAATGTTAAGAAACGGTACCGTGTGGGTTCTGACCTATCAGAAACAGAACTTATCCTGGGGCAGGGTCTTCAGAGTCCAGGCAGGTATTGTCCCTTTGGACCTGGACTGTGGGACGGTCCAGGAAGTCTCAGGAGAAGAGGTGGGGTGGGAGGGGGCACTCAGTATCCTACCTCTGAGTTCTCCACTCTCTAGGATCCCAGGTACCTCAGTTCTTCTTCCTTTCTTGTTTTCTCTGAAGGAGGTGGGTTTCTACCACTTCCCAGTCCAGAACCAAGAGTCTGGACCCCCCCCCCCCGCCCCTCCTTCCCTCGAGGCCTGCCTTTACCTGCCTGGCTTGTCCCTGCAGGCCTGCAGGCGTGTGCGGACCTCATCGTATGTGAGGAAGGCCATGTAGCCTGGGTGGTTGACCGCCAGAAGCTCCCAGTTCTTGAGGAGTGTTGGCCATGGCTGTGGAGGGGGGCGCTGGGTCAGGGAGGGTTCTTGGGAGCAGCCCCCTCTCCTGGTGCTTCCTAGGGTCCAAGCACCCAGCCACCTTGCTCACACCACAGTGGGTCTCAAGAATCTCTTTTCCACAAGAGACTCCAGACTTTCTTCCCAGGATCCAGGAGTCAAGGACCCCGCTCCCTCCTCCCTTAGGACCCCAGTCTGGGCCCCCACCTGGAAGAGCCTGGTGAAGATGTCAAATTCAAAGATGGACACGTGGCCACTGCAGGTGAGGTCGATGGTGGAGCGCAAGGCGAGGGCTGTGGAGCCTGACCCCACCGGGTGGCAGGTGCACAGGAGAGACGCAAACTCAGCCCAGGGCAGCACACACCTGCGCAGAGGGGAAAGGGGGGTGCAAGTGAGGCCTCTGGGAGCCCAGGATAGACATCTAGGAAAGAGATAGCTGGGGCTGGACCCTGGGCCTGAGGAAGGAGGGCTGGGGGCCTGGACTCCTGGGTCTGAGGGAGGAGGGGGCTGGACTCCTGGGTCTGAGGGAGGAGGGGCTGGGCTCCTGGGTCTGAGGGAGGAGGGCCTGGACTCCTGGGTCTGAGGGAGGAGGGGGCTGGACTCCTGGGTCTGAGGGAGGAGGGGCTGGGGGCCTGGGCTCCTGGGTCTGTGGGTGGTGGGGCTGGTCTCCTGGGTCTGAGGGAGGTGGGGGCTGGACTCCTGGGTCTGAGGGAGGAGGGGGCTGGACTCCTGGGTCTGAGGGAGGAGGGGCTGGGGGCCTGGGCCTGAGGGAGGAGGGGCTGGGAGCCTGGACTCCGGGGTCCCTGGGCTCCTGGGTCTGAGGGAGGAGGGGCTGGGGGCCTGGACTCCGGGGTCCCTGGGCAGGGGCAGGAGGGGCTCCGGGCCGGGACAGGTGCTGGCTCACCGGGCGCCACAGTGCTCTCTCCAGAAGGCGTGGGCGGCCGTCTTGGTGAGCCGGTAGGTGTGTCCGCAGTACTTTCCCGCGGGGAAGAGCGCGCTCAGCTCTGAGTACATGTAGCTGAAGATAAGGGCCAGCTTGGCCAGCTGTCGCCTGTGGGGATGGGCTCTGAGCACCGGCTGAACCCTGGGGCTCCCACAGACACCTCCCCGCTCTGCAGAGCACACCCCAGGCCCGGCACCTGCCGCGGGGAGGGTGACGTGGGTTCCGACGCCCCTCCCAGAGCCTCAGCTTCCTCCCCGGGCTCCAGCCCAGGGGCCAGAGGAGAAGCCTCGCCTGGTTGCTCCTGGGACACGGGGCCGAGGGCAGGGTGGGCTCTGCCGCCGGTCCCGCTCGGAGCCTCCTCCAGGGGTGAGCGGCACGGGGCCCAGCGTCCTCCTGCGCTGCCTCCCTGGGAGCTGAGCGGGACGTGGGCAGCGGCAGAGGCCAGTCCGACACTTGGCTCCGGGACTTTTGACACGTTCCTTTCGAAGACAAATGTACACTGTGCGGCCAGATGATGATGCTCTCTGAACGCATAATAATCTGGCCGCTCAGTGTCTATCCTATATAATAAATGGCTGATATGCAAATTGTCCCCTCAACCAGGAGTTCGACCAGCAGGCAGGCCAGCCAACCGCCCATGTCCCCTCCCCCAGGCCAGGGTGGCTGGACCCCACCCATGCATGAATTCATGCACCGGGCCTCTAAAATATATATGCCGAGTGACCAGATTATTATTCTTTCAGAGATTATAATAACCCGGCCACTCAGTGTGTGTGTGTGTGTGCGTGTGTGCGAGTGTGTGTGTATGTGTGTGTATGTGTGTGAGTGTGTATGTGTGTGAGTGTGTATGTGTGTGTGTATGTGTGTATGTGTGTGTGAGTGCGTGTATGTGTGTGTGTATGTGTGTGTGTGTATGTGTGTGTATGTGTGTATGTGTATGTGTGTATGTGTGTGTGTATGTGTGTGTATGTGTGTGTGTGAGTGCGTGTATGTATGTGTGTGTGTGAGTGTGAGTGCATGTATGTGTGTGTGTGCGTGTGTGTATGTGTGTGTATGTGTGTGTGTGAGTGTGTGTGTGTGTGTGTATGTGTGTATTTCAACGATGGCCCTCATGCGTTTGGCTCCATGGATAGAGTGTGGTCCTGGGGACTAAAGGGTCCCAAGGTTTGATTCTGGCCAAGGGCACGTGCCCGGGTTGTGGGCTCCATCACCAGTAGGGGGTGTGCAGGAGGCAGCTGATCAGTGATTCTCTCTCATTTACCATTGGTGTTTCTATCTCTCTCTCCCTCTCCCTTCCTCTCTGAAATCAATAAAAATATGAAGAAACGTCAGTGATGAGAGAGAAGCATGGATCAGCTGCCTCCTGCACACCCCGCACCGGGGATGGAGCCCATAACCTGGACGTGTGCCCTGACCAGGAATCAAATCACGACCTCCTGGTACATGGATCAACCTCGCCCCGGAGCCACACCGGCCGGGCTTGGCAAGTTCCTCTATCCCGCCCCCACCAAGCCTCAGTTTCCCCAACTGTGAAATGGGCATAAGCCAGCCCCTCCCTCACAGGGGAGGGACGAGGCTTCTGACAAGCACATAAGATGCCCAGCACGCCCCGCATACAGCCGGCACTCAGTGCACATTAATTTTTTATTAATTCTCACCTGCAGATATTTTTCCCCATTGAATTTCAGAGAGCTTGGAGGGGAGGAGGGGTGGAGAGAGACACATTGATGGGTTGCCTCCCACAAGCACCCTGACTGACCTGGGCTGGGTATTGGACCTGCAACCCTGTTCCGGGAATCGAACTCGTGACCTTCAGTGTTCAGACCAATAATGCTCTGCCCACTGAGAAACACCAGGGCTCTATACCGAACTTTACAGAGATTCAGCGCTCCTGTCTATCGGGGAGGCTGGACTCAGCACAGCGATGCTCCTACGGGCCAGGGTCTGGCTCATCAATCCGGCCTTCCGGAACAATTGTGATTGTGCCTTGGCATTTCCACTACAAATGTCGGTAATTTTATTATAGAGAACATTCTTTTTATCACTCCCTTATAATAAAATTTTGGGGCCTAGACTCCTGATTTTGAAGAAGGAAGGGCTGGGGGCCTGGACTCCTGGGTCTGAGGGAGGAGGAGGCAGGACTCCTGGGTCTGAAGGAGGAGGGCTGGGGGCTGGACTCTGGGACAGAGGGAGGAAGATGGGAGCAGGACCTGGGCCTCCCAGGTGACCCCCCGCAATGGGACATCCACTCACCGGAGCATGGAGCCCTCCCGGAAGAGCTCGTCGCCGGCACTCCTCTGACCCCGGGGCGGCAGCAGCGCTGCCACCTGCCTGCTCTTGGCCTCCAGGTTGGCGAGGAACAGGACGAGGAAGTCCGTGGCTCCCCCGGGGCTCTCGGGGCCGCCCCCGCCCGCCGCCCGCCGCGTGTGCGCCACCTCTCCCAGCAGCTGCGCGGTGCGGGGCAGCAGGTCCCGCAGCGACGGGGAGCTGAAGGAGAGTCGGGGGTCCCCGCATTGCCCCTGCAGGCGCTGCAGCAGCCGCACCGCCCGGCTGAGCGAGCGCGTCTCCCCGCACTGGCCCCGCCGCGGGGCCGCCGCCGCCGCCATGAGCTCCCGGGGCGCCGGGCGGCGGAGAGAGGCGCAGCCCCTCCCGGGTCGGTGGGGCGGGCCCGGCTCCAGAGGTGAGGGCGGGCCCTGAGCACCTGGGCGGGGACACCAGGTATCTGGTCCCCGAAGAGGGCGGGGTCTGGGGCCCGGCACCCCCGCTCCCTAGAGATGGGGTTCGGAAGTGTGATCCCAGAGGACCACCGGGGGGTGGCCTCGGGGGCTGGCCGTGGCCTTGGGCCCGAGTGGGAGGGGCCGAGGCGCTGGGCAGACCTGGACTTCGGCTGGGCGGGGCGGTTGGGGCCCTCTCCGCACCCCCAGGGAGGGCAGCTGGGACGCGGCACTCCCCGGGGACCTTGAAGATTGGGATCTCTGGTCGTGACCCGGGTTAAAGGTCAGAGCCGAGCTGTCAGGGCGGGAAGGTCAGGGAGACGGTGCGATCCCTCGGTCTCCGAGGAGGAAACAGCGGACCAGCCGCCCCAGTCCCTTAGGGCAGGGCTGGGTGCAGGGCGCCCCAGGGCGCAGGTGGACGTGGACGGAGCGTCAGCCTGCGGGCTGAAGGGTCCCGGGTTCGGTTCGGGTCAAGGGCACATGCCTGGGTTGAAGGCTTGACCCCCAGTGGGGGGCCTGCGGGAGGCAGCAGATGAATGACTCTCTCTCTCATCATGGATGTTTCTCTCTCTCTCTGCCTGTCCCTTCCCCTTCCTCTCTGAAATCAACAAAAATGTGTTTTTTAAACAGAGGTTGGCCAGAGCTGGGCTGGCGTGGGCCGGCGATTAGCTGAGCGGGAGCCTGTGAACCAGGCGGTCTCGGCTCCATCCCGGGGAGACTGCTCTGGGGGCGGCTGGGCCCTCGGGTGGGGTGTGCCGGAGGCAGCTCATCACTGATATTTCTGTCTCTCCCCCTCTCCCTTCCTCTCTGAAATTAATAAAACGCATTTTTAAAAAGAGAATTTGGTGACCTAATGCCTGGGTTCCTAGGAGACTGCGGGAGATCGGCCGCTGGGCTGGAGGGGCGGTTTTCCCCCAAGTCTGGGTCCCGGCAGCAGATATACACCTATTTAGAGAATCTTGAGTAAGAGAGTAATATTAATACTCTGTTGGTACCAAACTAAATGTGTCAAACTACATTTTTCTCATCGGATTTTCAAAAACCTTTTGAGATGGAGGGAGGAGGAGAGAGTTTGGCTCAGCGCTCAACCCCCATCTCTTAGAAATGAAGAATCGGCTGAAACCGGTTTGGCTCAGTGGACAGAGCGACGGCCTGCGGACTGAAAGGACCCTGGTCCGATCCCGGTTAAGGGCATGTACCGTGGTTGTGGGCACATCGCCAGTAGGGGGTGTGCGGGAGGCAGCTGATCGATGTTTCTCTCATCGACAAAGCGGAGACCGAGTGTTTGCGCTCAGCTTCTTGTGTTGCAGACCTCTACGTTAGCCTCAGTTTCCTCCTCCAAAAAATAGGGTGAAACCCCAAGGGCCTGGCAAAAATTCAAATTTTTGACGATGCCAAGTGTTGACAAAGAGCTGATGCAAGTGTCAATGGACAGATGACATTGGAGAGGACTCTGGTGGGCCCATCAGACCTTTGACAGGGCAAGCTCATGGCCCTGCACCTCCTTCAGAGAGGTGGCTTGCAAACACGTTTGCTCCCATCAAGACACTGTGCACCTGAAACAGCTACCCAGGGCAAGAAATCCTTACCCTGGCCGTGCGCATGTGCTCTCACAGCTTTCATTCTGTTTAACTCCATTTCATTAAAGGGAAAATTGTTTCACAACCCACTCATGGGTCTTGTTGGGCAGGCTGGAAAATATTGAACTAAGAAACCCCAAGAGACGGTTCCAGGACGCTGACTGCAGCCTTCTGGGAAATGGAGAAAACTGGACACAAGGCAGGTGCCCTCGTCAGGAGGAAGGATGAATAAATCATGGGGTGCTCTCACAAAGGACGCCCACACAGCAGTTGGGATGAATGGAGTGGACACGCATATCAACATGAGGAACTGTGAAAGCACCATGATGAGTGTGCCGGCTTGAATCGTGCCCCACGCCCAGCCATTCATGTCCTCTGGAACCTGGGAATGTGACCTCATTTAGAAATAGAGCTTTTGCAGGTGTAACCGAGTTTAGGTGAGGTCATATGGAGTTAGGGGGAACCTTAACCTAATATGACTGGAGATTTGGGCACAGGCACAGGTCCCCTCACAGGGAAAGCCTCGTGACCACGAAGGCAGAGACTGGAGCGATGCCTTTATAAGCCAGGGAATGCCAGGGTTGCTGGCAAACACCAGAACCAGGAAGAAGCCAGGAGGGAACCGCCCCGGGGCCTGCGGAGGGAGCCTCGCCCTGAGCACACCTTGATTTTGGATTCCGAGTCTTCAGAATTGTGAGAGCACAAATTTCTGTTGTTTAACTCACCCCGTTTGTGGTCCTTCGCTGCAGCAGCTCTAGGAACTAATACAATGAGAAAAACAAAAAAAGTCCAATATCCTGTATAAAAAAGCGTAGCATGCAAATTATCCGGTCGACCAGGAGTTTGTCTGGGAGTTCAACCAGGGGGTGGGGCCGGCCGGGGAAAGGGAGGGAGACCTCGGCCATCAGTCAACAGCTGCTAGGGACCCCACCAGTGCACGCATTCCGTGCACTGGGCCTCTAGTCATTTGTACCAAGTTTGAAAACCTGCAAAACCAGTGCTATGAATTATTTGGGGATACATTTGTGTATGATAATAGTATGAAAATGTGTGGCAGCGCTGAGCAATAAATGCAGGATACGGAGCAGGAAAAGGATGGACTCTGAGAAGGATACGCTGAGACTTCAACAACATCATTAATGTTTTAATTTTTAAAAGCTGGCTCAAATGTGCAAAACGGTTAAAAGTTCACGTGGTTGCAGAGTGGACACAAAAGAAGTGGATGGCAGGAAAAGATACTCAGCATCATCGTCAGTGAGGGGAAGGCAAATCCAAACCGCAGTGAACCCAGCTCGCACCCACCTGGATGCTCTGACAGTGAGTCTGGGGGGGGGGGGGGGGGGAACAGAGCGCTGCTGGCGGGAAGCGCGAGGGTGCCGCTGCTTCGGAAAGCATCTGGCAGTTCCTCAGGAGGTTAAACGTGGAATTATCACACGACCCAGCCTCCTCTGTATACACATCCTAGAGAATAGAAAACATATAAGATTTGTGAAAACACCTAAATGTCCAGCTGGTAAATGGATAAATTAAGTGCAGTATACCCATACAATGGACTATTATTTGGCCACTGAAAGCAATGAATTACTGATAACATACTAAAATTCGAATGAATCTCAAAAACATGATGCTAAGTGGAAGAAGCCAGTCACATGTTGTGTGATTCAGTTAACGTAAAATGTGCAGCATAGGCTAATCTGTAGAGACAAAAGTATATTCGGGGTTGCCTAAGGCTGGAGGGGGGTGGGTGAAGGAACGTTTTAAAATTGATTGTGGTCATGATCGCACAGCTCTTGATCTTGCTAAAACCATTGAATTGTACACTTACAGTTAAATTCCTGGGTATATGCATTATCTCTATAAAGTTATTTTTTAAAAGGGTAAGGCCCTTTCTGGCTGGTGTGGCTGTGGTTGAGCATCGACCAGGAGGTCATGGTTGGATTCTCTGTCATCATTGATGTGATGTTTCTGTCTCCCTTCCTCTCTCCCTATCAATAAAAATAAATAAATAAAAAAAGGTCAGGCCAGATCTCAGGGTAGCCGCAAGAGGGCGCTCTAAGTACAGACAACTCCTCCCTTGGGAACGGGATTTCTCAGGCCTTGCCCCAGATTGGGGCCACATCTCTGAGAATTTGGCCAGGCCCCAAGGTTCTGAATCTTGGATATGGCCTGCCTCTCATCCCAACCACGCCTCTGAGACTCTGGCCACACCCCCAAATCTAACTACACCCTAAGGTCCTAGTCAGACCTCAAGGCAGTGTCTGAAGCAGCAAATTCAGCTCCCCAACGCCCCAAACTGACAACAGACGCAAGCACAGACTAGAGAGTCTCAGAAACACAAACCTTAAAACTATATGACTTTTAATTTGCATCAATTTTTTCTGTTTTGGAATCATTTTAACCTTACAGAAAAGTTGCTAGAATAAGACAAAGCTTTCTGTATAACCTCCATCCAGGCTCACCAATTGTGAGCACTTTACCAGTTTGCTTTATCGTTGGCTCTTTCTCTCTTCCCCTTCTCCACAGCCGTTCGCGAGTAGCTCCAGACATTTGCCCCTCTGTGTATTTCCAGGTTTGTGGCACTCTCTCACAAGTACAGTTATCAAAAGCAGGCCACTTAACAGTCATACAACACTAGTATCCAACTCAGTCTATCCTCAAATCACCAGTTGTCCCCAAACTGTCCTTTTTTCAAAATATATGCTTATTAATTTCAGAGAGGAAGGGAGAGAGAGAGAGAGAGAGAGAGAGAGATAAAAACATCCATGATGAGAGAGAATCACCGATTGGCTGCCTTCTGCACGCCCCCTACTGGGGACTGAGTCTGCAACCCAGGTGTGGTCCTTGACCAGAATTGAACCCAAGGCATCCTTCAGTCCACAGGCTGACACTCTGTGCACTCAGCAAAACCAGCTAGGGCCCCAAACTTTCCTCCCTTTCTCCTTAAAATATGAAATGCTTCGCGAGTTTGCATGTCATCCTTGCACAGGGGCCATGCTAATCTTCTCTCTATCGGTCCAGTTCTTTTAGAATATGTGCTGCCTAAGTGAGCACCAAGCTGTTCTTCTTACCAAAACGTTATTTTTCAGTCCAGGATCCAATCTGAGATCATGTCTGGTGCCATTGCTCAGCCCTCCTAGTGTTTCACAGAGTTGACATTTTTATTTATTTATTTAATATATTTTATTGATTTTTTTTTACAGAGAGGAAGGGAGAGGGACAGAGAGTTAGAAACATCGATGAAAGAGAAACATCGATCAGTTGCCTCTTGCACACCCCTAACTGGGGATGTGCCTGCAATCAAGGTACATGCCCTTGACCAGAACCGAACCCGGGACCCTTCAGTCCGCAGTCTGACGCTCTATCCAATGAGCCAAACGAGTGAGAGCTAGAGTTGACATTTTTATTTACTTATTTTTCTTTTTTTTAATCTTTATTGTTCAGTTTATTAATTACATTGTTCCCCCCCCTTTTTCCCCCCATAGCTCCCCTCCACCGGTACCCATCCCACCCTCCGCCCTCACCTCCCCCCACCACTGTCCTCTCCCATAGTTGCATGATTTTTGTCCAGTCTCTTGCTGCACTTCCCACACCTCTTTTCTCCCCAAGAATTGTCAGTCCATTACCTCTCTATGTCCATGATTCTGTTATATTCACCAGTTTATCCTGTTCATCAGATTATTAATTCACTTGATTTTTATATTCATTTGTTGATAGATGTGTATTTGTTGTTCATAATTTATATTTTTACCTTTTTCTTCTTCCTCTTCTTAAAGAATATCTTTCAGCATTTCATATAATATTGGTTTGGTGGTGATGAACTCCTTTAGCTTTTTCTTATCTGTGAAGCACTTTATCTGACCTTCAATTCTGAATGATAACTTTGCTGGATAGAGTAATCTTGGTTGTAGATTCTTGCTATTCATCACTTTGAATATTTTTTGCCACTCCCTTCTGGCCTGCATCGTTTCTGTTGAGAAATCCACCAACAATCATATGGGTGCTCCCTTATAGGTAACTAACTGTTTTTCTCTTGCTGCTTTTAATATTCTCTCTTTATCTTTTGCCCTTGGCATTTTAATTATAATGTGTCTTGGTGTGGTCCTCTTTAGATTCCTATATTTGGGGGTTCTGCGTACTTCTTGGGCTTTTAAGTAAGTTTCTTTCACCAGATGGGGGAAGTTTTCAGTCACTATTTCTTCAAGTAGGTTTTCATTATCTTGCTCTCTCTCTTTTTCTGGCTTCCTTATAATTCAAATATTGGTATGCTTGAGGTTGTCCCAGAGACCCCTTACACTGTCTTCAATTATTTGGATTCTTTTTGCTTCTTGCTTTTCTGGCTGAGTCGATTTTGCTTCTTTGCATTTCAAATCTTTGACTTGGTTCTTGCAGCCCTCTGGACTGCTTTTAGGACTTTGTATAATATTTTTTATTTCAGTCAGTGTGTGCTTAATTTCCAATTGGTTCTTTTTCATATTCTCATAGGTCTTATTCATTTCCTTGTAGGTCTTGTTCATTTCCTTGTAGGTCTTGGCCTTTTCTAGGAGCCTCTTGAAAAACCTTATAACCGTGGTTTTGAACTCTATGTCTAGTCGTGTTTTTTTCCTCCATTTCTTTCACATCTGATTTCTTTCCATTTCTCTGCATTGTCGCTGCTTTCCTGAGTTGGTGGATTATCTTTGTGTGGTAGATATCCTCTAAGGGGCAGTGGCTCAGCCTCCCCAGTTACCTGAGGTGGATACTCTTACTGCAATCCTTGATGGGTTGTAGAGTATTGTTGAAGTTAAGCCCAGCTTATTGTTGTTAGCACTAGGAGGGTTTGACCTCCAGGCCAATTGGCTGTGAAGGTAAGCTGTGTTCAGGTTGGATGGACGGAGTCTCCGGGATGAGCAGGCAGCGTCAGCTCCGCCCTATGCGGCACGTGGGTCTCTGTGCCGGGTGGTAATGGCTGCATGTGCCTCCCTCTGAGAGAAAGCTGCTGCCGGTCCCCACCCGTTGCCAGACAGCTCAGCCTCTCCCCAAATGAGTCTGCACACCCAAAGTCTCGCTCAGGGTTGTAAAACAAAGCAGTCCAGTGGTCTCCCGAACGAGGGAGCAAGTCACAAGTTCTCTCTGTGTGGTCGCGAACTTCTGTCCTCAAGTTTACGCGCAAACTGCTGTTCCAAGTTTACGCACACTCTCCTCAAACTCGCAGACCTCTGCTGCACCCGGGTTTTAGCCAGCCTTCCCCGGACCTCGGATCTCGCCTGGAACTGGGGAATCAGTGAAGTGGGACGCCTCCGCCCTCCTGGTTGGAGGGTTTGCTGCTGCCCGCCCTTTACCGCTTGCGCGAACGGCTCCAAACCTCTGGCTCCGCACGTATCTTCAAGGCTGCGTTCCGCCGCTCCTCTGAGTCACAGTGTCCTATCTTTACTTTTATTTGTGGAATTTTTACTTGGTCAGCTTTCTGGTGCTTCTGGATGATGTTTGTTTTGTTGTTAAGTTGTAGTTTTAAAATTGTTGTGTGGGCATTGAGCTCCATAGAGACAGCGCCGGGGCAAGTGCGAGCCGGCCGGGCACTGGGTGACTGTGTGCTCGCTGAGGGAAAGTAATTAAACATGGGCAAAGGAGGTCCTAAGAAGCCGAGAGGCAAAATGTCATCGTATGCTTTCTTTGTGCAAACTTGCCGGGAGGAACACAAGAAGAAGCACCCAGATGCTTCCATCAACTTCTCAGAGTTTTCGAAGAAGTGCTCAGAGAGGTGGAAGACCATGTCTGCTAAGGAGAAAGGAAAATTTGAAGACATGGCAAAGGCGGACAAGGCTCGTTATGAGAGAGAAATGAAAAGTTATATTCCTCCTAAAGGGGAAACAAAAAAGAAATTCAAGGATCCCAGTGCACCCAAGAGGCCTCCTTCGGCCTTTTTCTTGTTTTGTTCTGAGTATCGCCCCCAAATTAAAGGAGAGCATCCTGGCCTCTCCATTGGTGATGTTGCAAAGGAGCTGGGAGAGATGTGGAATAACACCGCTGCAGATGACAGGCAGCCTCACGAAAAGGAGGCTGCTAAGCTGGAGGAGAAATAGGAAAAGGATGTTGCTGCCTACCGAGCTAAAGGAAAGC
Source organism: Antrozous pallidus (assembly GCA_027563665.1). Lineage (NCBI taxonomy): Eukaryota > Metazoa > Chordata > Mammalia > Chiroptera > Vespertilionidae > Antrozous > Antrozous pallidus. Next base: position 16,421,365 of record CM050525.1, read on the forward strand.
CCGAGGCGGCAGGAAAGGGAGTTGTCAAGGCTGAAAAAAGCAAGAAAAAGAAGGAAGAGGAAGAAGACGAGGAAGATGAGGAGGAGGAAGAGGAGGAGGAAGATGAAGAAGAAGACGAAGAAGAAGAAGATGATGATGATGAATCAGTTGGTTCTAGCACAGTTTTTTTTCTTGTCTATAAAGCATTTAACCCCCCTGTACACAACTCACTCCTTTTAAAGAAAAAAATTGAAATGTAAGGCTGTGTAAGATTTGTTTTTAAACTGTACAGTGTGGTTTTTTTGTATGGTTAACACACTACCGGATGTGTCTTTAGATAGCCCTGTCCTGGTGGTATTTTCAATAGCCACTAACCTTGCCTGGTACAGTATGGGGGTTGTAAATTGGCATGGAAATTTAAAGCAGGTTCTTGTTGTTGCACAGCACAAATTAGTTATATATGGGGATGGTAGTTTTTTCATCTTCAGTTGTCTCTGATGCAGCTTATACAAAATAATTGTTCTGTTAACTGAATACTACTCTGTAATTGCAAAAAAAAGTTGCAGTTGTTTTGTTGACATTCTGAATGCTTCTAAGTAAATACAATTTTTTAATTAAAAAAATAAAATAAAATAAAATTGTTGTGTGGGGCAGCAAAATAGGTATTTACCTATGCCGCCATCTTGGTTCCTCCCGTTCTAGAGTTGACATTTTTATTTATTTATTTTTAATATATATTTTATTGATTTTTTACAGAGAGGAAGGGAGAGGGATAGAAAGTCAGAAACATCAATGAGAGAGAAACATTGATCAGCTGCCTCTTGCACGCCCCCTACTGGGGATGCGCCCGCAGCCAAGGTACATGCCCCTGACTGGAATCGAACCCGGGACCCTTCAGTCCGCAGGCTGACACTCTATCCACCGAGCCAAACCGGTCTCGGCTAGAGTTGACATTTTTAAACAATACAGGCTAGTCCCTTTGTAAGAGGCCCCCCTACATTTGGGTTTGTCTGGTATTTCCTTGCGACTAGATCCCGGCAGCAGAATGTGCCGTCCTCAGCGAACCGGGTCAGCGGTAACATCATGTTGGTCGGCACATTATTGGTGATGAGTTCCACCCCTTGGTTAAGGTGGGACTGGAATCCCTGACTCACAGTCTCACCAGGTCAGTTTCTTTTCTTTCTGGGCCTCAGTTTCCCTTTCCCTTTCCCTTTTCTTTTTTCTTTTTTTAAAAATATATCTTATTGATTTTTTACAGAGAGGAAGGGAGAGGGATAGAAAGTCAGAAACATTGATGAGAGAGAGACATCGATCAGCTGCCTCTTGCACGCCCCCTACTGGGGATGTGCCCGCAGCCACGGTACATGCCCTTGGCCGGAATCGAACCTGGGACCCTTCAGTCCGCAGTCCGACGCTCTATCCACTGAGCCAAACCGGTCTCAGCTCCCTTTCCCTTTTCTTTAAAATGGAGGTGTGGGCCCTGGCTGGTTTAGCTCAGTGGATTGAGCATCGGCCTGTGGACTGAAGGGTCCCAGGTTCGATTCCGGTCCAGGGCATGTTACCTTGGTTGCGGGCACATCCCCAGTGGGGGGTGTGCAAGAGGCAGCTGATTGATGTTTCTAACTCTTTTTCCCTCTTCCTCCCTCTCTGTAAAAAATCAATAAAAATATTTTAAAAATAGAATAAAATGGAGGTGTCGGCCCTGGCCGCTTTGGTTCGGTGGCTAGTCGGCCTGCGGACTGAAGGGGTCCCAGGTTCGATTCCAGCCAAGGGCACATGCCCAGGCTGTGGGCTTGATCCCCAGTAGGGGACGTGCAGAAGGCAGCAGATCCATGATTCTCTCTCATCACTGATGTTTCTCTCTCTCTCTCCCTCTCCCTTCCTCTCTGAAATCAACACATACATTTAAAATGGAAGTGTGACCTAGTCAGTATGGCTGTGTTGAGTGTCGACTATGAACCAGGAGGTCATGGGTTCAGTTCTGGGTCAGGGCGCATGCCCAGGTCGCGGGCTCAGAGGGAGAGACAGAGATGGAGAGAAACACTGATGTGAGAGACACGTTTATCGGTCGCCTCCCGCATGCGCCGGGATCCCGCAACCATGCTCTGGAGTGGAATGGAACCTGGGACCGCTCACCGGGTGAGACCGACGCTCTGTCCGCTGAGCCAAACCGGCTAGGGCAGTGGTCGGCAAGCTGCAGCTCAGGAGCCACACGCGGCTCTTTGGCCCCTTGAGTGTGGCTCTTCCACAACACGGGCGCCCACGTACAGTGCGACTGAAACTCCGTGGCCCGTGAGCAGAAGTCGGTTTTCGGCTCTCAAGAGAAATCTCGATCATTGTTCTGTTGATGTTCGGCTCTGTTGACGGATGAGTTTGCCGACTACTGGGCTAGTGCAACAAAAACGCATTTTACAAAATGAAACAGGCCCAGCTGGGTGTTGCTCACGGCTGGAGCCCAGAGGTCAGCGTGGCTGAGTGATGAGCACTGGCCCATGAGCCGGGTCCCGGCTCAGTGTGCAGGCAGGGCCCACGCCCGGGATGTGGGCTCGGTCCCCCGTGTGGGGCGTGCAGGAGGCAGCCAACCCATGATTCTCTCTCACCATGGATGTCCCTATCTCTCTCCCTCTCCTTCCTCTCTGAAATCGATAACGATACGTTAAAAATAAAACGGAGGTTTACACGAGGGTGTGCAAACATACCTAACCAGCAGACGTGTTCTGTGTAGTTCTCATGCTCTTGAAATTTATTCATTTATTTTTATTTTTTAATTGAGCATGCCAACACTTACATCTGGTAGCTTTCATGCACGCACCTGGAAGAGACATGCTCCGAATGTCTGGGTTCACCCAGGATGCTGAGAGCAAGTGAAACTCTGCAGCCGGGGCTGGGGCCTCCTGAGCAATGACTGAGTGTGGCTTCTGCCTCCAGAGAGCAAGGCCATCGCCGGTGAGCACGGTCTTGGCGGCACTGGTTAAGGGATGGAAGCTTAATTGTGCCAGGGCTGGGGGGCTGGAGACTCTACCCATGAGCCCTCTCCTTGGAGTCTGTCTTTCTTTGGGGGAAGGGAGACGGGGGTGGAAGACACACGCCCAGTGCTGAGGTCAGGAGGCTGAGGGGATTTCCATGTGTGGAGGAGCCAGTCTTTGTTTTAGAGAAGTAACTTAACCAAGGTCAGCGCCGGGTTCAGCTCTGCTCACAGAGAAGCGCATCGCCCACAGCCTGGACCCGCCTGCCCCAGGAGACCCTAGCACACATTCCAGGCGGACAATGGCTGACGCCTGTGCTAACCACCTGGTACCTACAGTCTCGTTAGATTCTCATCAACCCGCCAACACACACGAGGAAACTAAGGCCCAGGGCAGCCACGGCGCGCCGCCTAAGAACCACATCGCCGTTTGGTAGCAGAGCCCTGGAGCGACAGACACACTGTTGTCCCTCAGTGACGATCTCCCCTCTGCCTTTGGTAACAGAACTTCAGAGTTTCAGCTGGGTACACGTGACCCAGATAAAACTGCATTTCCCAGCCTGCCTCGTGATACACATAACCACGTGACTGTATTCTAGCGATTAGAATGGGATGTATCTGACTTCCGAGGTGTAGCCGTAAAGAGGCATACAATTGATGTTCTTGTTTTCTTCTTCCCGATGGTTGGGATGTGGATGTGATGGTGGGAGCTGGAGCAGCCATTTTGGAACCATGTGGAAGTGCAGCAAAGGCAGAACGAGGTGGAAGAAGCTTGGGTATTTGGCATTCTCTATTTTATGCCTGACTGTTAACTAGGCTGGAACATAAACTTCCATCTCCTTCAAGCCGACACATATTTTAGTTTTTGTTGTGATAGCAAGATAAAAACAATCTAGCCGAAACTGGTTTGGCTCAGTGGATAGAGCGTCGGACTGCGGACTGAAGGGTCCCAGGTTCGATTCCGGTCAAGGGCATGTACCGTGGCTGCGGGCACATCCCCAGCGGGGGGTGTGCAGGAGGCAGCTGATCGATGTTTCTCTCCCATCGATGTTTCTGACTTTCTATCCCTCTCCCTTCCTCTCTGTGAAAAATTAATAAAATATATTTTAAAAAAAGATAAAAACAATCTAGCTAACACACACATCTGCCCAAGCCTTCTTTACCCAAATTTTCAATCAGAGCAAAGCATAGGCCCCATCGTCCCCGCCGTTTTTCCTGTGTCCTCCCAAAACAATTCCAAGATGATAAAAACAGTCTTTCCTAAGTGTCAAGTGCTTTTTCAGAACCATGCCCTGTTGTAAGCGCTGTACACAATTCATGGAAGTTTAATCCTCACAGGAAGCTTAAAATATCCTATAGAATAAAAGCCTAATATGCTAACACTGCAAGGTAAAGATTGCGCCCATATTTTTACAGATGGGGAAACTGAGGATGAGGCTGGGGGGTCACCTGGTCAAGGCCACAGCGAGGGACCGGAAGGGCAGGCCTCGAACGCAGCCCTGACCCCAGGGCCTGTGCTCTCCACGCCGCACCTGGCTGTCATTTCTGTCGTCGACACCGTGTCCAGCAGCACAGGCACGCGCGTGCTCGCACTCTCACACGCACACTGAAAAGAACAGATTCAACCACACAAACTTCCTGAGAGGCAAGAGGGCCCAGGAGTGAGGACGTGGGTGTTGAAGGCAGCAGACTTGGGCTTGGGTAGAAGGCTTGCTCTCTCTGAGCCTGTTTTCTCCTCTGGAATATGGGCCACATCATGGCCAGTCCACGGCTGCTAGTCCACATCCTCAAATTGGTCACCCAGGGTGACCGGGGGCCGGACACACCACAGGCCCCATCACCCAGTGGGGAGCGAGCGCTGTTCACTTCACCGTCACTTCCCAAGGACCACTCTGAGCTGGGCAGTGTGCCAGCTGCTGTGGGAAGGGCAGCGGCATCGAAGCCCCCCTGGAGCTCGGGGTCTGCTGGAGAGACAGTCACTGCGCCTGGCCGGACCCATGTGCTGGGATTACAGCGAGGGGAGTTCTCACACAGCTGCTTCCAGGGCCCAGCACACCCCCTGTAGAGGGTTGAATGATGGCTCGCCACAAAGATATGTCCCTGGAACCTGTGAATGTAACTTTATTTGGAAAAGGGTCTTTGCGGATGTAATTAAGAGAAGGATCTTGCTCGACTGGCATGGCTCAGTGGATAGAGCATCAGCCTGTGGACTGAAGGGTCCCAGGTTTAAATTCGGCCAAGGGCACATGCCTGGGGTCAGGCTCAATCTCCAGTAAGGGGTGTGCAGAAGGCAGCCAATCAGCGATCCTCTCTCATCATTGATGTTTCTATCTCTCTCTCTCTCTCACTTCCTCTCTGAAATCAATAAAAATACATTTTTTTAAAAAAGGAGAGAGAAGGATCTTGCCTGGCTGGCATGGCTCAGTGGATGAGTGACGAACTATGAACCAGGAGGTCATGATTCGATTCCAGGTCAGGGCACATGCCCGAGTTGTGGGCCTGGTCCCCAGTCTCTCTCTCTCTCTCTCTCTCTCTCTCTCTCTCTCTCTCTCTCTCTCTCTCTCTCTCTCTCTCCTTCCCCTCTCTCCCTCTCCATTCCCTTTTCTAAAGCTAAAAAAGGAAAAGACAAGCACCCTGATTTACTCTATGGGCCCTAAACTCACTGACAAGTGTCCTCATCAGAGATGTCAGAGAAGACACAGACGGACACACAGAGAGGAAGGCCGTGTGGAGATGGAGACAGCTTGGAGATGCGGCCACGGGCTGAGAAATGGCTGCAGCCACCAGAAGGGGGAGGAAGCGAGGTTCACACACACCATGCTCACAACAGGGCATGGTTCTGAATTCCTCCTAGCCTTGGCTGGTGGCTCGGTTGGGCGGAGTACACCAAAAGACTTCGGGTTCAATTCCCGGGCAAGGCACATACCTAGGTTGCAAGTTTGATCCCCAGGCAGGGTATGTGCAGGAGGCAACGGACTGATATTTCTCTCTCATGTTGAGATTTCTCTCTCTCTCTGAAAATCAATAAAACCCTCTAGTGAAGGTTAAAGATATCCTATATATTAAAAGTCTACTATGCCAGTGTCTGATCATTCAACCCCTCCCTATGATGTGCACTGACCGCCAGGGGGCAGCTGCTCGGACTGGTACTGGTACTGGTACTGCTACTGGGGTCTGGTGGATTGGACACGCCCTGAAGCCCAGCCCTGAGTGTGCACTGGTGGGGTCCCTTGGCCTAGCCTACACCCTTTCGAAATCCAGGACCCCTCAGGGAATGTCGGATAGCCTGTTTCAGCCCAATCCCCACAGGCCAGGCTGAGGAACCCTGGATTTGTGCACTGGGCCTCTAGTAAATAGATAGATGATAAACAAACAAACAAAATTCTCCCCTAGAGTCTTTGGAGAGAGTGTGGCCCTGCCCACACCTTGATTTTGGACTCCTGGCTTCCAGAACTGTGAGAGAATACATTTCTGTTTTAAGTCACCGAGTTAGTGGTTGGTAAGCCAATGTACCTTCCAGGTCAGGGGCTCTAGGGACACCATAGCCCAGAGACAGGGTCACTACACACTTAAGTCCGGAGAGCCAGGAGAGGGAGGGTCACCCATCAGAGCTGACCCGGAAGTGGGTGTGCATGGGTGTGTGTACATGCATATGTGTACACCCAGCCACTCACGGAACCCAGCAGAGCCTTCCAGGAAGATGGTAAGGCAGTTGGCCCCACAAGATACACGTGGTAGAAATCATGGCAGCAGAAATGTTCACACGTGTCAAGACATGCGAAGACCCCAGGGCCAGCGAGGTCCCAGACTAAAGGAAAGCAGCACAGTCCTAGCTGGTTTGGCTCAGTGGGTAGAGCATCCGCCTGCGGGCAGAAAGAAGGGTTCTGAGTTTTGACTTCCGTCAAGGGCACATGCCTGAGTTGTGGGCTCCTCGATTGCCAGTAGGGGGCGTACAGGAGGCAGCCAATCAATGATCCTCTCTCCTCATTGATGTTCCTATCTCTCTTTCCCTCTCTGAAATCAGTAAGAAACAATAGTAAAAAAAGAAAAACAGCACTTACCATTACTCAGAAACACATGATCACTCATGAAGCCCAATACAATGAGACCAAGGTCATCAGTGTCTCTCCAAGAACAACCGTTTCTTCAGGGCCAGGGCTAGTGGGGGCTGTTGGAGCTCCAGTCCTTCCTCAGGGGTTCCAGCTTATCCCTGCTGTTCCCACTGCACATCCATCTCCCTTCCTGAAGATCAGTCAATCCCTGCAGCAAATTTCTTATCCATATACCAATCTCGTGGAAATATCGATTCTCTGATTGAACTTGGCGTCAGCGGAATCAAGGCTCCTAATGTCCTTGTCCTAATTCCTGGAAACTACCATGTCACTTTATATGGCAAAGGGACTTTACAGACCGGGTGAGGTTAAGGATCTTGAGGTGGACATTATCCTTGGTCCAATGTAATCACAGGATCCTCCGAAGAGGAAGGCAGGAGATCACAGTAGGAGATGTACAGATGGAAGCAAAAGGTTGCAGACACAAGGAAGGGGCCATGAGCCAAGGAATGCAGGCCAACCTCTAGGAGCTGCAGAATGCAAGAAAATGGCCCTGCAAGGAACCAGCCCTGGAGACACCTTGGCCCAGTGAAACTGATTTTACAGTTCTTTTTTTTTAATTAATATATTTTATTGGTTTTTCTTTTTACAGAGAGAAAGGGAGAGGGATAGAGAGTCAGAAACATCGATGAGAGAGAAACATCAATCAGCTGCCTCCTGTGGGGATGTGCCCGCAACCAAGGTACATGCCCTTGACCGGAATCAAACAGGGACCCTTCAGTCCGCAGGCTCTATCCACTGAGCACACTGGCCAGGGCATCTTTTTTATTTTTTTTAATATGCCTTTTTAGAGAGAGGAAGGGAGAGAGATAAATAGAAACATCAATGAGAAACATCATCGATGAGCTGTCTCCTGCACGCCCCCTACTGGGGATGGAGCCCGAAACTGGGCATGTGCCCTGACCAGGAATTGAACCAACAACCCCTTGGTTCCTGGGTTGACACTGAACCACTGAGCCACAGCTGCTGGGCTGATGTTACACTTCTGACCTCCAGAAGTGTAAGACAATACACTTACATGTGTTGTTTTAAGCCACTTAATTTGTGGTGCTTCGTTAGAGTGGTGACAGGCGATGAATGGTTGATTCACAAGTGGTGCGTCGCCAGAGCCGGTTTGGCTCAGTGGATAGAGCGTCGGCCTGCGGACTGGAAGGGTCTTGGGTTCGATTTTGGTCAGGGGCATGTGCCTTGGTTGCCAGCAGATCCCCAGTGGGGGGTGTGCAGGAGGCAGCTGATGGATGTTTCTCTCTCATCGATGTTTCTGACTTTCTATCCCTCTCCCTTCCTCTCTGTAAAAGATCAATAAAATATATTAAAAAAACAAAAACAAAAACAAGCGATGTGTCCACAGAGTCAAGACACAGACACTGTATTCAGGGGTCCTAGAGCCACTGGGTAAAACGTGACGCATCAAGAGAGGCAGGCACATAGAAACAATCGTATGATGACCGCAGGTCTCACAAACGCCACAGAGACAACCGCAGCGTCACTCCACACACACCCCCACACCCACACACACACTAACAACCGTGTCATGTGGAATGTGACCGGGCCTCCCGGAAAGACGTCACACTTAGGTCATCCCCAGAAACAAGGGCACAGTGACACCGGGACGGAACATTCGGACACACCAGAAACCCTGGAGTCACTCACACATGCCATCACCATTCCGAGACTTGTGGCCACTTGTGGAGTCCGCTGGGTGCGGCGCACACGGACACACTTCGCCAGACCTCCTCGGGAAAGCGGTCCAGCCACGCCAGGGATATGTTACAAAAATAGTTTATTATAAAAGAAATCCAACCAAAAATGCCTAATAATTTACACTGCTATAAGGGCCCTGCTGCAGTCCATCTCTCCCTCCTCTCGGGCGGAGGGCAGAGGGAGCAGCTGTGCCCTGGTTCCACCAGCTCTGAGAGGGGAAGGAAGTACGTGATTGAGTGGCATTCCAAACAGATCGGGCGCTTGAGAAGAACAGGGGAGAGAGTCCTGGGCGGAAGACGGAAGACGAGGTGGGGGGATGTCTGTGCTCAAAAGAAGGGGCGAATGCATGTGCCTCTGTGCAAATGGTTCGAGGGGGGGGGGCAGAGTGAGATCTTCACAGTTTCCAGGAGGGTTGACTCCACAGGCAGGGAGGTCCCTCCTCATGAGTCCAAGATCTGCCCCCCCATTCCTCTCAGCTGCCTCCTGGAGCTGGGGAGGGAGGCACCGGCCGGCCAGCGGCTTGGAGGACCCCGACAAAGGGCAGGAAGGCAGGTGGAGATGAGGGAGAAAGGAAGAAATTGGGGGGAGCCATGGGAAATCCAAGGGGATCCTTGGGAGGAGACTGGGAAGGCGAGGAGGATGGAGATGCAGAGAGAAGACCTGTGGAAAGAAGAGAGAGAAGGCGGGTGAGGGCAGTGCGAGACCAGGTCCTGAGAGAAGGGGGCGGGGTCCCAACTCCTGGATTCTGAGGGGTGGGACAGGGCCTGGAAGGTCGGGAGGAAGGAGGGATGGGGGCTGGAGGCTGCCAGCTGGCTTCTCACCATTGGAGCTGAGGCGGCTGCTGCTCTCGGGGGAGGTGGTGGCACTCCGGTCAGGGGAGGGCTCTGGCTGGGACGCGGGAGCAGGTCGCGTGGCCTTCCCCCTCAGGATGTCGATGACCTGTAGGAAGTTGGGGGTCACCGCCAGGCCACCCCCTCCCTCGACCTCCGCTTGCTCAAGGGGTCTGTCAGTGAGCCAGCAGTAGGCGAAGGTGGGCACGTGGCCTTTCCTTGTGCCTCAGTCTCTCCTGTCCAAACCTCACACCCGCCCTCCCCTCCACGCATGGTCACAGGCGCACACGCACACCCCTGGGTCTGTTCTCCGGACCCACACTCGGGAACGGAACGGACTCCCCCAGCTCCGCACCCCGCCGCCGCGCACACTCACCCGGCGGCTGCGCGCCACCATGAGCGGCGTGTCGTTGTGACAGTTCTTGAGGCTGCTGTCGGCGCCGCTGCGGACCAGCGTGCGCACCAGCGGCAGGAGCCCCCGGCCCGACGCCGAGTGCAGCGCCGAGCTGCCCGAGTACATCTGCGCGTTCACGTTGGCGCCGTGCTGCGGGATGGAGGGCGCGTCAGGACGGGACCACCCCGCGGCCCAGACCCAGGTGCTGGGGGCGGGGCCTGGAGGGGCGGGGCCAGTGGAGGGCGGGGTCACGTGAGGGGCGGGGCCTGGAAGGCGGGGCAGGGCCAGGACAGGACCACCCCGCTGCCCAGACCCAGGTGCTGGGGGCGGGGCCGGGAGGGGCGGGGCCAGGGGCAGGTGGGGCCGGCCCTCGGAGCAGGACCACTCGCGGGCCCTGGTGATGGAGAGGATGGGAGCTAGAGTCCCGGACGGGGCAGCGCGGGACTAGGCGAGCTAGACTCCGGGTTTGGCCGAAGTAGGGGCGGAGTCAGGGAGAGGAGGGGGCTGGGGTCGAGTCTGCGCGGGGCGGCGCGGGCCGGGGCCAGCTAGGCTCTCGCTGGGCCGGGCCTGGGCCGTGAGGGGGCGGCTGAGGAACAGCAGAGGGCCCAGGAAAGAGTTCGCAGCCTGGGGGGTAAAGTCTTAGGGCTGCCGGAACGGAACGAGGTCTGGAAGGAAGGCTCCGAGCTGGACGGACAGGGGCCATGGCGGGGTGGTGCCAGGGGAAGGGGCGGGCGGGGGAGGCCGCGGGTAGGGCTCACCCACCTGCAGCAGCAGCTGCACCATGCTCAGGCTGTTGTTTTCCACGGCGTGAATGAGTGGGGAGCGGCCGCTCTTGATGTCCTGCGGCGGGGAAGGAAGGGCCTTGAGTCTCTCCGAGCTCTGACCCAACAGCTGGCGGTGCGCATCCCCACCGCTCAGGCGTGACCGAGACCTCGTGACCGAGACCTCGAGCCCCAGCCATCCACGAGGCGTTCCCACGCCAGCCCCGCCCTCTTTGGGCCGCATCCCTGGCCCTCGCTCCCTCACTCACCACCCCGTCGATGTCCGCCCCACGCTCCAGCAAGAGCAGCACGGCTTCGTGGCACTCGGTGTTCACGGCCACGTGCAGGGCAGTAAGCCCTAAAGGAGAGGGAGGGTCAGTCAAGCACGGGCTTGGGGCTGCAAAGAAGGATGCCAGGTCCTGCCAGGCAGCCCCACCCCGTGCCTGAGCACGTTCTCACCGTCATAATTGCGGGCCTCCAGGTCCACTGTGCCCGGGGCCGCGCTGTTCAGCAGGGCCCGCAGGCAAGTCGGGCTGCGGTGCTCACACGCCAAGTGGGCTGCTGTCTGGCCATGGCGGTCCAGTGCCATGGGGCTGGCACCCGCCATCACCAGTAGCTGGACCACAGAGGGCAAAGTGGTGATCACAGCCAGGTGTAGCGGTGTCTGGGGAACAGAGACTGTGAGGGACCCGCCCTGGTCCTAGTCCTGCCTCCCTCAGAATTTCCCAGTCCTGAACCCCAGCTGCAGTCTTCCTCAGGAGCCAGAAATCTGAGTACCTCCTCCCTCAGATTCAAGAGGGCTCCCTCCCCCAGGACCCAGAAGTCTGAGCCCCCAGCCCTTAACTCCCTCAGACCCAGGAGTCCAGGCCCCCAGCCCTCCTCCCTCAGACCCAGGAGTCCAGGCCCCCAGCCCCTCCTCCCTCACTCCCAGGAGTCCAGGCCCCCAGCCTTCCTCCCTCAGACCAGGAGTCCAGACCCCCAGCCCTCCTCTCTCAAACCCAGGAATCCAGGCCTAGGTCCCCAGCCTCACCTGCCTGAGGTTGTTATAGATGTCCAGCTCCCGGCCCCCATGCTGGAAGAGGCTGACTAGTCGATGCACAGCTGGCAGATTGCCCTGCACCACGGCAATGTGGAGTGGCCTGGGTGTGAGGGTCACAGGCATTAGGGGCTGGTCACCTCTCACCCCCATACTCTTAGCAGCACTTTCTCCCATATGTGCCGATACTTGGGAAAAATCTCCAGAATCCAAATATAAGGTCTGGGGCTGGGAAAATAGGGACTTCCCCGATCCCATCCCGAGTTGAACAATAGCGGCCCCCTGGGACATACCAGAGCGACCAGGCCGTGGCTATGCTAACATCCTGCTGGACAATAAATGACCACCCGAGACTTATCAGGATGGCCGGGGTGCAGCTGTACAAACTTCCTGCTCATAAATCACCCACCACAAACTACCTCGGATAAACCTGATTGGTCCAACAGCAGCATAAAGAAACTCAGCCAGGCATAGGTGCTCTCGGACCACCGGACCTCACCAGAGAGCTTTTAATAAACGCAATCTTTAGCTTTTCTTGGTCAACTTATTGGCTTCGGTCACATTAAATCTTACATCTCAGATTAAAACCTTACACTAATCACTTCTCCCACCTCCACTCTCTTCATCCTGACTCAGCCCCCCCCCCCCCAATCATCCTGGACTGTCTTCTTACTGGCTTCACTGCTTCCCCCATGGCCTACTTTCTGTCCCCCCATGTAGCAGCCAGAGAGACCCTGTTAGACCGCAAGTCAAGGCATGCCCCCCTTCCGCTCAGAACCCTCAGAGTAAAGGCCAAGTCCTCACATGCCCACAGGCCTTGAATGATCTTGTCTCCCGCTCTTCAATCCCTTTGACCTGCTCTCCTCATTCGGCTCTGACCATTGGCCTCCTTGCTGTTACTCAAACATAACATGCATGCTTGCCTCCCAGGCCTTCGTACTGGCTGTTCCCTCGGCCTGGAACACTTTCCTGCCGCATACCTGCAGGCCCTCTGCTAAAATGGAATGGCATCAACTCCCTCCTCCTCTCCCTTCTTACCCTGCTTATTTTTTCTCCACTTGACATTGTACAGCGTACTTGTTTCCTGTCTGAATTCTCCCCCTCCTCCACCATCACCACTAGAAGGTTAACTCCACCAGGACAGGGTGTTTTGTCTGCTTTGGCCACTGCCCAGTGCCAAGGACAGTGCCTAGGGCTGAGCAGGTGCTCTGTACACATGCGCTGAATAAATGAATCCATCTCAAGGACCTCTGGTCATCCTTGAAGCTGGTGACCATGTTCCCACCCCTTTGGGGGCCAGTTTTCTCATGTGTGAAATGAGTGGGGATGAACTAGAGGCCATTAAAGTCTCCATCAGTTGTGACCCCACATCAGAGTCAGCTGAAAGAGTGTTTGTGTGTGGAGAAAGTTTTGCCCCAAAGGGAAGTGGGATGGGGTCATTGTTCTGGAGTTTGAGCTGTGCAACTGAAGGTCTCATTCCCCCAGCTTCTGGGCAGGCTGTCAGCTCTCCCAATTCTCTGGGAATTGCCCTCTGCTGAAAAGCACTGTTTGCCCGGACACACGAGGGGAGCAGCCACCATCCAGTGGCATACAGTGTCTGGCATACCCTTCTCAACTGCGAGGCCACTCCGGCTGCAACATCCCCGGTGGGACACAGCAGCTCTTCTCCCTGCGCCCAGCCCATAAGCTTCTGCCAGCTTCCCAGGGCCCCCAACCTGCAACAGCCAATTCAGGCGGCGGGCAGTCTGGTGTGATGTGCACGGGCCATTGCCTGTTGGTTCAGGGTCGGGGACATTAGCACCAGGGGGCCAAGATTGACAGCAAGCACGCAGCCCACGCAACCTTTCCAAAGTCCATTTACTGGATCAACTGCTTTCTCACCACCACTGCCTGCTTGTGGACCAAGGTCTCCCAACTGGGGAATGTGCATCCTGGATCCACATTTTCAACCAGCTCTCTTGGTGCTTGGCTGGGAATGGAGACACCCTGAGCCCAGAGGGCTTTGGGGGGCTAAGGAGGCCCGGGTGGCAAATTGGGTTGTCCTCCCTAGCTGTGTGTGCTAAGGCAAAGTCACATGGCCCTTCTGAGCCTCGGTTTTGTCTTTTGGGAACTATAGTCCACTTCCCAGGAGGAGATTATGCAGGAGAAACGCCGAACCTGGGCCTCCTGGGAGGGGGTCCCTTCCTTCCCCGCCTCTCTCTGTACACACTGGCCCCCCCCCCCCCCCCCCCCCCCCGCGCGGGCGGGGTTAAGTGAGGGCAGACGGAGCGAATGATTTCAGAGAAACCGTCCAGGCCTGAGTTCCCATAAACGCGCGGGCCGCAGGGGGTGGGGCGGGGCTGGAGGAAGTGGGGACGGGAGGGGCGGCCCTGCCCTCGGACTTCCAGTAACAGGTCTGCTGGGCGGGGCTCCGCTTCCTGCTCCCGGGGGAGGGAAGCCTGAGCCACCGGGGATCTACCCGGGCCACCCGCCCCCTTCCCCCGGCACCCCGACTTCCATCCTCGAATGGGGTAAGGGAGGGGGAAGCCCAACCAAAGAGACCTCGCTTTTCTGGGGGGAAAGACCCCAAGTCTCCATCCTGGTGCGCCTCAGACTCCAGGTGGTTTCTTGTCCCCCTCACCCCAGCATCCACCTCAGAGTCTCCAGGGACCTCACCTCTTCGCCGATGCGGCCTTTCCAGTCCCCCTCAGTTCTAGATGCCCCAGCTGCCCTGCATCCTGTTCCTTTCCGCCTCAGAGATCCAGGGATGCTGTGCCCCAACTCTGCTCCCTGGGACTCAGTGCTCGTCCCCCCCCCCCCCCCCGATTTTGCTTGCCAGTTCCTGACCTCTTGGAGGTCCAGAAGCCCTGAGATCCTCGCTCCCTGAATCCCTATAAGTCTAGCCTCTCAACCAAGCTTTGCAACTTTGGGGACCCGTCCTCCTCCCCCGCCCCCAGACTGTGCCAGCTGCCCATTCCGGTAAAGCCTCGGCCCCAGCGGAAGGGGTTAAGGTTAGAGGGAGCGCCGGGAGGGGGAGGCTGCGACTGAGTGACGGGTGCTGACGTGGGGGAGGCAGAGCAGCTGGGCTGCGGTCAGGTTCTGCGGGAAGGGATTTCCCCGGACTAGCAGCTGAGGCAGAAGTGTTTGCTTTGGGGGAGAGGCGGGAGAACGGGAGAACGAGAGAGCGGGGGAGGGTGGGTGGGGCGCGGGGCGAAAGCCTGGCGTGCTAGGTCCCTTTCTGCACCCTGCTTGCACAGGCTGCAAACAACTCGCCCCTGGGGGCAGATACACATGAAATCTATTCCACAGATGACCCTCGAGGTAGCCGGAGGAGGACACTAGCTTTATTGAGTCCTTTATTTATCTCAGACGCTTTCTCCTGCCTGGGTGCACACCACGGCCCACACTGCCTGTTCCAACAACATCCACCCACATGTATGGAGCACCTACTGTGTGCACCGGACCTACTGTGTTTATCGTTGCACGGAACCCTCCCTGTGATAGACGCTATTATGAGCTGTGGATTTCCCGATAAACACTGAGGCTCAGGGATGTGAAGTCACCTCACATCCAGCAGTGGCCAGCCAGCAGTGGAAAACCCCCCACTTCCCTGCAGAAAGAGGCTTGCCAATCGTGCCTACCTATGGTTTGCAGTCCCCAAACCTATTCCCAGAGAAGCGCTATACAGAAACCATCTCATAGTCACCTCGCAGAGATCCCTGCACACTTATGGTTCCTGTTTTTACAGGGGGAAACTGAGACAGAGAGGGTTGAGAAAATGGCTAGCTGAGATATTCAAACGGAAGTCAACAGAATTATAAGCCTGCTGGTCAAGTATGCTGAGTGCTTACTATGTGCTGGCAGAGGGCTAACCCCTCCTGTGCGGGATTTCTCAGCAGCTTCAAGAGTATGTTCTTCAAACTGCAGGCGAAATTGGCTTAAGGGATCGTGAAATTAATTTAGTGGGTATGACCACGAAACAATGAGAAATACAGGGGAATAGGAAACACTAGAGTAGATCCCACGTAATGAGGGTGTGGTTTCGTTTGGTGCAATTTTTATTTCTGGTTTATATGTGTGTGTGCTGAGTTTAATATAAAATAATAATAATAATCATATTAACTAATACCTATTGAGCACTCATCATCTACCATGCTCAGTACTAGATCAGCATGTATAATTAACATAATACATCAACCAGTGGAATGTCTTTCTCATTCTTGGAGGATGATAACAAATTTGAAGCCCCTTGCTCCAAAATTGGTACTGGGAGGTATGTAATCTCCGTGCGCCCATTTTTCAGAGGAGGAAACTGAGGCTCCAGGAGGGAATGGGCCCTGCGGTGGAGTGAACGAAAAGGCCAGGCTGAGTGTCCCTGTGAGGTGCGAGAGAAGTTCGGGAGCTGGCTTCCCCATCCCACTCCCCATTAATGCGGGACTAGTACTCACGTGTCTCCGTCCTCATCTGCACGGGTGGCCATGGCGATGTCGGCTGACAGAGGGTGTTCCATTGAGCACATCATGCTGTACAGGGGCGGAGGCAGGCTCAGCACAGGAAACGGGGAGCCCATGGTTGGGGTGGGGTACAGAGGCAGTAAAGGTCCTGGGCAGAGAAAAGACAAGGATGAGGCCACGCCCACAGACCCTGCACCCTCTCCCCACCTCCAGGCCTTTGCTCCTGGCACTGTCACCTGCCCTTTTCCCAGGTCCCTCTCGTGTCTCCTTCTGGGTCCAGAAGGCTCAAGACAAAGCTCCTTTCCATGTCCCTCCTCTGGGCTCCCACAACTTCCCCCACTCAGTCCGTGTCCCCCAGTCCTGGTCACTCTCATTGTCACTTTTTAAAATATATATATTTTTATTAATTTCAGAGAGAAAGGAAGAAGGAGCGAGAGATAGAAACATCAACGATGAGAGAGAATCATTGATTGGCTGCCTCCTGGGGATCAAGCCCACAACCCGGCATGTAGCCTTGACCAGAATCAAACCTGGGATCCTTTAGTCTGAAGGTTGACCCTCTATCCACTGAGCAAAACTGGCTAGGGCTTATTGTCATTTTTAAAAGTTTATATATTTTTATTGATTTTTAGAGAGGAAAGGAGAGGGAGAAAGAGAGAAACATCAGTGATGAGACAGAATCATCAATCATCTACCTCCTGCATGTCCCCCCCGGGGATTGGAACCCGGGAATCCACCCATGACCTCCTGGTTCATAGGTCCATGTTCCAACAAGAGCCACAATGGGCTCCTTGTCACTCTTCATGTTTTTGACTCTCCTCTCCTGCTAGGCAAGAAGTCCCTCAAGGACTGAACCCCATCGCCCAGCAGGGGATCCTCAGGGCCTGTTTGCTGGGTGAATTTGTGGCTCAGGGAGGTAAAGACAGGATGAAGGGTGTGGGGTGTGGGGTGAGTGCCTAGAGCATTTGGGGAGCGGGGTTGGTCAGGTGAGAGGAGGTGATCCCAGAAGCCTGTGGGAGCCTGTTCAGATGACACTGTTGGAAGGGGACCTGGGCAGCAGGAAAATCCGTGTCTACCCAGCACACAGGGGGGAAAGCTGAGGCCGGGGTTCTCACCTGGGGAACGGGAAGGGGAGACAGTAGCAGGCCTCCTGATGCACAGCTAGAGGCTGTACCCTAATGGGGTGGAAGGTGCAGAAACTGGGCAAAGGTTTGGAGGCACGAAGCATAGGCTTTGCCACTTTGGGGGTCACTTTGGGGGTGGGGAGGTGAGCACAGCTGTGGCAGGGGATGGAGACAGGATGGGGAGAATGGGGTTTGGCCTCCTCTGTCATCTCCTCATCACTGGGATTCCTCAAAGCCCCAAGTTTCCTGGCCCCTGTCTCTCCACTACCAGGCTTTGGTGCCCTGAGGCTTTCTGAAGATCCCCGAATCCTTCATCCTGGCCCCAAATTCTTGAGTCCCGGATTTCCCGGGTCCTGTCCCCTATTATGAGAATCCTCAGCCCCAAGCCCTCTAATACCACCTGGTCTTGAGGCCCTGGATGAAACTCTGATGCATGGGGGCCACACATAACCGGGTGCCCAGCACCCAGGACCCGTCCTGCTGGTTCGTTAGGCCCCCGGCATCTGAGTCTGTTTCCTTGTTTCTCTCTGATCTCAGACATTGGGGCGCTCAGAACTCTGGCTCTGTTCTCCTAACCCCCCAAGTCTCGCTGATGTCTTGGTTCCTGAGATTTTGACGTCCTGGGATCCCTAATATCCGTCTCCTTAGAACCCAGTTTCTATGCCCCTGACTTCCTTGGATCCCACACATCTGGATGCCAGGAACCTCAGCGTCTTGGGCCGGACCACCGATTCCTCAAAGCCCTGGGGTAGATACCTGGGGTCTTGAGTTTGTAATTCTGTGTTCCCGAGAGAGACTTCAGGCTCTGCCCCTTGATTCCCTGCGACCCCAAATCTGTACTGCTGGGCACTGCCCCCTGGGTCCCCATATCTGTCGCGTTCAGACCCTAGGCTCCGTCCCTCAGGGCCCTTGCACCCAGCTTCCTGGGACTCCCATAGATCTCTATCCCAAGGCACTGCTTCCTGATGCTTCCATGTCTGTATCCCAGGGACCGGGGCCTGTCCCCCAGCGTCCCAGGAGCCCCACATCTGTGTTTTGGGACCTTGCTTCCCCCTCTGTCCCCCCAGCTCCCAGGAACCCCCCCACCCCCATACTTGTGTCTGAGCTATGTGCCCTGCCTCCGGTGACCCAATGCCCTGTGTGGCCCCCAACCCGACCTTGACCGGAGAGAGACACTCACCCTGGTAGTAAAGGGCCTCTGGCCGGGCCAGGCCGTGGCGCGACGCCGGGGCGGCCGGCCCGTTGGAGCCGCCGAGGGGGGGCTCCTGGGCGGCGAGGGCGCCCGCGGCGCAGCGGGGGGCGGCGGGCTCCGGGGAGGGCGCGCGCAGCGGGCGCTTACGGAGCGGCAGCGCGGCGCCCGGGAGCCCGGCGGCCTTGGGCCGGGTGCGCAGGTCCACGGGCCCCTCGTCCATGGCCCCCGCGGGGCATCGGGGCATGGGGCCGCCGGGGACGGCGGCCGAGCGGGCGGCCGGAGCGCGACTGGGCTCGGCGGCACCGAGGGAGGCTGAGCCAGGCGCCGGGACTTCCCCTGCCGCCGGCTGAGCTGAAGGGACTTTTGTCGGCCGGGGCGGTGCCGGCAGCCCGCCTCCACGCCCCCAGCCCCCCCCCGCGGGCCACCCGTCCGCTCCAGGGGTTTCCTGCGCCCGGTGCGGCTCCCGTGGCCCCGCGGAGCCGCTGCCTGAGCCCCGCCTGAGCCTCGCCCCGAGCCCGCCCCTCTTGGCCTCGCAGCGCCCAAGGCTCGGAGTGGGGTGGGGGTGGGAGGGGGCGGGGTCGGGGTGGGGGGGTCCCCACCCCCGCGGCTGCGGGCCTCTGTTTGCCTCCCTCTGAGAGACGTCCGGATAAACCTCTCCGGGTCTCTGTCTCTGCCTCTGCCCTCACTGTCTATCTCTCATCTCTGTCTCTGCCCTCACTGTCTCTATTGTCTCTTTGCATCTGAGATCTCTTTGCCTCTGCAGTTCTGTCTGCTTCCCAGTCTGTCCCCAAGGGAAGCAATTCCAGGACTCCCTGGGGTGGTTAGGGTGCAGGTTCGAGTCCTGACTCCCACTTCCTCGCCTGGTGACCTTGACCACGCACTTCCCCTCTCTGGGCCGTTTCCTCCCTGTGAGAGCGAAAGGACGCCTTAACTGTCCCCCTGCTGCCCTCCCCGGATGTGCCTGCCCCCCCTATATCTGCCCCCCCATACCTGCACCCTCCCTGTGCCTGCCCCCTCCCATACCTGCACCCTCCCTGTGCCTACCTCCTGCCTGCCCCCCTGTGCCTGCCCCCCTGTGCCTGTCCCCCTGTGCCTGCCCCACTGTGCCTGCCCCCCTGTGCCTGTCCCCCTGTGCCTGCCCCCACTGTGTCTGCTCCCCTGTGCCTGCACCCCTATACCTGCACCCTCTGTGCCTGTCCCCCTGCTGTGCCTGCTCCCCTGTGCCTGCCCCCCTGCTGTGCCTGCACCCCCTATACCTGCACCCTCTATGCCTGCCCCCCTGTGCCTGCCCCACCGAGGGTCTGGACTGCGCGGGGCGGGTGGAGTGCGCTGGGGGTGCTCAAAGGAACACTGATTGTGTCTCCCCCCGTGGGGTCCCTGCTCGCGGCCCGGGCCACCAGGCACTGGGAACCCTGAAAATGCAGAGAGAAACAGACGTGGCAACAGAGGCTCAGAGACCAAGGAGAGAGGTGGAGAGAGAGCCAGAGGCGCAGACTCGGATCAGACTCGGATCGACCAAAGTCCAGGGCCGGGGTGTGTGGGGAGTCTGGCTTCCCCTCTCCCCCACGTCCCCTCCCAGGTCGGGCGGGGAGGATGAGTGAGGAACTGGCCAGGCGGGTTGGGGGACGTGACTCAGGCCGGCTGGATCAGGGCGGGGGGATAGGGGAGGGAGAGGCGGGCTCTCCCCGGTCCCCTCCCCGGCTGCCCTTCTCTCCACCCCAGGGCAGGCCGCGGCTCGGGGCTTTCCCGGATTTCCCCGGGGGCGGGGCGGCCGCTGGGGTTGAGTCCGGGTCACTGAGCTACGGGAGACCGAGGGGGAGGCTTTGGGGCCCAGGAGGGCGAGGGAATGGGGAGCTACACCCCGATTCTGTCAGGCGGCAGGCAGGTTCTCTCAGGGCATCTCCCCACATGGCTGCAGTTCCATCCCTCACCCCTGGCCTCCCTCTAGCTGCCTGCCCTGCCCCATCTGTTTGTCTCCTGGTTATTTGTCTGCATATCTGTCTCCCAGGAAGTGTCTCTCTGGGGCCCCGAAATTGGGTGTGGGGCCCTGGTCCCCGAGAAGGGACTTAACCCTGGATGTGAGGAGCCACAGCGGACAGAGGCCTGATCTCTTCCTTATTCTTTCTCTCTCTGGCTCTCCCCTCAGCCCTGTAACGGGGAACATCTCTGGGCAAGACCTGAGTTCAGATGCCAGCTCCACCCCTTGCTCCCCGGACCTCGGCCAGTCCTCTTGAGACTCTGCCTGTTCTGGCAAATGGATGATGCCAACCCCTGCCTCTCAGTGCTGTTCAGCCAGAGGAGAGACTGGAAGTCTGGATGCTGTTGGCACTGCCCACCCAGCCTTCATCTCTGGGGACTTTCAGACGCAGGAGAGGGGTGGGGAGGAGAGCCTGACCCCGCAGCACAGAAAACAGAAGCTGAGCCTCAGAGGAGTGGGGCTCAGCAAGGGGGTGACCCTAGAGGCAGGGTTGGAAAGGCAGCCAGGGTCCTCCCTCTTCAGGCATCCTGCGGCAGGGGGAGCAGTGGCTCTGGGCCCAGGCAGGACTGGGGAGGGCGGCACCTGTGTGTGGCCCAGAATGGGGCTTGGAAGGGCTGAGGGAGAGGTGGTTCCCGGTCTGAGGATGGACGAGGGATGAAAGAGGCCGAGGGAGGAGGATCTGAAGGAGAGAGACAGGTCTGAGAGAGAAATAAAATGGTGTAGGAAGGGGAGAGGGTCTGAGGAAGGGGGCATGGCCTGAGGCACTCAGGAGGACCCAGGAGGACAGAGGCTCAGAGGGAGGAGGAGAGAGCTGGGGGAGGGAAGAAGGGTCAGAGGGTGCAGGTGAATTCTGACAGAGTCTGAGGGTCAGAGGGTGGAGGTGAATTCTGAGAGTCTGAGGGTCAGAGGGTGGAGGTGAATTCTGACAGAGTCTGAGGGTCAGAGGGTGCAGGTGAATTCTGAGAGTCTGAGGGTCAGAGGGTGCAGGTGAATTCTGACAGAGTCTGAGGGTCAGAGGGTGGAGGTGAATTCTGAGAGTCTGAGGGTCAGAGGGTGGAGGTGAATTCTGAGAGTCTGAGGGTCAGAGGGTGGAGGTGAATTCTGACAGAGTCTGAGGGTCAGAGGGTGGAGGTGAATTCTGAGAGTCTGAGGGTCAGAGGGTGGAGGTGAATTCTGACAGAGTCTGAGGGTCAGAGGGTGCAGGTGAATTCTGACAGAGTCTGAGGGTCAGAGGGTGGAGGTGAATTCTGACAGAGTCTGAGGGTCAGAGGGTGCAGGTGAATTCTGACAGAGTCTGAGGGTCAGAGGGTGCAGGTGAATTCTGACAGAGTCTGAGGGTCAGAGGGTGCAGGTGAATTCTGACAGAGTCTGAGGGTCAGAGGGTGGAGGTGAATTCTGAGAGTCTGAGGGTCAGAGGGTGGAGGTGAATTCTGAGAGTCTGAGGGTCAGAGGGTGGAGGTGAATTCTGACAGTCTGAGGGTCAGAGGGTGGAGGTGAATTCTGAGAGTCTGAGGGTCAGAGGGTGGAGGTGAATTCTGAGAGTCTGAGGGTCAGAGGGTGGAGGTGAATTCTGACAGTCTGAGGGTCAGAGGGTGGAGGTGAATTCTGAGAGTCTGAGGGTCAGAGGGTGGAGGTGAATTCTGACAGAGTCTGAGGGTCAGAGGGTGCAGGTGAATTCTGACAGAGTCTGAGGGTCAGAGGGTGCAGGTGAATTCTGAGAGTCTGAGGGTCAGAGGGTGCAGGTGAATTCTGACAGAGTCTGAGGGTCAGAGGGTGGAGGTGAATTCTGACAGAGTCTGAGGGTCAGAGGGTGGAGGTGAATTCTGAGAGTCTGAGGGTCAGAGGGTGGAGGTGAATTCTGACAGAGTCTGAGGGTCAGAGGGTAGAGGTGAATTCTGAGAGTCTGAGGGTCAGAGGGTGGAGGTGAGTTCTGACAGAGTCTGAGGGTCAGAGGGTGCAGGTGAATTCTGAGAGTCTGAGGGTCAGAGGGTGGAGGTGAATTCTGACAGAGTCTGAGGGTCAGAGGGTGCAGGTGAATTCTGACAGAGTCTGAGGGTCAGAGGGTGGAGGTGAATTCTGACAGAGTCTGAGGGTCAGAGGGTGCAGGTGAATTCTGACAGAGTCTGAGGGTCAGAGGGTGGAGGTGAATTCTGACAGAGTCTGAGGGTCAGAGGGTGGAGGTGAATTCTGACAGAGTCTGAGGGTCAGAGGGTGGAGGTGAATTCTGACAGAGTCTGAGGGTCAGAGGGTGGAGGTGAATTCTGAGAGTCTGAGGGTCAGAGGGTGGAGGTGAATTCTGAGAGTCTGAGGGTCAGAGGGTGGAGGTGAATTCTGACAGAGTCTGAGGGTCAGAGGGTGCAGGTGAATTCTGACAGAGTCTGAGGGTCAGAGGGTGCAGGTGAATTCTGACAGAGTCTGAGGGTCAGAGGGTGGAGGTGAATTCTGAGAGTCTGAGGGTCAGAGGGTGGAGGTGAATTCTGAGAGTCTGAGGGTCAGAGGGTGCAGGTGAATTCTGACAGAGTCTGAGGGTCAGAGGGTGGAGGTGAATTCTGACAGAGTCTGAGGGTCAGAGGGTGGAGGTGAATTCTGACAGAGTCTGAGGGTCAGAGGGTGGAGGTGAATTCTGACAGAGTCTGAGGGTCAGAGGGTGGAGGTGAATTCTGACAGAGTCTGAGGGTCAGAGGGTGGAGGTGAATTCTGACAGAGTCTGAGGGTCAGAGGGTGGAGGTGAATTCTGAGAGTCTGAGGGTCAGAGGGTGGAGGTGAATTCTGAGAGTCTGAGGGTCAGAGGGTGGAGGTGAATTCTGAGAGTCTGAGGGTCAGAGGGTGGAGGTGAATTCTGACAGAGTCTGAGGGTCAGAGGGTGGAGGTGAATTCTGACAGAGTCTGAGGGTCAGAGGGTGGAGGTGAATTCTGAGAGTCTGAGGGTCAGAGGGTGGAGGTGAATTCTGAGAGTCTGAGGGTCAGAGGGTGGAGGTGAATTCTGACAGAGTCTGAGGGTCAGAGGGTGCAGGTGAATTCTGACAGAGTCTGAGGGTCAGAGGGTGCAGGTGAATTCTGAGAGTCTGAGGGTCAGAGGGTGCAGGTGAATTCTGACAGAGTCTGAGGGTCAGAGGGTGGAGGTGAATTCTGAGAGTCTGAGGGTCAGAGGGTGGAGGTGAATTCTGACAGAGTCTGAGGGTCAGAGGGTGGAGGTGAATTCTGACAGAGTCTGAGGGTCAGAGGGTGGAGGTGAATTCTGACAGAGTCTGAGTGTCAGAGGGTGCCGGTGAATTCTGAGAGAGTCTGAGGGTCAGAGGGTGGAGGTGAATTCTGAGAGTCTGAGGGTCAGAGGGTGGAGGTGAATTCTGACAGAGTCTGAGGGTCAGAGGGTGGAGGTGAATTCTGACAGAGTCTGAGGGTCAGAGGGTGGAGGTGAATTCTGACAGAGTCTGAGGGTCAGAGGGTGCAGGTGAATTCTGACAGAGTCTGAGGGTCAGAGGGTGGAGGTGAATTCTGAGAGTCTGAGGGTCAGAGGGTGGAGGTGAATTCTGACAGAGTCTGAGGGTCAGAGGGTGGAGGTGAATTCTGACAGAGTCTGAGGGTCAGAGGGTGGAGGTGAATTCTGAGAGTCTGAGGGTCAGAGGGTGGAGGTGAATTCTGAGAGTCTGAGGGTCAGAGGGTGGAGGTGAATTCTGACAGAGTCTGAGGGTCAGAGGGTGCAGGTGAATTCTGACAGAGTCTGAGGGTCAGAGGGTGGAGGTGAATTCTGAGAGTCTGAGGGTCAGAGGGTGCAGGTGAATTCTGAGAGTCTGAGGGTCAGAGGGTGCAGGTGAATTCTGACAGAGTCTGAGGGTCAGAGGGTGGAGGTGAATTCTGACAGAGTCTGAGGGTCAGAGGGTGCAGGTGAATTCTGACAGAGTCTGAGGGTCAGAGGGTGCAGGTGAATTCTGACAGAGTCTGAGGGTCAGAGGGTGGAGGTGAATTCTGACAGAGTCTGAGGGTCAGAGGGTGCAGGTGAATTCTGACAGAGTCTGAGGGTCAGAGGGTGGAGGTGAATTCTGAGAGTCTGAGGGTCAGAGGGTGGAGGTGAATTCTGAGAGTCTGAGGGTCAGAGGGTGGAGGTGAGTTCTGACAGAGTCTGAGGGTCAGAGGGTGGAGGTGAATTCTGACAGAGTCTGAGGGTCAGAGGGTGGAGGTGAATTCTGACAGAGTCTGAGGGTCAGAGGGTGGAGGTGAATTCTGACAGAGTCTGAGGGTCAGAGGGTGCAGGTGAATTCTGACAGAGTCTGAGGGTCAGAGGGTGGAGGTGAATTCTGACAGAGTCTGAGGGTCAGAGGGTGGAGGTGAATTCTGACAGAGTCTGAGGGTCAGAGGGTGCAGGTGAATTCTGAGAGTCTGAGGGTCAGAGGGTGCAGGTGAATTCTGAGAGTCTGAGGGTCAGAGGGTGCAGGTGAATTCTGAGAGTCTGAGGGTCAGAGGGTGCAGGTGAATTCTGACAGAGTCTGAGGGTCAGAGGGTGGAGGTGAATTCTGACAGAGTCTGAGGGTCAGAGGGTGCAGGTGAATTCTGACAGAGTCTGAGGGTCAGAGGGTGCAGGTGAATTCTGACAGAGTCTGAGGGTCAGAGGGTGGAGGTGAATTCTGACAGAGTCTGAGGGTCAGAGGGTGCAGGTGAATTCTGACAGAGTCTGAGGGTCAGAGGGTGGAGGTGAATTCTGACAGAGTCTGAGGGTCAGAGGGTGGAGGTGAATTCTGACCGAGTCTGAGGGTCAGAGGGTGCAGGTGAATTCTGAGAGTCTGAGGGTCAGAGGGTGCAGGTGAATTCTGACAGAGTCTGAGGGTCAGAGGGTGGAGGTGAATTCTGACAGAGTCTGAGGGTCAGAGGGTGGAGGTGAATTCTGAGAGTCTGAGGGTCAGAGGGTGGAGGTGAATTCTGAGAGTCTGAGGGTCAGAGGGTGGAGGTGAATTCTGAGAGTCTGAGGGTCAGAGGGTGGAGGTGAATTCTGACAGAGTCTGAGGGTCAGAGGGTGGAGGTGAATTCTGAGAGTCTGAGGGTCAGAGGGTGGAGGTGAATTCTGACAGAGTCTGAGGGTCAGAGGGTGCAGGTGAATTCTGACAGAGTCTGAGGGTCAGAGGGTGGAGGTGAATTCTGACAGAGTCTGAGGGTCAGAGGGTGGAGGTGAATTCTGACAGAGTCTGAGGGTCAGAGGGTGGAGGTGAATTCTGACAGAGTCTGAGGGTCAGAGGGTGGAGGTGAATTCTGACAGAGTCTGAGGGTCAGAGGGTGGAGGTGAATTCTGACAGAGTCTGAGGGTCAGAGGGTGGAGGTGAATTCTGACAGAGTCTGAGGGTCAGAGGGTGCAGGTGAATTCTGACAGAGTCTGAGGGTCAGAGGGTGGAGGTGAATTCTGACAGAGTCTGAGGGTCAGAGGGTGGAGGTGAATTCTGACAGAGTCTGAGGGTCAGAGGGTGGAGGTGAATTCTGAGAGTCTGAGGGTCAAAGGGTGGAGGTGAATTCTGACAGAGTCTGAGGGTCAGAGGGTGGAGGTGAATTCTGAGAGTCTGAGGGTCAGAGGGTGCAGGTGAATTCTGACAGAGTCTGAGGGTCAGAGGGTGCAGGTGAATTCTGACAGAGTCTGAGGGTCAGAGGGTGCAGGTGAATTCTGAGAGTCTGAGGGTCAAAGGGTGGAGGTGAATTCTGACAGAGTCTGAGGGTCAGAGGGTGGAGGTGAATTCTGAGAGTCTGAGGGTCAGAGGGTGGAGGTGAATTCTGACAGAGTCTGAGGGTCAGAGGGTGGAGGTGAATTCTGAGAGTCTGAGGGTGAGAGGGTGGAGGTGAATTCTGACAGAGTCTGAGGGTCAGAGGGTGGAGGTGAATTCTGACAGAGTCTGAGGGTCAGAGGGTGCAGGTGAATTCTGACAGAGTCTGAGGGTCAGAGGGTGGAGGTGAATTCTGAGAGTCTGAGGGTCAGAGGGTGGAGGTGAATTCTGACAGAGTCTGAGGGTCAGAGGGTGGAGGTGAATTCTGACAGAGTCTGAGGGTCAGAGGGTGCAGGTGAATTCTGACAGAGTCTGAGGGTCAGAGGGTGCAGGTGAATTCTGACAGAGTCTGAGGGTCAGAGGGTGCAGGTGAATTCTGACAGAGTCTGAGGGTCAGAGGGTGCAGGTGAATTCTGACAGAGTCTGAGGGTCAGAGGGTGGAGGTGAATTCTGACAGAGTCTGAGGGTCAGAGGGTGCAGGTGAATTCTGACAGAGTCTGAGGGTCAGAGGGTGCAGGTGAATTCTGACAGAGTCTGAGGGTCAGAGGGTGGAGGTGAATTCTGAGAGTCTGAGGGTCAGAGGGTGGAGGTGAATTCTGACAGAGTCTGAGGGTCAGAGGGTGGAGGTGAATTCTGACAGAGTCTGAGGGTCAGAGGGTGGAGGTGAATTCTGACAGAGTCTGAGGGTCAGAGGGTGCAGGTGAATTCTGAGAGTCTGAGGGTCAGAGGGTAGAGGTGAATTCTGAGAGTCTGAGGGTCAGAGGGTGGAGGTGAATTCTGACCGAGTCTGAGGGTCAGAGGGCACGGTCTGTGGGAAGAGAGCAGTTGGAGGAGGGCCTCCTTGAGGAACCAGCGGGGACCCAGGGGGGGAGAAGAGGGAGGCCTGGAGTCAGCCCCGCCCTGTAACTGTCTCTGATTTCCCAGAATCTCTGCTGCTCAGGAAAGTCCCAGCTCCCACAGCACCTCCCTCAGTGTCGGGAACGGAGGATGCGGAACCGGGATGCCTGCCCCCTCCTTTCCCCCTGATTCCCTGTGCCCCAGGAGGGGAGGACTAGGGTCTCCCCTCTCTGGGCCTTGAACTGTGGAGGCCCCCTGCTGGCAGGGGCTGCCCCTGGATGAGTCCCAGAAACCTCCCAGAGGAGGCCCAGTGTCTAACCACTTTCCCTCGTTCAGACGGTCTTTTGTACCTGCTCAAATGGCCTCTTTCCACCCACTGCCTCTTTCCCCTTGTCCTGCTCCCACCTCCCCGCCCCCCCGGGGAAGGAAGGACCAAGACTAC
Source organism: Antrozous pallidus (assembly GCA_027563665.1). Classification (NCBI taxonomy): domain Eukaryota; kingdom Metazoa; phylum Chordata; class Mammalia; order Chiroptera; family Vespertilionidae; genus Antrozous; species Antrozous pallidus. Next base: position 16,448,893 of record CM050525.1, read on the forward strand.
CTGTTCAAGGTCCCACGAGGGAAATGAAGTCCCAGCTAGAAGGTTGTGGGCCTGGGGCAGCTTTCTTGCTCTCGGGCCTCAGTTTCCCCGAGGAGAGGGGAGGGCTTGTCCTTGTCCTGCTTTGCTTCCAGCTGAGACTTGGGTGTAAGTCCTATCTCTTGCTTTCATTAGCTTAGTGATTTAACCTGATAGAGTCTCAACTATCCATAAAACATCTTTTTTTCAAAAAACATATCTTATTAATCTTTTACAGAGAGGAAGGGAGAGGGAGAGAGAGCTAGAAACATTGATGAGAGAGAAACATCAATCAGCTGCTTCCTGCACACCCCCTACTGGGGATGTGCCCACAACCAAGGTGCATGCCCTTGACCGGAATTACACCTGAGACCCTTGAGTCCGTACACTGAGCCATACTGGTTAGGGCCACAAAATATCTTGATGTATAAAACAGACTCCATCAAGAAAAGAATGCTCCTATCCTACAGGGCCTGAGGGATAGAAAGTGCTGGATTCAATGTAGCTGCATTTGTTGTTATTGTTCCTCTGATAGCCATAGGAATAATAATAGTTATTATCATTAGCATCAGTCAACCCAAATTTTCAACAGCAGGACTCATTTCATTGAGGAAATTAGCATTCAGCCTGGTGGCTTCAGAGACATGGGTTTGAATCCTGGCTCTGCCATGTGTTGGCTGTGTGGCCTTGGAGAGGCGGCTTTCCCTCTCTGTGCCTTTGTAGGGACTATGGTTGGGGATGATGACAGCTCCTGCCTTGCAGGGAGGCGGAGCAGATGCAGAGAGCAGGTGCCGGTGTGCAGAGTGAAGGAATGAATGACAGCCTTTCCCGTCTCCACAATGCTTGCCTCAACCCATCAGGCCAGGCCTTCCTTGTCTCCCTTTTCCACCCAGAGATGAGATAAGATGACCCATTCACTCTGCGCCCAGCTCCCACTAGGAATTGGCCCACTTAATCCTCTTGAGAAGCTTATGAGGAAAATTCATCCAAAATCCCCACTTGACAGAGAAGGAGACAGCGAGAGGAATGAGGTCAGTGCCTGGGGTCAGGCTGTGAGGGCCAAGATGGCAAGCCAGGGCTCTGGGATCCCGGCACCCGGCTGCTGCACCCGCTGACCGGGAGATGCGGTCATTAGTCCCAGAGACCACAGGCCTTCCCTCCCAGCTCAGTTCTAGACCTTATTTCCTGGGAAGCAATGGTTTCCGGGGAAACAGGCCCAGAGCGGCCCAGGCCTGTGCCCAGGAGCACCTGTGAGGAGGAGCATGGCCCACACGCCCAGGCGCAGGGCGGGGGAGCAGAGATGGCGCGGGGCAGCGGGGGGGACGGGGTGAGACTTCAGAGGGGCTCAGGGAGAGCAAGTCAATGTCACAGACAGGAAGGCAGGTACAGTGAGCCCCGATGAGGAGCGACTAGTTCAAGGTCACACAGCCTCCCATCTGGGCTCTGGGTGGGAAGACCAGTCTGGGTCTGCAGACAACTCGCTCCCCAAGGATGCCCCCACCCCACCCCCAGGGTGAGAGCAGACCAGCTTCCTAGAGCCTGGCTTGTGCCTGCTGGTTCCTCCCCACCCTGGGGCCTTGGCAGCTGCTGGTACCAAGCAGGATCAGCCCACTTGGGGACGAGGCCAACACTTAATCTTCCCCTTTCTCCTTCTTGCTGGGTCTGCACGCACAACGCTGAGTCAGAGGATTGCAACATCCTGGTTTGAGACTGGACACCCTGTCCCCACCCCCATAGGCTGCATGATCAATCAGGGCTGACACAGCGGGAGGGGGTGTCCGGGAAGGTCAGGGTAGGGCAGAGGGTCCCAGCAAGGTGATGGTGGACAGCCAGGCAGTACAAAGCTGGTCTCAGGGTCCTCATGTGTAACTGGGGTTCACTGTCTAATCATGTGGGTTTGAGTCCCAGCTCTGCCACTTACCAGCTTTGTGACCCTGGTTGGGGGGCGGAGGGGGACTTACCATCTCTGGGCCTCAGTTTACTTGTCTATAAAACAGGAGCAAAAATAATGCACGCCTCACGAGTCAGATGAGTTACACACACACACACACACACACACACACACACACACACACGTTGGCACAAGCCGGCACAGGGTAAGTGCTGAGGAAATGGAAGCGATTTTTTCTAACCGATTGCTGTCTATACAATGAAAATCAGTGGTGGTAACTGTAAGGTCTGGGGCTGGGAAGATAGAGACTTCCCCCATCCCATCCACTGAGTTGAACAATAGCGGCCCCCAAGGACATCCCAGAGCTGTGCTGACATCCTGCTGGACAATGAACGACCACCCGGACTTATCAAGGAGGGCCAGGTTGCAGTTGTACGAATTTCCCGCTCATAAATCACCTGCCACAAACTCCCTCGGATAAACCTGATTGTTCCCACAGCAGCATAAAAGAAACCCTGCCAGGCCCCCCGCCCGCGTTTTTGGACTGGGGGACAGTAACAAGAGGTGCCTTGATGCTGCATCCACGGTGCTGGAGGGACCTGACGCTGGGTTCCGAGGTGTGCTGGGTCTGGGTCTCGCGCCGTTTCGCGTGCTGAGCCCCCGGTTTTTAACATAGAGATGACAGTGACAACCGCTGAGGCACGCTGCTTAGACCCCCTTCAAGAAAAGACTTGTGGCCCCGCTGCCAGTCTTGGGGATCCCAACAGGCTCCCACAGTTGGCTCCCTCAAGGTCCGCTTCAGCTTGCCAGTCGGGGACACGGTTCCCTGGCAGCCTCTGGCCGCGGACTGAATAGACAGGGTGGGAAGCGCTGGCCCTTCTGCCCACTGTGGAATTCCTCTAATGGGCTCTTGGCTTTGGGGCTCCCCCTTGAGCTGGCAGCCTGGCCTGATGGGGGGAGGTGAGCAGGAATCTGCAGGGTGAGCAGGCCCGGCTCCGTGAGGCCCCGGTCCCTGTTCACCCCTTCCTTTCTCCCACGCTGCCTCTCCGCCCACCTACGCTCCGCTTTCTGGAGCCCTGACCCGGGACAAAGGCCGATGGTGCCAGACGACCTAAGGGTGAGCGTGGGCTCCGCCTCAGTGGCTTAGGCTCGGCATCTGACCTCTCTGGGCCTCAGTTTCCCCTTCTGAGCCAAGAAAGTAATAACACGAGGGCTGAGAGGACCCAGTGAGTCAGCAAGAAACCCTCTGGCACGGCGGCCTGGCACAGACACTGGGGTCTACCTTCCACTCCGCCAGGGTGCACCTGTGAGGTGGGCGCTGGGAGGTCAGGCTCCGACACCACCGCCAGGGAGGGTCACCATGGCGACTGCCATGGGGGAGGGCTGTGAGCTGGCATCTGCAGGGTGGGCCTGTGTGCGCCCCTGAGGCCCTGGTCCTGGGCTGAGAAACGGAGGGGACTCCCAGGGCTGGGACACGGTGGTGTCCCAGAGAAGTTCCCCGATTCTAGGATGCACCTCGGAGGTGAGGAGGGGAGCCCCTGGTGCTGGTTCAGTCAGCAGCGAGGAGGGGGGACGTGGCAACAGAAAGCTGCCTCCCTCAGCAGACCAGAGCTTCGCCAGGGCCCGAGGGGGCCGCCGCCCGCAGACTCAGAGGGCCCTGGGTGGGGAGGGGCACGGTCCCACCAGCGCGGAGTTCCTTGCGGGTTTGAATGGCGTTCCTCCCCCATCGGAGCAGATCCTCCCGAGGAGGGCGGGTCTTGTCCACAGTCCAGGTGTTTCTAACCAGGCGCTGCCCTTCCCGCTGGGCTCGCAGCTCGGAACTCCCCCGGCGGCCGGGGCGGCGGGCAGGCCTCTCACAGCCAGGAGTTCCCTGCCGGCGAGGCAGGTGCTTCCCTCAGCGCCTGGACGGCGGTTCTCACCCCAGGGGTGCTGGGCTGAGTTTTAGGCTGGAGCAGAGCTTCCTGGAGATGTCGGGCTGCTGCCCCCATGGCGTTCAGGCTCCCGGGGAGTCTGGGCCGGCCTCCTCGTCGGGCCAGCTCGCTGAGCTGTGGAGCTTGAGTCAGTCTCACACGGGCACCTGAGCGTGAGATGATCTTGTTCCCAACAGTGAAGTGTGAGCTGAGAATTACCCTTCACGAACCTTCAGTTGGGAAAGTATGCCACCTCCCTCAGCCCACCACCCCCTGAGATGGATGGGGCAAGCCCCCCTCAGCCCACCACCCCCTGAGATGGATGGGGCAAGCCCCCCTCAGCCCACCACCCCCTGAGATGGATGGGGCAAGCCCCCCTCAGCCCACCACCTCCTGAGATGGATGGGGCAAGCCCCCCTCAGCCCACCACCCCCTGAGATGGATGGGGCAAGCCCCCCTTCAGCCCATCACCCCCTGAGATGGATGGGGCAAGCCCTCCCTCAGCCTCACTGCCCCCTGAGATGGATGGGACAAGCCCCCCTCAGCCTCACTGCCCCCTGAGATGGATGGGCAAGCCCCCCTCAGCCTCACTGCCCCCTGAGATGGATGGGGCAAGCCCTCCCTCAGCCCACCACCCCCTGAGATGGATGGGGCAAGCCCCCCTCAGCCCACCACCTCCTGAGATGGATGGGGCAAGCCCCCCTCAACCCATCACCCCCTGAGATGGATGGGGCAAGCCTCCCCAGGGACCCAGAGCTGGGAGCCCATCCCGGTGGAGGGACAGCACCTTGCCTGAAAAGCCAGTCTCTTCCCTGGAAGTGTGGGCCGCCCCAGCCCTGGGCCACAAGCTCCACGCGGCCACCAGAGGCTAGAAATGCTGATGCAAAAGTCCCCCAGGCTCCTGGGAAAGCTGAGGCCACACCAGGGCCTTCCTCATTTGAGCCTGGGCCACAAGGACTCACCGCCCGTGCCCAACCGCTGTCCCCGGGGCCATCCCTGCCTGCGGCACCTGTGCACAAGGGCGAGGCCGGCAGGCTGTCTCCACTACCCCATAGCTTGGCCTCGGGCTGAAAATGGCGCGACCCCCACACCGCCACCTCCTGTCTGTGCCGCCCTGGGCAGGCTCCATTTGCACCCCTGAAAGCGGAATGGGGGGGTGAGGAGAGGGCTGGCACCATGGGTGAATCTGTGCCCACGGCCGGGTTCGGGCTGGCTGGGGGGAGAGGGGACCTGGCAGCTCTCAGGCTATGCCTGCGGGAGGGGCGGCGGCGGGCATTAGCCGCCTCTGACCTGTCCCTGTGGCTCCTGTGGTCGGAGTCACAGCACATTTCTCACTTCTGGGAAACTCACATTGTAGTGTGTGTTTCAGATCCCGGTTCTCTCCTCGGTTCCCGCCGCTCCCCTGGCCCGCCCCCCGGAGAGCCGCCGTCTGGGGAACAGAGATGGGGAACCAGGGGGTGAAAAATACATTTTTAAAAACTGTATTCTGTTGAGATTTCACAGAGAGGAAGGGAGAGGGAGAGAGAGCTAGAAACATCGACGAGAAAGAAACATCCATCAGCTGCCTCCTGCATACCCCCCACTGGGGATGTGCCCGCAGCCAAGATACATGCCCTTGACCGGAATCGAACCCGGGACCCCCGAGCCTGCAGGCCGACGCTCCATCCACGGAGCCACACCAGTCAGGGCGAAAAACACATTTAAAAACTATGAGAAAACCCCTATGAGATACGATGTGGAGGATCGCATGAAATATAACGTCCTGTTTCACAAACTCTTGTCAGAGCAGCAGAGCACTGCCAGTGCCTCAGGAGCCCCTCCCCTGCTTTCTCTTCTTTTCTTTTCTTAAATGAATGCTCCATTCTAAAAAATACATGTGTATTGACTTCAGACAGCAGGGGAGAGGGAGAGAGAGAAACATCAATGACGAGAGGGAAGCGCTGACCAGCTGCCTCCTGCACGCCCCGCACTAGGAGGGAGCCCGCACCCCCAGGCATGTGCCCTGGACCAGAATCGAACTGGGACCCTTCAGTCCGCAGGCTGACGCTGTCCCCTGAGCCAAACCCGCCAGGGCTTCGATGCCTTTTGAAAAATACTCTCTACCTATGAAGACACACCTGACCTCTACAATTTTGAGTTTCCATTGCTGTAGGCCGGCGGTTCTCGCCGCGACCCTTCAATACCGCTCTCCTTGCCGTGGCGACCCCCAACCATAACATTATTTTCGTTGCTACTTCATACCTGCAATTTTGCTACTGCTATGAATCGTCATGTAAACATCTGTGTTTTCCGATGGTCTGAGGGGAGGGACCCTGCTAGCGGTTCTCAGCCTGTGGGGCGCCACGCGGCGTGAGGAGCTGTACTGAAGGGTCTCGGCACCAGAAAGGCTGAGAGCCACCGCTACGGACTGTTCTCCCGTCCGGAGGGCCACAGTGCGCGAAGCCGCTCTCCGTCGACAGGCGTGCGAGCGGTTTTCCGTCTGAGTCTCTTGAACAATCTGGGGCATCCCTCCGCAGGTGCCGTGAGCTCGGGCTTTCGGCATCACCGGGCACAGGGTGTGTGCGTGTCCAACTGCAGAGGGCGTGGCCGGTTTCCCCATGTGGTCGCACCAATTTTCACTCCCATCGCCAGGGTTTGCTGTGAGTTCTATTTGCCTCACATTTTTGCCAGTCTTCCCCCCCCCCTTTCTTATTTAGGAGAAATGTTTTTTATTGTTTTAGAGAGAGAGGAAGGGAAATGGTGAGAGAGAGAGAAATGTCCATCGGCTGCCTTCCCCGAAACCCCTACTGGGGACTGAGCCCAAAACCTGGACATATCCACTGACCGGGAATCGAATCTGTGACCTTTGAGAGCTCAACCAACTGAACAGGGCTGGGCCAGATATTTTTTAAAAATATATTTTATTGATTTTTCACAGAGAGGAAGGTAGAGGAATAGAAAGTCAGAAACATCGATGAGAGAGAAACATCGATCAGCTGCCTCTTGCACACCTCCCGCTGGGGATGTGCCCGCAGCCAAGGTACATGCCCTTGACCGGAATCGAACCTGGGACCCTTCAGTCTGCAGGCTGACGCTCTATCCACTGAGCCAAACCGGCAGCTGGCCAGATTTTTAAACAGGAACCATCCTGGCCTGAATCTCGTGAAGCTCATGGCGGTTCTAATTGGCAATTCCTGGCTCAAGAATGAGGCTGAGCATTTTCCCCTGGATCCATTGTCCGCTGGAATCTAAGTGTAACAAAGTCTTTAGGACAAAATATTCTAGGATCTCAGACTCCTAGAGGCAACGAATTCTAGAGTCCCGGATCTTTGGAGACGAGACATTCCAGAACCTCGTGCTCAGTTTCCACATTTGTGTCATGGGAATAATACGAGCCTCAATCTCAGAGGGCTGGGGGGAGAGGGGACCTGGCAGCTCTCAGGGGATTAAATTAAGTGAGTGATTCGATCACATTTACAACCCAGCCTGGCCCACAGTGAATGCTCAGTAAACTTGGTTTTCCCTAAGGCAGGGATTTCATCCATTAAAAAAAAATATTTTATTGATTTTTTACAGAGAGGAAGGGAGAGGGATAGAAAGTTAGAAACATCGATGAAAGAGAAACATCCATCAGCTGCCTCCTGCACACCCCCCACTGGGGATGTGGCTGTAACCAAAGTACATGCCCTTGACCGGAATCGAAACTGGGACCTTTCAGTCCGCAGGCTGATGCTCCAGCTACTGAGCTAAACTGACGAGGGCCATTTTGCTCTTTTCTGTACGCTTAGCACCTAACACAGGATAAAGGCTCAATAAATATTTACTGAATGAATGAGTCCTGGAGCCAAAGATTCAAAGGATCAAAGTAGCTTGCAATTAAAGAACTTTAGAAGCAAAGACGAACAGAATTTAAGAAGTGAAGATCGGCCTTTGCTGGTTTGGGTCAGTGGAGAGAGTGTCGGCCTGGAGACTGAAGGGTCCCTGGTTCAATTCCGGTCAAGGGCACATGCCTGGGTTGTGGGCTCAATCCCAGTAGGGGGCACTCAGGAGGCAGCCGGTCAATGATTCTGTCTCATCATTGATGTTTTTCTCTCTCTTTTCTTCTCCCTTCCTCTCTGAAGTAAATAAAAATATATTTAAAAAAGAAAGAAATGGTGATTGATCAGGTCTGAGAGTCTTAGGAACTGAAGAATAATAAAAAGGTATCCTCAGCAAACCTAAGACTCACTTAAAATTGTAGAAACGAGGAAGCTCCCCTGGGTCGGAAGGGTCTGGCAGGGCTGAGGAGACAAGGCCGCTGTCTTCCCATCCTCGCCCCGCTGGCTCCTCCCAGCTTGTCCTTCCTTCCACGTGGGTGGGTTCTGAGGAGCCGGAGAAAGTGAGCGGGAGGAAGTCCCGGCTCCTGCCACGGGGCCCTGCACCAGGCACCGCCTCCCCCTGCCTTATCACAGGGCTCTGCCCCCACCACAGCCCTGCTTTTAGAAGCACCTCTTTCCCACTCCAGCGCTCCCCCTCCCCCACCTCATCCCCCGTCCTTTAATTTCAGCCTCAAAAACAAGCCTCTTTCTCTGAGATCCAAACCAGGGCACACACAGTACGCGTTCAATAAGGGTCTCAGCTCTGACAGCCTCTCCTCCAGGAGCCCTCCCTGATTTCTCAGGGTAGGCATGGCCAGGTGTCCCCTCTGGGTTTCCCAACCATTCTGGGGTGTCGCTATCCGGGGGCGGCCCAGGCTCCCCTGTGTGTACCCTGTGAGGGCAGGCCGTGGGTTGTGATCACCGCGTATAACCAGACACCATCCCATACAGCTCAGACCCCGGGGAACGGGTCTGCAGGCCCATCTCTGACTTTTGAAAAGGGTTTTGCTTACAATGCTCTGAATGGCGCCCCCTGATGCCATCCCTCTGGGACGCAGCGATGGCTCTACTTGCTTTTCTAGGTCAACAAAGGAGTGCCGGGCGGTGCACAGGGACTCGGGGAGGCCCGACAGGCCCAGCCAGAACCTGCCCTTTCGAGGCAGAGCCATTGTCACAGCTCAGGGCTCTGTCACCAGCTCCACCCGAAGGCTCTTAAAGCACCGCTGTCTTGTCTGTTCCTGGGCACCCACCGCGGGACCGAGACCTCAGCACCACCATGGCTGTGCGTCCCCTCCCCTCCCATCTCCCTCCTCTTCATTCAAGACACAGAGAGCTCAGGGGCTTTGTCTAAGGTCACACAGCCAGGGAAGGGCAAGGGGAAATACAATTTTAAAAATCAACCGTATGGAGGCAAAGTGAATGTACAATAAGACACACCCATTTTAAGTGTGCCCTTTGGATGAGTCCTCGTAAAAATGTAGTCATATAATCCTATCACTCTCTAGATAGACAGCATTTCCACCTTCCCACATTGCCCTGTGCCCTTTGTAGTCAAACTCTTACCCAGTTCCTTGAAGCCACTGACCTGTGTGTGTTGCTGTTGTTTTTTAATTAAGAAAAAAATGCATTGATTTGCCAGCTAGCGGGGCTCAGTGGTTGGGTGCCAACCTATGAACCGGGCCCAGGGCACATGCCTGCTCTGCAGCTCAGTCCCCGGTGGGGGGCGTGCAGGAGGCAGCCAACCAATGATTCTCTCATCATTGATGTTTCTCTCTCTCCCTCACCCTTTATCTCTGAAACCAATGAAAATATTTTTTTAAAAATTGTAATAATTTGAGGAACATTGACCTGCTACTTACGGCACGTACTCATGCATTCATTGGTTGACCCCTGTATGACCCCAATCAGCCAGTGATTGAACCTGCAACCCTGGCATATTAGAACGAGGTTCCAACCAACCTAGCGAGGGCTGATCTTTTTTTTAAAAAAAATCTCTATAATTCCCCCCTACCCCCCCCCCCCCCAAGCATCATAGAAACGGGATGATACAGTATGTGGCCTAGGAAAAATCATTCAACCCAGGGCTTTCTCTTCTTTCCCCAAAATATTTTTTTAAAAAAGTCATTCAAAACAAAACAAAAACACCCTCACAGGAGGAACGTTCTCTCTTTTCCGGGCTGCACCGTGGCTGTGACGCGTGTACCACCCCCAGCATCCAAACGGACATGATTTTCATCGCTCCCCAAATACCCTCCCTCCCCCCGCCATACCCTCCCCGCCGCGGTCCCTGCAACCGCCAATCTGCGTCCCGCCCGCGGTGGGTGGCTTTCCCCAGTGTCTCAGCAGTGGAATAACATGGTCTTTTGATTCGGGTCTTGCCCTCAGCGGCAGGCGCCCGAGACCCGTCCACGCCGTCGTGGGAGCTGCGGCTGGTGGCTCGTCATGGCTACGCAGCGTCCCCCGTGACAGGGGACACCGGTCGCTCCTCCGTCTGCCAGGTGGAAAACACGTGGCTGTGGCCAGTTGCTGGCACCTGTGCACAGAGCTGCTACCCACAAGCTCGGACTTGCTTTTGTGTGACCGGAGGCCAGGCCTGCGATCGCCTGTTTAAGTTCCGGGGAAACTGGCAGATGTTTGCCGAGGCGGCGACTCCGGTTTGCGTTCCCACCGGCAGCCTGTGGTTGCAAAGGTCAGTAAGACAGGCCTGAGCTCCTGGCCATGGAGCCACACCGCTCCTGGGGGGGGGGGGGGGGGGGAATAAAAAAGACCGCGACAAAAGCTCTCTCCACCTTGGTCACCACGCACGCAGCTGCTTAAGAAAAGGAAGAAGGAAAGAAAGAAAAGAAAAGAAAAAAGAGCGGGCTCTGGCCTGGTGGCTTTGTTGGCTGGCATGTCATCCTTACACCAAAGGCTCCAGGCTGATTCCCAGTCAGGGCTCACTCCTCAGTTGTGGGCTCTATCTCCAGTGGGGGCGTGTCATCACTGGTGTTTCCATCTCTTTCTCTCCTTTCTTTTCTCTGAGATCAATAAAAGCACTTTTTTTTAAAAGGGGGACCCCCCATTCTCAGGTGAGGGTTAAAAAAAAAAGAATGAGGGAGGACTTTCTGGGCTGACAGTGTGATCTCCAAGATACAGGGCTGGGGGAAACACAGAACAGGATAAGAGGGTGACACTGACATAAAGGGGGGGGGGAAGAGAAATGTTGTGCACACTTTCTCGTTCCAGCGTAGGCTGCTTCTAGAATAAAACACGAGAGCGAAACTGGGAGGTGGGGGCAGGCCTGGGAGGAGATGAGCAGAGGGCCGTGGTGGGTCCACTTTCACTGCCATCTCGTGCTTTTTGGATTTGGAAACTTGTGAAGGTCTGACCTCTTCAAAATAAAGGCCGTTGTCTCTGCCACAGGTGTTCCGGGCCCTGCTCTGGGCTGGGGAAGTCGGAGCGCGGCTCCAGAGACAGGCTGCCCTCGAGAGGAAAACAGAGACGGGGAGAGGAAAGCCAGCGAGGGAAGGGGAGGAGCGTGCAGAGTGGTTTAAAACCTGTAAAAAAATCCGGTCCAGCCGGTGGATTCCACTGATAAGAGTGACTGAGTAGCAACCTATGAACCAGGAGGTCATGGTTCAATTCCAGGTCAGGGCGCCTGCCCAGGTTGTGGGCTCCATCTCCAATGTGGGGCGTGCAGGAGGCGGCCAGTGGATGATGCTCTTTCATCGTTGATGTTTCTATCTTTCTCTTCCTCTCTGAAAACAATAAAAAAATATTTTAAAAAAAATTCGTGGCCAAGGGAAGCCCCTCAGGAGTGACACTGGGGCAGCGATGTGAAGGGGGAGCGAGAAGCCAGGCAGACACCCGGGGAAGAGTGTCTAGGCTGCGGGAACAGCATGTGCAAAGGCCCTGAGGTGGTTTGTACTGGCTGCTTGAGGCCAACACGGTTGGAGCAGTGAATAAGCAGGAGATGGGGGAGGCAGGCGTGTGTGGAGGAGATGGTTTGGGGCTCAGGGGCCAACAGGGACTTTGGCGTTTGCTCAGAAGGAGTGGGGAGCCGTGGAGGGCTCTGAATAGGGGTGGGCCATGATCTGCTTGTTTTAGCAGGTCCTTGACTGCATGTGAGGGCAGGACAGAGGCCGGGAGCCCAGTGGAGGAGAGAACCACCTGGCCTAGGACAGTGGTCAGATATCAACAGGACAACGACTGAAATTTCTTCTGAGAGCCAAATTTTTTAAAAAAAATATATTTTATTGATTTTTTACAGAGAGAAAGGGAGAGGGATAGAAAGTCAGAAACATCGATGAGAGAGAGACATCGATCAGCTGCCTCCTGCACGCCCCCTACTGGGGATGTGCCCGCAGCCAAGGTACATGCCCTTGATAGGAATTGAACCTGGGACCCCGCAGTCCGCAGTCCGACGCTCTATCCACTGAGCCAAACCGGTCTCGGCTGAGAGCCAAATTTTTTAAACGTAAACTTCTTCTAACACCACTTCTTCAAAACAGACTCGCCCAGGCCGTGGTATTTTGTGGAAGAGCCACACTCAAGGGGCCAAAGAGCCGCATGTGGCTCTCGAGCCGCAGTTTACGGGCCACGGGTCTAGGCCGTAGGAGATGCGATGGTGGGGAGCTGAGGAGCGCCTGAACCCAGAGGTGGTGTTGAAAGTGGGCGCTCCAATAGGTCTTGCTTCTACCCGTGGGAGGGGGGGCAGAGGCTCAGGGAACTGGGAGAGGGGCCAGGAGAGGCCCGGCCTGGTCTGTGAAGACCGGGCCGACGGCGCTGGGCCCCAAGCAGGCGAGGACGTGTTTGCAGGAGGAGAGCACAGGATCTGCTAGCCCCGTGGTCGGCAAACCGCGGCTCGCGAGCCGCATGCGGCTCTTTGGCCCCTTGAGTGTGGCTCTTCCACCAAATACCACGGCCTGGGAGAGTCTATTTTGAAGAAGTGGCGTTAGAAGAAGTTTATGTTTAAAAAATTTGGCTCTCCAAAGAAATTCCAATCGTTGTCCTGTTGATATTTGGCTCTGTTGACTAATGAGTTTGCCGACCGCTGTGCTAGAGAAACAGAAAGGATGGTGGAGACAAGCATGGCCAGGCCGCACAGACCCCCCCCACCCCCCGCCTGTGGCTGTGAGGCAGGCTGTGGGCTTTCTTCTGAAGGGGGGGCCCAGGGGGTACTGGGGGGCACCGGGGGCCATAGCAGGTTCTGAGCAGGTGTCAGGGTTGAGTTTTGTTTTTTGTTTAATATATTTTTATTGATTTCAGAGAGGAAAGGAGAAGGGGCGAGAGAGGGAAACAATCAATGATGAGAGAGCCTCCTGCACGCCCCACCCTGGGAATCGAGCCCACAACCTGGGCATGTGTCCCGACCCGGGAATGGAACCGTGGCCCCCTGGCCCATGGGCTCACACTCACGCTCTGCCAGCCGGGACCCCTCTGCCCGTGCAGGGAGACCCGCAGCCCGGCACGGGAAGCCAGGCAGTGTCAGAGAGAGAGGAGGCAGCCCCGGGGAGGGAGATGGCGGGGTCCATGCTGACTTCAGAGGCCACTGCCCACGGGTTCTCCAGCATGGACCCAGCGGGTGCTCACAACCACTCAGCGGAGCACCCCGCTCCGCAGCTGAGGGGTCTGAAGCCGGGAGAGGAGGCCGGGTCCCAGGCCCTGGGCCCCAGTCAGGAACTGAAGCTGAGAGATTCGAACCCACACCCGCCCTTTCACTGCCAGGAAGGGATATGGGCCCTGCCCATCCCTCACCCCCAACCAGAGGGCTTGACCTCCTGGGAGTCCCCGGGCGGGTAAGGCCGCCACACCTCGCTCCCCCCCCACCCGGAGCCCCGAGCCCAGCGAGGACTTTAACCCCCGCCGCCGCAGCAGCAGCACGTAGAGGCCTCGCGCAGAATTCCCCTGCTCCTCGTGCCAGGGGAGTTACCAGGGAGCAGGGCCGGGAGGGGCAGGTGCGGGGGGACAAAGGGAAAAGGGAACATCTCCGTTTGCCAGGGCCATGCCCCCGTCCTCCTCCCTGTCTCAGCGTCCCTCTCGGTAAACCGGGTGAGCCTCCTTCCGTGGACGGAAGAAGGACCTGCAGAGTTTTGTTAGGTTGAAGGGCTACTCCCCGCATCTGACAGGAAGACAGGTTTCCCCAGCGTGATGGGGGAGACAGGGTCCCAGGCTGATGGGGGAGAAGGGAGCTCCTGCCTGATGGGGGAGACAGGGGTCCCAGGCTGATGGGGAAGAAGGGAGCCCCAGGCTGATTGGGGAGAAGGGAGCCCCAGGCTGATGGGGCAGACAGGGAGCCCCAGGCTGATGGGGAAGAAGGGAGCCCCAGGCTGATGGGGGAGAAGGGAGCCCTAGGCTGATGGGGGAGAAGGGAGCCCCAGGCTGTTGGGGCAGACAGGGATCCCAGGCTGATGGGGCAGACAGGGTCCCAGGCTGATGGGGAAGAAGGAAGCCCCAGGCTGATGGGGGAGAAGGGAGCCCCAGGCTGATGGGGGAGAAGGGAGCCCCAGGCTGTTGGGGCAGACAGGGATCCCAGGCTGATGGGGCAGACAGGGGTCCCAGGCTGATGGGGCAGACAGGGTCCCAGGCTGATGGGGGAGAAGGGAGCCCCAGGCTGATGGGGGAGAAGGGAGCCCCAGGCTGTTGGGGCAGACAGGGATCCCAGGCTGATGGGGCAGACAGGGGTCCCAGGCTGATGGGGCAGACAGGGATCCCAGGCTGATGGGGGAGAAGGGAGCCCCAGGCTGATGGGGCAGACAGGGAACCCAGGCTGATGGGGGAGACAGGGTCCCAGGCTGATGGGGCAGACAGGGATCCCAGGCTGATGGGGGAGACAGGGATCCCAGGCTGATGGGGGAGACAGGGTCCCAGGCTGATGGGGGAGACAGGGTCCCAGGCTGATGGGGGAGACAGGGTCCCAGGCTGATGGGGGAGAAGGGAGCTCCTGCCTGATGGGGGAGACAGGGGTCCCAGGCTGATGGGGAAGAAGGGAGCCCCAGGCTGATGGGGGAGAAGGGAGCCCCTGGCTGATGGGGGAGACGGGAGCCCCAGGCTGTTGGGGCAGACAGGGATCCCAGGCTGATGGGGCAGACAGGGGTCCCAGGCTGATGGGGCAGACAGGGATCCCAGGCTGATGGGGGAGAAGGGAGCCCCAGGCTGATGGGGCAGACAGGGATCCCAGGCTGATGGGGGAGACAGGGTCCCAGGCTGATGGGGCAGACAGGGATCCCAGGCTGATGGGGGAGACAGGGTCCCAGGCTGATGGGGGAGACAGGGTCCCAGGCTGATGGGGGAGACAGGATCCCAGGCTGATGGGGCAGACAGGGTCCCAGGCTGATGGGGCAGACAGGGTCCCAGGCTGATAGGGGAGACAGGGATCCCAGGCTGATGGGGGAGACAGGGTCCCAGGCTGATGGGGCAGACAGGGGTCCCAGGCTGATGGGGGAGACAGGGTCCCAGGCTGATGGGGCAGACAGGGTCCCAGGCTGATGGGGGAGACAGGGATCCCAGGCTGATGGGGCAGACAGGGATCCCAGGCTGATGGGGCAGACAGGGTCCCAGGCTGATGGGGGAGACAGGGATCCCAGGCTGATGGGGGAGACAGGGTCCCAGGCTGATGGGGGAGACAGGGTCCCAGGCTGATGGGGGAGACAGGGTCCCAGGCTGATGGGGGAGACAGGGTCCCAGCCTGATGGGGGAGACAGGGTCCCAGGCTGATGGGGCAGACAGGGTCCCAGGCTGATGGGGGAGACAGGGGTCCCAGCTTGATGGGGAGGGACCCCTGGGAGCCCTCACCCAGTCCGATGGGAGAGACAGGATTTCCCAAGTGGGACAGAGAAGATAAGAAGTGCCAGCTCCATGGGTAGAGAGCAAGTCTCCTGTTTGGCTTTCCAGTCTGAGGGGGGAGGCAAGGCTCCTGTCTGAGCTCCTGGGTGACTAGGGATGAAGAACGTGTCCGCTGCAGCCCAGCCCAGCCAGCTCTCTCCTGAGTCCGGAGTTGGAGCCCCTGTTTGTCTGAAACCCCAGCTCCGGAGGGGCAGCGGGGCAGCGGGCACGTGGGGCTGGCTCCTGCGACCCCGGCCCCTTCCGCGCTGCCGCCGGGCTGGTGGTGTTCTGGCTCCACCTAGCGGCCGCTGTGGGCCAGGCCTCCCATCCAGCGCGGGAGGAGAGCTGACCCCCGGAAGACCTGGATGCAAGTCTCCCCCTCACTCCCCCTAAACCCATCTGAGATTCTGTGGCTTCGCTACAGGCAACCTCCATGTGGCCGCAGGGGTCCCCACCCGGGGGTGTGTTTCTGACTTACAGACCTGCCCCTGCCTCCCCTCTGCCCACGGCTTTCCCGCAGCTCCCAGTGGCTGGGAAGGAAGTGCACACACAGGTACAAAGGGCCCCCTGCGACTCCCCCAGCCTCTGTGCCCGCTGTGCAGTGAGCTGTCCTGGAGGAAGTGCTCCTCAGGGCTTACCCTGAGCCCTCTGCACAGGCTGTTCCCGCTGTCTGGAGACCCGTCCCTGTCTCTTCCCCAGCGACGCTTAGTCCTCCTGCAGGCCCAACCTGACTCCCTGGGTCAAGGGGTCAAGGTCACAGTGCTGCGGGCTGTTGTAGTCCCTACTCTATCCCAATAGGGCCTGACACTAACATACTCCACGGATTGTTTGAATGAATGGATGGATGAACATGAATGAATGAACGTCAGGCTAAAGAGTGTGCAAGGGCAGCCACCAGAGAGTTGAATCAGGGAGAGACACGTTCAGAGTTAGAAGCCCCCAAGTTCTCCCTTAATCCCGGGCCTTTGCACTGATTGCTCTCCCAGAAACGTGCACCTGTTAACGCTCACTTATCCTCTCAAGGAGTCCCCTCTTCCAGGGAGCCCTTCCTGACCCCCGGCTGGGTCAGTGTTCCCCTAATCAGCCTCCTGGGCTCCCCATCTCGGCCCTGACCAGTGCTGGTTGCCACTGTCTGTGCTATGGGCTCTGGGGGGACAGGGGCCACCCGCTGCTTTCTCCTCAGCGCTCACAGCAGAGGCATCCTTTGGGCAGGACCTGATTCAAATCCCGACTTGCCCCTTTGAGGGGCGTCTTGGGTGAGCGGAGGCCTCTCCGGCAGCCCCACTTTTCTTGTGTGAAATGTGGAAAGAATCGCCGGTTCCTCTGCAGCTTCCCAGGGCTGGGGGAGGGAGGCTGAGGAGATGAGACCCTGAACTCCTCAGCTGACCACATGCCGGGTGACTTTGGGTAACCCGCTTCCCCTTTTGGGGCCCATCTGGCTGGACAAAGGGGCGGCAGGGCCCCATCCTGCCGTGGGGCTTCCCAGGGCGGGCGGGTCAGGGACAGGCTGAGGGAAGAGGTGTCTGCCGGGCTAGGGGAAAACCAGCCCCGCCAGCTCTCCCCACCATAAAACGGATAACCAGAGGGAAGCAAACAAGGCCGGCTCCGCCCGGCAGGAGGGGAAGTCGGGGGAGAGGATAAGGGGCCCCTTGAGGTGGGTGAAAACCACAGTCCACAACTTGCTGCCAACTCCCATCAGGAGCCGGCCGTGCTGCGGCCTCGGGGGAGGCGGCTCCGCCGGTGCCGGCTCAGCCCACGCCCGAGACCCCTGGCCTCTCAGCGTCCACACCACGTCCAGTCCCTCCGCCAGCGCTGTCGGCTCTGCCTTCAAAATCTCCTCCACCTTCTCGGCCATAACCTGGTCCAGCTGCCATGCCTGCTGCCACCACTGCCGTCCCCGTGCGGCGGCATTCCCTTACGTCTGCTCCCAACAGTCGCTCCCAACATGTGGTCAGAGAGAGACCACATGTGTGGAGTCTGAGAGAGAGCCCCCGGCCTTTGCACATGCGGCTCAGGCTCCCACCTCACCGAGGTGAGAGCAAATGTCTTCCTCATGGCCCACAAGACGGCATGACCCCTGTCCTCAAGTGCCTTCGCCTCCTCCACTCTCCCCCTGCTTCTTCCACGCCAGCCGCACCGGCCTTGAACCTATCTCCTGGACTTTGCAACATTCTGTGCCCTATGTTTGAAATGTTTTCCCTGCTGACTTCCCACCCAGCTCCTCTGATCTTATCTTGGGGTTCGCTGAAGAATGCCCTCCCGACCCCATCCAAGTCCAAATCCCCAGAACCTGCGAATGTTGCCATGTACGGCAAAAGGCACCTTACAGTTGTGATGAAGCTCAGGGTCCTGAGATGGGGAAATGACCCTGCATTCCCTGGGTGGGTCCTACCTGTCATCCCAAGTGTCCTTATAAGAAGGAAGCAGGGGGAGGTTGGACTACAAAGAGAAGGTGATGTGAGGTAGAAGCGGAGATTGCTGTGATGTAGCCACCAGCCAAGGAATGCTGGCAGCCAGTAGAAGATGGAAGAGGCAAGGAACAGAGTTCCCTCTGGAGCTTTCAGAAGCAACCAGCCTGTTCACTCCTTCATTTGAGCCCTGTAAGCCTCATGTTGGACCCCTGACTTCCAGGACTTTAAGAGAATACATTTCTGCTCTTTTAAGTCGGGAAGTGTGTGGCATTTGTTATAGCAGCCACAGGAAGCTAATACAGACCTTAAATTTCGCCCGCTGGCAGGCTGCTTTGGAGTCTCCACCTATACTTCGTGCTCCGTGTTTTCCTCGTAGAACCCATGCTTTTCTGTCAGGGCATCATGCCACTCTGTAATGACTGTCTACTGGCCTCTGGGTGTCCGTCCTCCACGCTGGGCTGTGGGCTCACGAGGCCAGGGACCCAGCCCTGTGGGTCAGTGTGTGCACCCATGACCTTATACAGTACATGCTTAGGGCACACACTTGACAGATATTTCTCATCCGTTTACTTATCAAGTGTTTATGGAGCACCGATTGTCTGGCGCTGTTCTTGGAGCTGGGGGTGCAGGTAGTGATTCAAGCCTCCAAATTCATATGCTGACACGGAGCCCCCAGCGTGCTGCCTGGAGACAGGGTCTCTAGGGTGGTCCGGAGGGTGAGGGCCGGGTCTGGTAGGATGAGGGTCCTTATAAGAAGACACCAGCCGGTTTGGCTCAGGGGGTAGAGCGTCGGCCTGCGGACTGAAGGGTCCTGGGTTCGATTTCAGCCAAGGGCACATACCTAGGTTGTGTGCTTGATCCCCAGTAGGGGGCGTGCAGGAGGCAACCGATCCATGATTCCCTCTCATCATAGATGTCTCTCTCCCCCTCTCTCTTCCTCTCTGAGATCCATAAAATATATATTTAAGAAAAGAAGAGACGCCAGAGAGCGTGCCCTCTCTCTGGCCCTGTGCAGCCTCAGGAAGGGGTGCATGGTGAGAGGGCAGCCACCTGCAGGCCTGGGGTGAGGCCTCAGAGGAAACGTACTTTGCCGGCACTCACAGCCTCTAGCGCCGTGAGAAATACATCTCCGCCGTTTAAGTCACCCTGTCTGTGCTGCTTTGTTATGGCGGCCGGAATGGATGAGACGCTCTCCGACGCTCACCGTGCTCCTGTGGGTCCCTTTGCTGCATTAGGACAGCCCGGTGGTTTTCCGCGAGGCCCTCAGCTCGGCCCACGCTCCTCCCCTGCAGAGGTGGCCCGGCGCCCCTCCCCTCCGCGTGGCTGCACGCAGCGACCCCTCCCAGTGACATGGTCCGTGACTTCTCAGACGAGGCGTAAAGGCACCGCGTCTTCCTCCTCGCCGTCCCACCGGATCACTCACCCCGGGGGGACTCAGCGGCCTGGTCTTGGGGTGCTCCACGGAGAGGTCCATGTGGCAAGGGACTGAGGCTCCTGCCAATGGCCTGGGCGTGGGACAGGAAGTGGGTCCTCCAGCCCCGACTGCGTCCTCCCTGCGCCCTCTCGGGGCGCCCTGAGCCCAGCCGCCCAGCTCAGCCACGCCTGGATTCCTGACGGACCCACAGGGACACAGTGAGCTACAAAGCTGCTGTGTGCTGGGGTAGTGCTGTGCAGTGGTCTGTCTACAAATGATATCACAGCTCATGAATGTGTTTGTTAGCTGGTAGGGCAAGTCTCCTCATCACAGTTCCTCCTCCTCTGTACCAAGCACGCGCTGTGCCCCAGCCACTGACTCAGGTGACAGAAACATCAGCAGCGAACAGAGGAGATGGAATTCCGGCCGCGGGGCTCGGTCTGGCGGAGAAGGCAGGTGATGAAGGCGTGAAGAGAGGAAGCTGTCGAACAGTCACCTGTGCCATCAGCGCTGTGAAGAACACGGCCAGGGATGTGAACAGAAACCGAATGGCGTGATCTAGGGGAAGGACGTTCTTGGCAGAGGGAGAGGCTGGTGCAAAGGCCCTGGGGCAGAGGGTTGGTTTTGTTTCAACAGCCAGGAGGCCAGGAGTAAGAGGAGAAGTGCTGGTCTGTGATCCAAACGGGAGCTAATTCCAGAAATGAGACCTTCCCTTGGGGTGGGGGTGGGGGTGAGGCTGGATTTTCTTTTCTGAGGAAGGGTCAGGCTGGCATCTGCTCTGAAAGTCCCTGTGGGCACGCAGGGGGGCTCCTGCCTGTGATCAGCAGCACAGGCGAGGCTCCATGGCTGCCCTGGTCCTGTGCAGCCCGTGTGTGTGTGTGTGCGTGTGCGTGTTCATGTGTGTGTGTGTGCATGCGTTTGTGCATGTGTGTGTGTGTGAAGCCCTCTTTGGAATCTTCACTGTGAGCTAGGACAGGCAGGAGCCATCCAGATTCCCTGTTGGGTTCCCAAAGTCTGGCCTTGGCACCCTGGTGCCAGGCACCTACCCCCTTGTCGCTCTTATCCTCCTGCTCCTTCTCATCCCTCCTCCTCCTTCCTTACCTCCTCCTTCCTGTTCATTCTATTCACTTTCTCCCTCCTCCCTCTCTCCCCCTCCTCCCCTCCCCATCCTGAATCAACATTCCAGCCCAGAGGAGAAAAACAGGCAGGTTTCCTTCCTCTCATTGGCTGGGCTCCAGACAGTGACTGGACTATTGTGTGTTCTGGCCTCAAGGTCATTCCCGCCCCTCCCCCCCTCCCCCTGCAGAAGGGTTACTTGAGAAAAGGCATCTGGGGTGAGGGGGAGGAGTGGGGCAGAGAGAGGCAGAGGCTGCCCCGGAGGCCCAGACTAGCTCCCAGCCTCAGCCCTCAGCACCGTCAACTTTGTGGCTCTAGTGGGGAGGGAGGGGCTGCTATCAGCTTCCTCAGTCTGAAACCTGCTGTGTGACGCTGGGCCAGTTCCTGCCTGTCTCTGGGCTAATTCCTGGCGCTGCACCTTTCTGACTGAGTGACTTCCAGCAAGTCACCTCCCCTCCCTTGTGCCTCACTTTCCTTTTCCTGTCACACAGTCACCCCACTTCTCAGCCAACAGAAATGAACCAGGCTATTTCTTGCTTTCTTATAATTTATTTCAGAGAAGAAGGGAGAGGGAGACAGAAACATCAATGATGAGAGAAAATCATTGATTGGCTGCCTTCTGCACACCCCCAACTAGGGGCCGAGCCTCTAACCTGGTGCTCTTGACCGGAATCAAACCCGGGGCCCCTTCTGTCCACAGGCTGATGCTCCGTCCACTGAGCCAAACTGGCCAGGGCTATTTCTTTAAAAACTCAGCCCCCGGCTCTTTTCCCTGGAGAAGCAGGTTTCCTGGGCCCTGTGTACTTCTGTTGTCACTCCTACTCGGGATGCTTTTCCCATTGATTTTTAGTGAGAGTGGAAGGGAAGGAGGGAGGGAGGGAGAGAGAGGGAGAGGAGAGGGAGAGAGAGACATGGTTGCCTCCTGCACATGCCCCATTGGGCAGGGATCCCAGCTGTAACCCAGGTCTGTGCCTGTCAGATACAGCCAGAGCTCAGCTGCTCTGAGTCCCTAGATTCTTCTGAATTCTGCTTGACTATGCCAACTCTCAGGGCAGGTTTCTTCTCAGACCCCGCCCACGGCACTGACTGTTGGGTCTGAGCCCCTCTGCCCAGGGACTGGACCTTCTTGGATGCCGGGTCTCAGACGGAGAAGCCATGGGAAGCTGTGGCTGCATAAAAAAACAAGTCTTTATTGCAGAAGCCAGTGGCTGTATAGCCTCAGACAAAACAGTCCTTCCCAGCAATCCCACATAGGCAGCCGCATGCCGGCTGGGGCACACAGGTCCCTCCCACACAGGAGCGGCAACCTCTGCGGCCTCACTTACCACCTGAGCAGCCGCACACTGCGCCCTGGACTCTGCCTCCCGTCGCAGAGGCTCCTGAGCTCTCCGTCTCAGCAGCTTCTCCAGCCTCTCCCGCACACGCCCGCTGCGTCCTCTGCCTGCCTCAGCGTCTCTCCCCGGACACTGGGTCGTCAGTACCATGTATTAAGCCGCTGAGGGAAAGGAGGCTCTAGCCAACAACGACATCAGCCACTCTGGCTTCAGAAGGGCACGGTGTACTAGGAGTTCACTGTGGCCTTGCAGCTGCTTACAGCATCTTAGCTTTGAACATTCTGATTAAGATTCCCAGGTTCAGAGTGGACTTGGCCCTTCCGGCGTGCCATCGGCAAGGCCTTTCACACTCGGCTGCCTTGGACTCTCTGGTGACTTTGGTATGGTTCCCCCAGTGTCCTTGACTGGGAATCTAGCCCAGGACCCTTCGGTGTGCAGGCCAGTGCTCTGACCACTGACCACATCAGTCAGGACTGGACCTTGTGAATTTTTAATAAGCAGCTAGGAGATTGGAGGAAGGTGATCCCCTTTCAAGAGGATGAGGAGCAAGGCAGAGAATCTGTGTTCAGAGCATGTCACCCCCAAACCCAACACAAGTGAAGTCACGATCATAGAAGCCCATAAACATGTATGATATTTTCTTGTAAGGAGTTTTCTGAAATTATCATTTTCAAGAGCATCATGTATTTCATAAAATGAGGCAAACCTGGGTGGTAGAGTTAATTCAGTCCCCTAGGAAGAAGGCACTGCAGAAAAATGAGTGTTTTTGGCATTTCTACCTGCCTGTCGCCAAAAGCTAACAAAATGTGACGGGGTCAAAGGCCTTTACCAAGCACATGTGTGCTGGATTCATTGCTCGACTCACTTAATCTCTTCAACAATCCTAGGAGGTGGGAACTATTTAAAAATATATTTAAAATTGATGTTTTGGAGAGGGAGAGAAACATTGATGTGAGAGGGGAACATCGATCCTGCCTCCTGCACACCCCCCGCCAGAGACTGAGCAGGCAGCCCGGGCACGCACCCTGACCTTTCGGTGCATGAGACTCGCTCCAACCAACTGAGAGACTCTGGCCACAGCAATGGCCACTATTATTATTATTTTTGAATGTAATATTTTTATTGATTTCAGAGAGAGAGAGGGAGAGAGAGAAACATAAATAATGAAAGAGAGCCATCAATTGGCTGCCTCCTGCACACCCCTTACTGGGGATGAAGCCCACAATCTGGACATGTGCTCTGCCTGGGAATTGACCTCCTGGTTAGAAGGTCAATGCCCAACCACTGAGCCACACTGGCCAGGAGATGGCCACTATTATTACTTTACTAAAGACCTGGTGCACAACATTCGTGCACTGCAAAGGGTCCTTCAGCCTGGCCCGCGCCCTCTCGCAGACCGGGACCCCTTGGGGGATGTCCGACTGCTGGTGGTGAGCAGGCCTAAGCCAGCAATCAGACATGCCCGAGGGATCCATGGGGCTGCTGCTGTGCTCGCCGTGAGCTCGGCTTCTGGCTGAGCAGAGCTCCCCCTGTGGGAGCACGTGACCACTAGGGGGCAGCTCCTGCATTGAGCATCTGCCCCCTGGTGGTCAGTGTGTGTCATAGTGACCAGTTGTTCTGCTGTTTGGCCGATTTGCACATAAGGGTTTTATTATATAGGATTTTTATAGGCAACCTGCCCACAGCAATGTGTGTGGCCAGCCCAGCTCTGTCTGGGCCCCACGCCTGTGTCCTCGAGCCCCTGCTCTGCCGAGGAAGGAAGGAGACTCACCAGCCCGGGTCTCCGCACAGCAGCCGTGGAAACGGTGGGACCCGTGCCTCAGTTTCCTCCTCGTAAATGGAGGAACCGGCAGTAGCTACTCATAAGGGGTGCTGTGAGAATTCATTGAGATAGTGCCTGACAAAATCGGTGCCAGAGATACAGGAGCTGTTATTATTTTGTGGTTATTGTTGCTGTTCTGTGAAAGGAGGGAATTGGATGGCCTGAAGGATTCAGCCAAGGAGCCCAGAGATATCTAGAAGATGGGAGACTTGGTTCTGGGGACATCTGAGCCACTTCGCCCTAAGGATACAGGATCTGCTTGACCCAGAAACCGGAGCTGCCTCCTCTGCCGCTCCCAGCACCCCTCCTACTGGCCTCATTCTGAAGTGCACAAAGCAAGACCCAACTAAATGCAGCCCCGTCTCTCCCAGCTCCCTGCTACCAGGGCTCTGGCTACCCCTGGGCTGAGGTGAGAAAGGTCATTTTGTCTGGCGAGGGCGGTAGGAGTTCTATGGTCTGGCGCGGCAGAGCCTGCCGGCTGCCCACCTGGGAGCCATCCCTCCTGTCCTCCTTGGTGGCGGGCTCTGATGTTCTTGGGGCAGCAGTGTGCCCAGGGAGCAGACTCTCCTTCCCAGCCCCCCTCGCAGCTAGGGCCATCGCGTGAGTAAGAGCTGGCCAGTCAGCTGGCCGTGGAGGCTGTGGGCAGGGACTTGGGTTAAGTTTCTGGAAAAGGGCACGGTGGTCCAGGGACTGGTGTGGAGCTCTTGTTGCTTTTTGTCCCCTCCTCTCTGGAACACGGATGAGGCGGCTGCAGCTCCAGCAGCCGTCCTGGACCGCGAAGCGATGAAGAGAACGGATGCCCCAAGCCCAGAACGATGGCGCAGAAAGAGAAAAAGCCGCGTCCCGAGGACTCCGCAGACCCACCATTCCAGCTCTGAGCAATTTGTTGACGAGTGCTTTTTCACGTGTGACGGAGGCATCCGCCCATCCATGCAGGCTCCTCTCACATATGCCAGTTCCTCTTTTATCTTATGTTAGTTTTCTCTTTGTTGCTTCGATTGTGTGTGCTATTTCCAGTCTCTCCTACTGGCCCCGAAAGGAAATTCTCACTGATATACCGAGGCTTGAGCCCTACGGATGTCACTGACTTTTTCTGTTGTGAATCCTCACCCGGGGATATTTTCCCATTGGTTTTCAGGGAGACTGGAAGGGAGAGGGAGAGACAGAGAGAAACATGGATGTGAGAGAGGAGCCCTTCAATTGGTTGCCTCCTGCAAGCGCCCCGACCAGGGCCCAGGCCAGGGAGGAGCCTGCAACCCAAGTAGGTGCCCTTGACCAAAATCAAACCCGGGACCCTTTAGTCCACAGGCTGATGCTCTGTCTGTGGAGCCATCCTGGCGAGGGCTGTCCCGGACTCTTTTGTGCGTTTGGAGGGGTCGGAAGAATGTGGATGCTATTTCCATTTGGGGGCGGGACAGTGTTGGGCTCAGGCCCACCCTCAGTGTCTAGGTGTATTATTGCCTGGGGAACCTCATCTTAGAGGCCTGGTTTAGGTAACAGCTTCCAAAGTCTTAGTGCCCCCTGGACTTTTTAGTGGGCAAGACTTCTGGCTCTCTCCTTTCTTCATTGGCCAGACTGGGTCACGTGGCCTCCTGTAACTGCAAAGCAGTCTGGGAAAGTGAGGACCTGACATTTTTCATCTTCTTTCCTGGTCGTCAGTGCTGCTATCATGGAAGAGGAGAGGGGAAGAGCTGCTGGGAGCCGTTCACAAACCTGCCGTGTTTCCCTCCTCAATGTGTATTTATTGAGCACCTAACCCGACAGAGCCTCTCCTTCAACCGGAGCAGCTTCTCCTTTCTTTCATAAAGGAGTCTCCCCGCCCTCTCTCATCACAGAAAGGCTGTCTGTTTTACTGCCATTTTCAAAGAATCACGTTAGGTTTTATCGACCAACTCCAATTTTGTTTTATATTTCGTCCATTTTTGCTTTGATGGTTCTCCATTTCTTACATTTTTTCCCTTTGATTTATTTTGTGGGCTTTTTCTAGTTTCTTGAGTGGAAAGCTTATTTGCTTCACTTGTAAGTTCTTTTCTTTTATTACGTTCATGCATTTAAGCGTGCCCCCTCCCAGGGGGGCTCTGGCCACATCCCACAGGTTTCTATACGGAGGGCTTTCACTGCCGTTTGATACTGGTGGATATATATATTTTTTAATATATATTTTATTGATTTTTTTACAGAGCGGAAGGTAGAGGGATAGAAAGTCAGAAACATCGATGAGAGAGAAACATCGATCAGCTGCCTCTTGCACACACCCTACTGGGGATGTGCCTGCAGCCAAGGTACATGCCCTTGACCAGAATCGAACCCAGGACCCTTCAGTCCACAGTCCGATGCTCTATCCACTGAGCCAAACTGGTCTCGGCTGATACAGGTGGATATTTTAAAGACCTCTATAATCTAAACATTATTTGCATTTAAGGAATTGTTTTCAAATGTGTAAACATTTTGGGGGAGAGAAGGCTATAGCTTTTGAACTGGTATCTGCTTTTATTGCATTGTTATTTTATTTATTTATGTATTTTTTTAGAGAGAGCGGGAGGGAGAGAGAGAGAGAGAGAGAAACATCAATGTGAGAGACACACATCGATTTGTCGCCTCCTGCATTTGCCCCAACCAGGGCTGGGGATCAAACCTGGCACCGAGATTAATGCTCTTGACCGGGAATTGAACCCATGACCCTAACCACCGAGAATCACGGACCAGGGCTGCGTTGCTGTTTTAAACAATATGTTGACCTACCGTTTAAGCTCGCATTGGAAGAAAGAGCCCCCAGGTTAATACACTGGTTTGGAAAACTCTAGTTGACCCTGAGCCCATACCCCGGACATCCTGAGGGTCCGTGAATCCATGGCAATGTGAGGTTAAGGCCAGATTTTATAACTCGTAACTGTCCAGAGCACCAGCAGCTCTGCTTCCGGGCCTGGGTGGTGGAGTGAAGCCCAGCATGGGGGGGAGGGCATGTCCTGCAGAGCCTGGCTCTGTGGGTGTCCACGGGAGGGGCAGGCTTGCGCCCCCGGGGAGGCAGGACCCTCGGATAGAACCTGGGCAGAGGCGGGAAGGCCCGAGGCCCTACCATTCGCATCAGGGACGGGCAGCCTGTGTGTGGGCACACACGCACGCATGCACACAGACCGAGAATGATCTTGGGTGGGAGAGGCAGCATGTGGGGACCTGGGAAGTGGCATGGCCGGCGATGGTGGAAGGAGAGGCGACACACTGTGTTAACAGCACGTTTATGGCCTCTGGCTCTCCGACAGCTCAGGGGAGGGGGAGGGCCCTGTCGGCTCTAACTCTATAGGGGAAGCAGGAGAACGGGGGGCCGAGGCCATGATCTTCCGCTCAGGGGGGCAGAGGGCAAGGGTGGCAGGAGCTCTTCTCTCCGGAGGTGTCCGGGCAGCGCTGCTACTCCAGGGCTGTGGGGAGGATGGGGCAAAGGGCGAGGAGGCCGTCAGGGAGACAGAGGACCAGGGCCCCCGGGCCCCACCTCCTGCTCCTCTGCCCACCCCCAGCCTCCCGGCGGCCCGCCCCCACGCTCAGCCTGTGCCAGGTTCAGGTTCAGGAAGGTAGCGCTGGTCCTCGTGCAAGGGAGGAAGGTTGACTGTGAGAAGAGAGACAGGTGAAAGGGCATTCCGGGGCTCATGGGGGGTGGCTGCTGTCACTGGACAGCATTCTCCCCCCGACACTGCCCCAGAAAACCAGGGCTTGGGAGTGAGTGGATGAAAGAGGGAGTCCAGGTGCCTGCCAGCGATTGGGTCCCTGATCCAAGAAGCTTCCAGTCCGAGGGAGGGCGACTCTGTCCCTGACTCGGGGACATGGCTCCTGAGGGTGTCTGGTCTGAGGGGGAGGAAGGCTCCAGCCTGGGGGATGGCCCAAGTGTCCAAGAGCTCCTGGTCTAAGGGGTAAAACACGGCCGTTTCTGGGACATGGCCTCTCACGCCTCTGGCATGCTCAGTCTGTGGGGGAGACATGGTCCCTGACTCTGGGAGCCCCCAGTCTGATGGAGGAGACATGGTCCCTGACTCTGGGAGCCCCCAGTCTGATGGAGGAGACATGGTCCCTGACTCTGGGAGCTCCCAGTCTGATGGGGGAGACATGGTCCCTGACTCTGGGAGCTCCCAGTCTGATGGGGGAGACATGGTCCCTGACTCTGGGAGCTCCCAGTCTGATGGAGGAGACATGGTCCCTGACTCTGGGAGCCCCCAGTCTGATGGAGGAGACATGGTCCCTGACTCTGGGAGCTCCCAGTCTGATGGAGGAGACATGGTCCCTGACTCTGGGAGCCCCCAGTCTGATGGAGGAGACATGGTCCCTGACTCTGGGAGCCCCCAGTCTGATGAAGGAGACATGGTCCCTGACTCTGGGAGCCCCCAGTCTGATGGAGGAGACATGGTCCCTGACTCTGAGAGCCCCCGGTCTGATGGAGGAGACATGGTCCCTGACTCTGAGAGCCCCCAGTCTGATGGGGGAGACATGGTCCCTGACTCTGGGAGCTCCCAGTCTGATGGGGGAGACATGGTCCCTGACTCTGGGAGCTCCCAGTCTGATGGGGGAGACATGGTCCCTGACTCTGGGAGCCCCCAATCTGATGGAGGAGACATGGTCCCTGACTCTGGGAGCTCCCAGTCTGATGGGGGAGACATGGTCCCTGACTCTGGGAGCCCCCAGTCTGATGGAGGAGACATGGTCCCTGACTCTGGGAGCCCCCAGTCTGATGGAGGAGACATGGTCCCTGACTCTGGGAGCTCCCAGTCTGATGGGGGAGACATGGTCCCTGACTCTGGGAGCCCCCAGTCTGATGGGGGAGACATGGTCCCTGACTCTGGGAGCTCCCAGTCTGATGGAGGAGACATGGTCCCTGACTCTGGGAGCCCCCAATCTGATGGAGGAGACATGGTCCCTGACTCTGGGAGCCCCCAGTCTGATGGAGGAGACATGGTCCCTGACTCTGGGAGCCCCCAGTCTGATGAAGGAGACATGGTCCCTGACTCTGGGAGCCCTCAGTCTGGTGGAGAAGATATTGTTCCTGATTTCTGGGAACTCCCAGTGTGATGGGGAGACACGGTCCCCAACACCTGGGAGCCCCCAGTCTGATGGAGGAGACATTATTCCCAGCTTCTGGGCACTCCCAGTCTGGGAGTCGTGATCTCTAGCCTCTGGAGCTTCCCAGTCTGACAGAGGAGGCACAACGCCCACCACCTAGAAACCTCCATTGTAATGGAGCCGGTTATTCCTATTTCAGTTTGAGAGATGAATTCCACCCTCCGCTGGGACATATTCTGTCCGAATTCCTACTGTAATGCGAAGGATGAGGCGTGATCCCCAGCGTCTAGAGTGACAGTGTGAAGAGGGAGGCACGAACCATTCTGTACCTCCAGGCCGATAGGGGAGGTAAACTCCCCAATACGGTGGGAGAAGCAATGCCTTCTGTGTTTTAGGGTCCACTCATCTGGGGGGAAGGATGCCCTGCTCTAGGCCATGTTTGACAGAAGAGGCAGGAAGCTCATGTGGGGACCCCCAAGTGAGATGGAGGAGGCCAGGTCCCTTCTTGCAGGCTGGTGGGAAGGCATAGCCATGGCAGAGTCAGAGAAGCCCTTTTTCTGGAGCCCCGTCTGCACGCGTGCCCTCCCCCCTCCCCCCGCACACTCACGGGCCACCTGCAGCTCCAGCTCCAGCGTCTCCGTCTTGCCCTGCAGCGTGACGGTCTTGAGGGTGTAGCGTCCGGCGTCGGTGAGGTTCAGCTTCTGCACCAGCAGCGAGCAGTTGGCGAAGCCCACCTCCCGGCCGGTGTGCGCGGGGCCTGCGATCCAGTTGCCGGAGGGCAGCTGGCTGAGCAGCCGGTTGGGCTCGGAGGCGGGCCCTCGGTACCAGGCATACACCAGCAGGTCCTTGGGGTAGCCCTGGACCGTCAGCGTCACGTCCTGGCCCTCGGTCGGCTTGGTGGGCACGGGCACGATGGACATGGCCACCACAGCCGCTGGGGAGAGAGGGAGGCGGTCACCGGGCCTGCCGCGGGCATCGCGTCCCTTCCTGCCCCCCGCTGGCTCCGCTCTGCCAACCCCCAGTGGCCGGTGCCCCTCGGGCAGGTTCTGGGAAGGAGACAGAGGAAGCGGTGGCCTGGGTGGGAGTGGCGGAGGTGTGCGTCCGACAGTGCCTGCAGGGATTCTGTCTTTCTCGGTCAGACTGGGCGGCCCCACCCCCGTCCCCCCATTAGACTGAAAATGTCCAGCCCACGAAAGAGCAAAACCCTAGCAAATAGGGTCATGTCTCCTCCATCAGATTACAGATTCCCAAAATATAGGGGCCACGTCTCCCCTATCTGATGGGAAATTCTAGAATACGGGAAACCGTGTCTCCCCCATTGGATTCTAGAATGTGGGAACCACGTCTTCCCCGTCAGAGAGGGAGCTGTGTGCCGGGGGGTCTCTGCTGTCGGGCTGAGAGGCCTGAATGTGTGAGGCCGGCGTTTCTCCGGTTGGGGGTGCGAGATTACGGGGTCAGGTCTTTCCAATCAGGCTGGGAACCCCCGAGATTGGATTGGGGCATCGCACTAGAAATTCCTAGAAAGTGGGAGGCCTATACTCCCCCATCAGATTGGGAGTAGCTCCAAGGTGGGAGCTGTGTCTCCCCCCTCAGACTAGGAATTCTAAGTAAATAAATAAATGGATAAATAAATAAATAAATAGTCCATGTCTCCTCCATCAGAACAGAAAGTCTCCCCAGCAAGGCCTGGGTCTCCTCCACCTGATTGGAAGCTCATTGCGGGTGGGACCGGGCTCCCCACTGCTGCTCACAAGTCCATTGCCTCTCCTCTCTGACTAGCAGCTTCTCGAAGGAGGCCGTGCCTCCCTGTGCAGGCCCTCTCTAAGGGCCTGTCTGTCAGCCATGTCTCCTCCATCAGATGAGCTGCTCCCCGAGGGGGAAGGGTGATGTCTCCTTTCCTCTGTCTCTTTCCGGGCACCTGCCACCAGGTTGCTGATGGTTCAGAAGGCCGTTCGTGGCCCTGGACCCACTCCCTGCACATACCTGCACACCTGGGCACCCCCGCAGGCAGGGCCTGGGGCAGCACCCCCTGTCTCCTGCCAGGACCAGCTGCCGGCCCAGGTGAGGTGGGGCAGGAGGTCCACTTACCTCTGGGGATGTCATTTCTGCTTTGGGTGAAAGAGGATCCACCCTTTGGATGAGACCCAGCCTGTGAGTAGGAGGGAGGGGAGCGGGGGTGGGGGGGTGACTGCTCCCACTGTCCCAGGGGTGGGGTGGGGTGGGTGGGGCCACTTGGGAAGGAACCAAGACAGAATTAATCAGACCCTAATGTTCAAAGCCACCATCCCCGGGGGATGAGGATGTCCCCCGAGGCTCCCGATGGCTCTGAGAACACCAGCTGTGCCTGCATGCCCCGTCCCCGGGGTCACTCAAGGACAAGGATAAGACAGTGCGCCCAGCTGTGTTTTTCCATTTGCCAACAATCGGCTGTGATTTTCAGAGAGAGGAGAGAGAGAGAGAGAGGCGCCCAGAAATTCAGCTGCCTCCCCCTGGGCGGGGGTCAAGCCCCTCAGCAGCTGCGACTGAGTTAGGAACGGGCCCCCTCTCCCTCTGCCGCCGTGCGGTGTGGGGCTGCGGCCCCTGGGGAAGACACTCAGGTCTGTCCGTTTCCCAGGCGACGGGAGGCACTGTCTCCTTTGCCACCTGGACGAAGAGGGCCGGCCTGGCAGGCCACCCGGTGGGCTGGGCCCCCCTGCCTTCCCGTCCTCGCTGGGGAGATGTTGGTCTAACTGCGGGCGGGCAGCCAAACCCTTACGTCCCCCGGGCCTCGGGGGCGGGGCGGGGCGGCCGGCCACTCACCGGTGAGCTTGACCACCACCGAGGCCGACCCCGAGAGCAGGGTCTTGGGGTTCTTAGCAATGCACGTGTAGGTGCCCTCCTGGGCGGCCGTCATGCCGCTGATGTTGAGGTGGTCCTGGCCGTTCCTCAGGGCCCGCCCGTTGAAGGCCCACACGTACTCGGGCTCCGGGCAGGACCGGGACACGCACCACAGGGTGAGGGAGGCGTTGAGGTCCACCTTGATGGTGCAGCCCGTGAGGGTGGTGGAATCCTGGAGGATGGCCACGCGTTCCGGGCCAACTGTGGGGGCAGGAGGGAGAGAAACGGGGCGGTAGAGGGGGAGGGAGGGGAGGTGGGCACCCCGGGAGCAGCCGGGCGGTGGAGGGAAACAGAGCTCCAGCCTTTCCGACCCCGCCTGGGGCTCTAACTTGCTCTAGGAAGGATCCTGAGACACTTTCCCTCTCGGGGTGGGGGTGGGGGGGTCTCAGTTTCTCTTCCGGAGACGAGGGTGTTGAGCCAGACTAAATGTCAAGATCTGTTTGAAATCGATGGCTCCATGAAAAAAAAAAAGTAAGCCTAAGTGACTGGTTTCCGACAAGCCGTTCTAAACGTCTAGCAGCTAAGGCCCCGCGGTGGCGTTTCCGGTGCTGGGATGGTCCGAGTCTAGAAATTCAGGTTCCTAAGAGTCTAGGGTCGGGCGGCTCTGAGGTGGCAGCATTAGATGCTACGAGTCTAAGGCTCTCCGCAGTTCCCAGAATCCTCAGAGTCTAGAACTCAGTGCCTCTTAAGTCAAGTTCCTTGGTTGTAGTGTTCTAGGTTCCAAGATTTTCTACGGCCCTCGAGTACCTCAGTGGGCAATGTCCCTCCGGTGCCACACCACGCATCACCGGCCCCTGGCAGCGGCTCCCGGCGTGGCTGCGGTTTATATTTTATCTCCCTTCCCCGGCCGCCACTTACAGAGCCCGCGCCGTCCCTTCCCTGCGGGAACTGCTCAAACCGGAGGACGATTCCATCTCCAAAGTGTGTTCAGTCCTTAGCAGACGGGCCAGACGGGTTTTCAGAGGGAGCCCTGATTCCTGACCCCAGGACACCTCCTGGCACGCCGCCTGCCCTCGGGCGCCCTGTCTCGGCCTCGGTTTCCCCAGCTGCCAGGTCTGGTGTCTGGGCGGGGGAGGGGGGGGGGGAGGACTCACAGTACACGTTCAGGTTGATGGGCTCGCTGCGGCTCGCGCTGACCGGGTTGCGGACCTCACACTGGTAGGCTCCGGCCTCCTCCCTGCGGATGCCGTGCCGGGTCAGCACCCGGCCGTCCGGGGACAGGCCGAGGCGGAGGGCGATGGGCAGGGCCTCGCCGTTGAAGAACCAGCGGACGTCGGCGGGGCTGGGGCTGCTGCACACCAGGTGCAGGGTGTCTCGGCGCTCCACCAGCTCCGAGCTGTTGGCGATGACCACAGGCGGGGCCAGGATCTCTGTGGGGCGAGAGACAGAGGGGGAGGGCCCCGGGCACCGCCTGCTCCGGGGCCTCCCCATTCCCAGGCTGGATCCCGGGGGTACCCCTGGAACCCCAGCCAGAGTGGCAAAGAATGGGATAAGGGGCAGGTGCAATCCTGGAGGCCATCCTGAAGGAGGTGGGCATTTTCATGCTGTTTTAGGCCTTTTTATGGCTTTAACATTGTTTAGATTTTTCTTTCTTTCTTTTTTTTTTTTTAGAAGAGGGATTGGAAGGGCGGCGGCAGGCCTGGCTGGGGGAGAGGAGGCCTGGGGCTCATCTCACCATAGACTCGCAAGTGTCCGTAGCCCACCTCCGTCTGAAGCTGCCTGTTGAGAGTCTGAAGGATGTAGGTGCCCGAGTGCCCAGGCAGGGCGCCCCGAATGTCCAGGCTGCCGTCAGCGCGCACGGCTTCCCGCCCCGTGTGGGCCGGGCCCGGGGTCTCGTCGCCTGTGCTCACGATGTAGCTGGACACCAGGTATGCCAGGCTGATGGTGGGCCCCGCGTACCAGCTGTAGGCGAGCAGCTCCCCCGCCAGCCCGCGGACAGCCAGCGTGACGTTGTCCCCTTCGGCCGGCTGCTCGGGCTCGGGGGTGATGGAGATCTCCGCCCCTGTGCTCAGGAACGCGGCTGGGGGGTGGGGGGGAGCCAGAGACGCGGGTGAGGCGGGCGAGGCTGGTCGCCCCGTTGGAGGGAGAAGGAGATGTGGGCTCCTGGGATACGGGGTCCTGGGATACGGGGTCCTGGGATACGGGCTCCTAGGATACGGGGTCCTGGGATACGGGGTCCTGGGATACGGGCTCTTGGGATACGGGGTCCTGGGATACGGGATCCTGGGATACGGGGTCCTGGGATATGGGGTCCTGGGATACGGGGTCCTGGGATATGGGGTCCTGGGATACGGGCTCCTGGAATACGGGGTCCTGGGATATGGGGTCCTGGGATACGGGGTCCTGGGATACGGGATCCTGGGATACGGGGTCCTGGGATACGGGGTCCTGGGATACGGGGTCCTGGGATACGGGGTTCTGGGATACGGGGTCCTGGGATACGGGGTCCTGGAATATGGGCTGCTGGGATGCCCTAAGTGCTCAAAACAGATTAGCCAGGCGCAGTCAGTCCTGGGGAGGGGTGTTCTGAGGACTGAATCTGACGGGCTGTGCCGAGGACCTGGTAACACTTTGCCCAGCGCACAGCCCACCCGCAGCTCAGGGACTTGGGGTTTCCTGGACTCGGAGAGTCACCAGACGGCAGCTCACAGGCCAGGCTGGCTCCTCCGGCCCCTAGCCCTGACTCCCGGGGCAGTGCTCCCCCTGCGCCCCCCCATAACGGAGACACGCCCCCTTTCCTTCCCGACCCAACAGCCTGGCTCCACACCCCACGAGCTGGCCAGGGCTGCGTGGCTCTGAAGTGCGTGTCTCCCTGGGACGCGGCCACGCGCTCGGAGGCGCACACGCCCGGCCTACTCCCCGGGACTTTCCAGGCGGTGGGGCCTGGCGGGGGGGGGGGGGGGGGGGGGCTCCGACTTCACCGCTCTGAGCCCCGGCTCCTCGTCTATGGAGTGGGCTCAGGCGTGGGCCTCAGAGCGGCTCCGGGGGCAGAGTGTGCCCTGCCACGCTGCTCAGAGGACCCTGTGAGTGAGCCCATTCCACAGGCGGGGAGACTGAGGCCGAGCAGGTTCTCAGGGCGGGCAGGCTGCTGATGGGACTCACCGGCTCCAGCTCCCACAGCTCGGGTCAGGTCTGTCACCCATAAAGGAGCCGCAGGGGCTGCCTCGCCCAGGCCCCCGCCCGCCCGCCCGCCCGCGGGAGCCCCCAGAGCCCACCTGCCCGCCCCGCCCAGCACGCTGGACGTCGGCGCACACGGCCCTCTCCCGGCCGGCCCCCTCCCGAGGCCATGGGGCTGAGGTCTGGGGGCGCCGCTCGCTCACCGCTGAGCAGGAGCCAGCTGCACCCAGCTAGCGCCATCTTTGGCCCCGGGTCTGGCTCCTGGAGGCAGCGGCCTTGGCGTCCCGACTGCGAGGCCCTTCCCGGCTGGGGCTCGGCTCCGTCTGGCGCAGGACCTGGGAGGGCTCGGCGATTTGGAGCCGGGGGAGATCACCTGAATTTGGAGGGATCGAGTCACCAAGGACCGGAGGCCCTGTTTGGGCACCGGAGCAGGCGTGGCAGGTGCGGGCCAGAGGCCACGACCTGGCCGGGCCTCCTGGGGCGCCGCCTAACCTTCTTTGTGCCGAGGGCCTGGGTTTGGTACCAGGAGGAGAACCAGGTCGCCAGGGAGGAGGGGTGCCGGGGGAAGACGACAGGGCAGCTCCCCCCGCGGCCCAGGCCCTGGCCTCTGCGGGGCGCAGGGGCAGGGAGGAGCGGAACCAAGGCACCAAGGCTGCCGTTTCCCAGCCTCGCTGCTGCGGGTGGCCTTCAGCTGTCGCCTCGGGGGGAGTCCTGGGAGGTGGGTGCCGTCGGAACCTCCATTCCTTTACAGTGGGGGAAACCGAGGCACCCGGCAGGGGCGGGACCCGAACCCGCCCTGCCTCAGAACCGCACAGAGGGCAGGGGGCTGGGCGGCTGGGCCTCCCGCTCGAGGGACCGAGAAGTTAGGGTGTAACCCCTCCTCGGGGGGGGGGGGAGGGCAGTCAGCAAGATGCCGCACGTCAGCCGTTCGGCCGGCGCCTGGCGGAGGTGGGGCCCGCACGTGGGTCGGTTGCTGTGGCTGCTGCTGAAAATGTGGGCCTGGACCCAACACTGCGGTCCCCCCCCCGCCAGGACTCTGGGCAAGCAGTGGGGCCCCTGGGCCTCAGTTTCCTCATCCGGAAAACGGGAGTGATGGCAGCACCCCTCTCCCAGGGCTGCAGTGAGCACTGAATGAGGAAGCACGTGTGGGGGACTGGCCACCATGCCCGGCACAGAGCAGGTGCTCATAAACCGCTCATTCGCTTACTCGGCGAGCCCCGAGGAGCGGCTCCTGCAGGCTCTGTCCCAGGTGCTGGCGGGCCCAGTCCCCACCTAGACCATGGGGGCTGAGGTCCGTGGGTAAAGAAACCAGCGTAAACTCTATTCCATGTCGAATGCAGATAAGTGACGTCTGGGAAAGTAAAACCAGGAAGGGGTTTGCAGATTTAAATCGGGGGCAAGGGAGAGTGTCCCTGAGAAGGTGACATTGGGCCAAGGTCACGTGGGAGGGCAGGGACGCGGTGGCGTGGGGGGTCCCGGGGGAAGACACTCCTGACGGACGCGGGGTGGCCCTGCCTCGGCGGCTGCTCACCTGCCCTGGCCGGTCCCTCCAGAGCCCTGTCCTGAGCTGCCCTGGCTGGCGGGCTCTGCGGGGGGAGTGAGGGGTGGGGTGCCCTGGCGCCTCCTGCTCTCCCCACCCCGCCGTGACCTCACCTCACCCTCCTCTGTCCTGGCCCAGCCCCTCCCGTGAGCCCTGGGACCGCATCCCAGTGTCATTCAGGATGCCTCCGCGCTGTCCCCGGGCACCGCTCACTCACCTCGTCCCAAACTGACCTCGGCATCGCCCCAGACCTGCTGCTCCTCCCGCCCTCCCTCAGGGACGGTGCCCGCGGCACCTGCTCTGTGTCCACTGCCACTGGGCCGAGCCCCTGACGCCCCCCCCCCCCCATGCCTGTGGCACCTAAATGTTTCTCCCAGGGGCTCCTTTCTCTCCCGCCCTGTGGCCCAGGCCCTGGTCTTGTCTGGCTGCCCCTCCCAGCTCTTCTGTGGTGGTTGCCCCCCACCCTCCGTGGTGGGTAGAACCTGCCACGGCTCCCCAGCCTCCCGGAACTTCCTGCTCCAGTTCTGTCTCACGTGCACGCCCTGCAGCAGCACGTCCCTCTACTGCCTCCTCACCTGCCTAACAGCTCCTCCTCCTCCAGGCAGCCCTCCTGGCTCTCGGGCTAGCCCAAGTGAGCCCCGGGATCCCCATCCCGACCCCCTGGGTCCTCCCTGTCTGGGTGCGGGGTCGGTCTCCCCGACCTGACTGTGAGTCCTGGGAGGGCAGGACCAGGGGCGCTGTGCCCGCCGCTGTGTCCCTGGCGCTGCCCAGCCCAGCCCAGCCCAGGGTTGGGCACAGGGGGTGTTTGTGGAACTGGACACCAGGTGTGGGTGACTCACAGAGACTGCGTCTCCAGGGAGGCCCTGGTTTCTGGCGAATCGGCTGAGGAGCATGACAAGGACTTGGCTCCCACAGGCTGAGGGCGGAATCCGGCTCCTGTCCAGACTCCGCCGTGCTCCCTGCCACCCACAGCGTCCCTCAGACCCTCCTCCGCTGCCCGCTTCAGCTCCTCCCGGCCCCTCCGCTGGTGCTCCCGGGCACGCAGGAGCCCGGTGCCAGGCCCAGCAGCTGCAGCTGGATGAGCACCTGTGCCAGGCCCGGCCGTGGAGCCGGCGGCGCTGGGCAGGGCCCCCGGTTCCTCGTAGAGTGGGGGGTGGGTGACCACGACATCGACCTCCCTGGGTGATCTCTGAGGGTGGCGCGGAGCGGCACATGGAGGGCACGCGTGTGTGGGCACTGTCCAGTCGCCACGCGGCTCACCTGCACTGTGCCGGCGCTCTGCTGGGCGCGGGGTCGCAGCCCGAAGAGGACAGACCCGGTCCCCGCGCCTGGAGCTGGGGAGGCGGGAGTGGCGGCTGGGTCGGGGGCCGGGCGAAGACGTCACGGGAGGCGACACTGGAGTAGACACTGGAGCAAACGCAGAGTCTAGAGGCTTTGCTAGAAATACCTGATATTTATTCTATGGTCTTGGAGTTTGCAAACTGGAAACAGCCAGGCAAAATCCCAGAGGTATCCCTAAGAAGCAAAAGCACATTTAAAAAAAAAATAATTGATTTCAGAGAGGAAGAAGGGAGAGGGAGAGAGAGAAACATCAATGATGAGAGAATCATTGATTGGCTGCCTCCTGCACGCCCCCCACTGGGGATCGATGGGAAACCTGGGCCTGTGCCCTGACGGGGAATCGAACTGCGACCTCCTGGTTCATAGGTCGATGCTCTTGAGCATGATCAATCCTGCATTCTCAGCCCTGGGGCTGGGGCAGGCCGGTTGTCAGTCAGACTCAGGGAGGCTGGGAGATGGGTGCCGGGAGGTCTGGTCACCTTGTGCCAAGGCTGGATAATGGGTGTCAGGTGGCCGGGACATGTGAGTCCTTCAGGGCACACTCAGAGGGCTACCTGGAGGTCCAGGCACCGATGCAGGACTGGAACATTCCAGAAAGTTTAAGTTCCCGGGCTAGCAAGAGCAGGAATGGAGTCTCTCTTCATGCCCGGACCTTCATAACATTAATACTGTTAGCAGCTTAATACATAAAATAACTCCATTTTATGTATTCCTTAGACTCAAGAAGGGACCTGTGTGATTCCGAGGGAAAAGCATTCCTGGCAGAGGAAACAGCCAGTGCAAAGGCCCTGGGGCAGCAGTGCTCTGGGCCGTGTGTGGCCCTTGAGGCCGGAGCCTGTTTTGCAGACAAGGAAATGGAAGAGGCTCGGGGTCACTGCCTCCAGAAGTTGGAGTGGATACTCTTATCTTCTCCACACGACCAGCTGGGGACAAGGCTCCCTGACCCTGTTTTGTCAGCTCGCTGCCCCCCCTCCCAGCCCTCTTATCTCACCAGTCACCTCATTCATTCCTTCGGAGCCAGGCTGCCTGGGCCCTCCTCCTCAGCCCACTGGCTGAGGCCCCACCCACCAAGCTTAACCACTGTTTGCTAAGCAGATAAGGTGGGTGGCCTGTGTCCTCTGGCTGGACTCCTGGCCTGTCCTCCCTGGGCAGCAAGCGACCTTGGAGCTGAGGGGTTGGCTGGCAGGTTTCTGAAACCCCCTCCCCCTCCCCTTATCTCACAGGGCGAGGCTGAGGATCTGACCTCAGGGAGTGGCTTCCTGGGCCACCTGGCCAGATCTGGGCCCCCATGTCCCCTTAACTCCTCAACCTGGGAAGAGCACGCAGACCCCGGGGCAAGAGGGGACAGTGGACGGCAGGAGCCAGCCTCAGGCCTTGGCACGAGCTATTCCCTGTGCGTGGATATCCACCTTGCCTCCCCCACCTCTTTCCCCTCTCGCCTCATTTACCTGGGGTTTTCCAAGCTATTCAATCATTTAACAAATATTTATTGGGCGGTGACTCTCTGCCAGGTTGTGTCAAGGATACAGGCAACATCCGTTCCCAGTAGGGCTAAGTCCTATTGGAGGGAGATGGGCAATAACCAAACAACTGATACAGCACAGGCGTCAGAGAGATAAGTGCCATAAAAAATGACAGGGCAGGAGGGTCGGGAAGGCCGGGGCTGCTCTGCGGCCAGGGAGCCAGGGCGGGCCTTTCTGAGGAGGGAACTCGCAGGGAAGGGTGGCAGCAGGCGCTGAGGAGGCCCTGAGGCAGAAAGGTGTTTGGTGAGTGAGGACAGCGAGGGGGCAGTGTGGCGAGCTGAGTGACGGGGGCGGGGGGCAGTGGGAGGTGGTTAGAGAGAGAGCATCTCTCCTCCCCTCCCCTCCCTGGCCCTTCCATATTATTTAAAAGCAAATTCCAGCCATTATAGAACTTTATTCATAGGTACTTCAGCCTGTATCCCTAAAATGCAAGGGACTCATTAGAAAACTCAGTGTCACTATTTCACCTAGAAAGTGAAGAGACAGTGAGGAGCCATTCCTTCGTGTTGTCAAATGCCCAGTCAGTTCACATGTACTTTTGTCTCCTAAGCAAGCTCTTTACCAGCTTCACTGGGGAATAGGTCTCACCGCAGAGAATCCACCTGGGGCAGCCATCACCGAAACCTGGCTCCAGGGCACTTTATCACCCTGAAGCTTCCTCAGGGTGGGGGTTATTATTATTATTATTATTATTATATTACTATTAATAGAGGCCCAGTGCACGAAATTTGAGCACAGGGCAGGAAGGAGGTCCCTCAGCCCAACCTGCACCATCTCCAATCCAGGAGCCCCATGGTTCTCTGCCCTCTGTGGGGACTGGGGGCTTCACCGCCAATGCTCCAACGAGGCTGCAACACCCCACGTTCTCTCTCAGTGGTGGGGCTGAAAGGACTGGGGGACTCCAGCAGGGCTGAGAGGACTGGGTGCCACCATCTTATGGCTGTGGGCGCTGCCAGCTTTGCGATGGTGTGATGGTCAATTTGCATATTCCCTCTTTATTAGATAGGATTATTTTAATGTGGTATGATTGTTTTTTTTCCATTCATTGATTTATCTTTTTTAAAAGCATTCCTTATCATTGAAAGTATTACATATGTCCCCCACTTTCCCCCATTGACCCCCAAAGATCTTGTATATGCATCACCCATGGACACAGACAACAGGCTGCTCAAGGTCTGGGGTGTGGGGGAGATGGGGGGGGCAGTGGCAGGCTGGAGGGGATCAAAATGGTTAGCTATTTTGATATCTTTGCTTCAGCAGCAGCCTCCTGTGGAACCCCTCACTTGAGACTCACCCGCCCCCCTGCACAGGAAAGAGCCTGTACCCCTTTAATGGCCGCTCCCCCTGTGCCAGCTGACGAGCCGCTGTTTCAGAAGGCAATGCCCTTTGCTCACAAAGGGGTTGGATTCCGAAGAAGGGTTTTCCCCATGAATCATAATCACTCTTGGTCACGGCCCAGCCCACTTCCTTCCTCACACAGCCACTTCCTCATTTGCAAAATGAGGAGCCACAGCCCTGAGAATCTAGGGGCGCCCTGGACTCAGAGGAAGAGGTGGTGGCGGCAGGCAGTGACTTCTGGTGGGCAGAGCGAGGGCTCCCAAGCTCCTAGTTCCAGCCTAGGACACTGGTCTCTTCCCAACTGGGTCGAACACTCAGCCCCAGGCCTCAAAACCCACCCTTGGCAATAGCCCTGAGGTTAAGCCTTGCACTCTCCCCCACACTGTCTTGTGGAAGGCAGGGCCCTCTTCAGGACCTACAGACCCCAGCGTGGACTGTGGGCGTGGGCTCCATCTCCCTTTCCGGCTGGAAAAAGAGGATAAAGCTCGAGTGTTAGAAAGATGTTGGTTCCCATTCCCAGTTTGTCCACTTACACCCCAACTCAGTTTCCTCATCAGTAAAATAGGGATAATAGAGTTCTTCCCTCACAAAGCTGTCACAGGAATCTATATATATAAAAGCCTAATACGCTAAGTGTTGGATTGGTCAGTTGACTGTTTGCTCAACCAGTTGCCAAGACACACACTGACCACCAGGGGGCAGACATTCCGAACAGTAGGTTAGCTTGCTGCTGGGGTCTGGCCAATCAGGACTGGGCAAGATTGGCTGGACACACCCTGGAGCCCTCCCATGTTCCCTCCCCAGCCTCTAAAATATTCTAATTTCCTTTCAATGTGCATGAATTTGTGCACTGGGCTTCTAGTAAGTAAACAACAGCACTTAGCACAGTGCATGGTATATACAGTACATGCTCAATAAATGTTTATTATTATTATTTATTAATCCTCACCCAAGAATGTTTTTTCCATTGATTTTTAGGGAGAGTGGAAGAGAGAGAGAAAGACAGTGAGAAACTTCGATGTGAGAGAAACACATAGATTGATTGCCTCCTGCAATCAATTGATTGCCTCCCAGAGCCTGGGCCAGGGATCACGCCTGCACCCAAGGTACGTGCCCTTGACCAGAATGGAACCTGGGAGCCTTTGGTCCACAGGCTGACGCTCTATCCACTGAGCCAAACTGGCTAGAGCAATACATGTTTATTATTTATTATTACATCGATCCCAGATTGCCTCCCCCACTAGAC
The DNA here is from genome assembly GCA_027563665.1 of Antrozous pallidus. Taxonomy (NCBI): domain Eukaryota; kingdom Metazoa; phylum Chordata; class Mammalia; order Chiroptera; family Vespertilionidae; genus Antrozous; species Antrozous pallidus. Next base: position 16,490,470 of record CM050525.1, read on the forward strand.
TGCAAGCTTTCTGAGAGCGGGAGCTAGTCTGGTTTCTCTTCATGTGCCTGGTGCCCAGTGGAGCCCACTCAACAGAGCTTGGTGTACAGTATTTGCTCAATAAACATCTGTCAGTGAATGAATGGAGACTGCTAGGTACCGAAGAGAAGCATCTAGATTTTGAGAATATACCCACATTCACTTAGTCCACATCCATTTCTTGAGCCCCTACCCTGTGCCTGCCCCATGCTGGATGGGGCTGGGACCCAGAGGTGACTGGGACAGGCCCTGCCCTCTCAGGGCTCACAGTCCAGCAGGGAGACAAACCTGTCTTCAGACAGTAACAACCAGAGAGAGCAGGGCTGAGGTGGATGCACTCAGAGGAGACTGCCCCAGCTCAGGGTTCAAGGAGAGCTTCCTGGAGGAAGACACGTCTCCACTGAGACCTGGAGGGTGAATGGGGGTAGGGCAGGTAGAGTGGATGGTGTGCCTGTGGACATGCTCCAGGTGGAGGGGACAGAATGTGCAAGGGCTTGGAGGAAGTCCAGTTCAGTGCACCTGCCTCCTGCATGCCCCTGCTGGGGATCAAGACCTCAGGTTGGGGGTGAGGGGCAGGGAGTGCTAAGAGGTGAGACTGAGAGGCCCCCAGGAGCCAGACCTCGTGGGGAGTTGGAGGTTGTGGTTTGAAGTCTGGACTCTCTTAGGGCACTGGGGAGCCACGGATGGTTCAGAGCAGGGAAGGGCAGTGTTGAGTTTGGGCTTCAGAAAGATGCCTTGGCTTGTCTTGTGGTGGGAGGATGGCAGGGGGAGGAGACCAGGCAGGAGGCTGGGGGAGGATGGGGCGGAACAGCCTGGCCTGGCGTTGGGCTGTAGAGACAACAGGGGCTCTGAATTCAGGAGACCTAGGTGGCAGGTTCCAGCATCTGCCCCAGGGATGCTGAGGGAGGGGGGTGCCTGTGTGTTAGGCTGTGCAGCTGGGTGAACTCTCTGCGTACCTGGAAAGGTAACCCATGCAGTGGGAGTGTGTGGGAGGGGCAGGTGCATGGAGAACCGGCCTCAAGCAGCCAGTCTTGTCTGCGGGTCCGCGGTCCTCTGCTGCCCTCTCCTGGCTCCCATGCTGCCTGCAAGTCTGGCAACAACCGACCTAATAAGCCCAACCCCAACCCCGGGTAAAAGATGACTCTGTTGCAGGCCACACTCACATTCAGTGTCCCTCCCACACCTGGGACCTAGGTCACCAGCTGCCTTCTCCTGCCAGCACCTCCAACTGAACTCCAACTGGAGTCCCAAACCCCGCCCTCTTCTTTCTTTCGCAAAATACAGTCTTATTGGGTGCGCTTTAGGCAGCACATACACCACAGCTGGAACATACGGAGATTAGCCTGGCCCCTGCCCCAGGATGACAGGCAAACGCGTGCAGTGTCTCATACTTAAAAAACAAACACAGTTTTATTATGCTATAATTCACCTACCATATGATTCACTCATGTTAAATACACAGTTCAACGTTTTTGGCATATTCACCACAATCAATTTTATTATTATTTTGTTTAAAAATATGTTTTTATTGATTTGAGAGAGAGAGACGAAGGGAGAGGGAGAGAGGAGCATCCATCAGCTGCCTCCTGCACACCCCCTACTGGGTGTCAAGCCTGCAGCGCCCTCTTGGGGCAGGGAGGCTGCCCACCTGCTGAGCCACACCCGCCAGGGCAGCATGATCAGCTTTAGGACCTTCCCGTCCGTCACCCCCACAAGAAACCTTGTGCCCATTAGCAGACATTCCCCTCTCCTCGCGGGCAGCCCCTGGAAACCTTCCGTCTGCTTTCTGTCTAAGGTTTGCTTATTCTGGACATCCCATGTAAGCGGAACCTGGTAACAGGTGGCCTTTTGCGTCTGCTCTTCACCTAACCTAATGTTCTCAAGGTTCATCCCTGTTGTAGCATTTCATTCCTTTTAAAAAAGTTAATAAATCTTTAGTGTTCAGATTATTACAATGTTCCTCTCTCCCCCCCCCCCATAGCTCCCCTCCACTCGGTACCCACCCCACCCTCTGCCCTTACCTCCCCACGACTGTCCTCATCCATAGGTATACGATTTTTGTCCAGTCTCTTCCTGCACCTCCCACACCCCCTTTCCCCTAAGAATTGTCAGTCCACTCCCTTTCTATGTCCCTGATTCTATTATATTCACCAGTTTATCCTGTTCATCAGATTTTTAATTCATTTAACTTTTAAATTCACTTATTGATAGACATGTATTTATTGTTCATAATTTTTATCTTTACCTTTTTCTTCTTCTTCCTCTTCTTAAAGAATTAGCATTTCATATAATACTGGTTTGGTGGTGATGAACTCCTTTAGCTTCTTCTTATCTGTGAAGCTCTTTATCTGACCTTCAATTCTGAATGATAGCTTTGCTGGGTAGAGTAATCTTGGTTGTAGGTTCTTACTATTCATCACTTTGAATATTTCTTGCCACTCCCATCTGGCCTACATAGTTCCTGTTGAGAAATAAGCTGACAGTCATATCGGTGCTCCCTTGTAGGTAATTAAGTGTTTTTCTCCTGCTGCTTTTAATATTCTCTCTTTGTCTTTTTCTCTTGGCATTTTAATTATTATGTATCTTGGTGTGGTCCTCTTTGTAGTCCTTTTGTTTGGGGTTCTGTGCGCTTCTTGGACTTTTAAGTCAATTTCTTTCACCAGGTGGGGGAAGTTTTCGGTCACTATTTCTTCAAATAGGTTTTCAGTATTTTGCTCTCTCTCTTTTTCTGGCACCCCCATAATTCGAATGATGGTATGCTTGAGGTTGTCCCAGAGGCTCCTTACACTATCTTCAATTTTTTGAATTCTTTTTTCTTTTTGCTTTTCCGGATGAGTGTTCCTTGTATTTCAAAACTTTGACTTGCTTCTTGCAGTCCTCTAGTCTGATGTTAGGTCTCTGTATAATATTTTTTTTTACTTCAGTCAGTGTATGCTTAATTTCTAGTTGGTCCTTTTTCATATCATTGAGGTTCTTGTTAAATTTATCGGATTTTTCTAGGAAATTCTTGAAAAACCTTATAACTGGTTTTGAACTCTATGTCCAGTTATTTGTTTTCCTCCATTTCTTTCCATTGTGATCTGTTTCCTTGTCTCCACATTTTTGGTGCTTCCCTGAGTTGGTTGAGTAGCTTTGTGTGGTAGGTGTCCTTGAGGGGACAGTGGCTCAGCCTCCCCAATTACCTGAGGTGGATACTCTTGGTGCACCCCTTTATGGGCTGCACTGTCTGGTTGTAGTTAAGCCTAGATTGTTGTTGGTATCACTGGGAGGGGTTGACCTCCAGGCCAATTGGCTGTGAGGATCAGCTATGTCTATGCTGGGAGAGCTTCTGTGCTCAGCTTGAATGGGGCGGAGTCTCAGGGCTGAGCAGACAGCCTTGGTTTCCCGTCAGCCCCGCCCTAAGAGGCCCCTGGGTCTCAGTGTCCTGCAGCAATGGCTGCACGCACCTCTGAGAGAAAGCTGCCCTCGAGTTTTGCCTCCTGCCAGACAGTCCAGTTTCTTCCCGAATGAGTCTGGATGTCCAAAGTCTCACCCAGAACTGGAGAACAGTACAGTCTGGAGGTTTTGTTTCCCTCCCGAACGAGAGAGCCAGCCACACGCTCAGCTGCGCACCCTCTCTGCAAGCTCTCACACCTATGCAGCTCCTGAGTCTCAGTGTGCTTCCTCCTGACAGTCTAGTTTCACCCTGTATGAGTCTGGGGTTCCCCAAGACTCGCCTGGAACTGGAGTTCAGCGCTGTGGGGAGCCTTTGTCTCCCTCCCCATTCGAGAAAACCAACCGTGCATTCAGCTGCCTGCCCTTTCTGCTTGCACATGTATCCGCATCTCCCCACCTCTGTCTCTGTATTCACACCTCTGCCCTCTGCACCTCCTCTGAGTCTCAGTGTCCTTTTCTCTTTCCTTCTAGTTGTGGAATTTCCACTCAGCCAGCTTTCCGGTGGTTCTGGATGATGTCCGTTTTGTCTTTTAGTTGTAGTTTTGAAATTGTTGTGTGAGGCAGCAGTATAGGTATTTACCTATGCTGCCATCTTGGTTCCTCCTCATTCCTTTTTTATGGCTGACTAATATTTCATGGTCCAGAATAGACCACATTACATTTATCCTTTCTTTCTTTTTAAAAAAATATATTTTATTGATTTTTTACAGAGCGGAATAAAGAGGGATAGAAAGTCAGAAACATCGATGAGAGAGAAACATAGATCAGCTGCCTCTTGCACGCTCCCTACTGGAGATGTGCCCGCAGCCAAGGTACATGCCCTTGACCGGAATCGAACCCAGGACCCTTCATTCCGCAGTCTGACGCTCTATCCACTGAGCCAAACCGGTTTCGGCTACTTTTATCCTTTCATCTCCTGGTGGAAACTTGGACTATCTCCACCTGTTGGCTATTATGAATAACTAGGGGGACAGTGCACAAATTTGTGCACCTTGAAAGGAACTGTGGGCCTCGAGGCTGCGGTAGGCACAGGGGTGGGTCTCGGCCCATCCTTCAAGTTGCTGCCCAGCCCCTCTCACCACAGGGGCCCTGTCCCCTGTGTGCCAGCAGCCTCACTCCCACCGCTGCCGCTCCTACATGCTGATGGCACTGGACCTGCTCGCACCCACTGATGGCACCGAGTGATTGGGACTGGTGCTAGCTGTGGGTGTAAGCGGGGCAGGCGCTGGCAGTGAGAGTGAGTGGCAGCTCCCGCGCTGGCAGCGGGTGGCAGTGCCTGGCGGGACTGTGGCACATGGGAACAAACAAATAATTTTCAGTAACCACCAGAGCCTCACCCCGATGACAGCAACTGGTGCCCTGCCTTGTTGTGGCGCTCCTCCATCCTGCTGCCATGGCCAATGCCCACCATGTTTCACAATGCCCTCTGGTGGTCAGCACACATCATAGCAACCGGTTGTTCATTGTTCGGTTGTTCCACCTTTCAGTCTATTTACATATTAGCCTTTTATTATATAGGATGTTGCTGTGAACGTTTGTGTACAAGCTTTTTTGTGTGTGTGTGTGTGGATGTATACCTTAATTTCTTGCAAACCTGGCCCTTTTGCAGTGTGAACCCCATCGCTGTCCCCGGTCATCCTGTCAAACAAACCAGATATCTGGGGGTTCCCTGACTCTAGTACCTCAGTTTTCCCAGCACCTGCTTCATTTTCCCTCCTAACACAGGCTCCCCAGGGACAGGACCTGCGACACTTTGTTGTCAGCTCTCTGAGGGCAGGGACCTCTGTGTGTTGGCAGCTGTCTTCTCAGAGCCTAGAACAGCTGCACAGAGCAGGTGGTCAGTGAATACTGAATGGATGAGCAGAAAAATGATTGACACGCTCCCTCCCAAATCCCCCAAAGCTAACCCGGGACCAAATTCTATCAATGCTTCATTCTAAATATCTTTTGGCTCTCTGTACTCCTTCCCCCAACACCCTGGCCCAGCACCTGCCAAGTGAACGAATGAGTTATTGGATGACTACACAGAGGAGGGCAGGCCTGCCCGGAAATTTCCCTCAGGAAAGCATAATAGTTGAGAGCGTGGGCTCTGGTGTGACTCTCAGTGGTGTGCCGATTGGGCTGTTCCTACATGTGGGGGTCCTGACCAGAACGCGCTGAATGTTAAAGGCCTGTGTGCCGTACACATGTGCACGGACAATGACACGGCAGTTTGACTGCACGCACTGCGCGGGCGCACCTTTATCGTACCCAACGCTGATGTCACTGTTTGGCAAGAAGCCTCTTTTGTCTGAGTTAGTGTAAAATACACTGCTGTCCCATGCACCTCCGGCTAAAGAGTCTTCTTCCAGCTCCTGGCGTCCATGGAGGCCCAGCCCCTCGCAGAGGAGCTCGGACCCGACAATACGTATTTCAGTTCTCCTCATTCTGGGAACCTGGTAGGATTGCACCTGCCCAGCCCTCTTGACATGAGAGTGGACCATGTGACCTACTTTGGCCAATGAAATGCGAGTGGGAGTGTAAGGTCCGGGTGGGAAGCCAGGGTGTGATTTGGCATGGTCCTTCCCTCTCCCTGCACCGTGCTGGGCTCTGTCCGCTGGCTCCTGAATGAGTAGACGTGAACCAGAGCTCTCCTGATCTTGCTCACACCTCCCTACCTGACAGGAACATGTAGCATGAGCAAGAAATAAGTCTTTGATGTTTTAGCCACGGGGACTGAGGGATTGTTTCTCCATCTGTAAAACGGGACCCTAATAGATAGCCCCAGCCTCCCAAGGCAAATCTGAGAACTCAAGACATTCAGACGTGGCCAGGCTTTCTCACTGGAGCCATTGTTGTTATTTCTATATTTAATTCTGGTTTTATAATAATGAAGAAAAAAAACCGTTTGGTAACCTCATTTCCTGGGGCTGTGGTAGGAGGAGCCTGTATCAGTCAGCTATGGCTGCCATACAAAATACCACAGACGTGGTGGTTTAAACCACACATTATTTTCTCATAGTTCAAGAGGCTGGAAGTGCATAATCAAGGTGTCAGTAGGTGTGGCTTCTCCTCAGGCCACTCTCCTTGGCTTTCAGACAGCTGCCTCCTCGTCGTCATATGAAACCAGTTCTGTTGGATTAGGGCTCCACCCTATAACCTCATTTCATTTTTTCCCCTCCACATTTGATATATTTTAATGGACACATTACAGATACAAGGCTCTCCTGTGTACACCTGCACCCCATATTCCTCTCCAGAGGTGAATCAAGCCAGAATTTCTTTTATCATTCTCAGACATGTTTTTACATTTTAGTGTAGGTGTACACACCAGTCTTTGTTTTGCGTGTTCGAAAAGGACAGTCTTGAATCGGGAGGGATATCTTGGCTGCAGAGGCCTCTCTGAGAACCGAGGGGTCCCAGCCCCACACCTCAGGGTTCCAGAGCTGAGAAGACGACTCCGTAACTTCGGGCTGAAAAACACCAGCGGGGATTGTGGCTGAGTGACACGGACGCTGCCGGAGACCCAGCAGTTCTTACATGGTCCAGCTTCCTCTGAGCTCCGGTGCTGGGTGGTGGCTTTCAGGGATCCAGAGATCTATGAGAGGAACTGGATTGTCCGGCATCAGGGCAGGAACTTGGGGGTGGTTTTCTTCCTGATAGGAGGTCATTGTTTCTGTGCTGGGACCTCCCTTGAAGCAGAGCTGCCTGGCAGCCATATCTGAGTTTCCATCAGCATGGCCCACATGGTTTGCTCCACCCTGGTGAGTTCCTGAGCCCTCACCCCATCCAATTTGCACCCCCACACAAGCCATTTCAGCAGCTTTTCCATATGAAGGCCGGTCCCAGCTTAGGATCCAGACTTTTCTAAAATCTCTCAAACAAGCAGTAGCTGATACCAGCATGCCCCAAACTTATCAATAAGAGGCCTAAGACCTTGAACTAGCACCAGCCTGTCTTGCTTCACAACTGGGCCTTGCCTGGGCACTTCCAAGCCCATTATAAATAGCAGCCATCTGCAGATCTCTCTGTAGCTCCTGCCAGGTGGCCCCAGGTAGTGGCTGACTTTGCACATCCCAGGAGGCCCCAGAGCCAGTGCACCCAGAGGACAGCTTCCGACCATACCAGATTACAACTGGACACATTCACAACTGACACACTTCCGATGACCTGTTCTAGTTTCTTTTTTCTTTGTTTTGTTTTTAAATATATTTTTATTGATTTCAGAGAGGAATGGAGAGGGAGAGAGGGAAACATCAATGATGAGAGAGAATAATTGATCGGCTGCCTCCTGCATGCTCCCACAGGAGGTCAAGCCCACAACCCGGGCATGTGCCCTTGACTGGAATTGCACCTGGCACCCTTCAGTCCGCAGGCTGATGCTCTAGACACTGAGCTAAACCGGCTAGGGCTACGTTAGTTTCTTAGTTTCCCGACTCTCTCCCCTGTCAGAGCATCCCTCCAGGAGAGCATTTTCTCTGCTTTGTTCACTGCCAAAGCTGCAGGATCTAGAACTGTGCATGGCCACACAGCCTGTTTATTGCTGAATGAACGAATGAGTGAATTAAGGGCCAGAGACTAGGCTCCCATTTGGGAGTGAGGGTGGGGTGGGGTGGGGTAGAGAAGGGAGTCCTGCCCTGAGGGATTCGGTGAGATCCAAGGTGGGGGCAGCAGGCGGAAGAGGGCCGCAGGTTCTGAGAGAAGGGTTAGAGAGGCCTGGGATCTGCCTGAGAGGCAACCACAGTAACTGACCAGGACTGTCCTATGGGCCACAGACCTGTGAGGCCAGCCCTCCCTGCATGTATGGTGGAGGGGTTGCCTTGTCCCCAGGGGAAGGGGCTGGGAGGGCAACCAGGGAGTGTGTGTGTGTTGGGGGGTGTTATGGGCTGACAGTCATGAGTCCCCTAAAGTGAGCACCTGTGAGGTCTGGCTGGAGGCAGGACCCAGATCACCCTCCTCACCCCCAAATATCCCAGTGGAGGAGGAGCGGGGAGGCAAGAACCTGCTTTTCTCAGCTCATGGCTTAGGCCAGGCTGCTGGAGGGACCGGATGAAGGGCAGGGGACACATGCAGAGGGCGAGCGAGAGGATGGGCCTGCAGGGTCTCCTGTCCCTGCTGGGCACCGGCCTGGGGTCTTGCTGTGTCTTCAGCGAGTCCACAGCCCTGCCAGCCTGGTTCTGCCCGGTCCCTGGGGGGCCTGAGGCCTTCCCTCTCCCACCGGCCTGGCTGGGACCCTTCAGGGGGTTGGCACCAGCTGGCAGTAAGGGGCAGGGTCGGGGTTCAGCAGGTCCTGGGGAAAGAGAGAGAGGGATTGTTGTTGGGGTGACAGTCGGGGGGGAAGACAGAAGAACCAGCTAGAGACTGGGAGACACAGCGGAAGACACACTCATACAGAGAATGGCAGGCTGAGATGGAACGAGAGTTAGAGACACGGAGGGACTGGAAGAGCCAGAGAAAGGGGCACACGGGGCGACAGATGAAGGAACAGGAGAGGGAGACACAGAGAAGGATGAGAGGACACAGAAACGAGGAGATAGAGAGTTAGGGAGAGAAAGACAAAGGAGGGAGAGAGAGGGGGGTGTTATGGAGACATACACAGGAATCTGCAGGCAGACTCAGCCAGAGAGGGAGACAGAGACCCAGGGGCAGACAGGGGTTGGGGGGTGGGGGGAGGGGGTTGAGACCCAGGTGGAGAGATGGGTCTTGACCTGCTGTGTGCCCCCGGGCGAGGCCCTTTCCTCTCTGGGCCTGGTTTCCTTCTGTGAAACTCACAGCCTTGGACCCTGTGACCAAGGAGGAAACTGCAGCCTCAGGAGGCTGTGCGGGGCACCCTGGGCTGCAGACCCTGAGAGCCGGGCTGGTGGTGAGGGCAGCCCGCCCAGCTGTCCTCCTGACCCTTCTGCACTGGCTCCATGCCCCCCCCGCACACCCTGCCACCCGCCTGCCTCCCAGCCTTGCACCTGGTAGTGGTGGTCCTCCGGCACCGGCACGGGCTGCAGGGGCGGCGGCTGCAGGGGCGGCGGCTGCAGGGGCGGCGGCTGCAGGGGCGGCGGCTGCAGGGGCGGCGGCTGCAGGGGCGGCGGCTGCAGGGGCGGCGGCTGCAGGGGCGGCGGCTGCAGGGGCGGCGGCTGCAGGGGCGGCGGCTGCAGGGGCGACTGCAGGGGAAGAGCAAGACCCGGCACTCCCACCTCCCACCCTCTGCCCCGCCCCAGGGCCCCTCCCTGCGCCTCAGTGTTCTCCTTTGAGAAACGGGGGTGAGGGCACCGCCTCCGCCCAGCCTCCCGCCAGCACGTGCTCCGTTTTCAGTCTTAGCTTCCCAGGTTTCTCCTCTTTAATTTCATTCTCCCTTCCCCGAGCCTCCCCGGAGGTTAAGGGGGTCTGTGCTCAGTGCAGGGAGCGGAGACCAGAGGGAAACGGAGCCCTCGGCCTCCGGCCCTTCCCTCCAGCCGCTTTTCCTCCGGCCTTTGTTGTTATTAAAATATATTGTTATTGATTCCAGAGAGGAGGGGAGCGGGAGAGAGACAGAAACATCAATGATGAGGGAGAATCATTGATCGGCTGCCTCCTACACACCCCACGCTGGGGATCAAGCCCACAATCCTGGTTTGTGCCCTTGACCGGGATCGAACCCGGGACCCTCGGTCCGCAGAGGGACGGTCTAGACACTGGGTCTAGACACTGAGCCAAACCCTCTGGGGCTCCTCTGGCCTTTAAACAAGGAGGATGCTGGAGGAGCACCATCGCCACCCCCCTGCCCCCCACCCCCCCAGGGAGGCGCTGGGCGGAGAGGTGGGCTCACCGAGACGGTGCTCACGGAGCCCGGGCCACAGAGCGGGGACACCAGGAGGACCGGAGACCGCACCGCCTCATAGATGTTGTCACCTGAAGCAGAGGACAAGGGAGGAACAGCTGAGGGGTGGCCCACAGGCCCACTCCGGCTGCTGCCGCATCCTTCATTCATTCAACCAACAGTTGTGCAAACCCCTCTTGCCCAGCCCTGTGCCAGGGACACAGCAGTGACGGGGAACCTGGGCTCGCAGTCCAGTGGGGGACAGACCTGCCCTGGAGGGGTGTCGGGAGGGCTTCCTGGAAGAGGGAACGTGTGAGGCTGTGAGAGCAGTGAGAGCTATGCACAGGCCCAGCAGTGAGAGACCCCGCCATGTTTTTTATGTTTTTAATCCCCCTCCCCCCCCCCGCCCAGGATATGTCACATAGATTTTACTTTTATTTTGTTTTTAATTTTTAAAATTGATTTCAGAGGGGAAGGGAGAGGGAGAGAGAGAAGCACCGATGATGAGAGAGAATCATTGATTGGCTGCCTCCTGCAGGCCCCGCACTGGGGACTGAGCCCATAACCGGGATGTTCCATTGTTTTCAAGAGAGGAAGAGAGAAACATCCATTGATTGTCTCCCGTGCGCAACCCGACCAGGGATCGAACCCAAAACCCAGGTGTGTGTCCTGACCGGGAATCAAACCTGAGGCCTGTTGGTGTGCAGGATAACGCTCCAACCAACTGAGCCACAGGGTCAGGGCAAGGCTGCCATGTTTGAGGAGCCATAATACGTTTGTCCAGTCTGGATGGATGGATATATATATATATATATATATATATATATATATACTAATAAAAGGGTAATATGCTAATTAGACCAGGAGACCTTCCAGATGTCCTTCTGGACAAAGTCAGGGTGGCAGGGCCAAGGCAGAGGCGGTTAGGGGTGATCAGGCCAGGAGGGGAGGGCAGTAGGGGGCAAGCAGGTTGGCAGAGGAGGGCAGTTGGGGGCAACCAGGTTGGCAAGGGAGGGCAGTAGGGGGCAATCGGGCTGGCAGGGGAGTGGTTAGAGAGTGATCAGGTTGGCAGACAGATGAGCACTTGGGAGCCAGCAGTCCCAGATTGTGAGAGGGATTTCTGATTGCCCATATAGACCCGATCCCACATCCCCTGAGGGGTCCCAGATTGGAGAGGGTGCAGGCCGAGCTGACAGACACCCCTCCCCCATGCATGAATTTCATGCACCTGGTCACTAGTGTGTGTGTGTGTGTATATATTTGTTTTGTTTGCTTGTTTGTTTGAAGATGGGAATGTAACGTGTGAGAGGACGCCAGGAAAGTCAGTGGGGGCTGGTTTATGGGAGTCCTCGAGAGACATGTTCAGGAGCCTGGACTTCGTCCTGCGGCACTGGGGAGCCATGGAAGGTCTTTGAGCAGAGTAACATGGCCAGAGAAGGCCGCTGCCAGCTGGGGAGCTGGGTGTGGGGACCTGGGAGGTGGAGCCTGAGGTGGCTGTGGCTGTTGGTGGCTGGGTGAGTGGGGTGCCTGGGGACAGGGAGTGGCAGACACTGCGCAGAGGAGAAAAACAGGTTTGGGGTGAGTGCTGATGCCCTCAGAATCTGTGGGCTGAGTCTGGAGACCCCAGCGAGGGCTGGTGGGGCAAGTGTTTGGGAGACCCCGAGTAGGGGAAGACAAGGGGAGTTGTTACTGGGGAAGAAGAGCAAGGAGGCATGAATGCCCAGGTAGCAAGACGGGGCCCCTGGCTTACCAGTGTTGTGGCTGGGGCTCAGCTCCGGTTTCCCTGTGGTCGCCATCCTGGGGGCGTGGGGAGGGAATCAATGTTAGTACAGCGACATGGAGGGGGTTGGGGGGTGGACTGAGGCCCAGGGGAGCTGGAAAGCCCGCCAGGCCCCAGAGAGCCTGGTCCCCGCTTCTGAGTGAGCCAGGACGAGGCCCGTCCCTGCCCACGTCTCTTCTCCCACAATCCCCTGCCACACAGCCGTTCCTCAGTTTCCCCAGTCTCCACCTTATGCCAACAAGCAATGTTCCTCCAAAGTCACCATTTAGGCGGACTGTCTGAGCAATTCTGCTCCATCCACCTGCTCATGATTTCCTTACTATTTCTCTTTAGGCGTTCTCTCTCTCTCCCCCTCCTCCCACTCAAGCTCCAGGAGTCCTTCGCTGGCCCCTGTAATTGTTTTGTGAGCCCACGCTGCCTGGCTGGCTCACTCTTCCCACCCCTGTGACTTTCTAAATGAACTTTCCCTTGTACTTGAACAAAATTTCCTTTTTAAATTGCGTTCACTTGAATACTCTCATGTAAAAAGTACACTTGCCCTCACTGCCACAAACTCATAAACCCGCTGAATAAATGTTTATGGGACGCCGCCCATGAGCCGGGTGCTGTTGAAGGCACTGGGGACACAGATCAACAAAGACGCCTGGAATGGAGAGAGAGAGACAGCGTTGATCAGATGATAGGTAGAGAGATGTTAGAGAATTAGAATAAACCTTCAGCAGCAGGGAGAAAAGTATTACGAAGGAAAATGCAGACGGAAGGGAGCAGAGGGTGGAGGGGTGCACGCATAAGTTCAAGTAGGGCGTCTGGGAGCCTCCCCGAGGAGGCAGCTTTTGAGCAAAGGCCTGAACCAACCAACGGGACCGGCCGTGCAGAAATCATGGGCAGAGAGTTCCAGGCAGAGGGAACAGTCTGTACAGAGGCCCGGAGGCAGGAGGGGACAGCAAAGGAACGGCAAGGAGAGGAGTGTGGCTGGGAAGAGGTACCGTGAGCGTGGGAAGAGGGGAGTTCAGGGAGGTGAGGTGGGGGCTGGAGATCGATCAGGTCTTATGTCCACCATGAGGAGGATTATGGCCTTGACTCTGAGGGACCCCGCTGACTGGTTTAACAGGATCTCTCGGGCTGCTGATGGGGAACAGGCTGTGGGAGCGGGAGTGGAAGGAAGCAGGGAGAGCCACTAGGAGCTGTTACATTATAAATAAAAACTCTTGCCATAAGGGGAAATGACCGGGAAAATAAAGAAAAGCCCAACAATGACTTAAATTGGTAGCTCAATCTAGTCGCAGAGTTTCTCTTGGCAGCAGCCAGTGGGCATTAGGCTTTAGAGGCTGACTAAACCCCAGTGAGATGCTCCCTTGCCACATTCAGAAAGATGCAAAGAGAATAGAAAGGATTTTTTTCACCACATGTTTCAAAGCCTTTAAAAATGCCAACCCATTAAAAAACCTCTTTTAAATATGGAAATATTTCAAACCTAGAGAAAAGCTGCAAAAATGGTACAAAGAACATCCGTTTAATTTTTACTCAGATTGCCCTATTATTTTTACTTCCTTTGCTTTAGCCTCTCTTCTCCCTCTCTCTTTCCCCGGCCATATCCCCCTCCCCATCCCACTCCTTAATCATTTGAGGTAAGTTGCCTGCATCATGGCCTTTTACCCGTAAGTCCTTCCATGTATTTAAATATTGCCGTGGCTTTGTGTTTTTTATGCCGGGACGCCAGGCTAAGTTGCCTTCAGTTTAGCCAGTGCTCTGAGAATCTGAGATTCTTTGAGTCACTGGACGTAGTGGAGGAAAAGCTGGTCTGAGGGTCAGGGGCTTACAAATCACTCAGGCCGGGGTTCCCGTCCTAAGACACGGCTGGCACAGACAGGCCAGTTCCAAGCCATTTGGTGAATGACTTCATGTCTCTAAGCCTTAATTTCCTCTAGAGGTTATGGCAAACTACAGCCTGAGGGGCAAATCTCTTTTGGTTCCTCTGGTGAGCTAAGAAGGAGTCTAGCAGGAATGGCTTATGCTCCTCCATTACCTTTGCTATGACGGTAGCAGACATTATTAATCAATCCCAGCATCCTTCCCCCACTGAACTTAGATGCACCTCCAACCCCCTTCCACCGAGCTCTCTAGTACCTAGAACAGTGCCTGGCACATAGTAGGCCCTCAACAAATATGTGATGACTGATTTACTGATCAGAATTGAAAAGCAAGACAGGCTAGTAAGCCAGGACAAGCGGAATTGGGAAACAGACAGATGGTTAGACAGCAGTTTGCAGTCATCCAGTAAATCTTGTCTTCCCTAAACCAGGCACACTCAACACATTGCGGACGGATCAAGGGAATTTTTGCTTAATATTACACAGTGTTTTACAAACTATCATACTTCAGCTTATAAGAACATGTAATAAATAATTTCAAAATGCAATGGGTATTTAATTTTAAAATGTGTCTTTAACATTTATGTAAAACTAGTAGCCCTGCACACAAATCCATGCGCCAGTAGCTTGCCAGTAGCTCACTGCAGCCCTCTAGTAGCTCTCCGCCCCTGCCCCGCCCTCCTGTAGCTCCCTCACCCCCTCATAGCTTGCGCCCTGCTCCCTCCTGGAGCTCTCCGCAGCCCCCTTGTAGCTCGCTGCCCCACCCTCCTGCTAATCCTTGATCCGGTTGTTATGTGGTCAGTCATTATGCTTCACAGCGTAATGACCATTTGCATATTACATTTTATTATATAGGATGTTTTTTGTACTCATTCAATGGAAACTTATCTGGCCAATGGGTAAAGCTGGCAATAAAACTACTGGTCCGCAAATTAAGAGGAGTAAATGGCTTGCACTCCTCTTCCCAACCAGAGGGTAGCTTAAATCACCTGGCCAGGGAGCCAGATGGCTGAGCAAACTGACAGCAGTTTACAGCAGATATAGAAGGTCACCTCCTTACCGATGACATCTAGGCCTCAGCTGTATTTCAGCTCCAGACCCAGAAAAGCAGCAGAACCAAGTGGGCCACACCAGGACCAGCTGCCATGATTGACGGCCCCGCCCTGACACTGACCAATCAGTGGAGACCAGGACCCTGGAGGAGCCCACCTAGAAATCTGATGAATAGTCTGCTGAATCCCTCCCCGAGACTCCCCGGAAATTCCTGTCTGCCAGAGAGAAATAAAAGCCTCAAGATGAAGGACCCAGCAGTCTCCTTCCCAGGAGCATGCGGGTGTCCCCTCCTCCTCCCCCCACAGGCCTGCGTGCCCTGAACTCCAAGGGACCCCATGAGGCTCGCAGCCAGGGCCGCAATGGGCAGCAGCAGCTCATCCCAGACAGCGCCCTGAAGCTGCCCTCGAGGCCCCAAGCAGCCCAGCCGAGGCTCATTCCCCAGCCCTTTCTTGTGTCACCGCCCCCGCTTTAATAAACGTCCTCTAAACCCCCTCACAGGTCGTTTCAAGGCGAGCTCAGGGGACTCGAACCCAGAGCTCTCAGCCTGGGACCTAAGACGGAGGTTCTCCCCAGGATGTGACAGACACTCCACAGTGCCGTGTCTTCCTGAGCAGACGAAGGTGTAGCGACTCATTTCAATGATTAGTGATGGGGGAACATAAACAAATGTTTTTCAAGTTTAAAAAAATAAAATAATAAAGTAAAATTCACCCGGACTCGAGCTGTGAAACATCTGCAGGAAGTCAAGCCCCCGCCCCCCCTCCCCCTTCGCTGGCCCTAGGCAGACCCGCTCAGGGCTGGGTCCCCTGCCCAGGGGCAAAAGCTGTGTTCACCTCAAAATCAAAGGCCAAACGGAGAGGCAACGAGCTCTTCTCTGAGATAAAAAAAAAAAGAGAGAGGTTCAGCAGACAACTGCCTCTGGCAGAGACCCAAACAGTGTTCCCACCGGAGGCGAATCTTGAGAAAGGGGAGGGGTGCAGTGACCGCAAGAGAAGGAGGCGTTTCTGTGAGGGGACAGGTAAGGGGACGCAGTGATGTTAAGCGAGGTGGTCAGCCGGCGGTCGCCATCGCTGTGGCCATGGTTACCATACTGCCTCCCTGTTATTCTGCAAACAGTACTTTGGACACAGCGCGGCTTTAGTCCCAGCCCAGAGGTTGCCTTGCCCTGTTTAACACCCAAAGCTTTGAGGGATGCAATGTTCAAGGCACCTTTCTCCCGAAGGCCTCCCCCGACCCCCTGACAGCTGTCAGTCTGTCCCCTGTATCTGTGAATCTGTCTCTATTTTATTTGTTGCTCTGGCTACATTTTAAGGTGGTTCTGCTTATATTATTATTATTTATTTTATTTTTTAAAAAAATATTTTTATTGATTTCAGAGAGGATAGGAAAGAGATAGAGAGATAGAAATATCAATGATGAGAGAAAAATCACTGATTGGCTGCCTCCTGCATGCCCCCTACTTAAGAGGATGGAGCCCACAACCTGGGCACGTGCCCTTGGCCGGAATCGAAGCTGGGACCCTTCAGTCCACAGACCAACGCTCTATCCACTGAGCCAAACCAGCCAGGGCAGCTTATGTTATTTTTTACAGCTCTTTCCCACCCCTGCCTAGAGCATATCAGAAGACAAACAAGTAAAATGATGAAGGTCCAGAAAGCACAGCACAGATGCTTCAGAGGGAAAGAGAAGACTGCTACCTTCGCTTCCCAGGGGTTTCGAAGCGCAGGACTCCATCTATCAGCAGCCAGCTCAGAACCAGCTCTGAGGAGGCTGATCTTACGAGAAAGGAATTTTTCACGAACAGACTGTCTCCTGGGGAAACAGGCCCCGACCCCTCCCTCCCTCTCCCCCAGCCCCATGCAGAGGTAGGTAACATCTGGTGGCTTTGCCTGCAATAGCTTCTGGCTTTCCTTTGGGGAGCCCATCCCCACGCTCAGTCCCTCCGATTATGTGAAGCTGGGTCTACTTCCAGCTCCAGGGCTGCACTAACAGCCCAGGTTCGGCCAACTGGAGCATCCAGCCCCGGCCACCGTGCCGGTCCACACAGGACTGTCATGGAAGGCCGCCCTCTGGCTTTGCGGGGACTCTCAGGACAAGGTCCGGTCCTTCCTCTGCAGCCGTTGAGCTGGAGGGTCTAAACTGGTAGCCACCTGGGCCTTTCTCATCAGGCTGCAAGGTGAGAACCTGCCTGGGAATGAAGCACCACAGAGGAAAGCAGAGCTGAGAGATGTATGGAGGCGTTTCCTGACAAAATTGAGCCCCTGGATCCAGCCATACCTGGAGCTCGTGTAGGACCAAAACACTTTCTAATTCTTGGGAAGCCAGTCTAAGCACTGGGGTTTAGTCCCCTGCAAAGCAGGATTCTGTCTAATGCAGGACAGAAAGATTCTCTCACCTCAGCACTTCCAAGCTTGGATGAGACTGTGTATGAGCCAGGTGATGGGACTTGTGGAGGAATCCGTTAATGGGGTGGGTTGAGAGGGGCTTGGGGAGGAGACAGAAGGGACACAGAGTGGCCTGGGGCCCCTGTACCTGTGCCTCTGGGCCCTCCAGCCTCTTGTCACCAGGAGATAGGCAATGCTGCCGATGAGGAGGGACGCGGCGGCAAGAGAGCCGATGAGGATGGCAGCCACAATCCCCGTGCTCACGGGCAGGTGTGCCAAGGGCAGCTCGAACGTTCCTGAGGAGGAGAGAGAGTATAGGGCACTGACGTGTCCAGCAGCTGCCCACCCAGAGCTCTCTCCTGCTTTTCAGACCTGGCTGGTTCCGCTGCCCAGAAACCCAACGCGTCCCCGGCCGGAGCGGCTCAGAAAGGTTGTGGGTTCCGTTCCCCATCAGGGCGTGTATGGAAGGCAACCGATCGGGGTTTCTCCCTCACATCGATGTTTCTCTCTTGGGGGGACTACAGGGGGCTCAACTTGAAGGGTTCTCAAACCCAGCATGACAGATTTGGGACAAAGTCTACAGTCCTGACTTCCAGCACCCACCATGAGGACCCCCAGCCTTTAATCTCAAGTTGGACACTTGCGTCCCAACCCTTCTTGGCAGCCGAGTTCATAGACTATAAGGTCAGAACCCTGGGGTTCTAGTCCCTGCTTCCAACTTGCTATGTTGAACGTGGGCAGATTACTCAACCTTTCTGTGCCTCAGTTTTCCCATCTGAGAAATGGGGATAATAATACCTACCTTATAGGTTTGTTGTGAAGATTGAATGAGTTTACACACACACACACACACACACACACACACACACACACACCTCAATTCTCCAACGAAGTAGATTCGATGCCATTGACAGATGCGGCACAGAGGGTGAACTGGCCTTCCTGAGGGCTCATGGGAAGTGATCCCACCTGGGCCACCTGAACTGAGAGCTGCTCTGTGTGGCTTCTAAAAGACCACCGAGCCCTCAGAGCCCTGAATGGTGGGAACAAGCTGTTTCAGGCTCTGAGCAGGTAAGGATTGTTATTCCCAAATGGACTAGAGCGCCTCTCTCTCTCTCTCTCCCTCTCTCTCTCTCTCTCTCTCTCCACACACACACACACACACACACACACACACACATATATATATATATTCAAATTAACAAATGTTTGCCTATTTCACCCATCTTCCTAAAAGTTTATCTGTTCAAAGTGCTCAAACTTTATTCTTATCACTGGGGGGAAGGGGATAGCCTGTGTCCAGACGTGCCTGGTATTTGGGCATATTCAGTAGTAGGTCTCCATCCCCAGGGAACTGGCCAAGTTAGACCCACTTTGCAGATGTACAACCCAAGGCCCAGAGGGCCTTTCCAGAAACTGCATCAGCAACTTTTGCCCCTTCTAGCTTATCCAATCCCCACAACAGCAGGTAAAACTCAATGGCTTCCCTGAGTGACTCAGGAGGTGGGGCAAGACAGGCTGTGTTCTGGCTCAGGGGACCTCCCGGTGCCTGGCCTCCCCCCTCCTCTTACTGATTGCCCCATCTTCCCCAATATCCACCCCCCCCTTGGTCAGGACCTGCTTGCTCTGCCACCTGCTGCCCAGTCCACCCACCCACTCTCATCACCTCCGACTCTCTTCCTTACTCTTGGTTGTCCAGCCTTTGCCCATGCTGTTCCCTCTGCCTGGCATGCTCTTCCCCACGTGCTATAACTCCTCATTTCCCCATTCCAGCTCTTCTGGAAGCTGTCTCTGATAACCCAGGCCAAGGAGAGTCCTGCCATACCGTTCCTTCGTGGCTTACTTACTTAGCTATGCAACGAGTGTCTTCATGCTGGTAGAATGGGCATGTGGGTGTCTCCCAGCACCTCTGCCATACCACCATTGTGGACAGGAGAATAGCAAGGTCACAATCAACTTTGGGGAAAATAGTCATTCACAGGCTTTTCAGAGGGATTGACCCCAATCCCAGTTCTGCCTCGGGCCTCATTAATATATTCCAACCAGTATAGACCCACCCCTTGTCACAGTTGATTGGATCAGGATGGGCAGCAATCCAGATGCAAGCCAATCAGAACTCTTCATTCACTTGGCCTAAGTGATTGGTTCAGGCCGATCCAGTGGAGTGAGGTGAAGGGGGGCTGTGGTGAGAGTCTGGGAAAAGGACTTCCCTTGTTTCGGAAGTCCTGCAGTTGTGAGGCCCGAGAACGCGAGTCATTTTGCTCCCAGGAAGGCATGCTCCAGGCCTCCTCCTTCCTTGGAAAGAGAATCTTGAGTTTTCACTGGTCAGAAGCCGAAATAAAGACGTTTTCCAGCCCCATGCACGAACCGCGTATGCCTTACAGCACCGTGTTGAGCAAACAACACACGACATTGCTTCTGACATGGAAACCCCAATTTCACATACAGATTTCCACGTCCACAATTCCCCACTTCATAAGGACACCCGTCATGTTGGATCAGAGCCCTCCCTACTGGCCTCAACATCACGTGATTACCTCTGGGAAGACCTTGTTTCCAAAGAAGGTCCCATTCTGAGGACTACGGGTTAGGACAACACATCTGTCCGCTCACACCCCCGGCCCAGCCCGGCTGCCTGTCCCCTGCGGAGTCCTTGAGCCGCTCTGGCTTCTCCATCTGCTCCTTTGCTGCTTCAATCAGCCGGAAGCAGTTTCCGCTGCTGCAGCATGATTAGGCTCCTGTTTTTAGAACTCGCTGTTTGCTGCCTTCTATTCCAGACAGCGAGCATGTAAACAGGAGCCTGGGGGCCACTGTATTTTCCAACGTTGAGTGCGATGGGACGCACTTCTGCAACGGGACCTCGCTCTTCTGCTCTCCAGCGGGAGGCTCGGACACCCCGGCCTGAATCGGGGCCAACCTCGGCGGCCCCCTTGTAACCAAAAGGATGCATGCAGCGAAGCCCTGGCTAGCTGGCTCGCTGGGTTGGAGCGTCGTCCTGTACCCCCAAAAGGTTGCGGCTTCAGTTCCTGGTCAGGGCACATCCTAGGTTGTGGGTTCGGTCCCCATTTGAGGTGTGTATAGGAGGCAGCCCGTCGATGTTTCTCTCTCTCCCCACCTCTTTCTCTAAAATCAGTGAACGTATCCTCAGGGGAGGATAGAAAAGGAATGCCGTGTAGGTGGCACTGTGTGATTCCAAGGCCAGGTCGGAGCCCTCCGTGGCCGCCTGTCTTTTGGAATGCGTACTCCCCCCGTGCTCCTTCTCCCCCAGGACCCGCTGCCATGTTGTTCTCAGGCTGCCCTGGCCTGCGATCCCTCGCCTCGGACTCCTTCCAGAGACTCCCTTTCTCAGCTTCCTGTTGAACCTCGCAGTCATGTGACCCGGGCTCAGATGTACCCACGGGAGACTAGGCTTTAGAAGCTAGAGGTGCAGGCAGGGGCTCGTGAGGACGAGGTTGACATGCCCACTGACGTACAAACGCCACAAAGGCAGAGAACTCCATCCTGTTCCTTCCGTGAACTCAGTGCCCCCACACAGCAGGTGGGCAATGGATGTTTGTTGAATGAACGAATGGATGAATGAATGGACGAATGAAGGTAGCTTTCCAGTGCCCCGCAGGCAGGCAGGCAGGCGCAGTTTTGCTGAGGAATTGCTGGTTCCTGGTTCCCAATCTGGAGGTGCCATGAGCACCCAGGACTCTATTAAGCCCCGTTCTGCACAGGCCCGCTGGGGGGGCTTCCCTTACAGCCAGATCCCCTCACCAGCCACCCAGGACCAGTCCGAGGCACAGGCAAGCCTCAGATGGCAGCTGCCCAGCCACCCAGGGCCGGCCTGAGGGACGACCAAATGACTGAACAGCAGGCTGCATGGGGCGACCAGGCCGGCAGGGGGGTTAGTGAGGGACGACCAAACAACCGAACAGCAGGCTGCGTGAGGGGACCAGGCCGGCAGCGGAGGGCAGTTAGGGGTGACCAGGGGGGCAGGTGAGCGATTAGGAGCCAGCAGTACAGGATTGTGAGAGGGATGTCTGACTGTCTAAACCAGCAGTCTGACGTCAGACATCCCCTAAGGGGTTCCAGATTGGAGAGGGTGCAGGCTGGGCTGAGAGGACCCTCTGTGCATGGATTTCGTGCACTGGGCCTCCAGTATTATGATAATTATAGGTGTTGAGTTCTTGCTCATCTTCACAGCCGTGATCCCCAGCTCCCCATCTTGTTTGTACTACTTGGTCCCACCCCCTTGGACATGGGATGGACCCTCGACTCAAGGAAAAGCAAATCACAGGCCAGGCTGGGCCAGCCAGATTCTCTCTCAGTCTGTCTGTCTATCTCTCCAGTTCCTTTCCTTTTTATTTCCGCATTCTGGAAGAAGAAATTCAGAATACGCAGGGAAGCCTGGGCTCACACACCATTTAACGTCCTGTTTTACAATCCTAGGCCACGGAGAGGAGAACGGAGGCCTGAGCAGAGATGAGCCCGGCGATGGCGCCCTCTAGAGGAGGAGGGAGCACTTGCCTTCCTGACAACTCATTTCCCACCAAGCCCGTGGGCCCCACCGGTTCATTCAACAGTGTGTCCTGCCCTGCTCTAGGCTCCAGGGAGACAGCTGTGCACCTAGGCCTCCTGGCACTCACATACCTGGGGCTACCTCTGGGGCTTTACAAGATCGCCTTCCTTGGCGCCAGCTGGAGAGAGCGTCTGTCCTTACAGTCTCAGCCTGGATACATCCTCAGGAGGCTCTCCTTGCTCTCCTGCCTCAGCCATGCTGGTCTCTTGTCAGCTCAGGTTCCTCCTGAAATCCAACCCGCACTGGCCCCGCGGATGGGCTACACTGTGTCTCAGGTCACTCCCTTTTTTAAACCTGGCATGGCTTCTTGTCAGTCTCCCCACGGCTGACAAGCCTGATCTCTGTGCGCCTCTCAGCCTCACCTAGGACACCCCCAAGCTCACCCCCGTGTAGCCATGACGTCGTCCGCTCTGTGCATCGAACACACCAACCGAGTCTCGCCTCAGGGCCTCCGCACTCCTTTTCCCTCTGCCAGGAACGTTGTCCCCAGAACTCTGGCGGGCTGCCTGCCTCCCTGGCCTTCTTGTCATCTCTGCTCCATGTCCCGCCTCCAGGGAGGCCTCCCTGATGCCCTCCCATCCCAGACCACATCATTCTGTTCAATTTTTTTATTGAGCAAGTGGTAACCTCTCTGTACCTCAGTTCCCCACCCGTAAAACGGAGACCATGATGGCACCTGCCTCGTGGGAGTTTTTTTTTATATTAAAGTTGTCATTCATTTATTTATTTAGTCAACCAACATTAACTGAGAACCTATTATGTTCCACATGGTGGTAGGTGTTGGATGATGAAAGGATGAGTATGTTCTATTTCTCTCATTTTGAAGACTGACTCTCCTATGGAGACCAACATGTGAACTGATAAATTGGAATTCATTATGGAATTTGCAAAGGTAACTTTGGGGTCATAAATGATGCGTGATCGAGTCTGCTTATTATTGGTCACAACCCTCTCCCCACCGGCTTCTTTGAAATATAATTGACATATAACATTTTAAAAAATATATATCTTATTGATTTCAGAGAGGAAGGGAGAGGAAGAGAGAGAGATAGAAACATCAATGATGAGAGAGAATCACTGATCGGCTGCCTCCTGCACACCGCCTACTGGGGATGGAGCCCACAACCGGGGCATGTGCCCTTGACCGGAATCGAACCCAGGACCCTTCAGTCTGCAGGCTGACACTCCATCCACTGAGCTAAACAGGATAGGGCAACTATAACATATCATGGGTTTTATTACAGGTAAAAATGAGTTACTCTAGGGCAGTGGTTCTCAGCTGGGGTGACTTTGCCCTTGGGGGACATCTGGCAACATCTGGAGACATTTTTGGTTGTCACGACTGGAAGGGGCTCCTGGCATCTGGTGGGGAGAGGCCAGCGATGGTTCTCAGTGGCCCACAGGGCACAGGATAGCCCCTGCGGTAAAGAATTAACCAATTTGCCGAAACCGATTTGGCTCAGTGGATAGAGCATTGGACTGCGGACTGAAAGGTCCCAGGTTCAGTTCCGGTCAGGGGCATGTACCTCGGTTGTGGGCACATCCCCAGTGGGGCGTGTGCAGGAGGCAGCTGGTCGATGTTTCTCACTCATCTATGTTTCTAACTATCCCTCTCCCTTCCTCTCTGTAAAAAAATCAATAAAATATATTTAAAAAAACACACACAACAAAATGTCAATAGTGCCCAGTCTGAGAAGCTATACTCTAGTGCAGGGCCATTTGGATATTTATAACATCATTTTGTGGCCACACAAAATCATCAAGTGAAAAGTTAGCGCCCCGCTGGCATGGCTCATTGTTTGAGCATCAACCTATGAACCAGGCGATCACACTTCAATTCCCAGTCAGGGCCCAAGCTGGGTTTGGGGTTCGACTCCCAGTAGGGGGCGTGTAGGCGGTAGCTGATCAATGATTCTCCCTCATCATTGACGCTTTTATCTCTCACATATCTTCTCTGAAATCAATAAAAATATATTGAATAGAAAGATCCACCCATTAAAAAGAATAGCCTGCTGTATTTTGTCACACATTTAATTAACTCTTCCCTAGTGCCTTGGCAGGACCAGACCAAATGATTTCACAGGTCTGATACGGCCCTCGGGCCAGACATTCTCCACCCCTGCCCTGGGCCGTGTTTGCCACAGGACCTGGCCCATAACAAGTGCCCAAGAAATGGTAGCCATTGCCGCTGTCCACTCCCCTGTCTCTTGTGTTTTGTCCAGAGTGGATTAATACAAAAAACACTTGATGTATGTACATGAAGATCGAGTGACACAGTGTGTCCCTCTGGGCCAGGCATACACTAGGCGCTCAGTAAGTGTTTCGTTAATGAGTGCATGTGAGGAGAAAGTGAGATGGTCTACTCACCAGAGCTGTCTCTGTGTTTGTCATTCAATGGGTATTTTATCAGCTAATGCACGTGGGGAGTCAACACCTTCAGAGCCCGGCACACAGGAAGCGCTCACTCCATGTGTGTTAACTAGAGGAAGTGTTTGCACCGGGCCCAGCACGTGGTAGCTGCGCGGGGTGCACGAGCCTCCCACTTCCACCCCCAACCCCCAACACTCACCGGGCACCTGGACCTCGGTCTTGGCCCGCATGGTCCACGAAGGGTTGATGTGGACCTCCACTTGGTAGGTGCCGCTGTCTTTGGGCTGGGCGTCACGCAGCAGCATGGAGCCGTTGGGGAAGCCAACGATGTCGCGGTGCTCCTTGGCGCTGCCGTCTCTCTGGGGCCGGGGCAGATCAGGGATATAGGTGAACAGCCTTGTGCCTCCATCTGTCTCCTCCCCCCGGTACCAGATGAAGTCTTGGAAGGTGTCCGGGATGCCCTGGACAGACAGGAGGACGTCCTGGTTCTTTTGAGGTTGCTCTGGAATCTTCTGGATGCGGAGGTCCGCCCAGGAGCCCTGGGGGACCCAGAGGGCCAGGACTGAGGCTGTGGGGAGTTTATAGGGAGACCTGAGATCAGAGGTGTATTGGGAGGAACCACAGCATTCTCTGTCCTGTAAGTCCTCATCTGAGGGTGAGAACTCTCTCTGAGTGTTGTTCTTCGGGAACAGTGTTGGGATTGATTAGTAATGTCTGCCCTGGGTTCAGGAGTGGAGACCTGGGTATGGATGCCACAGATTTGCCATTCCATTGGTCCAGAAGGTTTTCTGCCCTGCGATGCTGAGTGGCTTGCTTCTAAGCACATTCATTACTTCATTCATCTAACCCATGCATGTCAAACTCATGGCCCATGGGCCACATGCAGCCCACAACAAATATTTTTGCGGCCCAGCCAATATAACAGTATGTAAGAAATGTTTTAATAAAAAATTTCATAACTTAATTTTCATAATATCCTGTTATACATAATCTATCTATATAAAAGCCTAATATGCTAAGTGTTATTCCCACTTTCCAACTGGTTGCTATAATGCGCACTGACCACCAGGGGGCAGATGCTCAATGCAGAAGCTGCTGTGATGCGCACAAAGAAATGGCACCCACAAAGCAACACTCAGCTTTCCCCAAGTGGGACACAGGCCCTGTCACCACCATAGAGCAACAACTCATCAAATCACAGCTAACGCGGCTGAGACCCCCATGGTGCAAAATGCAGCCCGTATGTAACCCAGCCTGGAAACAGTCACCGTGGGTGCTGAGTAATGACATCACGTAGCAATACTCAGCTTCCTCTCCCTAGAAACTAGCCTCTTTGGGGTTCCAGCAACACAGGTGGAAACATTTTACACTGTAATCAAATGTCTGTGAAGCATTTCCCCGAGCCTCATCTCATTTGATCCTCACAGAAGTCCTGGAGTAGGTAGATAGGAAATTCATTGTAATCCTATTTTCTTTTCATTAGTCGAAAGCTGAGATTTAGAAAGCTTAGAAACTTGACTCGACCGAAAAGAAGTAAGAAATGGTGGACCTTGAAAATGACTTCAGGTTTTCTCACTGCACAGAATATAGTCAAACACTGCTGCAGTTAAATATGTTACCCTTTGTTCTCCCTGCGTAATCTACAATAATAATCTGCTTCACGTTGATATTTACTGCTGTGTTGCTAACAATTACCTGAAAGAGAAGTTGGGGTGCTTCCCTGGGCTGGGAAAAGTTTAGCTACCTCAGACAGCAGGTCTAATTAAGCAAATTATTCTATACACATAAAAGGCTAAGTTGACTCGCACATTCAGGATACATAGAAAGCTCTTGCTGGTGCCAATCCCACACATGTGTTTCAATCTGTCATTATCGATTGTGAATTTGGTTGACACTTCTATTATAGAGAAAGGGTGAATATCAATATTAAAATATTTCTTCTAATTAATTTCCTGTCAATGTGCATGAATTTGTGTACCGAGCCCCTAGTTATTAATAATGAACTACAACATCTGCTAATGACTGATTACTATCATTGTGTTGCATTCATTTTTCTTTTTTTTCTTTTTCTTTTTTAAAATATATTTTATTCAGAGCGAAAGGGAGAGGAATAGAAAGTCAGAAACATCTATCAGCTGCCTCTTGCGCGCCCCCTACTGGGGATGTGGCCGCACCTAAGGTACATGCCCTTGCCGGAATTGAACCCGGGACCTTTCAGTCCGCAGTCCGACGCTCTATCCACTGAGCCAAACCGGTTTCGGCTGCATTCATTTTTCTTACACGCCTTATGCGTAGGCGCACCATTTCTCTCCACTAGTACTAGCAGCGAATATTTCAGCAGCCAATTGTCACCTCATTAGTCTAGTACTGACTTGTTTGGTGTGTGCAACAGGAAATATTTCGCTTTTGGAGAACAAGAAAAATAGGTTTATTTGCATTACGCTTGTCAATTTGTGCAGTTATTCATTGTCTGATAAGTTCATGTTCAAGAAAAAATATTAATTTTATTAAAATGTTCTATTATTTTATGTCAACGATGACTCATTTTATTTCAGCCTTTGGTATTCAGCATGTCTCTATCAAAATAAACCTATGTTTCTATAAGAATTGAAGCTTTTGGTTTTTTTTTGCGGCCCATGAAAACTTAAACCTTGTTTATTTGGCCCGGGGTTAGCCTTTGAGTTTGACATACTTGATCTAACCAATACTTATAAGCACATACATTATTTATGCTAAAATGCCAATTATACATGATATGTCTAAAATTCCCTTGATACCTAGGCACTGGGGATGCAGCAGGGAACTGAATACACAAATAAATTCCTGCCCTCATGGTCCCAATATTCCAGAAAATTCCACAGATAAATGGTGATGGGGTTGTGACTCTGCTCCTCCCCCTTTCATCCTTCTCTAATACTTTCATCTTCCCTGACAACCTTTCCTTCCTCCAAGGGGAAACCCCACGCCCTGGGCTGAGTCTCAGCTGCTCGCCAGGCGTTGGGGGCGCATTTCCTCCTTACCTGAGAGCAGGAGGCCCTTTGAGAAGTGGCACTGGGTCCCCGTGGGAATCTCCATCTTGGCGTCCTGTGGAGATGCCACCTGCTGCGCACCGAGGGGGCTGGAGGGCCGGGCAGGGCCGTCGCAGCCGGCCAGCTCAGCGAGGACCCCGGGGTGGGGGGAGCCTCCGAGACGGTGCCACCGAGCCCGGCACCCCGTCCTCAGGCTGCCGAGCCTCCCCTGTGCTCCCTGGGATGAATGCACAGACACCGGTTGGACCTGTTTCCCAGCCACTGGGGAACTTGCTGGGGTTTCCCAGCACTCCTCCCTTGACCCCTTCAGTCTTTCCCCACTCAGCCCGACTGTCAGGAGCAACAGCAGTCACTGCAGCTGACAGTTAGGGT
The DNA here is from genome assembly GCA_027563665.1 of Antrozous pallidus. Classification (NCBI taxonomy): domain Eukaryota; kingdom Metazoa; phylum Chordata; class Mammalia; order Chiroptera; family Vespertilionidae; genus Antrozous; species Antrozous pallidus. The sequence continues at coordinate 16,518,115 of CM050525.1, forward strand.
GGCCTCTGGTGGAGCAATGCCCCCGCCCCAGGCCTGGCACGCACTGCCGCCTCATTCGACATCCACCATGAGCAATGTTTCCCCTTTCAGAGATGAGGAAACTGAGGATAAGGAGAGTGGCAGGTCTACCGGAAGGAGGAGATGGGATTGGATTTGTGGCTGGCTCATTCTGAAGCTCTTAGTATGGCTTTTCAAAAGGATTCATTCATTCATTCACTCACTCATTCATTCCAACACACTCCGCATGCCAGCTCCATGCTGGGTGGCGCCGGGGACAGTGATGGTTAAGACAACTGCCCTGCTCTCGGCCCACAGTGGGGCTCACGTGTCTGTGAGACAAGGACGATGCAGAGTGATCAGCACTGGGTGGAGGAGCTCGGGGCTGGGAGGACCCAGGGGGATGCTCCACTCAGCAGGAGGAGCGGGGAGGGTCTCCTGGAAGAGGGGACCGCTGAGATTGGAGTAGGAGAAGAGATGGGACAGAGAGTGGGGTGGGCGGGGCAGGGTGAGGTGCGTGTAAACAGCACAAGGGAGCAAAGGCTCAGAGTTTTGAGGAGCTGCTAAATCCTGGGTTAGCTGGGGGCTGGGTGGGAGAGGGTGGCCTGTGGGAGGGGGCGTGTGGCTGGAGAAGTGGGAGGGGGCAATCTGTTGGGACAGAGTCTGGGTGACAGGCAGTCCAGGGTTGTGCTAACACATGTCTATTGTAATATAAATTTAGCCTTGGAAGGTGTGTCTAGGTGGTTAGAGAACCGGCTCATATACCATAGAGTTCGGGTTCCATTCCTTGTCAAGGGCTCATAGCTGTGTTGTGGGTTCCATCTTGGCCCTGGTTGGAGTTTGTGTGGGAGGCAACCAATCCATGTGTCTCTTTCACAGCGATGTTTCTCTCTTTGTCTCCCCTCCCTCCCTCCCTCTCCTACTTCCACTCTCTCTAAAAATCAATATCCTCAGGTGAGAATTAACCACAAGACAAAACTATATATATATATATATATATATATATATATATATATATATATATTTTACAACTCAATGCCTTCAAAACTTAGTTCCCCCAAACCAGCCACTCTGATACTCGATAGCCCCACGTGACTCATGGCTATGACATTATACAGAGAAGATATAGAACATTTCCATCATTGCCGTAGAAGTTCTATCAGACAGCATTTGCCTGGGACTGAGGGGAGGAAAGGGGCGACGGGGAGGGGAGACCAGTGCCAGGTGATAATTCTGTGTGGCAGGAAGAAGGAACACCAAATTGGTGTGTGTGTGTGTGTGTGTGTGTGTGTGTGTCCCTAACACACGTCAGATAGTAGGAGGTGGGAGCACTTTCCCTAACCCCAGGTTGGAGTGAGAGAGAAATCTTCACTGTGAACCGCCTGGCGGTGTGCAGGTGTCTGAACTAACACAGACGCCAGTGCAGCCCTATTGCCATGGTAAGCAGTGCCCGACTCTGCACAGAGCCAGCTTTTCTGAATTTTCAGTTGCTAAATCTTCTCTCTCTGTCCCCAAAATGACTTGGGTTCCATTTCCAATTTTTAAAAAAAGAATAGATTTATTATAGAAACTTAGACAAACTTGAAAAGAAGAGGGTAAAAGTCACCCATATTCCAATTAATCAGAGAAAGTCACTGCTAATATTCGGGGTGTTCCTCTCCTGTCCTGCAGCCTTCATTCCCTTCTCTCCCCATCTCCTGATTGGTCCAAGCCTCTCAGGTGGTCCCCTGCTTCTGACCAGGGATTGGTTGAATAGTGGGTGCACTGGCCAATGAGACATGAGGGGAGGCTGCTGGGCAGCTCCCTCAGGATGGGGTGGGCTGCTTCCCCAAGCCCAGATCTGGCTGCGATGCCTGGAATGCAGCAGCTCTCTTGGCACCAGCCTGAGGATGGTGCCAATATGTGGATGGAAAGAGCACACAGCAGAGGGGCAGAGTTGAATTCCACACATGGAGTCTGGAATGAAACCGGACACTCCAGTGTCCTGTGTTTAATTCCAGGCAGGCTGGCTGGGGGTGGTGCTGTGATGGGGTTGTGTGGGGGTGGTGTGTGCTTTCTGTTATCGGTGCTCAAAGCATCCTGGTCATTATCCTATCTAATAAAGAGGGAATATGCAAAGGGACCATCACACTGTCACAAAGATGGCGGCGCCCATGGCCACAAGATAGTGGCGCCCAGTCTCCTCAGCCCCGCCGGAGTCTCCCAGTCCTTTCAGCCCAGCAACGGGGATGGCAGGTGCATGGTGTGGCCGGACCCACCCTCAGCCCCCCAGCTGCCCAGGGCCGGCCCGAGGTGCAGGCAAGCCTTGGATGTCAGCTGCCCAGCTGCCCAGGATGAGCCCGAGGCACAGGCAAACCTCAGATGGCAGCTGCACAGCCACCCAGGGCCTCCTGAGGCTCAGGGAACCAGGGATAGCCAAGGCTTGTGCTGCTGGCAGTGGCAGCAGCAGAGGTGTGATGGGACGTTGCCTTCCCCTGATCACCGAGTTGCCTCTCACTCCTGAGGGCTTCTGTACTGTGAGGGGGGCAGGCCAGGCTGAGGGACCCTCCCTTCCAGTGCATGAATTTTCATGCACCGGGCCTCAAGTCCTATATAATAAAAGCCTAATATGCAAATTGGCCAAACGATGGTCAGGTTAGTGAAGAACTGTGCTGTGCGGGCCGGCTGGCAGTGGCTGCCATGCTTGCTCACACGTGGGCACAGTCACAGGACACAGTGAGGGGCACGGGCAGCTGGCCAGGCTCCTCCAAGCCCCGTGCTCCCCTGTGCAGGTTGCAGCCTTGCCGTCCACCTGGCTGGAGAGGGTTGAGGTTAAGAGGCTGAAGCGAGAGTGTGCCGAGCAGGCTCCAGGCACCTGGCTTTGCTGGCCTTCCCATCCAGGGACCAGGAGATCTGGCGGGCGGGCGACGTTCGGTGGAGACACAGCAGGCCTTCGGCACAGGCTCCTGGCCTGGAGGGCTGGGCGGGGCCTCCTGGTCTCAGCCTTGTTCTAGCGCTTGGCTGGGGGGAAGAGCAAAAGGGACAGCTCACTCCACCTGCTGACATTTAATTGACATCTCGGCAGCAGAGAAAGGCGGCTGATTGAGGATACAGGACAAGCAGGCTCAAGCCTCAGCTCTGGCCCTGAGCAGCTGGGTGGCCTTGGGCAAGTCTGTGCCTCAGTTTTCTTCTCTGTCAACTGGAGATGACAGGACCACAGGCAATGAGAATATGCACCTGGCTCATAATAAGTGCTCAACAGATGTGACTGTGATTGGGGACTGAATACATAGCCTGCTCTGTGATGGGCAATGCAATGGACCCAGCCATGACCCAGACACTCCCTGCCCCAACCCTGCTTCGTGGACTGAACAGTCCAACGGAAGATAGACTCTTCCCTGACAGTGAGGACCCACGGGGGCAAGGCTGAGCTGGGGGAGCAGAGAGGGGGCCTGAGTGTGTGGGGGGTGGGGGTTGCGGCGGTCTCTGCAGAGGAAGGAGGGCTGAGCTGTGTCCTGGAGGTTAGGAGGGGACGTGACTGGCTCAGGGTCTGTCTCAGAACCATCATCCTGTTATTTCCAAACCCAGGCTTCCATCAGTCCCTTTCCCAGCATTCCTGGTTATTCACCAAAGATTTCTCTTTAACATGACTCACAGGATTTTATTATTATTTTTTTGTTTTTACTAGGCAAAGATGTTTATAAACTTGTTTCAAACGTTATTCCTAAGCTTCTTCAGCTTAATTAGCTGCAAAGAATGATCCTATCTAATAAAGATAGAATGTGCAAATTGACTGTAGCTTGAGACAAAGATGGTGGCGCCCACAGCCAATAAGGAGGGAATATGCAAACTGACGCAACAAGGCGAGAGGCAGAGGGTGGCTCTGGCCAGACGAAGGCGGAGAGGCAGTGCTGGCAGCCAAGGGAAGGAAGGCCTATTCTTGCACGAATCTTCATGCATCGGGTCTCTAGTTTATGTATAAGCAAAAGCTGAAAGAGTTGCAGTGTCCAGGGGCATTGGGTTAAAAAACATTAGAGATCTAGATTTTATCAGATCCATAAACACAATCTGAAAACGCAGCCATAACATGAAACGGCAGCTCCCAGAAACGTCTTCAAGTTTATCTCCTTCACAAGCTGACTCAGTTTAGCTTGCTTCATTCTTGGAAGCCGCAGGAAAATTCTCCTCGAGATCTGGAACTTCGTCATCCTCCTCCTCTCCAGTAGCCAGTGGTGCTTTTCCATCCACAGACTGGGCAGAGCTCCCGCCAGTTTCCTTACACCAGCCAGACCGTCTGCAGCGAGCTGCTTTAAGAGGGGGGAGCATTGCTGTCAGCTGCTCTGTCTCAGCGTGGCCTGTCATGGTGACTGTTCGCTGCCAGCGATGCCTGAACTGGAGGGTTGTTGAAGTGAATCACTGCTCCTTGGTTTGTGAACATATGTACCTCTTCAATTCCAGAGATATTGTTTACCCCTGACTTCTTTAAGGAGAACAGAGGGTTTTTTTTTTTATCATCTGCTGTCGCTGTTCTGTGAACCGCCTTCTTCTGTCTATGGGCAGTTCTGTTCCCACCCCTGCCCACTTGTGCCTGCAGTTTGGCGAGTTTCTCTTCGTGCGTGATAATTTCCTTCATCTTGTTGGAGAGGAAACGGGGCCGCTCGGGGTTCTAGGGCTGACGCTCGGGGGTCTGGGGCAGACCAGCTGAGAATAAGCGCACGGGGACGCAAGATGGCCTTGACTCACAGGTTTCGCTTCATCCTCATCCTAAAGACCCGAGTCCCGGGTTTGTGGAAGTGACCGGAGCTGCTCTGCCGGGTGCCGGGTGCCAGGCCCTGCTCCCAGCCCTTGGCCTTTTGCGTGTCACTGGCACAGCCTGGAACGGTTCGTGGCTCAGAAGGGAAAAATAAAGGCCAGCTTGCATGCATCCTCGGAGTAATATCCATGCCACATGTGAGGAAACTGAGGCACAGAGACTCTGACTCGGTTTCCAAGAAGAGGGCCTGTCCTGCTCTCCAGGTGCTGAAGAAAAAGAACCGACTCCATGCCAGTGCTGAGGGCCCGGGCCCGCTGGGGAAAGCACCCCTGCTGGCAGCAGCCCCCACCCTCCAGCCCGGCCGCTGAGCTGTCACTGTCAATGGCAGGGTCTGGGTGACCCTCCAGGCGGTAAGCTCCAACTCCCAGCTCAGCAGTGACAGTTCAATGTACTCATCTGTAAAATGGACTACATATAATAGTGTCCACTTTCTGGGGTTTGGGGAAATAAAAGGAAATGATGCACCATAGGTCTTTTGCAAAATGTCTGATACATACCTCCCTCTGGAGACACGTTTGCTGTTGTTATCAATCATCTTAGCATGTTTGCAGGAAAATGGACTCCTCCCCCGGGAAGCCCTGCCGAGTCCCCAGGCTGGGCCAGGAGCTCCATCGGGGATGCCACACTCCAGTCCTGGCTGTCCTGGTTTGTCGCTCTGGGGATGGATCGGCCTTTCCCACTGGACTGTGAGCCCTGGGAGGCAGGCTTGTGGCTGTCGTGGTGACCTCTGTGTCCCCAGTACTGCCCAGCACAACCCTCCACACTGACCAGACACCGGAAGAAGCCATGTTGAATGAATGAATGAATAATGGCTTTGGCAATTCATATGATCTCTGATTGCTACATTCTATTAGTCCCCTTTCCAACTCTAACATATAGAATTCCATAAATATTGGAATTTAGAGAAAACTTGCTCATGAAGTTGTGTGTGTGTGTGTGTGTGTGTGTGTGTGTGTGTGTGAGAGAGAGAGAGAGAGAGAGAGAGAGAAATCTCATTAAGAATTTTTTAATTATTTATTTATTATTGAATTTATTGGGGTGACACTGGTTAACAAAGTTAAATAGGTTTCAGGTGTACGATCCTACAATCCATCATCTACCTCCTCCCACCTCCCTTTCCACCTGGTAATCACCATACTATAGTCTTTGAGGTGCTTTTTTCTTAATCCCTTCACCGTTTTCACCCCGCCTCCCAACACCTGTCCCCCCTGACAGCTATTACAGAGAGAGCAACCTTGAGAGATTTTGCGGAAGGGAATTTACACGTGTGTAAAAAGGCAGTGTCAGGGAGGTGGGTGGGATGGGTGGAGCGCTGAGGACTCGGGCAAGGAACGGGTGCTTTTGGAGGTCCAGTCTTTACTGCCTGGAGGGCAGAGGCCGTGCCCGGCTTGCGTACGTCTGTGTCTCCAGCATCTAGCACAGAGCCGGCCACATAGAAGGTGCTCAGTGAACGGCTGTTGGGGGAATGAACGAACCAGACGTTGTTGAAGCAGACTCGGCACCGCGCTGTGCCTCTGTAACTGTAAATTGCAGTATGTTAGGCCTTGAACTGGGGGTAACATGTCTTGGTCCCCACCCCTCAGGGAGCACAAAGGGCACGGCGCTTGCTGCAGAGCGGGGAAGCAAACGTGGGACTCACCACCTGCCACTCTCCGCCCCAAGCTCTCCGCAGTCATCAGTGAGCGACGCAGCGGCTGCTTCCCCGATAGTGGGACCTGTGTGTCATACACTACGCGTCAATGAAGGTTTGCTGATGAGCCTGGGTGGAGCTATTCCAGTTAAACTCCAGCTTAAAGGGGGGTTTGCGCATGAGTTAATAGTTCAATTTCTGAGCGTTTGAGCTTTCCTAGTTGTGTGACTTTACATTCTCTCTCACTCATTCATTCATTCATCCAATAAACATTTATTTTTTTATTTTAAGTTTATTTGCTGGAGTAGAGTGAGCCCTTGAGTATTCACAAGGAAAATCAAGCAGGAGAGAAAACGCACTTTCAGGAAAGGGGTAGGACGTCTGGTGCTGTGATGCACGAATGTCAGCTCGTAACCCGGCACTGAGGGCCTTGTGGGGCTGGCACATATGGCTGAGCTGGTGCCTGGTACCCTGGGGGAGGCCCTATCCCCAGCACCAGGACTGCGGTGAGAACGGGGTCTGGTGTTCTCTTTCCATCTGGAGCCAGAGCGGGATCCCAGCTGGTGCCCCGCCCCGGCAGCTCCAGAGCAGCCGCTGGTGCTCTGCAGGGTGGCTTCACTCTGGAGCCGAGGCTGACGATGGAACTGGTTGCGGCTAGCCAGGACAGAGCAGCTTTCCGTGGTGGTTCCAGTTCCGGAGAGGGGGTGATGAGGGCCATTGTTTGGACCTTGTGTGGATTTGGAGTGGGAGCCTGCACAGGTGGCTGTTTTAGGTCTTGAACTTGGCCCGCCCTGACTGCGAAGCTGACGCCGGTGCGGGGCTCCTAGCTCCTGAGCTGGAATGAGAGCTGCGGCTGGAGCCGGCACTAGCCCTGGCTCTGGAGCTGGAGAGCGCGGCGGCTGCAGCATCCTCTGGCTCTGAGCTTTGGCGGGCGGTGGACTTGGGCCGGCACCAGCTCTTGAGGTGGTTCAGTTTTCCCTGGAGCTGGTGTCTCCGGCTCAGCGTGCTCCAGCTGTGAGAGAGGAGCCCCGAGACTCCAGGCCTGAGCCTGGAATCAACAAACGTGTATTGAGCACACATGTATGACACATGTGGGTCCTGCTGGCATGGAGCGACAGCCTCATGGAGGAGATAATTGTCCAATAATACACCCATAAGCACTTACTGACACTGAGTGAGTGTTACCAAGCAGAAAGTGCTAGGAGAGAGCTTAACTACGGAACTGAAGAGGGCGGTCGGCAGGCTTCTTGCAGGAACTCTGCCCAGTTTATTTCTGGAGGGGAGGAAGCTCATGCTGCCCAGCTGTTCCCGAGGGCATGGGGATGGCGGCTGCTGACTCCAGTGTCACCTCTGACACAGCCAGCCCTGGAGCAGCGGCAGCAGCTTCCTGATGGCCCACCAGGCAGGAAATGAGGTAAGCGGGAGGAGGGAAGGGCTTCAGAAGGACACCTCAGTGGGAAAGGTGCTGGTTAGATAGTAGGGGCTTCCAAGCACAGCTGGATCTTTGGACAGAACAGGGCCAGGACCCAGAACAGCCACACAGCCGGTGGTCTGCACACAGAGCTGCTGGGTGATTTATTTATTTTTAACAATAAGGAGACATAGTTGCACCTGATTCCACAGCCCACCGCCCTAGGTGGTGTTATAAATTAAAACTCAAACTAATTGAAGGTAAATGCAATCTAAAATTCACCTCCTCAGTTACTCTGTCCACATTTACAGAGGTCAGTAGCCACATGTATTGGGCAGTGCAGATATAGACGTATCCATAACCACAGTGAATTCTATGGGACAGCACTGGTCTGTGATAGAGTGACCTTGGACAAGTCACTTGCCCTCTCTGAGCCTCCCTTTTACCCTCTGTGCATGCACACAATTGTATTTATCTGGCATAAGAGGTGGGGGGACCCCAGAGAAATGGGATAGGGGTTTGGCCTCAGGGAGGGAGCCACAGGGGGTGGGGTGATTGGGAACAGAAATTTCAGGCAGCCTGCCTCGGAGCCCAGCTCCACATTGTGTGACCTGTGCAGATGACATACGATACAAGTCACAGGAGGTACAGAGTGTGGCGGCTGGCACACGCACGCCTGTTCGGGTCTGCTGCTGTTATCAATTACAATGACATGGTAAGTGGCTTTCTGTTGAGTGTTCCTCAAATGTCAGGTATTTCCACATGGAGGTTTCATCCGTTCTCATCTCCCCTTGCCTGCTGGCTGCCAGGGTTCTCCAGCAGCTCAGAAGCCAGGGGTCAATCTTGTGTTCACCACCCCACTTCCCTGCCTTTGGAAGTCTTCTTCTTTTGTAGCAGACATAGTTTGGGATATCTTCCCAGCAAGGCCCAACTCCCCCTTTTTCTGAGTACTGAGCCCCCACAGATAGCGCTGAGCTCCCAAGGCTTTGATTGTCCCTGCCCCCTCCCCAGCCACAGTATTGGGACCAAGGTTAACACCTGACCCAAGTGAGCCAATCAGATGCCTTTCCCACTGTTCCGAAACAAGGCAAAGGGGTTTTGGCTAAGTTGGGCTGTTCCCTGAAACAGACGTGAAAACTGTGGGATGGTGTCTTTCTCCTCTTGGAGGGAGAAGTGTTGAGCAGCCATCTGTGGAAAGAGACAGAGAACTGTGAATCCATGTTGCTGGAGGAGAGGATTATTAAGGGAGAGTTGGGAGGTGGAGAGAGGCAACTGCTCTGGTCCAAGCACTGATGGCCACGGGGTTCTTCCCCTCTCGTTAACAGGCGGAATCCATTTCCCTGCCTCTTGAATCTGGGCTGGTCCTGTGACTTGTTCTGGCCAATAAAATGCGGCGGAAGTGGTGATGTGTCAATCCCTAACACTGGCCCTAACGCGCATTGCCCCTTCTGTTCCCACTCTTGGAATCCTGCCTCTGTCATGTGAACAAACTTGGCTCGGCCTGCTGGGGTGTGAGAGTTGCTGCAGAGAGAGGCTGGTCTTCCCAGAGGAGCTTATCCTGTGCCAGACATCCCTTAGGCCAGCGGTTCCCAAACTTTCTAAAGCTGCGACCCTTTAATTCAGCTCCTCATGTTGTGGCGACCCCCAACCATAAAATTATTTTCGTTGCTACTTCATAACTGTAATTTTGCTACTGTTAGGAATCGTAATGTAAATATCTGTGTTTTCCGACGGTCTTAGGCTCTACGGCAGCGGTTCCCAACCTGTGGGTCGCGACCCCTTTCACATGATACACGAGCGAGCCCAACAGAGACCGGAAGAAAGGCCCAACTAACCCCAGCTCAAATTGACAACCCACAGAATTTGGAAGCTAGATAAATGGCTGTGGTTTCAAGGCTTAAGTATGGGAGGGTATAGTTAGCAAGTGCTAACTGTTTTACACCCTGGATTCCTGAAAATCTTCTTGGATCCTAAGGTTAAACCCTTCCTTACATTTTTCATTGAGCTACCACAGTGAGTTTCTTTTGCTGGCATCCCATGAGTTTTATGAAGTATACACTGCTTGAGGAGGTGGTTTCCAGGAGTTTGGTGAGATGGGCAGATGGGGTGTCTTGTACAATCGGTCCCCAGGGCTCTCATCAAAGGGGGGACATCCCACAAACAAACAGTCAGGAAACCAGGAGGGAGGAGCTCTCATATGGAGCCCCAGGAACTTCATCGCATCCCTGAACATAGGATTCTCTCTCCGCCCTCGGGGCCTCGGCTCCCAGGCCGACAGGCACGTACTCACACTTCAGCAGCATCTCCGTATTCTTCGCCTGTCAGTCCTGCAAAGAAATGAAGAGAAATTGTAATCACAGTCACTGCAACAATAAATACATTTATGGAAGGCTGACCATGCCAGGCACTCTTTACAGCGCTTTCCTCCCTGTCTTAGGTACTCGCACACCCGCACTTTGAGGTATTACCGTTATCCGGTTTTGCAGAGGGGCACAGAACATTAGACTCACTCAAAGTCGCATGTACGCTGGCACATGGCGGAGCTGGGATGCATCTAAGTAGCCTCATTTGGGACCCATGGCCTTAACTGCAAACAACAGGAGCCTCTGCTGGCCCTCGGTGGGTGTGGTCGATGTGTGTGGGGTTCCCACCCCACCCCACCCTTCTTTTTCTGAGGACCACCCCTCCCCAAGTGGCAGCATCCAGACAGTCACGCATGTTCCCGTGACCTCATCTCCAAGGTCACTGCTGATTCAACCAGGCTGGTTCCTTCTGGCGGTGCCAGAATTGATCTGTTGTCTGAAACGAAATGGGTCTTGGCTAAGATGGTGGGGAGAACCAGAGGAGCCACCTCCAACCCACTCAGGGAGACAGGAAATCGGGGTGGTCTGGGTGAGGAGGATTATGCCAGCCTGCGTTCTCACGGTGCTTCCTTTCTAAGAACTTGGCTTTGGAATTGGATCTGGGTTTGGTTTGGGGTCAGCCAGTGGCCAGCTGTTTGTCGCTGGGCAAGCTGATGGGCTTCTCTGAGTTTTGGTTCCACTCATCTTGAAAATGAGGACAGGAACAGAACCCACCCTGAGAGTTCTCGTGACTCAAAGATGTTGGCTCATCCTGAGGACCCAGGAAGTGCCACAGTGAAGAGGATGGGGGTGATTGGGCAGCGGCCTGGCCCTCCCCTGCCTCCGTGGAATTCACAGTTCAGAGATCTGGGCCCCAAGGCATGGCCAAACCAGTTCAACTTGCAGATTTCTCTTCCTCTGTCCGTAAGCTACGAAGGTGTGCATTGTTAATGGTGGAAAAAGAGGCAGTGTGGGTCAGAGGCTGGAGCTGGGAGTGAGGCAGGGTTTTGAGTTGGAATCCCTCTCTCCAGCTGTGCGGTCTGGGGCCAGTCACTTCTTCCCGAGCCTTCGTTTCCTCTTTGACAAAAATGAGATCTTCACCGCTACCTCACCCTGCTACCCTCTCTTGTGGAGATTAAAATGGATAATGTTTAGCAAGCACCTAACAGGCATTCAGTGCAGGGTAAGTTGATATAGTATGATAATAGCTGACACAGCTAGGATTCAAATGTAAGTCAGAATGACTGAGCACTTCTGCCCACCACGGAGGCAGTCACTCTCATCCATCCATCCATCCACCCATCCCCTCCTCTGCTCTAAACCCACACGACCTCCACCTCACTCAGAACAAACGCCACGTACTGACATGACACAGACACCTCCCCCTGTTTGGTGCCCCCTTTTCCTCTCCGATCTCAGGCCATCCTTCTTTCCCCATTCCTCATGCCACTCCAGCCACACAGGCCTCCTTGCAATTTTTAAATATATATATATATATATATTATTGATTTTTCACCGAGAGGAAGGAAGAGGGATAGAGAGTTAGAAACATCGATAAGAGAGAAACATCGATGCTGCACATCCCCTTCTGGGGATGAGCCCGCAACCAAGATACATGCCCTTGACTGGAATCGAACCTGGGACCCTTGAGTCCGCAGGCCGACGCTCTATCCACTGAGCCAAACTCTTAGGGCTCCTTGCAATTTTTGTTAACATGCCAGGCAAGTCCCACCTCATGGCCTCCGTGCTTGCTGTTCCCTTTGCCAGGTGTGCCCTTTCCCCGCATACACATGGACTCCCTCCCTCCTTTCCTTTGCACAATGTCCTCGCTGAAATGTTCCTCTCCCGGGGAGGTCTTTACTGACTTAGCTCCATTGCTCCTCATCTCCACACTCCCTGGCCCCCTCCGGCCTTATTCCTCCCTTAGCACTCACCATCCTCAACATACCACCTGTAGTCCCCTAGGTCATCACATAATTGTTGATATCTGCCTAGAATGAAAGGTCATGGGGGCAAGGACTTTGCACTACTAATTCCCACAGCAGCCCCAGTGCCTGGCTCATAGAGGCACTCAACAGATCTGTGTAGAAGGAATGACTATGATGCTTACTGTATCCCAGACACTGTTTTAAACACTTTAGAAATATTCGTGCCCTAACTGGTTTGGCTCAGTGGATAGAGCGTTGGCCTGCAGACTGAAAGGTCTCAGGTTCGATTCCAATAAAAGGCATGTACCTTGGCTGCGGGCACATCCCCAGTGGGAAATGTGCAAGAGTCAGCTGATTTATATTTCTCTCTCATCTGTGTTTCTAGGTCTCTATCCCCCTCCCTTCCTCTCTGTAAAAAAAAAATCAATAAAATATATTAAAAAAATAAATATTCGCTTGTTTAATCCTCACAACACTTCTTTGAGGCAGGCATTATTAGTACATCCCATTTTGCAGATAGGCAAACTGGGGCACAAAAAGGGGAAGTGACTTGGCCATGGCTTCACTGCGGATAATGGACCTGGAGTCTGCACCAGACAGACCGGTATCAAAACCCTCTTCTGACTCTTGCGGTCACTCTGGGGACTGAGGAGGCAGACGGCCACATCCAGGTCAATGCCATCCTCTCCGAATGAGCCCAAAGCTCCTTGGGACGAGGCATTTGTTTTGTTTTGCTGCGGAGCAGGGGGGTCGGTCCATGCACACGGGTCAGGGACAGACGGTACCTTTGGATCTGGGTGATGGCAGAGCCAATTCCTACCATCACTACCACCAGCCCCGCACTTCCGGCCAGGAGGAGGGCGATGGCGGACCCTCCTGACACCGTGAGAATGGGGTCCAGGTCGATGGGCTCATCTGTGGAATCCATGTCGACTTCTGGAAACCGAGAATGGGTCAGACTGGAGCAACAATCCTCCCTCCACAGCCCCCACTCCCACCACCCCAGCTCCTCGATGTCGCTTCAGTGCATCCCTTCCTCCCCGTCCTCTAGGTCTCTGCCCAGGCCTCCTCCCTGCTCTCCTGCCCCGGTGTCTTACCCCCCCCCCATCGCCCCCCATAAGGAAGTAAGTGTCCTCTCTGAAGCTCAAACTTGGCCCTGTGCCGCCTCTGCTCACAAGCTTGCCGTGACTCCCCAGCACCTAGGGAGGAAGCATCTCTCACCGTGGCCTTCAAGGCTCTGCCACCTGGCCAGATCACCCCACATTATAAGCCACCCCCATTGGACTCTACTAAATTAGCTAAGCTCATCTCTCTCTCTCTTTTTTACTTCTGGGCCTTTGTTTGTGCCCCCGGAACCCTGTGTATGCCATTGCTCTCCCCTGGGCCTGGATCATTGCTGTGTATTCTAGTACCAGTTCAGAGGTCCTCCCTCCAGGAAGCCTCCCTGACCCCCTTACTGGGTCAGGCATCCCCGTGGGTCCCACAGCACTCTAGGCTCCCCCACCCCAGCCTTCCCTCTCCCCCACTCCCGTACTTAGTGGGTGCTCAATGAACGTCTCCTGAAAATTGATGAACGAGGAAAGAAGGTCTTGGAAGTATTGTCATTCTCATGAACATCTCAGGGTCACCAGGTGCTACAAGTTTTACTCTCCCCCCCCCCAAGTGAATCATCTCAAATCCAAATCCAAATCCTGAACCACCCCTTCCCCAAGCCCGCCTGGACTCCAGCCCTCTGGGACCCAGCCAAGCCAGGCTTCCTATCATCCTCGCCTCTCCACGCTCTGGATCTTTTTGCATGTGTTCTCTGCTGCCCAAATACCTCCCCCAGTTCTCTGCTGGCCAGCTCCTTCAAGTCCGTCTAGCCCAGTGGTTGGCAAACTCATTAGTCAACAGAGCGGCAAACCGTGGCTCATGAGACGCAGTCTGCCGACCACTGGTCTAGCCCACTCCAAGCCACTTGTCCTCCGTAAATAAAAACAGGAAAAATAATATTCATGTTCCTTGCTGTTATTTAAAGCACCTGCTGCTAACAGGTATTCTGTTGCCATCATACCTGGCGTTACTTCAGTTCCTTATAGTAATCCGTATGCACAGGAGGAAAGTGAGACTCGGAGAAGGGGAGTCACCTGTCCTGAGTCACCTAGCCAGGAAGGCACCAGGAATTGAAACCAGCTTCAACAAGCTCTCAAACCCCTTCTCTTATCCCATAAACTGGCTGTTCTTTTTATTGCTGCCCAGGATTCCATGCACCACGCTGCCTATGGAAATCGTCACAACATCCTAAATAATAAAAGGCTGACATGCAAATCGACCGAACAGCAGACCAACCAGTCCCTATAATGCGCACCGACCACCAGGGAGCAGACGCTCAATGAGGAGCTGCACCCTGGTGATCAGAGCTGCACCGGGGAGCGCTGCTCAGCCAGAAGCCGGGCTCAAGGCTGGTGGGCTAAGCAGCGGTGGCAGGACCTTCTCCAGCCTCTGTGGCAGCACTAAGGACGTCCAACTGACGGCTTAGGAGGGCGGGCCTAAGCCATCAGTTGGATATCCCTCTAGAGCTCCCAGACTTCGAGAGGGCACAGGCCAGGCTGAGGGACCCCCCTCACCATAGTGCACGAATTTCCTGCACTAGGCCTCTAGGTAATAATATTGATAATGCTAATTGTAGCAATGATATTATCTAGTGTGTATCAAATACTCACTAGTGTTCAGTAGTATAAGGCACTGTTATTTTAAGCTGTTCACCTGCTTATCTCACCGAATGCTCACAACTGTACTTTGGCTGGGCACTCTTATTCTTCCAATTTTACAGGTGGGGAAACGGAGGCACAGAGATGGTCCAAAGCCACATGGCCAGGAAGAGCTGCAGAACGCAAACTCCATGCCCATGCCCAGAACCACTTGTAACATTAGCACCTGCACTTTCCCCCTGTCACACGCTGAGGATCAGAGAGGCAAAGGGGCTCCGAAAATCACACCCAGCAATTGCTGGGAGCCGGGACCCAGGCAGCCGGCTCCAGATCATGAGCTGAGCTTCCATTAGAGTTGAGCCACAGCCTGCCATCTGTAAAACAAGCTAATAATGCCCAATGTGCCCATGTGCATATGATGACCTCTTGCTTACAAAGCGTCTCAGAGGAGACTGCTCATAGAAGGGGGTTCAGTGGAACCAGGAAAACTGGCCACTGGCCAGCTAGGGTGCAGGGGTTTGAGGTAGGGCTGTGGGACTTACCTGGCAGGGAGATGTCTACATGCTTGGAGGAGCTCTGTCCCTGGTTGTTCTTGGCCAAGCACATATAAGTACCCAAGTCCTCCCTGGACAGCCGCCGGATGATCAGCTTCTCCCCTGTCCCTCGGGGCTGCCCATTGAAGGTCCAGTAAATCACAGGTGTGGGACTGACCACAGTCTGACACTGCAGAATCACCGAGTAGTTGAGTTCACTCCGGATGACACCCAGGGAAGTCTCCGGAAATGTGTATAGCAACACTTCATAGTCTGTTGGAACAGGAAGTAAGGCCATGTGAGTGGAGAGGACTTAGAGAGACTAAGCCCTTCTTCTGCCCACCACAGAAGCATTCATTCATACATTCATTCATTCACAAACAAATGGATGTGGAGTGCCTAGACTGTGCCCCGCACTGCTGCAGGCACTGGGTATAGCAGAGCTGTTGGTGCCCCCATTCCAGCTCCCAACCATCCCCACTTCCAGCTTCTGTGCTCTGAGAGCTTTGGCTGGCTGCCAGAGCCCATTCTTCCCATCGAGGCAGCAGGTCAGCGTGCTGGGGGATGGGTACACCATGAGTGGGCTTCCGCAGTGGCTGACATCTACACTAATAAAAAAGAAATGTGCAAATTGACCATATCTCCGTGACACCCACCAACCAATCAGGAGTGAGTATGCAAATTAACCCAACAAAGATGGAAGGTTAATTTGCATACACAGACTTGGAGCAGCTGGGGGGTGGGGTGGCTGCCTGTGTGCGTACCAGCACCAAGGGGACAGACATCCTTGGGAGTCAGTCGCTCTGAGCCTGTAGGCCTGAGTGTAGGCCCAGAGAGGCTGGGGTCCCTGAACGACCCCCCCAGCCACTCTAGGCCTACACAAACAAGTGAGGAGAAGCAGGGGATGGGGTGGGATCGTCTACCGCAGAGAGTGAGCAGACAGCAGGGCCATGCTTGCCCCTGGATGTGGCAGCAAAGGGAAAGCAGGCCCCCACAGAGAGCAGACCCCAGGGCCTGTGGTGGCATCAAGCAGGCAGGTCTGCAGAGAACCATGGGGAGCAGACCTAAGCTGTCAGTTGGATATCCCCTGAGGGCTCCCAGATTGGAGAGGCTGCAGGTCGGGCTGAGGGATCCCTCCCCCCAACTGTGCACAAGTTTCATGCACCAGTCCTCTAGTGGGAGTTATATAAATATCCCAGCCTCACCGCCCCAGCTGGCCTAGGGCAAGGCAAGGAGCTGGGGGATTAGTTGCATTCTGGATTATTTTGAAGGCAGAGCCCTCAGGATTTGCTGATAGATTAGATGTGGGCAGGGGAGACAGAGAGGAGTCAAGGGGGCCTCTGAGGCTTGGGGTTGAGCCTCTAGGTCCTGGGGGATGCTCTTTACCGATGGACACAAACAATACTCCCCCTCGTCCGATTCCTATTTTATTTTATTTTATAGCTGAAAGACTGTGAGGTTTGGGTTTCTTCGGGTCAGCTCTAAAGATCAGAGAGAACACAGCTGGGGTTTGAACCTGGGGAATGTGATGCCATGGTGAATGCTGGGGACCTCCACATGCGGCTCATTTAAGATTTCAGTGCAATGCCAGCGAAAAATCTTTAGCTGAGCCAGAGAGCTCACAGAAGCTTCCCGGAGCACGTGATGCCTGAGCTGAGCCTTGCAGGAGGAGAAAGAGCTCACCAGGTGTAGAAACAAGAATCAATGTAACAGATGCCTAGACTGGGTTCTTAAACGAGCCAAACACCATTCATTCTACATGCATGTTAACTCCCAGTTTGCTATACTGCGAGTAAGACCCAGGCTTGTGGGAAACCATTTAGTAGATTGCAATCAGCATTTAAAACTCAAAATGAAACATAATACAAAATGGCAGAATGCATTACTCGTAGCAATGATTGCTATTTTATGACATTTGTCTTTTAGTTACTTGTGGTGTGTGTATATGAACATGCCAGGTCATATTTTAGTGCATTTCTTACTGTGGGTCATGGCTGAAAAAGCTTGAAAGGCACTGGATTTACTAACTTTTTGTTTATTGGGTAATTTTTTAAATTGGAAAACAAATATACAACTTGGAATGGATTTGAGGCAAATTGTGCCATAAGCAGATTTTCTTTAAGTGGCTAAACAAAGTTTAAAAAGCAAGTAACAACAAAAGAAAATGTTTCTGGTACAGGACCAGCAGTACAAAAAAAATAGTGTACGAGTACCTGGGTAATACACCCGTTTTGCAATAGTGCAACTTTTAAGTACATATTGTTGATTGTCCATAGTCCATGCAGAGTTACAACTCCACACTTCAACAACAACATGCTGACAGTTCCTAAAGAAAACTACTTTAAAAAAAGGCATAACCGGATGTTTTTTCATTTGATCAACTCCATCTAAGTTTAGATGTGCAGAAGGGCTTAGATATATCTAGAGTAAGCCACATGCCACATGTTACTTGATCAATTTTTTAAAATAAGGTTTCAGGACAATAACAGTAAGGTAAGGGAAGAAAACATGGAGGAATGAAGTCCTAATTACTATACATGCATATTTTTTTTGACAGTAGGGGGAACCTTTTACAGATAA
This sequence comes from Antrozous pallidus, assembly GCA_027563665.1. Classification (NCBI taxonomy): domain Eukaryota; kingdom Metazoa; phylum Chordata; class Mammalia; order Chiroptera; family Vespertilionidae; genus Antrozous; species Antrozous pallidus. Next base: position 16,536,018 of record CM050525.1, read on the forward strand.
GTTACAAACAAAGAAAAGGCAAATAAACAATTTTGTACAAGAAATTTAACACATTCTGTACAATATCTTCACTTCACTGTCATTCATAGTTACTTGACCATCACCATCAATATCTGCTTCCCTGATCATTTCATCAACCTCTTCATCTGTTAACTTCTCTCCAAGGTTTGTCATCACATGGCGAAGCTCTGCTGCACTAATGTAGCCATTGCCATCCTTATCAAACACACGGAATGCTTCTCGAATTTCTTCTTCACTGTCTGTGTCTTCCATTTTTCTTGCCATCATTGTCAGAAATTCTGGGAAGTCGATTGTGCCATTACCATCAGCATCCACTTCATTTGTCGTGTCCTGTAACTCTGTCGTGTCCTGAAACCCAAACCTCACAGCTTCTGTGGGATTCTGCCCAAGAGACCTCATTACAGTTCCCAATTCCTTTGTTGTTATAGTTCCATCACCATCCTTGTCAAACGGTGAAAAAGCTTCTTTGAATTCTGCAATCTGCTCTTCAGTCAGTTGGTCAGCCATGCTGCAAGCCCGACTGGTCTTCGAGACGCAACTACACAACCAGTCGGTTCGCTCGCTCACTCCACTCGGACTCTGGATTTACTAACTTTTTAAAATCCTCACCTGAGGATAGTTAAGAGAGAGGATTGGGGGGGGGTTAAGGGGGGAGAAAGAGAGAGAGAGAGAATCAGTGTGAGAGTGAAACGTTGATCAGTTGCTAGTAGGATCAGGCCTAAACAGGCAGTCGGACATCCTTCTCACAATCCAGGACTGCTGGCTCCAAACTGCTCACCTGCCTGCCTCCCTGATTGCCCCTAACCGCTTCTGCCTGCCAGCCTGATCACCTGCTAACCACTACCCTGCCAGCCTAATTGATGTCTAACTGCTCCCCTGCCAGCCTGTTTGCCCCCAACTTCCCTCCTCTGCTGGCCTGGTCCCTCCCAACTGCCCTCCCCTGCTGGCCAGATCACCCACAACTGCCCTCACTTGCAGGGCCTTGAACCTCCCAATGGCCCTCTCCTGCTGGCCATCTTGTGGTGGCCATCTTGTGTCCACAGGGTGAAAAGATCTTTGACTACATGGGGGCAGCCATCTTGTGTGTTGGAGTGATGGTCAATCTGCAAATTACTCTTTTATTAGATAGGATAGAGGCCTGGTGCATGGGTGGGGGCCAGCTGATTTGCCCTGAACAGTGTCCCAGATCAGGATGGGGGTTCCCTTGGGGCGAGGGGCAGCCTGGGTGAGGGGCCTGTGGAGGTTTGCAGGCAGGCCATACACCCCAGTGACCCAAGTGGAGGCCCTGGGATCTGGGATTAATCTATGTCTACAATTGAAACTTTGTAGCCTGGAGCAGAGCCAAGCCTTCTGCTTGCTCTGTGGCGGCAGCCATTTCTGTGTGAAATTTTGTAGCCTAGAGTGGAGGCCTAGGCCGGCAATGGCAATGGAAGGCAGAAAGCTTGGCTTCCTCCATTGCCAGGGAAACCCAAGCCTCTGTTCTCTCCAGCTCAGTGGCTGCCGCCATTTCTGTATCTTTTATAATTGAAACTTTGTAGCACTGAGTGGAGGCCTAGGCTGGCAACGGCAGGCGGAAAGCTTGGCTTCCTCTGTTGCCGGAGAAACCCAAGCCTTCTTCCTGCTCTCAGTGGTGGCAGCCATCTTGGTTGGGGTTTATTTGCATAATCTGCTCCTGATTAGCTGGTGGGCGTGATTGGTGGGTGTGGCTTGTGGGTGTAGCGAAGGTACAGTCAAATTTGCATATTACTCTTTTATTAGATAGGATTTCTTATACTCACTTTGGGCTTTGTTTGTTCTTTTTTCTAGTTCCTTTAAGTGTAATGTTACATTGTTTATTTGAGATTTTCTTGTTTCTTGAGGTAAGTCTGTAATGCTATGAATTTTCCTTGTAGGATTGCTTTCACTGTGTTCTGTTGATTTCCGGTTGTTATGTTCTCATTTTCATTTGTTTCAAGATGTCTTGATTTTATTGTTAGCCCATTAATTGTTTAGCAACATAATATTTAGTCTTCATATTTTTGTGTGTTTTTTCTTGTGATTGATTTCTAGTTTCATACCATTATGGTCAGAGAAGATGCTTAATATGATTTCAATCTTCTTAACTTTACTGAGACTTGTTTTGCATTCTTACTTGTGGTCTATCTTGAAAAATGTTCCGTGTGTACTCGAAAAGAACATATATTCTGCTACTTTGGGATGAAGTGCTCTGAAGATATCCATTAAATCCATCTGAACTAGTGTGTCATTTGAGGCCTCTGTTTCCTTGTTGATTTTCTGTCTGGAAGATCTCTCCATTGATGTCGGTGGGGTGTGGAAATCCCCTATTGTGACACTATAAGTGTCAGTCTCTCATTTTATGTCCATCATGATATGCTTCATATATTTAGGTGCCCCTATGTTGGGTGCATAAAGGTTTACAAGGGTTATATCCTCTTGTTGGGTTGCTCCCTTTAGCATTATGTAGTGTCCTTCTTTGTCTCTTTTATGGCTTTTATTTTAAAGTCTATTTTGTCAGATACAAGTATTGCTACCCCAGCTTTATTTTTCATTACCTTTGGCATGAAATACCTTTTTCTATCCCTTTACTTTTAGTCTGCATGTATCTTTTGTTCTGGGGTGGGTTCCTTGTTGACATATATATGGGTCTTGTTCTCTTATCCATTCTGTTACCCCCATGTCTTTTGACTAGAGCACTTAAGCCATTTATATTTAAAGTGATTATTGATAGGAATGTATTTATTGCGATTTTATTCTTGAACTATGTTCATCTTTTTCTTCTTCCTTCTCATCCTTTTCCTCCTTCCCCTCCTCCTCCTCTTTAAGAAGACACTTGAAAATTCTTTGTAATAGTGGTTGGGTGATAATAAACTCTTTAAATATTTCTGATCTGCAAAGCTCTTTATTTCTCCATGAATTTTAAGTGATAACCATGCTGGGTAAAGTAGTCTTGGTTGTGGGAAATTGCTTTTCATCACTTTTAATATGTTATGCTCCTTCTTTCTGGCCTGAAATGTTTCAGTTGAGAAATCATTGACAGTCTTATGGCTACGCCATTGTAGATAACTGTGTTCGCTTGCTGCTTCTAATATTCTCTCTTTGTTTTTAACCTTTGCCATTTAAATGATGATGTGTTTGAGACTCCCTGTTTCCTGGACTTGTGTGTCTTCACTGGATTAGGAAAGCTTTCCATCACTGTTTCATCAAATGTGTTCTCGATGCGTTGTTCTCTCTCCTCTGCTTCTGGATCCCTATAATGTGGATGTGGTTACACTTCATGTTGTCCCAAAAGGTCCCTTAAACTATGCTCATTTTTAAAAAATTCTTTTTTCCCCCCTGCTCTGATTGAGTGTTTTCTGTTAACTTGTCTTCCAAATCAGTGATTCCATCCTTAGCTCCATTCAATCTACTGGTGATTCCATCCAGTACATTCTTCATTTCAGATATTGTGTTCTTCATTTCTGACTGGTTCTTTTTTATGGATTTTATGTCCATATGAGCATCCTTATAACCATTTCTTGAACTCTATATCTAATTAATCTTTTGCCTCCATTTAATTTAGCTTTTTCTGGAGATTTCTTCTGTTCTTGGTTTGGGGCATGTTTCTTTGTTTCTCTATTTTGGTTGCCTCTTTGTGTTTGTTTTTATGTATTATGACTCCCAGTCTTGGTAGGGTGGCCTTATGTAATAGGTATCCTGTGGGATGCAGTGGTTTCACCTTTATCCCTTGAGCTGGGTGCTCCAGGAATGTCCCCTGTATGGTTTATGAAGGCCCTCCTGCTGTAACTGAGTCCTGATTGCTTCAGGTCCATTTGTGCGTGGTATCACCCTTTAAGCTGGCTGACGGTGGGAGTCAGCCCTGACCACAGTGTTTGAGTTGCTGACCACACAAAGCAGAATTTGCCTCAGCACGGTCTGGTGCTGGCCAAAATCTTCCTTTGGATATGCCACTTGTGCAACGAATGGGATCTTGCCCTAATGTTGTCTGAAGCTGGCTTTTGGGGCCTGTTGGGAGGGACTCTGGTCCAGGCCAATTCATATGCTGCCTGTGATTGGCCCCGGGCAATCTATTTGTAGCTACAAAGCGATCCACATTTTGTGGCTGCCTCTGCCACACCTGGGTGTGCACGGCAGGACCAAGCTGAGCACCAAGGCTGCTGTGACCAGCCCCAGGTCTGGGGGAAGGTCAGCAAAATTCTCAAGTCACCCTGATATTCACCTTGGCCTGCCTCCCCCTAACTCCGCCTGCCTGCTGCCTGTTAGGCTCAGCCAATGAAAGACCCTCTGGCAGTTCTCGAGGGGCACGAGGTAGGCTCTCAGTCAGTCGCCAGGTAGGGGCGAGTGGTGTTCACCAGATTGACACAGGTTCAGACTCAGGGCCAGCGCTGGTCTAGCTGCCACCTGCTGGGTGTTTGCACAATTTTGTGGTACAACGGAGTCTCAGGGAGTCGTCAGGGTAGGCCAGCAGAGTTTATCAGGCCTGAGCAGATAAAGATATGACCGTGGGAAAGGAGGGCCTTGCACGGCTCTGGTGTGTGAGGGTAGAGTGGCATCGGTTCACACAGCTCAGTCTGTGCAGGACAAGAGGGCCATCTCAGTCACCGCTGTGGCCACCATCCTGCCCCGAACAGGCCAGGTGTAGGGCAGGTGCTGATGATTTGTTTAAATAATGGATAGCAATGTGGTCCCACCCAGAGTCCCCCAGCTCCATTCCACTGCTCCAAGGGGATGAACACACCTTTAAAGAGATAAGTTAAAACGATGCTGTCAGGGTGGACTCTAATACAATCTGACCGCTGTCCTTATAGGACCCACAGGAAGACACCGGTGGTGTGCACACAGAGGAGGACATAGCAAGAAGGAGTCCGTCAGCAAGCCAAAGAGAGAGGCCTGAAAGGAAACCAAACCTGCTGACCCCTTGATCTTGGACTTCCATCTCCCAGCACTGTGAGCAGTAAATGTCTGCCGTTGAAGCCGCTAGCAGGCTCACAGGCTCCAAACCCTCTCAAGAGCAAAGGCCTGGCTAGCCGCAGGGTGCCGGAAGCCAATTCCAGCATGTCATAATTGCAAGAATTCATCTAAAGGTTGATGGAACTTGGGGACTCAACAAGGGCTGAGTCACATATGTTATCGCCTATTGGGAATGGCTAAAGGCATTTCTCCAAAACTGAAAAGGTTGCATTAAATTGATTGTTTACTGCCAGACAGCTCAGGGCATCTTAATCTACATGTTATTGCCTCCTACTGGCCAAACACCTGAACAGCCAAAGGCAGTTTCCCCAATCTGACAATGGATTCTGTACCTAACCCTACCCTTTGAAGGGTATATCTCCACCTTGCCTTAGGACAAATTGTGTTAATAAAAAAGCAAGGGGTCCTGAGACAGGGAGGACTTAGTTCCTTTTAGCTAAGTCTTCTCTGACCCCCGCCATAATGCCTTTCAAAATTATGTTTCATCTCTGGGCTCTTATTTAATTTACACACAGACCCATCTCCAGGTTTCCTGAACCCTTCTAGATGCTGGATCAAGACCCTCAGCATTAGCAGGGCTTTCTTTTTCTGGTTCAGGTACAAAAGTCCAAGTTCAGAGATGCACAGTTCGTAAGAACAGAGGTGAGTTTGAAGGCGGCCACCAGAGACCTCTGCCCTTCCCTAGTTGATGAGGAACAACTACTTGATGACTCTCAGTTGGAAAGGGTGACAGATGACAAAAAGTGGCCACGACCCTGTGCAACCCCTTTCTTCAAGTGGTGAAGCTTACCCTCCCTCCCCACATGGAACATGGGCCAGTCGTGTGACTTGCTTTGACCATTAAAAGACGGTGGAAGCGATGACATGCCAGTTCTGTACTGGGACTACACCAGACCTTGCAGCTTCTGCTCCTGTTCTCGTTCCATTCTGGGAGAACAGCCCAGGCCGGCGGCTGGAGGGTGAGAGGCCGAGAGGCCTGTTTACACTGCTGCCGCCAGGCCACTGCCGGACATATGGAAGCGGCCACCCTGAACACACCAGGGCCCCAGCACTCCCTGGCTGACCACAGCCAGACGAGTGAGACCAGAATTGTCCAGAGGAATCATGAGCTAAAGAAATGGTTACTATTTTAAGGTTTTGCCGGAGGGAGCTTGTTAGGGAGCAACCGACTGCTGGCACAGAAGGGGTTCTGATGGGCCGGCTTTGGGGCCCCACTCACCCTTGACACGTATCTGCTCTGTCACACTCCTGCGTCCCCTCCTGGTGTCCACAGTGTAGCTGCCCGTGTCTTGAGCTGCCACATCTCCGACGACCAGGCTGCCTTGGGCACCCGGTATCTCCCTGCCAGTGTGGCCGGGCCCCGGGAGGCCCTTGGGGGGGAAAACTGGGTTTTCTTGCTGGGCTTCGAGCCCTCGGAACCAAGAAGTGGAGAGAATGCCATCGTGGTTCCTGGGGTGAGCACCGGCTCCTGATACGATGTCTGGAGGCGCAGAGGAGGGCAGCTCAGAGGAGGCAGGGCAGATGCAGGATGCGAGCAGCGTGCCTGGAGGGGGATGGGGGGAGGAGAGGAGAGAAAGAGGGACCCCAGGTGAGATGCTGTCCCAAGCAGCCCTTCCTGCGCCCGGGAGAGTTGACGTTAACAGTGATCACGATGAAAACACTGTAGAAAGGGAAGGGAACATTCAGTGAGAACCTCCTGTCAGCCAGACACGGTTCTAAGCACCGCACATGCTTGTCTTCCTTATACATCGGCCCCCCAAAGCACACGTTACACTGGGCGGTCGGCTGCACTCTCTAAGCTCTGCTCTGCTGTGTCCTGCAAGCCCGGCCTCTCTGAGCTCCCTGGTTGGTGTCCCCCGTGCCCTTTGCTTCTGACCTTGGGAGTGACCTTGCGGTTACGATCCCACAGCTCCCTCCCTGCTCCATCAGCACAGGTGGGCTGCGTCCCTCTACTAGAGCTCCTACTGGGCTGCCATCTCTCCCTCCCTCTTGCACTGGTGCTAGCCCCTGGGCACTGCAAGGTCCCCTGTCGCTTTACCAACACCCTGCCTTCACCTCTGCCAGTTGTCCCTTTATCAAACCCTGCTCACTGCTCCCTTTGAGTTCACCATCTCCTTCTTGCCTCCACCTAGACTATTCCACCCTTATTTGAGGCGAAGAAGCAAATATGCAGAAGATTCAAGACATCTTCCCAGGATGTGATAGGTGGTAAGCAGCACCTACAGAGTCGAAATGCTCAACCACTAAAGTACCTTGTGGAGTGAGTCCCCGCTCTCAGTTTCTCTCACTTCCTCTCATTAAATTTCTGTGTTGCTTAGAGCTTGAAGCCGAGCCCTTGGAGTCTGTCTCCAAGCCTCTGCTCTTGCCCACCCCGCTCTGTTACCTCTCCCTGGAATGGTGACGGTTGCAGTAAGAACACAAGCTCCTTCCATAAAAGACTGAAAAGTTTGCCCTAGCCGGTTTGGCTCAGTGGATAGAGCATCAGCCCACGGACTGGAGGGTCCCAGTTCGATTCTTGACCGGGATGCAGGCAACAACCAATCAATGTGTCTCTCTCACATCCATGTTTTTCTATGTCTCTCCCTTTCCCATCCACTCTCTCTAAAAATCAACAGAAAAAATACCCCAGGGTGAGGGTTAACAACAACAACATCAACAAGAAAGACGGAAAAGTTTAACAAAAATAAGAAACTTCTACAAAAGTTAAAAAAACAACAACAACCGCAAAACCCACCATCCACAAAGTCAATATAACAATGACTTACTAGGGAAAAGCATTTGCAACTGATATCACAGACACAGCGCTCACTTCACTAATATGTAAAGTGCTCCTGGAAATCAATCAGAAAAATGTCAACCACCTAACGGAAATATACAGGAGATATGGGTAGGTGATTCCTAGAAAAGAAAATTCAATGTCTCTTGACAGAGGGACAAGGTTCAACTGTACTCACAGCAAGATAAGTGGAAATTAAAACAAACGGAGGTAATAGGTCATGCTTTGCACCTAGCAGATTGGCAAAGTCTTTCAAGACTAAAATTCCAAAATCTGATGCGTGTCAAGTGCTTACAATGGTGTGCCAACAAGGTGACTGCCAGATAAACGCTTGACATTAGAACTGTAATTTTCGTCATCATTATTATTCTTGCCCCCACAATTACAAGTACTGGGTGTGTCGTAAGTATGCCTTTTGGAGATACAAAGTCATGAAATAAGGGGTTCCATGTTAAGGGTCAGAAACGCCCGCTCTCTCCTGGAAAGGGGGTGAGAAGCAGAGGCTGGGGATGACTCCCACCACAGGCAGCGTCAGCACAGACAGCCGTGCAGCACCCTGGAAGGGGTGAGAGGTCGAGGGACAGCGGCAGGTGGTCTGACACAGATGCTGGCTGAGTGCCAGAGACTGTGCCACCTTCTGCCATCCATCACCTCCCTGAGCCCCACAGCCACAGAGGTGTGTTCTAGCCCGGTGGTTCCCAACCTTTTTTGGCCTTGCCCCACCTAAGCATCTCTGAAATCCTGATGCCCCCCACCCCTGTGACACATAATTCTTACTAGAGTCTTGGCGCATAAAATTTGTGTGCAGGTACAGTCCCTAGGCCTGGCCTGCAATCAGGGCCATCTTCCCTGGCTCCCCATAGCTGGCCCCACCCCTCTCTGCCACCACCCCTGGTTCCTTGTTCACCATCCGGCAATGGGAGCCTGCCGGCTGAAGAAAGGGCTGAGAGGTGGTCAGTCCCTGCCGTTAGGGTACATTTGCATATTGGCCTTTTATTGTATAGGGTTATTAAAAAAATGAACTCCTGTTCATGTGGAGGAAGCCTAAAAGCCCATTAACTTGGTCTAAACGAGCTTCCAAAGAACATGGTATCAATGAAAGAGAAAAATAAAAGAACAAAAGGACAATTGAAGGACTGAGGAAGAAACCACCAAGAAATTGTTTTTTAAAAAAAGTGATATGAAAAAATAGCAAATAGTTTCAAAACATAATAGAGATCTTAAATGCATAAATATGTCACAATATATACTTCTGTGTTGTATCTGAGGTCCCTAGAACCATAAGAAATGCAGAAAATTCACTGTTAATAGCTTTCTCCCTGTGGGGTGTGTGCCCCACGCTGGGAACCACTGTTCTAGTCTGTTTTAGAGGCTGGGAAACAGACACAGTAAACTTGCATCTCAGTCCCAAGGTCAGGAGTGTAGAGCTGGGCGTAGTCCCACCACAGGTTTTCTAGGCCCTAGAATCTAAGGGGCTCTCACTTCCTGCCTTCACTGATTTTACCTCTGAGCCGGTAGCTGATGTGACTTACCTACGCCCCTGCTTATAAGCCTTCCACGGCTCCCGAGTGCCTTCAGGACACTGCTCAGACTCCTTGGCCTGGCACGCCTGCCACATGTCCCTGCTCTTCTCACCATTCCTCCTCATGTCTGCACCCGTCAGACTGGTCTCCACACCGTGCTCTGGCCTGCTAGGCCTTCACCACGCTGTCCCCGACCTGGAATGCTGTTCACCTCCAACTCTTTTTCTAGCTGTGGTTCACCCTTCAGAGCAGGCACCCTCTCCTCACGCCTTCCTGACGTCAGCTGTGCTTGGTAACAGGTGCTGCGTGTTTGGGCAGAGCCCTCATCTGACTGGATGGGATGATGGAAGCTCTCGCCACAGAGTGACAGGAATAAGGTGTTAGATCCAAGTGCCTGCCCAGGGTTTTGCTTTCTCGTCTTGATGAACACAATTGCATTCTTGGGCTTTTATGAAACAAGAGCACAAGGAAGCCATCTGCGTAACTGATGTCAGACCTGTCTGAGGCCGTATTTCAATTTGGACAGCTTTGCAAGGTTCCCTCCTGGTCACCATCTCCTCAGCTTCACACCTGAGCCCTCAGGTCTCCCTCCTCACCCCATTCCTGCCCCCCACGCGGCAGGTCATTCTGTCTGGGAGGGTGTGTTTTCCCTCTGGGCTGTGAGCCCCAGCACAGGCTGGCCACAGAACGGTGTTGGCTGAATCTGTGACCAAAGGGGCAGATTTCAAGTCCTGCTCCCTCCGTGCTGGAAGCAGTTCTGCATGTGGCGGCGGCAAGGCCCCCGGTGACTCAGGCAGTGCCCCGGCTTCCTCAGGAGAAGACCCAGCACCTGAGCAGCTCCATCCAGCTGGTGTGGAGTCTGGCTTCATTTGCAGACTCGGAGGCGTCTGGACCTGGGTTTATAGCCCTGACTCTGCCACGTATTACTTTTGGGGTCTGAACCTCAGTTTCCCCACTTACCAAGGTGGGTGGTTGATTAGTAACCATTTCACAGGAGTGCCTGAGATTCAGTGAGATCATAAGTTTTCAGGGCTGAGGAGAGTCTAACTTTGGTATTTTATACCTAAATTAAAATCTATTCATAAACAAAAAATAAAATTATCATATAAAACTATTCTAACAATATTATATAATTATATAACATGTAATTGATTTAATAGGTAATTATGCATATATTACTTGGTTATCCTATCTAATAAAAGAGTAATATGCAAGTTGACCATCATTCCAACACACAAGATGGCCACCCCATGTGGTCAAAGATCCTGCCCCCATATGGATACAAGATGGCTGCCACAAGATGGCCAGCAGGGGAGGGCAGTTGTGGGCAATCAGGCCAGCAGGGGAGGCAGTTAGAGGTGACTGGGCCAGCAGAGGAGAGCAGTTAGGGGAGACCAGGCCAGCAGGGGAGGCCAGTTGGGAGGGACCGGGCCTGCAGGGGAGGGTAGTTGGGGAGGACCAGGCCTGCAGGGGAGGGCTGTTAGGAGTGACCAGGCCTGCAGGGAAGGGCATTTGGGGGTGACCAGGCTGGCAGGGGATGGCAGTTAGGGGTGACCAGGCCTACAGGGGAGGGCAGTTACGGGTAACTAGGCTGGAACGGGAGGGCATTTAAGGGAATTGGGCTGACCGGGAAGCAGTTAGGCACCAATCAGACTGGCAGGGGAGTGGTTAGGGGGTGATGAGGCTAGTAGGCAAAAGCGGTTAGGGGCAATCAGGCAGGCAGGCAGGCAGGCGAGCAGTTGGGAGCCAGCAGTCCTGGGTGGTGAGAGGGATCTCAGATTGGAGAGGGTGCAGGCTGGGCTGAGGGACACCCACACACACACACACACACCTGCACGAATTTCATGCACCGGGCCTCTAGTATATATAATATTATGATATATCAATTCTATAATTTAATAATACATAAGTATAAAGAAAAGTAGAAATTATATTAATAAACAGAAACTATATTTTACATATACTTAAAATGTATTTCTATAAAGGGTGTGGCAAAAGTAGGTTTACTGTTGTGAGTATATGAAACACACTTTATTCTTTTATTATTTGTTAATTATCATATTATTTTCAGTATGAACAACTGTAAACCTACTTTTGCCCCACCCTGTAGTCTGTGCGCCCTCTCCCCCATCCAGGGCCATAGACAAAGGGGAAAGGAAGTGGGAGGATTACAGCTGTAAGAGGGTGGGGAGGTAAATATTTAGGTATGTCAGATGAAGGGTGGCATCTCAGTGCTAAGCCATGGACATTATTCCAGAACTCTTCCTTCATAGGCATATGGTTCTTTTATTTCATCTCTACCATCGAGTGAGGGACTCTCCCTGATCCACCAGATACAGCCCAGGGAAGGTAGTCAATGATCCTATCTAATAAAAGAGTAATATGCAAATTGACCACACCTTAGCTATACCCACCAGCCATGCCCACTAGCCAATCAGGAGCAGGGGCGGGACAGAGGCGGCCAGGGCTGTGGGGAGTGGGGCCGAGGCGGCCAGCATGGGCTGGCCAGGGAGAAGACCTGGGCTGGGGGATGGATCCGAAGCCTGTGCTATCCGGGCCAGGGGTGGGGGTTATGTGGCTGGGACGGAGCCAGCCATCAGCCCCATTGCAGGGCGATGGCTGGGTGCCCGCCTTAGGCAGGCCGGGGGTGAGCTGTTAGAAGGACATCCCCTGAGGGCTCCCAGTATGTGTGAGGGGGCAGGTTGGGCTGAAGGAATTTTGTGCACTGGGCCCCTCATCCTATCTAATAAAAGAGTAACATGCAAATCAACCATACCTCTGCTATGCTACCAGCCAATCAGGAGCAGGGAACATGGTCAGCAGGCAGGGAGTGTGGCCAGTAGACAGGAGGCAAGGACAGCAGGGGCATGGCCACAGTGCTGTGAAAGCAACCAGCATGCTATAAGCTCTCCCACAGGGACTTAAGGGCCGGCCCTCTGTACAGTAAACTGTGACTTAGTCACATGCAAATGAGCACCCAGGGCACCTTGGGTAATGAGGCCAGGTGTGAGGCAGGGCTGTGAGCCAAGCGGCAGTTTGAGTCCGTCCCCAGTCCAGCACCCTGCAGATACCCTGGTGGCCACAGCTGTGTGAGGCCCAGGGGTCCCTGCATGCCCCCCAGCCCAGAGCCCACGATGAGGCTGGCTGCTGGCCTTTCCGCGGCTGGAGTGGAGGGGTGGTCCCAGGTGGCCGTTTAGCCATTGCTCGGGGCGTGGAGCAGAGGGGTGCGTGCATTTTGCTGCTTCATAGTCTGTGGAGTGGAGGGGTGGGGATCCAAGGAACCACCTCGCTGCTCGGTAGGGTCCACGGAGCAGAGGGGTGGGTTCTGGAGGGACCACCTGTACCGGTGGGCCCTGGTGGTCCTGGGAGGCCGTTTCGCCGCACCCCCGTTCCACCGCTCCGCAGGGCCCAAGAAGCTGAGAAGAAGGTGAAGGAAAAGCTGTCTAAAGTGATGAAGGTGCTGGGGAGGAGCAAGCAACCAAGAAGAAAGATTGAGCCTCCCTTTCCTTAATTATTTCAAGAATAACTCTCCCAATAATCAACCCCATCACCAACCAAGCAGTTGATTCTCCAATAGTATATGAATTAAAGTCAGACATTAAATGTTATGCTATGACTTTTCTCCTTATACAGAGTGTCAGTTTGCTTGCAGAGTGGCTTCCTGGCTTGCTCCCAGCCTGTGCATGGTCCATGCTTATGAGTTCAGGATCTATGACAATGTGAATAATTCAGATGTTTACAATAAAAACACATGGATACAGGAATTCATTAATGTTCATGTTAAAATTCATGGAAAAAATAGTCCTTTGAATCTTCGGTGGTTAAAAATTAAAGACCTCAAATTATGTGCAATGAACAGTAAATAAAGTTACGCTGAATGGCAAAAAACACAACAACAACAAAAGAAAAAACATTAGGGGCCAGGAAATGTTCGAAGACCTGTGAACCATTCCTGGATCAGGAAGGGAAGTCACAGGGTGTATATTATTGCTACAAATACTGTATTTCCTACTACTTACAACATATACAATATAATGTATTAGATGCCTTCCTGTCTCATGAAGTACGTATTCTCACAGGTAATACTGGTAGATATGTTATAGCTATGGCAGTATGTCATATCCTATCTATATTCATAAGAGGGTAATATGCTAATTAGACCATGAGACATTCCAGATGTCCTTCTGGACAAAGCCATGGTGGTGCGGCCAAGGCAGAGGCGGTTATGGGTGATCAGGCCAGAAGGGGAGGGCAGTTGGTGGTGACCAGGTTGGCAGGGGGGGTGCAGTTGGGGGCAAGCAGGCCAGCAGGCAGAGTAGTTAGGGGAGATCAAGCAGGCAGGCAGATGAGTGGTTAGGAGCCAGTAGTCCTGGATTGCAAGGGGGTTGTCTAACTGCCAATTTAGACCCGATCCCACAGGGGTCCCAGATTAGAGAGGATGCAGGCCAGGCTAAGGGACCACCCCCCCCCCGTGCACTAATTTTGTGCACCGGGCCACTATGTATGGGGCCAGGTAGGTACTGGAAATATCGGGGGACACTTGTAAAGTATCCGATTGCCTAACCACTGTGCTGTACACCTGAAACTAACACAGAATAACATCAACAAGGAAAGAGCTCATGGAGAAAAGGGGCACAGACCTGAGAAGGAGAAGGAGGGAGAGTTGAGAATGAACTTGAGCCCTTCCCAGGGGTGAGGGCTGGGCACCCCCCGCCAGGCCAGGGGAGGGTGCTCCTAAGGGGCGTCTTAGAGAGATAGGGAAGCGTCCCTGGAGCATGTGGGAACATAACCCCCCAAGCCTCCAGGTGAGGAGTGGCCTGTGGGGTGGAGGAAACAGAGGGCTGGGTGGACATGCCCCACCTGCCACAATTGGGGGGACAACAAAGACATTCCCACGTTTCCCATGAGCCAGGGCGGAGCCTGCACAGAGGCCAGGTGCAGGCTGTCCTTCAGAGACCCTCATGGGGCAGGGCTTGCTGGCCTGTGACCCTGCGACCATGGCAGAAAGAGGCTGGAGGGGGCCAGGAGGTGGCAGCAGCGGGCCACTGCATGGGAGCCTTAGAAACACACTCCCCGGGCCTAGTGTCCCCAAAGTACCCTCACCCAGAAAATTCCCCTCACCCAGAAATTCCAGTAACAAACAGGGCCTCAGCCACACAGACCGCCCTCCCCACCCTCTTACAGCTGTCATCCTCCCACTTCCTTTTCCCTTTGCCCATGGCCCTGGGTTGGGGGAGGGAGCGCACCAGCTGCAGCTCTGAGCTGGGAGAAAGGACGTGAGACAGGCCCACCATGTCCCGTGCGGTCCCCACTACCGGCTGACACAGGCCTGGCTGGGGACACACAGAAGCATTAAACCGGGTGAGGTTTGGGGTTTTGAAAGGACACAGAACCGGACTTGACAAGACCTGGGAAAGGAGGCAAACCCCTTATTATCTGAGAGGCGGATGTGTGAGGATCTCCACGTGGGTCACATCCCCTTTCTGCACTTCCAAGCCGTGTGGCCCCGGGGGGTACAGCACCTCCCGGGCCCAGAGTCCCCTTGTGGAACGGTCGCCCAGCCCTGCGCCGGGGGGGGGGGGGGGGGGGGGGGGGGGGGGGGGGGGGGGGGGGGGGGGGGGGCGCTAAATGGAAGCACTGTGCTCAGTCACAATGCCCTCTTCGGACCAGGCTCGCTGCTCCTTCATGACTGACACTACCGATGTTTAACAATGACGATTAGGGGGAGAGCTGGGCTAGACTGGTGCGCTGGTGGAAAGGGGCTGGGGCAGGGTCCTGGGTTCTGGTTCTGTCCTTGCCAGCCCTGTGACCTTGTGCAGGGGCCCCGGCCCTGCCTGAGCCTCCGTCTCCTCCTTTGTAAGACGGGTCCCAGCACAGGTGCCCGTGCCCCGTGGACACTGCCCAGAGTGGCACCTCTGAGAGGGGCGACTCTAACTTGGATAGAAACTCTCCGAGGGGCGCCTTTCCTGGTCCCTACAAAGAGGTGGAGCCTCTGTCTCGCACGCACCTGTGAGCAGCAGTCTGTTCCAGGCAGGGCCGTGGGCGCAGCCGGGGTTCAGGGGGCGCCTCATGCCGACTTCTGTTCAGGGGCACAGCGGAGAGGTCGCCTTGTCAGGAGTGGGGTTTCCCAGACAGCTCAGTCAAGTACTCTGCCCTGGCCCCGCCCCTGCCCTGGCCACACCACCACTCCCCCCACTCCCCCCCCCCCGCCCCCCCCGCATCTCCACCCCCGCCCAGCCTCCAGCTGCGGGCTGGGGAGCCACCTCCAAGCCCACGTTCTTCTTTCCCAGCAGGGTGTTGGTGGGAGCGGTGGGTGGGGAGTAGGCTGGGGAGCAGGGCTCCTAGAAAAGAGGCTCTGAGGTTTTGCTTCGCTCCCTCTCTGCACACCCTTCCCCTCCAGGCTGGGAGAATGATAAAGGTAGAGGGTGGGGCAGAATGATAACCCCAAGTCAGAGGTGAGTAATGGCCAAAGGTCATCCGGTAGGGGTGCGGGGAGGCCTCGCTGCTTCCTGGCTTTGCTCCAGACTCTGTGATGTTAGCTTGGAGCCTCAGTTTCCCTTCTCTGTTGAATGGGGGTGTTGTTCCTAGTGCCCACCCCAGAGTCAGAGGGGCCCACGGACATCTGGTCCTCAGCAGAGTGCCTGCCAGCCTGTAGGTGCTGGTGAATGGTGGCAGCTGTTACAGCAACTCTACTTCTTCTGTTGGTCTCCAGGATGTCCCGAGGCTGCTCAGAACCCAGTTTTGGGGCCTTGCTCATACTATACATTGCATTTGGATTCTGGAAGGATAAGCCATGAAAGCACCTTACTCTCATCCTTTGATTCTCCAAGTCCATTCTTTCCTCCTCAAGTTAACAATTGTATTGCCCAAATAGCCGATGGTTGTGGAGCCCAGCACCTACCGTAGGCCAGGCACAAAACTAGCTCTTACGGTCTTTGTCTAATTGAAGCCTCAGAGCAACATATATATATATATATATATATATATATATATATATATATATATATATATACTAGTGGCCCGGTGCACCAAATTCATGCACATTAAAAGGGTATTAATTAGAGGAAATAATTTAATATTGCTATTTACTCTTTCTCTAAAATAGAAGTATCACAGACTAAAGAAAATTAGTAAAATGTATATGAAAACCTTTCTCCTATCAGAGTCTGGGGCGCACCACGGGACCAAGAGTCAAGTCCTCACTCACTCACATGTGCCTCAAATCACGTGAGACCCAGACACAGCTGCCCCCCCCCCCCCCCGCATTGGGGCAGATCCAGACCTGGCCAGTCCCACCCTTGTCAAGCCCCGCAGAGCAGGGGATGTCCTCAGGCCCCCTGGCCCAGCACCAGGATAGGAGGCATGGCCTGAGGTCCCCCATCAAGTCCCACCAGGTGGGAGACACCATCTGAGATCCCCTGTCAACCCCTGCTGGGTAGGGGGCATGGCCTGAGGTTCCCCCGTCAAGCCCCACCAGGCAGAGGAGCACAGCCTCAGGTCTCCCAGCCCAGCACCGAAGGGAGGCATAGCCTCAGGTCCCCCGTCAATCCTCACTGGCAGGGGGCGCAGCTCAGGTCCCCTGTGAACCCCTTGGGTGGGATTGCACAGCCTGAGGTCCTTTGTCAAGCCCAGCCAGGCAGGAGGGGCACAGCCTCAGGTCCCCTGGCCTGGTGCTGGGGCAGAGAGTATGGTCTGAGGTCCCCCAGCCTGGTGCCGGGGTGGGGGTGTGGCTTGAGGTCCCCTGTCAAGCTCTGCCAGGTGGGGGCGCAGCCTGAGGTCCCCTGACAAGCCCTGCCGGATGGAGAGAACAGTCTGGGGTCCCCTAACCCAGCACCAGGATGGGAAGCGCACCTTGAGGTCTCCTGTCAAGTCCTGCCAGGTTGGGAGTGTGGCCTGCAGTCCCCTGAGGTCCTCCAGCCTGGAGCTGGGGCAGGGGGAGCAGCCTGAGATACCCTAGCCCAGCACCAGGGTGGGAAGCACACCTTGAGGTTCCCTTTCAAGCCCTGACAGGTGGGGGGCATGGCCTGTGGTCCCCTGTCAAGACCTGCCAGGCACAGGGAGCAGCAGAAGGTCCCCTAGCCCAGTACCAGGACGGGAAGTACACTTTGAGGTCCCCCGCCAAGCCCCACTAGGTGGAGGGCATGGCCTCAGGTCCCCTGGCCTGGTGCCAGGGCGGGGGTTAAGGTCTGAGGTCCTCTGTCAAGCCCCTCTGGATTGGGGGAGGGTGTAACCTCAGGTTCCTGCTGATTGCTCTTTCAGCCTCCTGCATGCTGTACTCAGCCCCGCCCCCCACTCCTGATTGGCTGGTAGCGTAGCAAAGGTATGGTCAAATTTGCATATTACTTTTATTAGATACCTTTATTGATTAAGGTATTACATATGTGTCCTCATCCCTCCATTAACCCGCCCCCCATGCCCTCACCCCCTTGGTGTTCATGTCCATTGGCTAGGCTTATATTCATGTATACAAGTCCTTTGGTTGACCTCTCCTCCTTTCCTCCACCCTCCCCTACCTTCCCTCTGAGGTCCGGCAGACTGATCGATGCTTCTCTGCCTCTGGATCTGTCCCTGTCCATCAGTTTACGTTGTTCATTATATTCCACAAATGAGTGAGATCATGTGGTATTTGTCTTTCTCTGACTGGCTTATTTCACTTAGCATTATGCTCTCCAGTTCCATCCATGCTGTTGCAAATGGTAAGAACTCCTTTTTTACTGCAGCATAGTATTCCGTTGAATAGATGTACCACAGTTTTTTAATCCACTCATCTGCTCATGGGCACTTAGGCTGTTTCCAAATTTTGGCTATGGTGAATTGTGCTGCTATGAACATAGGGATGCATATATCCTTTCTGATTCATGTTTCTGGTTTCTTGAGAAATATTCCTAGAAGTGGGATCACTGGGTCAAATGGGAGCTCCATTTTTAGTTTTCTGAGGAAACTCCATACTGTTCTCCACAGTGGCTGCACCAGTCTGCATTCCCACCAGCAGTGCAAAGAGTTCCTTTTTCTCTGCATCCTCGCCAGCATTTGTCGTTTGTTCATTTGTTGATGGTTGCCATTCTGACAGGTGTGAGATGATACGTTGTTGTTTTGATTTGCATCTCTCGGATAATTAGTGACTTTGAGCATGTTTTCTTTATATATATATATATATATATATATATATATATATATATATATATATATTTTTTTTTTTACAGAGAGGAAGGGAGAGGGATAGAAAGTCAGAAACACCGATCAGCTGCCTCCTGCACATCCCCTATTGGGGATGCAACTATGGTACATGCCCTTGACCGGAATCAAACCTGGTTTTAATATGTCTCTTAGTCTTCCCTCAGTCCCTCCTTGGAAAGGTGTCTATTTAGGTCTGTTGCCCATTTTTTTATTGGATTGTTTATCCTCCTTTTGTTAAGTTGTATGCATTCCCTATAAATGTTGGAAATTAAACTCTTATCAGTGATGACATTGGCAAATATATTCTCCCATGCAGTGGGCTTTCTTGTTTTGTTGACGGTTTCTTTAGCTGTGCAAAAGCTTTTTATTTTGATGTAGCCGCATTTGTTTATTTTCTCATTAGTTTCCATTGCCCTAGAGCAGTATCAGTGAAGAAGTTCCTTCTGCATATGTCTGAGATTTCTCTGCCTGTGGATTCTTCTAGTGTTTTTATGGTTTCCTGTCTGATGTTTAAGTCCTTGATCCATTTTGAGTTTATTTTTGTGTATGGTGTAAGTCGGTGGTCTAGTTTCATTTTTTTGCTTGTACCTGTCCAATTTTCCCAACACCATTTGTTGAAGAGACTGTCTTCACTTCATTTTATGTTCATGCCTCCTTTGTCAAATATTAATTGGGCATAGTGGTCTGGGTTCTCTATTCTATTCCATTGATCTATATGTCTGTTCTTGTGCCAGTACCAGGCTGTTTTAAGAACAGTGGCTTTGTAATACAGCTTGAAATCTGGTATTGAGATCCCACCTACGTTGTTATTTTTTCTCAGGATTGCTACAGCTATTTGGGTCTTTAAAAAAAAATTCCAGATGAATTTTTGGAAAGTTTGTTGCAGCGTAGTCTGTGAAATATTCCGTTGGTATTTTAATGGGGATTGCATTGAATCTGTAGACTGCTTTGGGTAGTATGGACATTTTGATGATGTTGATTCTACCAATCCATGAATACTATATGTTCTTCCATCTATTTATGTCTTCCTTTATCTCTTTTTTTCAGTGTCCTGTAGTTTTTCGCATATAGGTCTTTTACCTCCTTAGTTAAGTTAATTCCTAGGTGTAAGGTTCTACGCCGCCGTTAGAGAAACTGCAGGCAGGAGTCCGAATAAGTGAACGAATTAATCAGGCTTTATTGTGGGTCTCCGGGTGGGTTCACAGGCTCGGGGGGAATGGAGCCGGAGAAGCCGCACCTGTGACTGGGGCAGGGGCCTTTTATCCCCTCCCGGGATGATTGGTGGGTTTTCCATTATGCCTGCGGTGGCGACAGTCTGTCGCGCTGGCAGGTGTATGACGAAGGTAGGGACTTTACAAAACACTAGGTATCTTAATCTTTTGTGTGCGATGGTAAATGGGATTGCTTTTTTAGTCTCTTTTTCTATAAGTTCACTATTGGTGTAAAGAAATGTCATAGATTCCTTGGCATTAATTTTGTATCCTGCTACATTGCTGAATTCATTTGTTAAGTCTAATATTTTTTTGATGAAGTCTTTAGGGTTTTCTATGTACAATACCATGTCATCTGCAAATAAGGACAGTTTTACTTCTTTTCCAATTTGGATGCCTTTTATTTCTTCTTCTTGTCTAATTGCAATGGCTAGTACTTCCAGTACTATGTTGAACAGGAGTAGTGAGAGTGGGCATCCCTGTGTTGTTCCTGTTCTTAGGGGAAATGGTTGTAGTTTTTGTCCATTGAGTATGATGTTGGCTGTGGGTTTATCATATATGGCTTTTATTATGTTGAGGTAGGATCCTTCTATTCCCACCTTGTTGAGTGTTTTGATTAAGGATGGGTGTTGGATTTTGTCAAATGCTTTTTCTTCATCAATTAATATGATTATGTGATTTTTATCTCTCAATTTGTTTATGTGATGTATCACGTTTATTGATTTTCGGATATTGTACCATCCTTGCATCCTTGGGATAAATCCCACTTGGTCATGGTGTATGATCTTTCTGATGTACTGCTGGAACTGATTTGCTAGAATTTTGTTGAGGATTTTGGCATCTGTTCATGAGGGATATTGGTCTATAATTCTCTTTCATTGTGTTGTCTTTATGTGGTTTTGGTATTAGGGTGATGCTGGCTTCATAGAAGGAGCTTGGAAGTGTTCCTTCCTCTTGAATTTTTTGGAATAGTCTGAGGAGGATAGTTTTCAGTTCTTCCTTGAATGTTTTGCGTCTGAGATGCAACTGGGTGAGGGCAGGATCCTAGTCTCAGGCAGCTCTGTTTTTCAAGATGGCATGGTCTCTGTGCCTGCACCGGCCGCCCAGGAGTGTCCGTTTTGTGTGTGGGGCTCTGCCGTCTAAGCATCTCATGGCTGACACAGTCCAGTCTCAAATCAAACATCAACACCTCGAAAAGGCTTTCCCCAAGGCTGGCTGGCAGGCAGGCCCCCAGCTCCTGGCTAGTGTTTAAAGTAAAACATTCAAACCTGTAAAGAATTTTTGTGAGTTTATTTGAGCTGAACTATCAACAATCGCCAGGAAGCAAAACCTCAACGAATTAAGATAATGCTCCAGAGAATGGCAGGTTACGTCTGTATTTATACATTGCAATCAAAGGAAGGGACGTCGGTGGGTTACGCGAAATCCATTGCTGATAGACTAGAGAGGCGGGAGAAAGCAAAGGAGGGGGGAACCTCTGGGACTGGATAAAAAGTGAAATGATAGACACATACTTAGGTGGGTGCAGGAACAATTAACACAACAATGAAGGAATCTGTGGTCTCTGTCCTGGTGCCCAGACACATTAGGTTGTGCCCCAGGGGCTCCAGAAAAAGGGAAGTTACAAGTTACCCAGACAGGTCAAGGTATGTTATCATAGATGCAAAAAGACAGACAGACTCAGTTAAGGTAAAGGTCGACCTTGTCAGTGAAGATACCGGCCTAGGCTGTGACTACCCACCATACCTGCTTTTAGTTCAAGTTTAATTTCAGACCATCCTTTGTGGTGACTTTAGGTCTCTGAGTTCGCAAGACTGCCATGCAGGCCTCCCCTGAGCTAGTCAGGTCAGCACGTGGCCCCTTTCCTCCACACTAGATACACTGTTTTATTTTATTTTATTTTTTTACAGTATTTACTACTACCTGAAATTATTTCTTTATCCTGTTCGTAACGATCTCTCTCCCCTCCCCCACAGCCACCTCAGGTGCAGGAAGATAGGGAATTTGTCGGTCACAGCGGTCTCCCCAGTGTCTAGAACTGCAAGTACCTGGCACGCCGTGAGTGCTATATAAATATCTTTCTAGTGAATTAGTAAGCGAGTGTGGATAATGAGAGCATTGAAAATGAATGCAGATCTGACTCAGAAGCTCATGCTTTCCCCAGAGAGGTCCAAGTTCCACCCTGGGGAAAGGTTCCACCCATGAGTCTCTTAAAAGGGCTCATGACAAGGGACTTGGTTATGTCTCTATTGGCATTGGCAGTCGTGCCTCTTTTACGATTTTGCCTCTGCTGGGGCGACCAATCAGGCCAGGGGACCACTGATGGGTAATAAGCAAATATTTACAACACATTTCATAACCATCCGTCATGTGGATGAGGGCTCTGGGTTCTGCTCACCCAGCATTCATCTTCTTTTATTTAGCTAACAGCCCTTGTGCCTTCCTTTGTGAAACCAACCGCCTCATGGGTCCAGAGAAGTGAGGCAAGCCCGACCAATCAGAGCACTTCATCCTCCAACCACAGTGATTGGGTGAGGGTTAGACATGTGACCCAAGCCTGGCCAATCAGAGCCATTCCATCCCATCCTTCAGAGATTGAGAGCTGGGCACACCACCAAAGCACACCAAGGAAGAGCATTCTGAGGACTTTTATTAGAATTCTGGGGATTAAAGCCTTTTCCTTCCGCTGGGTTTGCTAAGGACTTTAAGTATGGAGGTGCGGAGGCCCTCTTTCTACCACGAGTAGAGAGATTTCCTAAGAATGAGACCAACACAAGGGAAAGGTAGCTGCCCGCCCGGTGGAAATGTAATCCCAGCCTGATGACTGCCACTGCTGAGTGTGGGGAAGGCGGGACGCGTGCTGAGGCCCAGCCTGTGCTTTTAGGAACGTCTGCTCTCAGCCTGGGCCTGCGGGGGGAAGGGGGGGGCACCAATGAGAGGGTGCAGCCACGCCTGTGCCCCACTGTCCCCTTTGCCCGGAGCACCTTTCACCCCTTCTCCGGCATCTAAAGGACCCAGTGGTGTCTGCTCTCACCCAATCCCTCCGCCCTAGGACTGGTCAGAACGCTAACAAATGTGGCCACGGACCAGCCAGTTCTGACAGTTCAGGATGTGCTGCCGGGTCCAGCCCGCTCTGCTCCTTCCCCAGCGGCTCAGAGCCTCCACCTGGTCTCCCCGTCCCGCCATCTTTAGTCCAGCCTCCACTTGCCACCAAACTCTTCTTTAAAAAAAAAATATTGATTTTTTTTTTTTTTTACAGAGAGAAGGAAGAGGGATAGAGAGTTAGAAACATCGATGAGAGAGAAGCATCGATCAGCTGCCTCCTGCACACCCCCTACTGGGAATGTGCCCGAAACCAAGGTACATGCCCTTGCCCGGAATCCGAACTGGGGACCCTTCAGTTCCCAGGTTGACGCTCTAGCCACTGAGCCAAACCGGCCAGGGCAGCCACCAAACTCTTCTTGTGGCTTGGCCATGGCCCTGTCCTTTGGGCTGTAACAGGACAACCTGTTGTTATTTCAGATGAGCCTCCAACAGCACAAAGGGCTTTGGGCTCTGTGGGTCCCCTCATACTGGCTTTTTGGGGAGGAAGCGGGGTGTAAATACCTGTGGCACAGTAACGTATTTTCTCTTCCCTATGATTTCCTCAATTACATTTTCTACTCTCTAGCTCACTTTATTGTAAGAATACAGAAGATAATACACAGAACATGCAAAATATGTGTTAATTGACTGTTAGGGTATCAGTAAGGTTTCCTGCCAACAGTTGGCTGTTAACTCAGTAGTTAAGCTTTTGGGGAGACAGAAGTGATGCATGGGTTTTTGATGGTGTGCGAGTCGGTGCCCCTGACCCCCGCACTGTGCCCATGTGTTGACCCTGTCTTGTTCCCCCTTGCCACGCTCTGCTCTGGCAGCTGATACAGCGGGACACACCTTCTCCATCTAGTTCCTCTTAAAAATTATTTTAAAAATAAATTTATTTTGTCTGTTTAATGTGTTTTTATTGATTTGAGAGGGGGGGAGTGAGAGAGAGCAATGTGAGAGAGAAGCACCATTTGGTTACCTCCCGGACATGCCCGACCCTGTACTGAACACCTAACTTGGGTGTGTGCTCTGACTGGGAGTCAAACCAGAGACCTTCTCCTGTACAACCTACGGAGCCCCTGGCCCCGTGGAGTGTGTGTTTTTGCCGAGGACAGTGGTGGGGTGGGCCTTTGGTCTGGGGGGTAGGGTGCTGGAGATCCAGCCCCACCCATTTACAGCGTCCTGGACCACAGGGAAGCACTCTCCGAGGCTCCCGATGATAAGAATGGATTATGAGTGCCCGCTCCCAACTGGGCAGGGCAGGGCGCTCTCTTGATAAGAAAGGTCAAGGCTGCACTCTAACCAGAGACTGGTGGCTGTCCCGTGTGATAGCCAGACTCAGAGGGGGGAGGAGGATAGAAGAGAAGGACGTGGTTCATCATGCTCAGACCAGACACCACCACCGAAACCCCCTCTAGTTGTTTGTGACGTTTACTCAGCCCTCCCTTGCCTGAGGACATCCTGCTGCCAGAACACCGCACAGCCAGATACCCGGTCAACAGGGCCCACCAGCCTGGGAAGAAAATTTAAAATTTCCCGCTTCCCTGTACTGTAACTGACCTCACGCTACCTTTCTTTGTGTGAAACCGGCCAATCACAAATTGCCAAATCTCCCTGCATTGGAGATAAAAAGTGTTCGCTACCGGGGTTCAAGGTTTGGGGCTCGCATTGCTCACTGCTGTGACAGTGGAGATGTGGGCCCGGGCTCGAGTTCGTTATTAAAAGGCTTCTTAAAATTTTGATCTGGCTCCTTGGTGGTTGTCACTCTCAGCTGGTCCATAACATTTGGAGGCCCCGGTGAGATACACTCCGGCACTAAGGCCGGTGGATGGACACCCCTCCGAGACCCCTCTGAGTTCCGTCCCGGGTTCCAAGGGAACGAAAGAGGGGACTCTGAAAAATTCCGATTGACAATCTTTTTATTGAAGCCGAAGCCATCAGGACCTCTTAGGAGGTAAGAAATCTGTTTCTGTCTGGTTTGGAACTTTCCTCAGAGGGTCCACAAAAGGAAGGCGGGACGCCACGTACTTCCAGAGGTCTTCTGGACTGCGGAACTCCCTTGTGGGGTTTCAGCAGGTTCTTCTGGACTGCGGGAACTCCCTTGTGGGGTTTCAGCAGGTTCTTCTGGACTGCGGGACCCCAGTGTGGGGTTTCTGCAGGTTCTTCTGGACTGCGGGAACTCCCTTGTGGGGTTTCAGCAGGTTCTTCTGGACTGCGGGACCCCAGTGTGGGGTTTCTGCAGGTTCTTCTGTACTGTGGGAACTCCCTTGTGGGGTTTCAGCAGGTTCTTCTGTACTGTGGGAACTCCCTTGTGGGGTTTCAGCAGGTTCTTCTAGACTACGGGACCCCGGTGTGGGGTTCGCAGCAGCGGTCGGATTTTGTGTATTGTCTTCTAGACTGTGGGAACTCCTTTGTGGGGTTCAGCAGGTTCTTCTGGACTGCGGGACCCCGGTGTGGGGTTCGCAGCAATGGTCAGGTTCTGTGTATTTTCTGTCTGGTTTATGTTCTGTGTTTTGTTTTCATTTTGTTGCTGTTTTATTCCTGTGCTGTAACAGTCAGAATGGGCCAGGGTCCGTCTGGACCCTCCACCCCATTACAGTGTTTCCTTAAGAATTTTCAGGAATTTCGGAAGCGCACGCGGATGACTATGGAGCTTGGGTTGATGATTTTGCTTAACAGAAATTTTGTGAGTTGGAATGGCCCACATTCAGGGTTGGGTGGCCCTCCACCGGGACATTGGACCTAAATGTTGCTTGTGAGGTCCGCTGTGTTGTTCATGGCAATCCGGGCCACCCGGACCAAATTCCTTAAATTGATGTCTGGATTGACATTGTCACTGACAAGCCTCGGTGGTTAAAAGGTTGCCTGCCCTCGAAGGGAAAATTGGGAAAGAGACAGACAATCCTGTTGGCCCCAGGGCGCTCAGGACAGTCGCCCTTTCAGGACCACCCCCTGACCAGGACCCTCTCCTCAGCTCAACTGAAGATTTCTCCAGACCTCTGTCCCCAAATAACTCTCTCAGTCCACCCCACACCAGGGCTGGGACAGAGAATGGGGACTGATCCCATGAGGCTAGTTCTCTCACTATGGGTTAGTTTGCATGTTGTCATCTTTTATAGAAACGGGATCACACCGCAGGCACTCTGCCTTTTGTCTGGCTTCTTTTCCTCTGCACAATTCTTTTGAGGCTTAGCCATGTGGTTGCCTGGTCAATAGCCATGCCTTCCCTTCGCTGCGTTGCAGTCTCGCAGTTTGTTCATCCGGTCCCCGGACTGTTCCCGCTCTGAGGACTACCCTGGTCGAGCACTGTCACCTGTGGCCTGGAAGGTGCAGCCACCTCTCCCTCCCTGGTCTCCTGGTCCTGCCCTCTTCCCTCTGCTCTTTCCTCCACATGTATCCAGAGGGGTTCCATGAAAACCCAAATCACGCCTTCTCCTTGCTCTGCGCTGTCTCAAGCAGAGTCAAAGTCAGAGTCCCCCCACCCCCCACTCCCACCCCCACCCACCACGAGTTCACCCCACTCTTCCCTCATCTCCCACTATTCCTCACTCATTCTTCTCCAGCCACACCCTGTCTCAGCTGTTTGCTCCTTGACCAGCCAGGGCTGGGCCCAGCTCAAGGCTCTGCTGGCTGTGGGCTGTGGCTCCTCCATCTGTTCCCTCTGTTCCCTCTGTTCCCTCTGTCCCCAGGCCCTTCCCCCATCTGCGCTTGCCCCTCTCTTTCCTCCACAGAAGCTCCAGTGTCTCCTTCTCAGAGAGCTCGCCCCAACCTCCCAGCATTCCCAGCACTCCCTTCCCCTCCTACTGTCTCTGCACAACACTCATCACCCACTCACCTCCCAGGCATTTAGTTATTTCTATGTTCATTGACTGCCACTGCCCCCATCACCTCCGAGGGCAGGGACTCGTGTTCATTGCCACCATCCAGCACCCCACAGAGGGCCCAGCTCAGAGTAAGAGCTCAGATAGTAGCTGTGCATGGACAGGCGTCCCCAGGTCTGCCGTGCTGTGCGAGCACCCCACCCCCAACCCCACCCACCACCACTCAGGTCTCCCTTGCCTCCCCCAAAGTTGTTGGGACTCAGTGAGTCAAGTCAGATCAAGTTCCTGACCCAGAGAAGACATGCAGTAACAGCCAGTTGCCTCTGTGCTGGGGGCCTGGCACTTGTGCCTGGGAAACCCAGGATGCGGTAAAGATAAGATCAACATGGTCAAGGCCCAACAGGAAGAGGAAACTGCTCTGGGAATCCCAAGAGGAGTTGGCTTCTGGGTGGTGCGGAAAGGTGGGTTTTTGATCATTTGTTCACTCATTAATTGATTCATTAGTTCACTCCATCACTCAACCATGAGGTGTCAGCTAATTTTTTTGCATGTGTGTGTGTGTGATATTAACAATACCACCGCTCTCTCTCGTCAACAAGGTGGCGGAGCAGCCTCCCCAGCAGACGCAGAAATGCAGACCTTTGTGAAGACCCTGACTGGCAAGACTATCACCCTTGAGGTTGAGCCCAGTGACACCACTGAGAATGTCAGAGCTAAAATCCAAGACAAGGAGGGCATCCCACCTGACCAGCAGCGTCTGATTTTTGCGGGCAAACAGCCAGAGGATGGTCACACTCTCTCAGACTACAATATACAGAAAGAGTCCACCCTCCACTTGGTGCTTCGTCTAAGGGGTGGCATCATCGAACCCTCCCTCCGCCAGCTCGCGCAAAAGTACAACTGCGACAAGATGATCTGCCACAAGTGTTACGCCCGCCTGCACCCCGTGCTGTCGACTGCAAGAAGAAATGTGGCCACACCAACCACCTGCGCCCCAAGAAGAAGGTTAAATAAGGCACCAACTCCTTGGGTCCACAGGGCAGCCTTCTACTTGAACCCTGTGATGCTGGGGCCTCAATAAAGCTTCTCTTTTGTTGACTGGGGGAAAAAACCACACACACACACAAAAAAAAACACAATATCACTTACGTCAGTATTACTTCAAGTGTGATCTATGCTTACCTTCACTTTGTTTTTAATAAAATTTAATGAACTTCAGCTCTTTGAAATTTCTTTTGCCACCATGGCTAATATAATTTCTATAAAATTATCAAGGCCATTTCCAAATCTGGATTAGATTGCACTAAACCAAATTAGTGAATCCTTTTAAAGCTCCACCTTTGAAACCAATTTTGTATTTACTTTTTGTTGTTGTTAATCCTCACCCAGGATAGTTTTTCTGTTGTTTTTGAGAGAGAGTGGAAAGAAGGGAGGGGCAGAGAGAGAGAGAAAGAGGCAACATCAATTGGTTGCCTCCCGCACACACCCCAACCAGGGCAGTGATGGAACCTGCAACCCAGGTAGGTCCCCTTGACCAGGAATCCAACCCAGGACCCTTTAATGCAGGGCCAACTCTCTAACCACTGAGTCATACTGGCCAGATGGAAAGTGATTTTAATATTACAAACTAGAGGCCCGGTACATGAAATTCATGCATGGGGAGAGGGGGTCCCTTCAGCCTAGCTTGCACCCTCTCACAATATGGGACCCCTGGCTCTTAACTGCTCCCCTGCCTGACTGCCTGATCACCCCTAACTACCCTCCCTGCCAACCTGATCACCCCTAACCACCTCTGCCTCCCAGTCTGATGGCTCCTAATTGCCCCCCCCCCCCCCCGCTGGCCTGGTTGCTCCCAACTGCCCCTCCCCCTAGCAGCCTGGTTGCCCCTAACTGCCTCCCCTGCTGGCCTGGTTGGCCCTCACTGACCCACCTGCTGGCCTGGTCACCCCTCACTGACCTCTCACAATCCAGGACCCCTCAGGGGATGTCGGAGAGCTGGTTTCAGTCCAATCCCACTCAACGCAGGAGCTGCCTCCTGGTGGTCAGTGTGCTCCCACAGGGGGAGCACTGCTCAGCCAGAAGTCAGGCTCACGGCTGGTGAGTGCAGCGGTGGTGGCAGGAGTTGTCAGTGGTACATCCCCCTGAGGGCTCCCAGACTACAAGAGGATACAGGATGGGCTGAGAGACCCACACCCCTGCCCCCAGTGCATGAATTTTGTGCACCAGGCCTCTAGTCCATATATAATCAGCTGGCTAGTAGGAGCGGTCAAGCAGAATTTACAGGATGACCTGCTGCTCTCCCCATACTCCGGCAGTGTTGGAATAGATGCTCATATATGATTCAACCCTGTCTCTGCTTAATTTGGGTCAAGTAGTAACAGGTGGCCTGGACACCTTTTGTGTCGGTTTCAAAACCCGCACCTGCTGGACACACAGTGTTTGACAACACCTCCAATCAGTCATCAACCTTCACAGAGGCTTTACAATTGAGTAAAAAAGTCCAAGTTTCCGAATTCTCAAACAAACAGCAAGACTGGCTACAGGAGCCCAGGCGCCTGTGCAGTAGCCGGGGCCCTGGTCTCCGTGTGCCCCTCCCGGTCCTGTCCCGGGAGGCGGTCTCTCTGCTGTCAGTGAGGTCCTGCCCCCTGGCTTCTGGGTGGGCCCTGGGAGAGCCTGGGCGGAGGGAACAGAAGGACCAGGTGTTTCAGTTGGCTGGAGCCCCTTCCCATGCACCCAAATGTATGAGTTTGATTCCTGGTCAGGGCACATACCTAGGTTTGGGGCTCAATCCCTGGCCAGGATGTAACTGATTGATGTTTCTCCCTTCCCTTCCCTTCCCTTCCCTTCCCTTCCCTTCCCTTCCCTTCCCTTCCCTTCCCTCCCCTCCCCTCCCCTCCCCTCCCCTCCCCTCCCCTCCCCTCCCCCTCTCCCCTCCTCTCTCTCTCTCTCTCTCTCTCTCTCTCTCTCTGTCTGTCTCTCTCAAATCAATAAACACATCCTCAGGTGAGGATTTTTTTTTTAAAAGAATGATGTCTAATATTTAATTCACCAACATTCTCTGCTGTGCTTCTCTGCTGGAGGCCACAGCCCTATGGGCATCCTGTCCAACACCTACAGCCTCAGGGCTGTCTGTCTGAGCTCTGAGTCCATCTGCTCTCCACCCCCCTCAGGCTAGAGTAGAAATGGCACTTAGCTCTTGTTGGTCCCCATGAGCCAACCCTTCCATTATTGGCCCTTAGCCCTGCCCACCCCTGGAAAACATTAAATCTTCTCAAATAAAGTCTTACCGAGGGCCATCTGTTTCCTGCCGAACCCACCCTCTCTGTGTGCAACAACAAAGAGAGAAAATCTACAATAATGGTTTTTTATTATACAAAGCTGTTTGCCTCCAGCATGAATAATCTCATAAACTGGAGTTGTGCACTTTTTAACATCTTTAATTCAATGAGCATAACACATCTGTATTTTTTTGTTAATCCTCACCTGACAATATTTTCCCATTGATTTTTAGAAAGAGCAAAAGGGAAGGATTGGGGGGGGGGGGGGGGAGAGAGAGAGAGAGAGACAGAGAGACAGAGAGACAGAGAGAGAGAGAGAGATGATGATGATGATGATGATGATGATGATGATGATGATGATGTGAGAGAGACACATCAATTGGTTGCCTCCCTCTAACTACTGAACCACACAGCCAGAGCCACATTTGTATTTTCAAAATCATAATATCCTGCCCTAGCAGGTTTGGCTCAGTGAATAGAGTGTCAGTCTGCAAACCGAAGGGACCTGGGTTTGATTCCAGTCAAGAGCACATGCTTGGCTTGCCAGTTTGATCCCCACTGGAGTATGTGCAGGAGGCATCCAACCAATGATTCTCTCTCATTATTGATGTTTCTATCTCTCCGTCCCACTCTCTTCCTCTTTGAAATCAATAAAAATATATATCTACAAAATCATAACATCTTACTCCACCCAAGAGGCCCAGAAATGTCAGAGTCAAACTAGAAGAAAAAAGCAAACATTTGGTACATACATGTAAAAGGCAGGTAAAATCATTGACCAGCTGTATCCCCCTACTGAGGATCGAGTCCACAACATGTGCCCTTGCCTGGAATCAAACCTGGGACCCTTCAGTCCCCAGGCTGATGTTCCATCCACCTAGCCAAACCAGCCAGAACTATTGTGAATATTTTATTCCTGCACAAAATATGTTGTTCATAATTTATATTTTTACCTTTTTCTTCTTCCTCTTCTTAAAGAATATCTTTCAGGATTTCATATAATATTGGTTTGGTGGTGATGAACTCCTTTAGCTTTTTCTTATCTGCAAAGCACTTTAACTGACCTTCAATTCTGAATGATAGCTTTGTTGGATAGAGTAATCTTGGTTGTAGATTCTTGCTATTCATCACTTTGAATATTTCTTGCCATTCCCGTCTGGCCTGCATCATTTCTGTTGAGAAATCCGCTGACAATCGTATGGGTGCTCCCTTATAGGTAACTAACTCTTTTTCTCTTGCTGCTTTTAATATTCTCTCTTTGTCTTTTGCTCTTGGCATTTTAATTATGATGTGCCTTGGTGTGGTCCTCTTAGGGTTCCTGTATATTGGGGTTCGGTGTGCTTCCTGGACTTGTAAGTCTATTTCTTTCACCAGGTGTGGGAAGCTTTCAGTCGCTATTTCTTCAAATAGGTTTTCATTGTCTTGCTCTCTCTCTTTTTCTGGCACCCCTATAATTTGGATGTTGGTATGCTTGAGGTTGTCCCAGAGGCCCCTTACACTATCTTCAATTTTTTGGATTCTTTTAGTTTCTTGCTTTTTCAGCTGAGTGGATTTTACCTCTTTGTATTTCAAATCTTTAACTTGGTTCTTGGGGTGCTCTAGAGTACTTTTAGGTCTTTGTATAATATTTTTTATTTCAGTCAGTGTATGCTTAATTTCTGGTTGGTCCTTTTTCATATCCTTGAGGGTCTCGTTCATTTCCTTGTAGGTCTTGCTTATTTCCTTATAGGTCTCGACCTTTTGTAGGAGCCTCTTGAGAAGCCCTATAACCGTGGTTTTGAATTCCATGTCCAGTCATTTTTTTCCCCTCCATTTCTTTCACATCTGATTTCTTTCCATGTCTCTGCATGGTGGCTGCTTCCCCGAGTTGGTCAATTTGCTTTGTGTAATAGACGTCCTACAAGGGACAGTGGGTCAGCCTCCCCAGTTACCTGAGGTGGATATGGGTTGCACAGTCTTGCTGAAGTTAAGCTCAGGTTAATCGTTGTTAGCACTTGGAGGGGTTGACATCCAGGCCAATTGTCTGTGACAGTTCAGCTGTGCTCAGGTTGGATGGGCGGAGTCTCAAGGCCAAGCAGACAGTGTTAGCTCCGCCCTATGTGGCCCTAGGGACTCTGTGCCAGGGGCAATGGCCACCAGCACCTCTGAGAGAGAGCCGCTGCCAAGCTCCACTGGCTGCCGGGGAATTCAGACTCTCCCCAAATGAGTCTGCACACCCAACGTCTCACCCAGGGTCGTAAAACAATGCAGTCTGATGGTTTCCCAAATGAGAGAGCAAGTCACGAGTGCTCTCTGCGCAGACAGGCAGTTTTGCTGTTCCCAAGTTCACGGCACTCCACACAAGCTTGCCCTCTCCACAAGCCAGCAGACCCCTGCAGCACCTGAGCTTTGGCGTGCTCTCCCACTGTCCAGTTTTTATCCCGTATGAGAGTGGGTTCCCTGGACTTTGCCCGCAGCTGGAGAATCAGTCCAATGGGACATCTTTGTCTCCCCTGTTCAAGAAAACTGGCCAGTTTTCAGCTGCCCTCCCTCTCCGCTGGCGCACTCCTCTAAACCTCTCTCCGCGTGTATCTCCAACGCTGTCCGCCACCATTCCTCCGAGTCACAGTGTCTTATCTTCACTTTTATTTGTGGAATTTTCACTCAGCCAGCTTTCCGGTGATTCTGGATGGTGTTTGTTCTTTCATTAAGTTGTAGTTTTAAAATTGCTGTGTATGAGGGCAAGATAGGTGTTTTACCTATGCCGCCATCTTGGTTCTCCCCTGCACAAAATATATGTTTCCATAGCGGAAGGATTGCTAGTAAACTGTCTCTGGTATCTTAGGAATTACAGGACATAAAGAAGCTTACTAATTTTTTCATGCTTAAATGAGCAATCCTATCTAATAAAAGAGTAATCTGAAAATTGACCATACTTCCGCTACACCCATAAGCCATGCCCACAAGCCACACTCACCAGCCAATCAGGAGCAAATAAGCAAATAAATCCCAACCAAGATGGCTGCAGCCACTGAGAGCAGGAGGGAGGCTTGGGTTTCCCCGGCGATGGAGGAAGCCAAGCTTTCTGCCTACCCTTGCCCACCTAGGCCTCCACTCAATGCTACAAAGTTTCAATTATAGAAGATACATAAATTCCAACAGAAATGGCTACTACCACTGAGCAAGCAAAAGGCTTGGCTCCACTCCAGACTACAAAGTTTCAATTATAGAAGATAAATAAATTCCAGATACCAGGGCCTCTGCTTGGGTTGCTGGGGGGCATGGCCAGCCTGAAAACCACCACAGGCCCTTCGCCCAGGCTTCCCCACATCCCAACCCCCACTCTGATCTGGGACACACCTAAGGGCAAACCAGCTGCTCCCCCCTGCCCCATGCACCAGACCTCTATCCTATCTAATAAAAGAGTAATATGCAGATTGGCCATCACTCCAACACAAGACAGCTTCCCCCATGTGGTCAAAGATCCGGCCCCCATGTGGACACACGATGGCCACCACAAGATGGCCAGCAGGGGAGGGCAGTTGGGAGGGACCAGGCCTGCAGAGGAGAGGAGTTAGGAGTGACTAGCCTGGCAAAGGAAGGAAGTTGGGGGTAAACAGGCTTGCAGGGAAGGGTAGTTGGGGGGAACCAGGCTTGCAGGGAAGGGCAGTTAGGAGTGACCAGGCCTACAAGGGGGGACAGTTGGGGGTGATCAACCCTGCAGGGGAGGGCAGTTAGAAGTGACTATCCCAGCAGAGGAAGGAAGTTGGGGGTGACCAGGTTTGCAGGGAAGGGCAGTTGGGGGGACCCAAGCCTACAGGAAAGGGCAGTCAGGGGGGACCCAGGCCTGCAGGGGAGAGTAGTTGGGGGGACCCAGGCCTATAAGGAAGGGCAGTTGGGGGGACCCAGGCCTGCAGGGGAGAGCAGTTGGGGGAACCAGGCCAGCAGGGAAGGGCAGCTAGGAGTGACCAGGCCTGCAGGGGAGGGCTGTTGGGGGGGACCAGGCCTACAAGGGGGGGGGGGCAGTTCGGGGCAATAAACCCTGCAGGGGAGGGCAGTTAGGGGGTGATCAGGCTGGCAGACAGAAGC
The DNA here is from genome assembly GCA_027563665.1 of Antrozous pallidus. Classification (NCBI taxonomy): domain Eukaryota; kingdom Metazoa; phylum Chordata; class Mammalia; order Chiroptera; family Vespertilionidae; genus Antrozous; species Antrozous pallidus. The sequence continues at coordinate 16,569,945 of CM050525.1, forward strand.
AGTTTGGCGCAATCAGGGAGGCAGGCAGGTGAGCAGTTGGGAGCCAACAGTCCTGGATTGTGAGAGGGATGTCCGACTGCCTGTTTAGGCCTGATCCCCCTGGAATTGGGCCTAAACGAACAGTCGGACATCGCTTGAGGGGTCCCAGGTTGGAGAGGGTTCAGGCTGGGCTGAGGGACACCCCCACCTTGCATGAATTTTGTGCACCGGGTCTCTGGTCTTAATAATAAAAGGATAACATACAAATGGCCGTTACTCGCAATCAGCAGGAGGCTTTGGCCCCTGCCTGGAGGGGCTTGATGGCCGTGGGGCCGACCAGGTCTGGGTCTTGCCCAATGGGAGTGGGGCCTGCCGGGTCTGGGTCTCATGGGATTTCAAGACACACATGAGTAGGCAGGGACTTGACTCTGGATCCCTCAGTGTGCCCAAGATTCTGACAGGAGGGAGAATTTCATATACATTTTACTAATTTTCTTTCATCTCTGACACTTGTATTATAGAAAACTAGTGGCCTGGTGCACGAAATTTGTGCACGGGGGGTGTCCCTCAGTCCAACCTGCCCCCTCTCACATACTGGGAGCCCTTAGGGGATGTCCAACTGATGGCTCGCCCACAGCCTTGCCAGAGGCTTTAGGCCTTGGGCACTCAGCCATCTCCCTGCTCAGCTCAGCTCAGCTCCAGCTGCCTGTGACCACCCGGCCCCAGAGGCTGAGCACTCACCTCTGCTCCCACGCCCCAGCTGCTTGCCCCGCCCCCCAGGCCACCTCCAAGCTCGGGCGGCCAGGGCACCATGGTGCTTGCCGCTGCTACTGCTTCATCTCCACCCCCCAGGGCCCAGCCCTCACCCCTCGGCCCTGCCCCCTGCTCCTGATTGGCTGGTAACATAGCCAATCAGGAGCCAAGGTATGGTCACATTTGCATGTTACTCTTTTATTAGATAGGAAGGGCAAATAGCAATATTAAAATATTTTTTCTAATTAATCCCCTTTGAATGTGCACGAATTTCATGCACCAGGCCACTAGTATCCAATAAGAACATAGGATAGCTTTTCAATAACCTATTCCAATAAAACATTCTTTTAAAAAATGTATTAGTATCTTATTTTTAAAATGTATTGGGGTGACATAGGTTAATAAAATTATATAGGTTTTAGGTATAGAATTCCACAATACATCATCTGTATATGTATTGTGTGTTCACCACCCCAGGTCAAGTCTCCTTCCACTACCATTTATCCCCCCTTAACCCTCTTTTTCCTCCCCCTATAGGCACATAATGGTTTTGTGTGTTTTTTGTGGTCTTTGTTGTTGTAGTTCAATATATTAATTTGAGAAAGAGAGGAGAGAGATGGAGAGAAACATTGCTGTGACATTCCATTTCTTTATTCATTCACTGGTTGATTATTGTTTGTGTCCTGACCAGGATCAAACCCGCAACCTTGGTGTATTGGGACGACACTTTAACCAACTGAGCCACCCGGGAGGGCAGGCAGCTCATGTAAATAGTGCAGAGACTTCCATGTGCCAACAGTCTCAGGAGAGGGGGTACGCAGTTTAAAGCTGCACTCAATGTTTCATACCCCGACGCTCACTCCATTGTGTTTTAGAAGAACGAGCACTACAGGATGAAAGCAAGAGAGCCACGACGTACCATAGAGGAGGAACCACCTATTCCAGACAGCGGCATCCACAGCGCAGACAGAACAAAAGTGAACAGGAGTTTGATGTGATCGAGTAAATGAAAGAGGATGATGGGAGGTAGGAAGCAGAGGAACCCACCATGAAGATGACCCAACCAGAGGCATCTGTTGTGAAAAGTAATAGCGGAAATAAAAAGCTTACTACGTGGGCTTTGCGGGGTGGCTAAGGGAGGGTCAATGAGCTGGAAGGTGGGGTCAGGGGGCCTCCCAGGGACCGTGCCTGGTGCGGAGGTGGCAGTGGGGAGCAGCCACCCACCTCTGGTCACATAATTCACCGCGTGAAAGCTGCATGCTGTTCTTTTTCCTCTTGCTTTTCAGGGGCTGTGTGTATTACTGATGTTAAGTAGTTGCCTGTTTTAAGTGTTACCTTGTCTGTGATACTGTTATGGGTACCTGTGGCTGTGACAACTCACAGGCCTCAGGAGCTACGGGCGGCTGCCTGCTGACAAGCGGCATGGAGCAGGGACCTGGGTCTCACCCCTGCCGGGCTGGGGGTTGCCGCCGCCTGAGTGAGCTCTTCCCACAGCTCTCCCCTCACTTCTCTCCGAGGAGACCCCAGCTGAGACTGCCTGTGCTCTGCCCCTCGGGGCTGTGAGACAATGACGTTGTATTGTTTTAGGTGGCCAGGACTGTGGTAATTGATTAATACATTTTATAAAAAAAACTCATAGTTGCCCTAGCTGGTTTGGCTCAATGGATGGAGCGTCAGCATGTGGACTGAGAGGTCCTGGGTTCCATTCTGGTCAAGGGCACATGCCCAGGTTGTGGGCTCAGTCCCCAGTGAGGGGCGTGCAGGAGGCAGCCGATCAACGATTCTCTCCTCACTGATGTTTCTGTCTCTCTCCCTCTCCCTTCTTCTCTGAAATCAATAAAAATATATTTTAAAATAAATAACAATCCTATATAATAAAAGAGAAACATGCAAATTTGACCATACCTTTGCTCCTGATTGGCTATGCTACCAGCCAATCAGGAGCAGGGGCAGGGCCAAGTGGCTTGAGCAAACGGCCTGGGGTGGAGATGAAACGGTGGTGGTGGCAGCGAGTGCCCAGCCCCCAGGCACTGTCAGGGGAAGCGGCCGCAGCAGCAGCAGCAGCAGCGGTGGTGGCAGCAGCAGGGAGTGCCCAGCCCCCGGGTGCTATGAGCAGAAGTGGCAGCGAGCACCCAGCCCCCGGGCCAGGTGGTCGCAGGCAGCCGGGGCTGAGCTGAGCAGGGCAATGGCTGGGTGCCCAAAGCCTAAAGCCTTGCCAGAGTCTTTAGGCCTTGGGCAGGCTGGGGGTGAGCCATCAGTTGGACATCCCCTGAGGGCTCCCAGTATGTGAGTGGGGCAGGTTGGGTTGAGGGACCACTCACCCCCAGTGCACAAATTTCGTGCGCTGGGCCCTAGTAAATAAATAAAACATGCTCTACACATTAAAATAATAATAACTCGTAGTTACTTACATGCCAAAGCAGGGATGGCTCCTTGTGTGGTGGCCAGTGAGACAGACATGAGCAGAGCAAGGACAATGGGCCAGTACCGAAGGTCACCAGGATGGAAAAGCCCCAGGTGCCTAGCAACAGACCATTGTCAGGTGGGACCTCACTCCCACGGTGACCTCCCCTCGCACATCGCTGGGCATGCAGTTTGGACCCCTGACCTCTCCTCCCTACAGACAACATCTAGGCCTCAGTTGTATTTCGGGGGGGGGGGCCAGAAAAGCCGAACCAGCCACAGCTGACCTCGGGACCAGCGGCGCTGCACACCGACCTCCTGCCCTGGCGCCAGCCAACCCATCAGCGGAGACCACAACCCAGAAAGGACACACCTGGAGAGCTGCTGAACATTCTGTTGAGATCCTCCCCTAAAATCCCGACCCTTAAGCCCTCAGGACAGAGGACCCAATGCACCCTCCCTCCCATAGGCACATCCATCTCTCTCCCTTCTCTTCTCCTCCCCACTCCTCCAACGTGCATTACCGTTAGCTTCCTCACTCCATACTCCAAGGGCCCTCTATAACTTGTTTCCTAAGGCCATTTTATTTTCCAAATAAATGTTCTCCTACAGATAGAGTCTTGGCTCGGAATTCTCTCCTGGCCAAAACTCAAGTATCGAGGTTGCTGAACCAGGTCTGGTCTGACCCCACTGATCTAACACCCAATGCCGTTCTTGCCACCAACAACACTTGGCACCGTGCCTCCATGTGTTTCCACAAGAGCCTCCAGATGTGTCTGTTTCAGCCTGTGTGGGAGTGGGTTTCTCCTTGACCCTGTTCGTGGCAGCAGTTGTGGGAGTACTCACTCCGCCATCCTGCTCCACCACACTGTCTCGGACCCTGTTGGATCTGAGTCCCTCTGCCAGGGCTGGGGCTCCTTGGACGGAGTATCAATCGGAGAAGACAGGAAGTGTAGGTGGCCCTGGCTGGTTTGGCTCAGTGGATAGAGTGTTGGCCTCTGGACTGAGGGATCCCAGGTTCATTCCCGTCAAGGGCATGTACCATGTTTACGGGCACATCCCCTGTGGGGGGGGGGGTACAGGAGGCAGCTGATGGGTGTTTCTCTCTTGCTGATGTTTCTAACTCTCTTTCCCTCTCCCTTCCTCTCTGTAAAAAATCAATAAAATATATATATTTTTAAAAGAAGTTGTAGGTGTACTAGTATAAGAGAGTTTTTATTGTAGTCCAAGTAGCCACTGCTACCAAGTAGCCATCAGACAAAGCAGTCTAGCCCTACATAAAAGCAGCCTCTGCAAACACAGTAGCAAACATAGGAGCCGTCCTAGCAAAAAACAGCCAGCACTTAGCTGATCAGTAATAATCCCTACAATGCAGCCCCCAACATAGGAGCTATACAGCAGCCACCACAGGCTGGTCAATAACATACTTTGTACTAACCTAGACAAAGAGGCCTGTAGCCAAATAGTAACATCAGTTTTTTGGGGTGACAGAAAGGGGCCCCTGCCCAGTGTCTATGTCCTTGTTTTTGCACCTGCATAAAGCAAATTAGCCTTGAACACACTGGTTAGGATTTACCTGCTCTGATTGGCCTTGGACATCTGGCATACACTGACTGACTAGGGTTCCCTCACCATCTTACTTTGAGTTGTTGCTCAAAATGCCATGAGGTCCACCCAGACCACCCTATTCAGTCTGCATCCTGGTGCCCACCTGGCACTCTGACCCCCTGGCCCTGAGCCTCCATGACACTCATCACTTTCTAACATCATAGACTGTGGAGAGCGTCCTCGGGGAACAAAGCTTCTCCGAGAGGGCAAGTCACAAGTTGGCCTGTCTGCTCTAAAGATTAGTTATGGTTTCTGCACACACACACACCCCGCCAAGAATGGTTACCTTCAATTGTAATTTAGCAAACACGACTGTCCTCCAGCACATTGTAGCATTGTAAATAGCTGAGCTGTCTGTGGGAAAAGATTTAGGTGGCGTCTTGGGTGAAGATATAGCCTAAGGAAGTTAGTTAAGATAAGGGGTTTAGTGGGGAAACAGGTTAACAATGGAATGTAGCTTTGTTGTTTGGGGAACAAGGAATTGTGTAATATGTAACCAGAACTGTTTAAAAGAGTGTTTAGGCCGCAGTCCTAAAGAGGGCTTTGTGGACCTCCTGATCCCATATCTTTTGTTTCTTCTTTATTTCTATCCATCTTTCTATCTCTATCTTTCCGTAAGCCTCGCCCCCCCTTTCAGGGACTGTTCGACTGATGCTGGCAGGCTCCAGCAATAGACATCTCCTTAGTTACATGTATCTTGCTTACTGCCTGTCCCTCTGCCTCTGCCCCTCCTGCTTCACACGTCGTTCCTTAAAGGGCAGCTGTCTGTGTGTGTTTCCTTTGCAGGTGTGCCCTAAGTCCTGACACAACAGGACCAATCCGATGGCCCAGCCAGGATCTGGCAATAACAGGTTGAATTGAGTGTCCTGGGACAGGGGCAACAGGGAGGACTGTGCTGTCATGGTTGTCTCTCTGGGTCCTTCTGAGACTCTGTCCGCAACTTGGGCATATGCCATGATGGGGAATCAAACCATGACCTCCTGGTTCATAGGTCGACACTCAACTGTTGAGCCATGCCAGCAGAGCTAAAATTATCCTTTTTTAAAAATATGTGTATTTTCATTGATTTGAAAGAGGAAGGGAGAGGGAGAGAGAGATAGAAATATCAACAATGAGAGAGAATCATTGATTGGTGCTTCCTGCACACCTCCTACCAGGGATTCAGCCTGCAACCGGGCATGTGCCCTTGACTGGAATTGAACCCTAGGACCCTTCAGTCTGCAGGCCGATACTCTATGCACTGATCCAAACCAGCGAGGTCTAAAATTATTCTTTACCGAGCCTGTGCCACATGCCTGGAGCCAGTCTTTCTGCATATAAAATCAGCAAACATTTCCTGGGCACTCTCGGCGTGCCAGCTCTGAGGCAGGCCTGCACCTCCATCGCACAGTAGAGATTGGGAACTGGAGACCTCGGCCCTGCCCTGGTTACACATGGTCTGGCTGCCTCGAGAGCATTGCCTTAGCTGTCCACTAAGCAGAGGACCCCAAGCGGCTTCCCAAATTACCTCATTTGACCTTCACATCAGCTCCAGGCCTTGTTAGGACCGTCTGACAGATGGAGAAGCGGCTCAGAGCCGGAAGCAGAGAGTCTGCTGATCCATGATGCTTTCTCACCATTGATTGTTTCCCTCTCTCGTCCCCTCTGCTTTCCTCTCTGAAATCAATAAAAATATATTAAACAAAAAACAAAAACTCAACCCTGACACCTGCTCAGAACCTGCTATGGTCCCCCAGTGACCCCCAGTACCCCCTGGGCCCCCCCCTCAGAAGAAGGCCCACAGGCTGCGTCACAGCCACAGGCCAGGGCGGGGGGGTCGGGGGGTCTGTGCGGCCTGACCATGCTTGTCTCCACCATCCTTTCTGTTTTGCTAGCACAGCGGTCGGCAAACTTATTAGTCAACAGAGCCAAATATCAACAGTTCAATGTTTGAAATTTCTTTTGAGAGCCAAAATTTTTAAACTTAAACTTCTTCTAATGCCACTTCTTAAAAATAGATTTGCCTGGGCCGTGCTATTTTGTGGAAGAGTCACACTCAAAGGCCCAAAGAGCCTCCTGTGGCTCGCGAGCCGCAGTTAGCCGACCACAGAAGTAGGCCCTATTATCCCCATTTTACAGAAGAGAAACCAAAGCACAGAGGTTAAGAGAAATGGTCAAGGTCACACAGCTGATATGTGAACTTAGGCTGTTTGACCCCAGGAATGATCCTACTAATACCAAAAATCTTGCACTTTAGTGAATGGAAAACCCATGCTCATTAAATGGAGAGAAAGCCACAAGCTTGGGAATGGGGCTGGGGGCGGGGATGAGAGTGTGTCAGGCCCAGGCCCTGATTCTCTCTCCCCCTGCCCCAGTGGTCACTCTCTGCATGGCCCACTGCTGGCATTGCCACCGGGATCCTGCCTGTCATCAGCCTGTCCACAGGCTGAGCTGCCTCCTCTCCATCAGAAATTCCAGATAGTAAAGCTAGGATGGAGTTTGGGGTGTGGTCTTCCCCGGGCCTGCCTCGCAGGAGTGTTGCTGTCCATGGTGCTGAGCAGTGTCCCTGGCACCTGGAGAATGGACGCAGGATATGGGCACTGTGGAGATGGGCTATGAGGGCATTGGGGCTTCAGGTCCTCAAAGAAAATAGCAGAGGGCCCACCCATGATGTCATCACACCCTTCTCTGAGGAGGACCACCCTGCACAGCCCACTTTGTAACGGACGCCCAGAGCAGCCATGAGGGCTCGGGAAGAGGCTGGTGCTGGGAGCCCATCTGCTCCCAGCTTTGCCACTAGATCCCACTGTGATCATAGGCAAGCCTAGCACTCGCCAAGCCTCAGTGTCCCCTCCGGAAAATGGGTGCGATTGGAGCTGAGATCTTTGACAAGTTCTGTCTATTCCAACAGCCATAGCAAAAATAGCGCACTGTGTGGCCATTTTCTCTCCCACAATTTCAGGAACCTTTGTTAGTGGATTGCTGTAGACAGAGCAAATCAATCTCAACACAGATTCAGAGAGAAGTGTGTGAGCCAGCCAGAAGTCTTAGGCTTTTAACAATGTTTTGAAAATGGTAGCCAATGCAATCCAACATAAAAGGTTATATCCGGCTTAAAATACTGAAGAGATGAAATTATTCTCTGTAGATGACTCATTAATCTCATTAGTAAATTTAAGAGAATCAAGTGGAATATTATAAAAATTCATAACACTTCAGTAGGTTAATCAAATACAAAATAAATGTTTTATATAAAACCAGCCACAACAACCAGTTATAAGAACTTTTTTTTAAACACATTTATTTTTCGTAACATAACTTTTTTATACTTCAATTATAATGTAGTTTTTTATTCATCCTAGACATGCCATTGTTTTTTTTTAATATTTTATTGATTTTTTTTTACAGAGCAGATGGGAGAGAGATAGAAAGTCAGAAACATCGATGAGAGAGAAACATCGATCAGCCGCCCCCTGCACGCCCCCCACTGGGGATGCACCCGCAGCCAAGGTACATGCCCTCAACCGGAATCGAACCCGGGGACCCTCCAGTCCGCAGTCCGACGCTCTATCCACTGAGCCAAACCGGTCTCGGCTATAAGAACTTTTGAGTGTAGAGATTACATTGCAAAAAGCAGTATTTCTTCTTCTTCTTCTTCTTCTTCTTCTTCTTCTTCTTCTTCTTCTTCTTCTTCTTCTTCTTCATCTCCTTCTTCTCCTTCTTCTTCTTTCTTTTCTCCTTCTCCTTCTCCTTCTCCTTCTCCTTCTCCTTCTCCTTCTCCTTCTCCTTCTTCTTCTTCTTCTTCTTCTTCTTCTTCTTCTTCTTCTTCTTATTCAAAATACACTTTTGTTCTGGAGCGGATGCAAGTGAAAGACCACGGGAGCCCAGACCAAATTAAAATTTAGGGAGCCTTTATTAGGCTGCCCAGGGACTGCTCTGCCGTCCTCCATGCAGGGAGACCAGAGAGCAGCCCTGACCCTCTGGGCGGGACCACTTTTAAGCACATTAACCACATCCTGTTTTTGCACAACAAGCAACCCAAGATAAAACAGTTTTTTCCAAGCAACGTCAGAGTCATCCCATTGACGACCATGTTATTCACAGGGTCATCCTGTTCTTCAGAAAGCTGCCAGTGTTCTATCTTTCAAGGCCTACATGCTGGGAAAGGGGCCATGAGACCATATCTCAAGGCCTGGCCTGGTGTCAGCACTGACTGCTCTATCTGGGGCAGAGTCCACGGCCTCATTAGTGCTCAAAAATTCCCACTCTACAACATTCCCCACTGGTTTTATGTACATGAGTCAAATCTTTGACTCTTTTGGGTCATTGGTGGTGAGGGAGTTATATTGACCCATGAGGCTGGATAAAGTCAGTGGCCTGTTGAAGATAAGGGCTTAAGCCAGGTGTAATGAAGCCAAGTTGGGATCCCGTCGACCTTGACTGCTGTGGTGGTGGTCCTTTCCAGGTAGGAGTCAGTCCTTGTGGGGCAAATTTCTTTACCCAAAACAGAGTCACCAGAGTGGAAGGATGGACCGGATCAGAAGTTGGTACTGCTTTCTGAATGGACTGTAAAGCCTGTAAGAACTTGAGTAAAGATTGTTTATTGATTTCACTTTTCTAGATTGGGTTTCCACATAAGCTAGTGAGGTGGGTAGGTCAGGGTTTGGAAAAGTCACTAGAATCTGTAGAGGCCCCACTGATTTTAGGGCAGCCTCCCAGGGCTGCTTTATCTGCAGCCTTGTTCCCACTAGCTTTTGGGGAGTCCCCTTGACTCACATAGGTAGAGAGTGCTAGTTGTCCCATCGTCCTTGCTCTGTTCATATCTGTCTAACTGCCTAATATATTACCTCAAGGATCCTGGCTCTGAATCCTTTTAGGGAAAATGGACGCCGGTGGGCTCTTCTAGCTACTTCCTGCTGAGGCAGGAAGTTTCTCTCAGAGCCAAGAGATCCTTGGCTCTGAAACAGTTAGTTATGATTAATCTTAACCCAACAAACCTTCTAGCTACTTCCTGCTGAGGCAAAAGTTTCTCTCAGAGCCCAGAGATCCTTGCTGCCTGTCAGAGGGACAATGAGGCCTGGGCACAGAAGGAGGTGGGCTTGTGACCTGGCAGAGACAAACCAACAAATGGTCTGGTGGAAGGGAAAGAAAACCTATCAGTTTTAATAACTTCTGAAATTATTTACTCTTTCTGGCTTACTGGCCTGTATTATTTTATTTCCTTATAACATATCTCTTCTCATTCTTATCACATGCACAATCACCTTTATAAATATTTCTAAATTAGCCTTCAAACCTCCTTTCTGTGTCCTTTAAAAATGTATAACCATGCCTAAGACCTTCTACTCAGTATTCTTTATTCTTCAAAATCTCAGTCTTTTAATGATTCCTAAACAGTAAACAGCCAGAATTTCTTAGCTTAACATTTATGACTTAGACCTTCTGTGATAAAACCAAGAGCAGGTAAAAATATTTCTTTTTGAGAGACAGAGACTTAAACTAGTTGTCAGCCTTAAAGATATTATATCTTAAAGTTCCTTTGCTGAATATTCCACCACCCCCCAAGAAGTACCCAGCTGTAAATGGGGCAGAGGCAGATCCACTGTGTTTTGCCGGCATAGTTCTGATCAGCAAGAAACCAAGGACACCAGCAGAGCGGGTTGTAGCCAGCAAAATCAACAAAAACCTCTATCCCTGCTCTCCCCGCTGGCGCCCACCCCCCTTTTCTGCGTTAACCATTTACTCTGTTCTTAGCAGGAGAAATATGGCAAGCAGCCTGAGGTCCTGTATAACCAGGCTTTTTACACTTAAGAAAGAGCTTCTCTCCCTCCCAGATTTTACTGCTTTTTTTCCAAGGTCCTAGAGAATCTCAAATCCTCCTTCTCCTTCACCACTTCTGATATCACCAACCATCCCCTTGTCCCCCAGTCTAGGGCTCCTCTATCTCAGCAGGCTGAGAGTGAATTCTGCCGCTTCCACCCTTTCTCACACCTGCTCTGGAGCAGTTTTGGGCTCCAGAGGACTCACTGTAAATCTATCAGGAAGGGAAGGCAGGTCGTAATTCTTGGGATCACATGTTTAGGGCAGCCTAAAAAACAGTTAGTTATGACTAATCTTAACCCAACAAACCTTTGTTTAAACTTCTCTGGATTGGCAACCTTCACAAATTAACCCTAGAATTCCAAAACCTTAAACTAACACAGCAAAATTATAAATCAAGGAAAAGCAATTAAAAGTTCTCTACTGTTTTCCCTCTAAAGCAGGGTTTGCACTATCTTTCAACAAACTAAACAACAGAAAGAGATAAATACCCTCATGTGTACAGCCAGACAGCACAAAGTAGCTTTCACTTCACACAGACTCTCACACTTATATTTATACACCAGACAGTCTGAGTTTTTGACTTCTGGGGAGGTGATCAAGCTCCCCCTTCCATTCACTGGGGTATGGGAATGTTGGCCATTCCTGCTCACAAAACTTCTGTAAATCAAAAGCATTAACGGAGGCTCCATAATCATCTGCTTGCCGCTTGAATTCCTGAAAATTTTTCAAAAAACATTGCAGGGGAGTACAGATAACATGAAGCAGACTGACCCATTCTAATGATAGACAGTTAGACCACAGTAACACAGAATAACAAAGACAATAACAACCGAGGATCGCTGGGCGCCGTCGTGCACCGGGATCTGGTCTCGGAAGTAGCGCTGCGTCCAGCCTTCCAGAGACCCCAGATGGGCACCCACAGAACCAGAAGCAAATTTCTTACTGGTAAGAACCAGATCCAGGTGGCTCCAAACACAGCCAATCAGGAAATTTAGCAGGTGGGGTCTCCAACCTCTACCAGTCCCGGGGCTGAGGAACGTCTCTCAGAGATCTCCCCTGGGTTGGAGAGTCCGGGAACCCCGGTGGGCTCCGGTCACAGGACCGGTCAAAGGCTGGTGCACCTCGCTGGGACCTCCAAATGTTATGGAGCAGATGCGAGTGAAAGACCACGGGAGCCCAGACCAAATTAAAATTTAGGGAGCCTTTATTAGCCGGCCCAAGGACTGCTCTGCCATCCTTCATGCACGGAGATCAGAGAGCAGCCCCGACCCTTTATGCAAAACCACTTTTAAGCACATTAACCACATCCTTTTTTTGCACAACAAGCAACCCAAGACAAATTTTTTTCCCCAAGCAACGTCAGAGTCATCCCATTGACAACCATGTTATTCACAGGGTCATCCTGTCCTTCAGAAAGCTGACAGTGTTCTATCTTGCAAGGCCTACATGCTAGGAAAGGGGTCATGAGACCATATCTCAAGGCCTGGCCTGGTGTCAGCACTGACTACTCTATCTGGGGCATAGTCCACGGCCTCATTAGTGCTCAAAAATTCCCACTCTACAACACTTTAAGAAAAGAATGTATTGTGTGGTAATATGTCTCAATTAGCTTCTTTTATTTCTAATGCTAGCTACCCATGAACAAATTCGTGCATCTTGAAAGGAAGGGCACAAGGGCGGGTCTCGGCTCATCTTCTACACCCCCACCTGGCCCCTTCTACCATGTCTCTCCTCCCCGCCCCATCTTCTGTCTGCCAGCAGCCCTGCTACCGCCACCGCTGCTCCCATGTGCTGATGGCACCAGCCCCCCCCCCACACACACACACCCATCTGCTGACAGCGCAGAGCAATTGGGGCCAGTGCCAGCAGTGCTGTCAGTAGGTGTGAGCAGCAGCTGCTGCCCTGATCACCCCTCGAGAGCAGGGGAAGGTGGAGAAGCACTCGGGGCAATCGGGACAGCAGCCACCACTTGCACCGAGTGATCTGGACAGGCACTGGGCACCGGCCCCGGGTGCAAGTGGCAGCTGCAGTGCCACCTGCGGGTGCAAACCAGGCCAGTGGATGCGAGTGGTGGCTCCAGTACTGGCAGCAGGTGTGAGAGGCGGCTGCTGGCCTCATTGCCCCTCAGTAGCAGGGGGAAGTGGAGAAGCCCTAGGGGTGATGAGAGAGAATTATTGATTGGCTGTCTCCTGCACACACTCCACTGGGATCGAGCTTTCAACCTGGGCATGTGCTAGGACTGGGAATCAAACAGTGACCTCCTGGTTCATAAGTTGACACTCAACCACTGAGCCATGCAGGTTGGGCTAAAAGATTATAGATGGATGGATAGATAGATAGATAGATAGATAGATAGATAGATAGATAGATATAGATGATAGATAGATAGAGATAGATATAGATATATAGGTATACTATATTTTCATGCAGCAGAGCTCCAGTTTCCTGCTTCCTCCCTGGTGGGGTGATTGGGCTGGTTAACGAGATGCTGGTGGTTAAAGTGTTTTCATGTAAAGCCAGGAAACTTTATTTATTCTAAACAAAACAAGTACCTGCCAGGTACCTCAGGTCCTGGGGATACAGAAACAAAAAGATACAAATCCTTTCTCTTACAGAGTTTACAGTCTAGTGGTGAGGGCAGATGGACAATAAATTCACACAAGCACTTAAAGTAGTGTATTTGATAGTGAAATGCTCGCTGAACATAAAGATGAGGTGGGAGACGGGGATTAAATGGGAGTGAAGGTTTTGTTTGCACATTTACATTGGTTGGTGGGGCATCCCCCAACAGAATGGCACATCGGTTGAAAGACCGGATGGTGGGGGAGTCCTCAAAGGCAGAGCCGGCCAGGCAGCATGAACAGCACATGCAAAGGTGCTGAGGTGAGCACCCGTGTGAGCTGAAGAAGGTAGAAAGGCCAGTATGGCTAGAGCTGAGCCAAAAAAAAAAAAAAAAAAAGAGTCCGGAGATGCAGGCAAAGGGAAAAGGGGAGGGGAAGGTAGGAAACCTATCAAATTTTAGGAGTTCCCCTACTGTATAATGGATTTGTAGCTTGGGCGCCAAGCTTGGGACTAGCAGGCGCTGGAGAGGGGTCCGGAGGTTTCCACGGCATCCTGGTTTTTCGGTGTCTCCCGGGCGTTAAGCCAGGCCCAGGGCCAGCCTTTCCCAAGTCAGCCCCTCCTCAAGCTTGTCTGCTTCGACCTCTGCCTCGGGTCCGCTTCTCCTCTAGGCGCCACAAATTCGGTACAGTCGCAGCCCCCAGGGATCTCAGCTCGAAGCCCCGTTCCAGCCACCTGCCCCGACGCACTGGGCTCACACCGCCGAGGCTTCTGGGAATTGTAGTTCGGACCTCCCCAGCCCGCATGTACTTCCGGGTTCGGCCAGAAGCGCAGCCATTGTCTCCCCCCAAACCCCCTCTGCAGGCTCGGGCGCTAGCTGTCGTAGCGCACCTCGGCCTTTCCGAGGGTCTCCCCGGGCGGCCTTGCGAATACCGAGTTAGGGCGGGGACAGAAGTAGCGTAACCGGAGTCCGTTGTACGCAGAACCGGGGCACATTTTTGCTTCACCGAGCTCGTCCGGACACCTGAGGCTGGGGCAGGCCTGTCCTGGGCAGCGAGCCCATAGACGCCCAGGTGGGTGCAAGCCGGGGCAGCGCTGGGTGTCCCAGGCGGGCAGCTGGAATTGGGGGTGTGGGTGGGCGATCTGGGACCTGTGCGGGCGGCCCTTGAGCCTCAGGTCACCAAAGTTGGAGGTACCGGTGGCGCAGCCCATTCTGGACTGTGCTCTGCGCGCGTGCGCGTGCGCTGTGTCCGCTGGTGCTCTTGTCTAGGTTCTGAGGAGGCTCAGGTCGACGGACGTCCAGCCCTGAGCTCGGGTGTTGGGGGTGGGGCATCATGAGAACCCCTTCTCCCCTTCATTCGAGGCTGGGCCTGTTTAGTGGAGAACCTGAGGACCACAGGGTTGATGAAGTATCACTTGCAGATTCTGGTTCCTGGAGGAGAGAGGCCGTGTCGGGGTCCCCATTCCCTTGAGCAGGTGTTTGAATAGGAAGCAGGAAGTGGGGTGTGAGATTCTGGGCAGTTGGCTCTGGACCCTGGAGCAGACACTGCCCTTCGCCCAGGCCTGGAGCCGCCCTGGGTAGTGGAGAGACTGGGTGGGAGTTGCAGATTCTTGCCTCTGGAGAGAAGGTGTTGCTTCAGTCAACTCTCAGTGGGATTGGCTGATGGACTGCAGACTCTCAGGAGGGAGGAGGGCCTAGAGCAGTGGTTCCCAACCTTTTTGGGGCCATGCCCCACCTAAGCATCTCTAAAATTCTGATGCCCTCCCCCCCCATCGTGACATGTAATTCTTATTATTCAAAAAAAAATGAACTCCTAATTCATGTGGAGGAAGCCCAAAAGGCCATTAACTTGGTCTAAACAAGCTTCCAAAGAACATGACATCCATGAAAGAGAAAAAATAAAAGAATGAAAGGGCAGTTGAAATACGGAGGAAGAAATCACTAAGATACTATTTAAAAATAATAATAATACGAAGTGATATGGAAAAATAGCAAAAAAGTTTCAAAACACATTAGAGAACTGAAATAAATATGTCACAATATGTGTTTATATACTGTATACAAGGCTCCTAGAACCATAAGAAATGCAAAAAACTCACTATTAATAACTCATTCTCGAATTGCCCCCCTTAAAAATCAAATTACCCATGTGGGGCGTGTGCTCCACGTTGGGAACCACTGGCCTAGAGGCAGTATCTGGGCAGAGAGCTCCCTGCCGTGCTGGGCTTGGGCTTGGGTTTGGGGCAGTTTCTCAGTGGGGGGCAGGACTTTGGACTGGTAATCCTGGGACCCTGGTAGGATGGTGCAGAGCCAAGGGCATTCAGGTTTGGTGCAGAGTCTGGGCTGGAGGTGCAGAATCGGAGCCCAGAAGGACAGAGCTGCAGCAGCTGCTGTCAGATGGCCAGCTGGTTGGGGGGTGGGAGGGAAGCAAGATGGTGCCTACATGATTATGAAGTAGGTGTTCCTGGGGCCTTTGCTCAGGGACTGCTCTGCTTGCAGGCATGAGCAGGCCCAGGCTGGTAGAGGGACAAAGTGTGTGCTGCAGACTTGGGTGCTCATGTTTGGGTGGGGGCAAGAGGAAGGCCCAGTTCCCAGGGGAGCTGGTCTCTCATGGGCTTGACCACCCAGGACAGTGCTCAAGTCCTGGGCTGCTTCTGGAGCTCTGTGCTAAGCTACTGTTTGTGTGTTCTGATGTTTTGGTGGCAAGTATGCAGTGGACACAGGTGACCCCAGAACTCTCACAGAGACTTGCAGACCCCAGGTAGGTTGAAGCACAGAATGGGGGATACAGATTTTCATCTGAAGAGCAGGGACTGCACAAGACCTGCAGGCTGGCAGAGAGCCCGGGTCCCGGGTGCAGGGTCTGGGCATGAGCCTGCTCTGTGTATGTCAGCAGGAGGAGGGAACCTGGGCTGGTGGCCCCCGTGCAGGGGCCCCTGCAAAGAGAGCCAGGACAGGCCCATGAGAGCAGAGGCCTGCGTGTCCCCTTTTGGAGCTGGAGGTTCTGGTTTGGGGGCTGCTCCAGCTGCACTCGGCACATGCGCTAGCCTGTGGGCAGTGTGGGGCAGCATGGGCAGCCCTAGGGCCCAGATACTGCCCAAGGATGCCAGGTGGGCAGAGGGAGCAGCTGCAGATTCTGGGCAGCAGAGGGGTAGGGCTGCCCAGTCTCTGCACACACACAGGTGCGTGGGGTGGGAAACAACAGCCTGGAGGTGGGCATTAGATGAAGGGTGCTGGGGTCTTTGTGCAGATGGCACCCCAGTCACAGCCTGCTGATGCCTAGGTTGATAAAAAGATGGCATCTTTCTGAGCTGCGGGTGCCCACGGAGGTGTTTGGGCAGGAATCCAGGCAGGTACGGCTCAAATAGGGGCCTGTGGAGGTTGGTGGAGGAAACGGTTTGGGTGCAGGTTGGGGTACAGGTGCATTGTGACCCGTACTGAAGTGTTTGAATGAGAGCTCTATAGGGATGAGAGGGTGAGTGAGAGGGAGAGACAGGATGGGAGTGGGATGCATAGGGTGGGATTTGCCAGGGGCTATTCCATTCTCCAGCCCAGAAACATGTAGTTGGTACAGACAACTGAAGCACACACATTCTGGGCCTGGGAGGGGCTGGCACACGCTGGAGTCTGTCAGGAGGCCACCAGTGTCATGCCACCTTGGTTACCAGTTCGGGCCTGAGGACATCCGGGGTGGTGGAGGGTCCAGGTCAGAGCTACACATTCAGGGCCTAGGAGGGTTTTGGGATGGGAACCTGGGCTAGCGCTGGTAGGGGTGGCTGCCCCCAGAAGAATAGGAGGACCAGGTGCGCATATACTTGGTTATTTGAGCTGGTTTGGGGTACAGATTTTAGGTGGGGGAGGAGGGTCCTCGATGGGCGAGGTGTCTGCAGGAATTTCAGGACCCAATGCGGAAGGAAGGGACTGATTTGCGCTGCACACTGTGGTGGTGGTGGTGAAGACTGCGTTTGGGCAGTGTAAGGTTCTACGCCGCCGTGAGAGAAACTGCAGGCAGGGAGTCCGAATGAGTGAGCGAATTAATCAGGCTTTATTGGGGGTCTCTGGGCTGGTTCACAGGCTCGGGGGGAATGGAGCCAGGGAAGCCGCACCCTGTGACTGGGGTCAGGGGAAGGGGAAAAGAGGGGACCCAGCCGGACCTCCTCCCGGACTGCCTGGGAGAACAGTCTCGGAGAAAAGGTGCCACGTGGTGCACCGAGACATCATTTAAAGGGCCGGAACAGGCAGGGGTTGGGCCCAGGGCAGAATGGGAAGGGGTGGGACACAGGGCACTCTGGTATGCGCTTGATTGGTGGCTCAGTGTCTCTGTCAATTACATCATAACTCCGCCCACCAGTTCGGAGGGGTACCTATCAGGCATGACATGGGCTCACTGGTGCGGGATCCAGAGGCCTCCGATAGGGGAGCACCCAGTTTGGAGCTGCAGAGTCCTGGCCTGGGAGAGGGACCACGGAGCTCCAGGTGTACATACACGCACAGCTTTCCGGGCTGGGATCTGGGCCGAATCCTCTAGAGCAGTGATTCTCAACCCTCCTAGTGCCGTGACCCTTTAATACAGTTCTTCATGTTGTGGTGACCCCCGACCATAACATTATTTTTGTTGCTGCTTCATAACTGTAATTTTGCTATTGTTATGAATCGTAATGTAAATATTTGTGTTTTCTGATGGTCTTAGGTCTTGAGAACCGCTAGCAGGGTCGCCTAAGACCATCGGAAAACAGATATTTACATTACGATTCATAACAGTAGCAAAATTACAGTTATGAAGCAGCAACGAAAATAATTTTATGGTGGGGGGTCACCACAACATGAGGAGCTGTATTAAAGGGCTGCGGCATTAGAAAGGTTGAGAACCGCTGCTCCAGAAGCACACTTCTCGTGGGAAATGCATCCTGGAAGCAGAGACTCACCAGGGACGGGTACCAAGGTACCTACAGGAGGGAGTTGTACTCAGGGTTTCTCCGTTTGCCACTCAGGACCTCAGGCCCCTGCCCTGCGGGAAGGAGGGCATGGAAGAGCAGGAGGAGAGGCCCCCAGGGCCCCTGTCGGAGGCCTGCCCGCCGGTGAGTGAGTTTCCCTTCCCCCCATCCGGAGACCCAGAGCTGGATCCCACCCGGGCCCCACAGTCAAACCCTCTGGACTCGGGAGCTGTCCCGCTCTCTGCAGTGTTTGGGGGGCTTTTGGCCCCTCCTGCCTTGCTGGCTCCTAACACACACGATGCATTTAATGAGGCTCCCTGCATTTCTTCACCCTTCTCACCCATATAACTCCTGGGAGGAACTTGGCGCCCTGTGTCAAAGCCCTCACAATACGGAATGCCCTGTGACCAGCAGCTCATGGCTTTGCCCGAGAATAAGCGCCTGAAAGAATGTTTGAGAATATGCAACGCAAGAGGAGAGTTGGGTGCGTGTGGTAAGACCATGACATGAAGTGCCCTGTAGGCATTGATGTGATACGCATAGTTACCAACGTGAAGGTTGTTTGTTTATGATCTGTGTGACGGCAGTGTCATCTAGAAGTGACCACCTTTTTGAAAAGGGGTGTGGCTGTGTGTGTAGAAAACACCCTGGGCTCTGGCGCCTGGGGCCCCGAGGGCTGCAGGCTCTCACCGGCAGGGCGTGTACGGAGGAAGCTGATTGTTGTTTCTCTCTCACATCCATCTTTCTCTCTCTTTCCCTCTTCCTTCCTCTCGCTCTAAAAAAATCAATAAAGACATATCCTCGGGCGAGGATTTGAAAAAAGGAAAAAATATGTGAGGAGGCGGTAAATATGCCAGCTAACGGAGGTGATCTGTACGTTACTTTCCTGGTGACTGTGTTGTCGTTCATTTTATCCACGTTGTTGTACTTTTGTGCAGCACAGTTTAAGGTTAAGACATTACCAATTTAAATCATTTTCCTACAGCAAATGTTCTTTGAAAATAGTTAATTTCTTTAAAATGTTAAGTTAGGATTTTGCTTTCGCCTTCCTGAACAATGCAGTCCTGAAGCCATTGCGGGGGCAGGGCTGGGCAGAGCTGGGCAGGACTGGGCAGGGCTGGGCAGGGCTGGGCAGAGCTGGGCAGGGCTGGGCAGGGCTGGGCAGAGCTGGGCAGGGCTGGGCAGGGCTGGGCAGGGCTGGGCAGGGCTGGGCAGGGCTGGGCAGAGCTGGGCAGGGCTGGGCAGGGCTGGGCAGAGCTGGGCAGGGCTGGGCTGGGCAGGGCTGGGCAGGGCTGGGCAGGGCTGGGCAGAGCTGGGCAGGGCTGGGCAGGGCTGGGCAGAGCTGGGCAGGGCTGGGCAGGGCTGGGCAGGCCTCTGCACGTGAGGGAGGGCTCCCAGCTGTGGGTGTCACGGCTGATCGGGGTGAGGAGGGCACCTCTGTGTGGAGGCGTCAAGCGGGGCAAGGAAGGGGTGTTAGGAGTCAGAGCCCAAGTAGATGCGGTAAGTGTCCGTATGGAAGAGGGGATCTCGTTTGGGGTGACGGGGCCAGTGAGAAGGACATCCAGAGAGAGGAGCCCAAGTGCAGTGAGGGTGCCAGCGTGGGCATCAGAGCCAGACAGGTGACATGTGCACCATGTTGGGACTGGGCGTGGCTGAGGTCATCCGTGCGTGAGGGCCGCCTGCTATGGAGCATCGGAGCCCACGCAGGATGTCGAGGGCTTTCCCACTGGGCCAAGTCTGGGGACATGAGAGTGGGTCCAGAGAAGGGGCACGTGGCCTGCAGAGTCAGAGCCCAAGCAGGGTGGGGAGGGCCCCCTGGCACAGGGTGGCTTCCTAGGGGGCAGCAGGGCCCAGGTGGGCCGAGGAGCATCAAGCAGAGTCTCTCCGTCAGATATGGAAAGAGAACACTGGAATGAACTGGTGTTCAGTGGGCGTTGGAGGTACTGATGTGGCTCGTGGCTTTCGGTATGTCGATGTAGAAATACAGAGAAGTGTGTGTGTGTGTGTGTGTGTGTGTGTGTGTACAGGCACATACTCCTATCTGGCCACTCCGAGGGGCTGGGAGCAGTGACACTTTGATACCATTGTGCACACCTGGTGCCCGGATTTGGACTTCTACATGAATGCTGTGGGTTTTATGGACACACTGTTAATGGCTATTTAGTGTTCGTTTTTTGCTATTACAAATAGCACTGCTGTAAATGTTTTTGCATATGCTTCCTTGTATATATGCACAAGATTTTTTGAAAAGAGTCAAGCAAATATAAGTTTACATTCACATTTTTTATCAAAATTACAGGTACAAAGCATTTTGATGTGACCATTGGCGTTCGTTCTATAAGCTAGTGACTTCATGTGTTTTCTGGGAATCTTCCTTTTTTTTTTCTTTTTTCAATCTTCACCCAAGGATATACTTACTGATTTTAGAGAGAGGGAAAGGGAGTGAGAGAGAAGGAGAGAGAGATTGAAAAAGCATGGATTGATTGCCTCCCGTATGTGTCCCCAACTGGGGATTGTACCCGCATCTTTCGGTGCAAGGACGCACTCCAGCCGACTGAGCCACGCAGCCAGGGCCCTGGGGCTCTTAGTGGTCCTCTGTGTCCTACAGCGGAATTCGCGGCCTGTTCATCATAATGAGACTTTGCTCGCATTTTTTTATTGCCTAGCCAGCGTAAAGCCCTAAGCGAGGTCCTGGGCAGAAAGATGATTTCGTTCTCACAGATAGAATTGTGCTTTTTATAGATCCCAAGGTTACATAGAAATCTTGTATTAGCTACCTATGGTCACATACCCAGGACTTAGCTGAAAACAGCCCGCATTTATTATCTCACACGTTTCCTGAGGGCCAGGCCCCTGGGGGGCAGTTTCTGTGTGTTGCTGGCCTGGTGTCTGGCGAGGGGGGGGGGGTGGGGGGGTGGGGGGGGGGAGGGGGTCAGAGCACCCAGAAGTGGGGGTAAAGGCTTTTAATTCCATTCATATATCCCAACCTGTACACATTTCTAGTTCTGTCAAATTCAGATAACTTAATACTGAGGAGAGTACAAAGTTGAAAAATACAGTTTTTGTTCCATTTTTAAATATATATAATTATTGATTTTAGAGAAGAAGGAAGAGGGAGGGAGAGAGAGAAATATCATCGATGAGAAACAGTCATTGATTGGCTGCCTCCTGCATGTCCCCCAGTGGGGATCGAGCCTGCAACCTGGGCATGTGCCCTGACCAGAATCGAACCGTCATCTCCTGGTTCATAAGTCGACGCTCAACCCCAGCTGGCTGGGCTACAGTTTTTCACTGTATAGAATTCACGACCCAGGGAAGAGGCACATAGATAGAAGTAATACGAGGAGAATGATTTTACTGGCTTAGTAAGAAACAGCCAAGAAATCACAAGGAAAGAAGAGACAGACTTTATGCTATCTGGGGCTGCTTCCTGGAAGAGGTGGCATTTGAGGGGGCTTGAACGATCAGCCTTTGAGCTGTGGGGCAGTGGAAAGGGGAGGAGGCATGTGTGGACCATCCCTGGTGAACTCCATGGGCTTAAATGAGTTTACTAAACTTTATTGCCACTAATTTCTATGTTGGTGAAATAGACTTCACTCCTTCAAAAACATGTCGGTAATTGTGTGAGATAGTCTATGTTGAAGTACTCTGTATACTATTAAACATAGTAGGTCAAAGACAGATGGATGGAGCTCAGATATTAGATGTAAATACAGCAAACATTCCCAAAACAGCCAGTAGTCCAAAGTGGATAGAGAGCGTGTAGGTGAAGGGGTGTGTGTGTGTGTGTGCGTTTGTGTATGTGTGTGTATGGTCACACTTGTGACAAGATGGGTTTTGAGCAGTTACTTGAGAAAGTTAGGAGTGGGTTCTGGAGGAGGATGCTTTGAGTTTTCTGAACTGACTTCCAAAAGGTGTCTTGTAGCCAGAGGAGGGGCTCGAGCTCCACATGACTTGGTGACTTTGGGACCCATGGGGACAAATATGAAGCACATTCCCTGTTGTTTTTTTCCAGTGGTGGTTTTACTGTCAACACACATCTATGATTTAAGCCCAGTGCAACCACAGTGAACAGGAGAGCTCAGCTTTTACCAAGCCCACTCTAGGGGAAGTGTCATAAAAAAAATAAAAAGGTGGCCCGGCCGGTGTGGCTCAGTGGTTGGACATCAACCCATGAACCAGGAGCTCACGGTTAGATTCCCAGTCAGGGCACATGCCCTGGCGCAGGCTTGATCCCCAGTGGGGGGCGTACGAGAAGCAGCTGATCAATGATTCTCTCTCATCATTGATGTTTCTTTGTCTCTCCCTGCCCCTTTCTCTCTCTGAAATTATATATATATAAATGTGTGTGTGTGTACAAAAAAATCTTACTTTAAAAGTTACACACACAAACAAAAGTACAGAAACAAAAGCAGGTCAAGTGGCAGAATGGACTGTTTCAGAGGACAAGGAAGGATATTTGATGCAGACTTGACTGTGAGCAGAACCCATCTCTTCTTATTTTCTCAAGGATATGTTTTTATTGCTATTTATTTGTTAATTGTCACCTGAGGGTATTTTTTTCATCGGTTTTTATTCTATTATTTTAAAATATATTTTTATTGATCTCAGAGAGAGAGGGAGAGGGAGAGACAGAAACATCGATGATGAGAGAGAATCATTGATCGGCTGCCTCCTGCATGCCCCCCACTGGGGATCAAGCCCGCAACCCAGGCATGTGCCCTGGACTGGAATTGAACCTCGGACCCTTTAGTCCACAAGCTCAAAGCTCTACCCACTGAGCCACACCAGCTAGGGCTCCATTGATTTTTAGAGAGAGTGGGAGGGAGTGGGAGAGACTCAGAGAGAGACTGATCTTAGCTGTTTCAAAACAAAACACAAAAACAAAGTGTGTAATAATTTAGAGTCTAGTATTTTATTTCTTAAGAAACTTATCATTTCCAAAGTTTTTTGTTTTTAATTATAGGACTAGGGGCCCGGTGCACAAAATTCATGCCCTGGGGGTGGGTGGTCCCTCAACCCAACCTGCCCCCTCTCACATACTGGGAGCCCTCAGGGGATGTCCAACTGATGGCTCACCCCCAGCCTGCCCAAGGCCTAAAGCCTCCTCAGAGGCTCACCCCGCCATCGCCCTGCTCAGCTCAGCCCCGGCTGCCTGCGACCACCCGACCCCGGGGGCTGGGCGCTCCCTGTTGCCGCCGCTGCCCCTCACAGCGCCCAGGGGCTGGGCGCTCACCGCCACTGCCGTTTCATCTCCACCCCCAGCCCGGTGCTCACACCACTTGGCCCCGCCCCCACTCCTGATTGGCTGGTAGCATAGCCAATCAGGAGTGAAGGTAGGTCAAATTTGCATGTTTCTCTTTTATTGTATAGGATGAGTTAACTTCTGACCTTTAAATTGTTACAATTCAACATCAACCACTTTTGTGGCAAGAGAAGACATGTCTGCATTGTCACATGTTACGAATGGGATTTCTCTTTGCAGTGAGTTTTCATGATATGGTTGAGTCCAATGCTGTATGAGTTTGAAAGGAGTTCCCAATACCAGTGTGTGTGTGTGTGTGTGTGTGTGTGTGCGCGCGCGCGCACTTCCTCACACCAGCAAACAATTCTCCAATTCCAGCAAGGTGTCATTCAACTCAGTTCTGGACATTATCTACCCAGAGGTAGAATCAGATTCCACAGGTAAGGAGCTCAGTCCCACACCACCACCCTCTACTTCAGATGCCAGCTGCAAGCCACATTGTTATCTGTGCTTTTCCGACCGACTATAAACCACAGGTTCCCATGACCCCTCTTTTAGTTCAATTACTTTGCTAGAACAGCTCACAGAATTCGGGAAACCCTCTGACTTACTAGATTACCGATCTATCACAGAGGATGTAAAGGATATGAGTCGGCACCCAGCTGAAGAGACGCGTAGGGCCAGGTCCTGAAGGAGCTGCTGTCCTTGTGGCCCCTGGGCCTGGCACGGTGGCTCACGGAAGCACCTAGTTCCCAGTGTGGAAGCTGTCCGAAACGGACTGGGAGCTGTCCTTTGGGGGCTTTATGAGGCTTCATTACATAATCGTGATCGATCTAACCCCAAGTCCCTCTCCTCTCCCTGGAAATCACGGTGGGACTGAAAGTTCTAGTTCTCTAAAGATGTTGTTGGCTCCTACTGGCAACCAGAGTCCACCCTCGGATGGATTCAGAACTCACTTCATTAACAGAGCAAGAGAGAAAATCCGAAGGAGTCACCTGGATGACCAAATATATGTATACTAGAGGCCTAGTGTGTAGATTTGTACACATTTAAAGTAAATTAATTAGAAGGTGGCCTGTGGGGCGGGACTGGGTGAGATGGGCTGGACACACCCTGGAGCCAACCTCCCATGGTCCCTCGCCAGCCAGCCGTATCTGGGATAGTGCTGGGGCTCAGAGGGCATTTGTGGAGTGAGCAGGGCCCCTCCAGCAGGTAGGGTTCCTTGGCCTGGCCTGCGGGGATAGGGCTGAAACTGGCAGTCCGAATCCTCCAACTGGTCCCGGAGTGCGAAAGGGCACTCTGCAAAGTTGCTGTCCCTTGGCAGCTCCTGTGTTGAGCATCTGCCCCCTAATGGTCAGTGCACATCATAGCTACTGGTCAGACAGTTGGTTAGGCTTTTATATCCTATCTAATAAAAGAGAAAAATGCAAAATCACCGTACTTCTGCCACACCCACCAGCCAATCAGGAGCGAGTATGCAAAATAACCCAACAAAAATGGTGGGAGCCACAGAGCTATAGAAAGCAGGAGGCTTGGATTTCCTCCGGTGATGGAGAAAGCCAAACTTCCTGCCCACCCTGGCCTCCGCTCAAGGCCACAAAGTTTCAATTATAGAAGATAAATAAATCCCAGATCCCAGGGCCTCTGCTTGGATCGCCGGGGGACATGGCCGGCCTGCAAATCACCACAGGCTCCTCACCCAGGCTGCCCCACGCCCCAAGGGAACCTCCACCCTGATCCAGGACACCCTTCAGGACAAACCAGCTGGCCCCCATCCATGCACCAGACCTCTATCCTATCGAATAAAAAAGTAATATGCAAAGTGACTGTCACTCTAACACACAAGATAGCTGCCCCCATGTGGTCAAAGATGGATGCCCTTATGTAAACACAAGATGGCTGCTACAAGATGGCCAGCAGGGGAGGGCAGCTGGGAGGGACCAGACCTGCAAAGGAGACAGTTGGGGGTGATAAAGTCTGCAGGGGAGGGCAGTTAGGGATGACCAGGCTGGAAGAGGAGAGAAGTTGGGGGTGATTGGGCCTGCAGGGAAGGGAAGTTTGCGGGGAGGAACCCAGGCCTGCAGTGGAGAGCAGTTGGGGGGGGCAGGCCTTCAGGGGAGTGCAGCTGGCGGGGGGACCATGCCTGTAGGGGAGGGCAGTTAGGGTGACCAGGTCTGCAGGGGAGGGCAGTTAGGGGTAATCAGGCTGGCAGGGGAGCAGTAAGGCATCAATCAGGCTGGCAGGGTGGTGGTTAGTGGGTGATCATGCTGGCAGGCAGAAGTGGTTAGGAGCAATCAAGCAGGCAGGCAGGTGAGCAGTTGGGAGCCAGCAGTCTTGGATTGTGAGAGGGATGTCTGATTGCAGTACAGTCAGACATCCCTTGAGGGGTCCCAATTGGTGAGGATGCAGGCTGGGCTGAGGGTCATCCCACACACACACACCCGTGCACGAATTTTGTGCACCGGGCCTCTAGTATATGTATAAGAAATACAACACACACACCACTCTTAGGAATTATCTGATTCCAAAGTGATTTTTCAAGAGAAAAATATTTTTGCTAGTTTCTGATTAAGGGAAATAAGTGTTATTAAAAAATAGATACAGTATTAAAACATAGACCGTGAACCTGCTCCCCAATTGTCTCCCTCCCAAAAATAACTACTTTTAATGCTTTGGAGACTGTCCTGACTTTTCTGTGTATGTTTATATTCTGTAGAAATCTGTTCATATTTTATAAACTGTTTTTTCATTCAACAGTGTATTATAAACATCTTCCTGTCATTTACATACATCAGCTAAGGCAAATTTGTCTCTTCTCTTAACTGCTACATAGTATTCATTCATCTGGATAGAGCATCATTTACTTAACCAGGCACTTACTAATGGACATTATTTAATGTATCCTCCCATTTAGCTAGGATAATGTAACATGTATACATCTAAGTGTACTTTCTATTATTTGCTAATGAAATATAAGTAGACTTATTGGATAGTATATTATATTTAAAATATTTTCATTAAAAAGTAAAAAATAAAAGCAAGGAGTATATACAAAAACTGACAAAATCTGAAAAATGCTTGTGCCTGAGTTAAAAATACTGTACCAATATCAGTTTACTAATTTTGACAGTGAGCTGTGGTTGTGTTAATACGAACATCAGTACATAGGATTTCTTTGTTCTATTTTTACAACCTCTTACAAGTCTTAAACTATTTCCAAATAAATTGTTATTTCAAAAATATATTGCTCCCCGGCTGGTGTGGCTCAGCTGGGCGCGTCGTGCAGGACACGGACAGGCGGCGGGCCCGGTTCCCAATCGGGGCAGGTTAGGTCCCCAGTCAGGGTGCACATGGGAGTCAACTGGTCTCCCTCCCTCCCTCCCTCCCTCTTCTTTCCTCTCTCTAAAGCCAGTAAAAACATGTTTTAAATTATATATATATATGGCCAGCCCAGCCCTGGCCAGGTGGCTTAGTAGGTTGGAACGTTGTCTTGTGCACCAAAATGGTTTCAGGTTCGATTCCCAGTCGATACGGGTTTGATCCCTGGTCAGGATGTGAACAGGAGGCAACCAATTGATGTTTCTCACATCAGTCTTTCCCTTCCCCTCCCTCCCTCCCTCTCTCTCTCTGTCTCTCTCTGTCTCTCTCTCTCTCTCTCTCTCTCTCTCTCTCTCTCTCTCTCTCTCTCTCTCTCTCTCCCCAATAAAAACACATGCTCAAGTGAGGATTATATATATGTAGCCAGTGCAAAAACGGTTGGATCAAATTAAACTTCCACTAGGAGTATAAGAAGCTCTTGACCATCGGGCCACCACAGGAGGAGTTGTAAGGAACAGGCAAAAGAAACCCTCCACATGGTGGGATTTTGGTTACATACAGGGGCTTTGAGCAAATCGGTAAATTTAAGTGAATATTGGATTCAGGAGAAAGAAAGTGCCAAAATGGAAAACAGGAAAGCTAGAATAAAATGTGTTGAATTATAATTGGAGGTACCAATGTGAATTGATGGTCTCTAATATATAGAGAGATAATTATAGAAATAGAGATTTGGTTTTATCTGATTTTACACGGTGAATATATTTTTGTATATTCACTGGTCATTTTAGTTTTTCATAGTTGAGCTGCATTGTGTTTTCTTTTGTCCATTTTTCTGTGGCGGCTACCTTTTTCTTACCGATTTGGAAGAAGTCTTAACAGTAGATGTTCTATTGCTGGTGCCTTTATTGGTGGTGCTTTATGCCAAACATTTTATGAAGTTAATTTCTTGATTTCCCTCCCTCCCCCCGATCATTCTTTGGTTATGCTGTATTCTGTCTTATTTGCTTAAAATTCTGAGGTCCAGGGATTCAGACAGGACCAGCTGGACATTTCTATTCTTATACATAGTGCCTGGGGTCACTCACTCGCCCGGCAGCTCGGCTGGCCTGGAAGGTCCACAGAGACACATGTCTGATATTTCAGTACTCGCCAGATGCACCCCCTTCTCCCCCTCCACGTCTCAACTGAGCTTACCAAAGGGAGGGATGCATTAAAACAGGTGGTACATCAAATCTCACCCTTCTCACAGTTTTGAGCTGTGACGGAACTCCCTTTAAATTCTCACGTATTTTACTTTCTCAGGACTCTCTCCTTCCTCAAGAGATTATCATCAAGGTTGAGAGAGAAGTTTCTGGGCCAATGGCTGTTTCATCCCAGGTGAGTTGGCCTCTTTACATTGAGAAATGTGTGTGGCTCGTTGGTGGCAGAAGCCAGATTGAAGTGAACTGGGTAGTGAGTCGAAAGTGATGGAAATGCAGGTAAATTCACAGAATTTTGGTGATCATGTGAAAGATTGAAGAGAGTGATAACTATGAGGACATTTGAAGTGTGGAAGGGCTTTTTAAAAATTTCCTTAAAGGTAATCAACTTCAGGGAGAACACCAAGATGGCGGCATAGGTAAACACCTATTGTTCTGCCTCGCGCAACAATTTAAGAACTACAACATAACAGCAGAACAGACAGCAAGCACCCAGAATCGCCAGAAAGCTGGCTGAATGAAAACTCCACTAATAAGAGTAAAGGTGGGACGCTGAGACTCAGGAGCGGCGGGAGCGCAGCCTTTCAGACGGAAACAGGTTAGGAGCCATCCTGGTTGCGCGTGCAGGCTGGGGCTGGAGCAGCACCCCCGGCCGGATTTCTCCTACGGGGAGGGCGGAGACGGGAGACGTCCCACTACACGGACTCCCCAGCACCAGGCGAGGTCCGAGATCCGGGGTACGTGGAGCCGTCCCACTGCACAGATTCCCCAGTGCCAGGCGAGGTCCGGGGGACGCACCCTGGAAGCGGGGCGCGGCAGAGACTCCTAGTCGTAAGGGTCGCGCAAACCCGCGACTTGCCCCCTGGAAACTTGTCTCCTGGTTCCGGAAACCATCTATTTTACAACCTTGGGCTAGACTTTTGGTGTGCAGGCACATTTGGGGAAAGGCAGAGTTGTCTGACAAGGGGAAGAGACTAGCGGCTTTCTCTTGGAGGTGTCTGCAGCCATCCCCATCCAACAGAGACCCGCGCGCGCCAGCGCCGCATAGGACGCAGCTGACGCTGCCTGTGCAGCTCAGAGACTCCGCCCATCCAACCTGAACACAGTCTCCCTTCACAGCCAATTGGCCTGGAGGTCAAACCCTCCTAGGGCTAACAACAACAAGCTGGGTTTAAATTCAAAAATACTGAATACAACCCATAAAGGATTGCAGTAAGAGTACCCACCTCAGGTAACTGGGGAGGCTGAGCCACTGTCCCTTTGAGGATATCTAAAGCAGCCACCATGCAGAGATATGGAAAGAAATCAGGTGTGAAAGAAATGAAGGAGAAAAGACGACAAGACATAGAGTTCAAAACCACGGTTATAAGGCTTTTCAAGAGGCTCCTACAAAAGGCCGATCAACTTAATGAGAATTACCAGGAAATAAACAAGACCAACCAGGAAATGAATGAGAATTACAAGGAAATGAATGAGAACCTCAAGGAAATGAATGAGACCCTCACGGAAATGAACAAGACCTCTGAGGATACGAACCAGACCCTCACGGATAAAAAAAAGGACCAACTAGAAATCAAGCATACACAGACTGAAATAAAAAATATTACACAAAGTCCTAAAAGCAGTCCTGAGGGCCACAAGAACCAAGTCAAAGATTTGAAATACAAAGAAGCAAAATCCACTCAGCTGGAAAAGCAAGAAACAAAAAGAATTCAGATAATTGAAGATAGCGTAAGGGGCCTTTGGGACAACCTCAAGCATGCCAACATCCGAATTATTGGGGTGCCAGAAAAAGAGAGACAGCAAGCTAATGAAAACCTACTTGAAGAAATAGTGACTGAAAACTTCCCTCACCTGGTGAAAGAAACTCACTTAAAAGCCCAAGAAGTACACAAAACCCCAAAATATAGGAATCTAAAGAGGACCACACCAAGACATATCATAATTAAAATGCCAAGAGCAAAAGATAAAGAGAGAATATTAAAAGCAGCAAGAGAAAAACAATTGGTTACCTACAGGGGAGCACCCATACGATTGTCAGCGGATTTCTCAACGGAAACGATGCAGGCCAGACGCGAGTGGCAAGAAATATTCAAAATAATGAATAGCAATAATCTACAACGAAGATTACTCTATCCAGCAAAGCTATCATTCAGAATTGAGGATCAGATAAAGTGCTTCGCAGATAAGAAAAAGCTAAAGGAATTCATCACCACCAAACCAGGATTATATGAAATGCTGAAAAATATTCTTTAAGAAGAGGAAGAAGAAAAAGGTAAAAATATAAATTATGAACAACAAATACACATCTATCAACAAATGAACATAAAAATCAAGTGAATTGATAGGCTGATGAACAAGATAAACTGGTGAATGTAACAGAAACATGGACATAGAGAGGGAATGGACTGACAATTCTTGGGGAGAAAAGGGTTGTGGGAAGTACAGCAAGAGATTGGACAAAAATCTTGCAACATTGGGGAGGGGGAGGTGAGGGTGGAGGATGGGATAGGTACAGGGTGGAGGGGAGATATAGGGGGATGAAAAAGGGGAAACAATGTAATTAATAAACTGAACAATAAAGGAAAAAAATAAAAATAAATTTCCTTAAAGGATTGAAACGATATGACTCACAAGTAGTTGCAGGAAGGAGTTGGTAGGGGGAAAAGAAGTTAATGGTCAGGAGAGAGAAGATAAAACTATAAAGCAGAGTCCTTGATCAGTGCCAGGGGAATTAGTTCAGTGTATGTGAATAATGGCTCTACAGAGGAAGAAAGAAGCATAAAGGATGAATGATCTGGAACCGGTGTTGCTCAGTGGATAGAGCATCAGCCTGTGGACTGAAAGGTCCCAGGTTCGATTCCGGTCAAGGGCATGTACCTTGGTTGCGGGCACATCCCCAGTAGGGGGTATGCAGGAGACAGCTGGTCAATGTTTCTCTCTCATCAATGTTTCTAACTTTCTATCCCTTTCCCTTCCTCTCTGTAAAAAAAAAAAAATCAATAAAATATATTTTTTTAAAAAGGAAGAATGAGGTTGAGAGAGTTATGTGAAAGCTTAGATTTGCCTCTGAACAAGATGTAGTTATGTATCTGTTGGCTGTGAGGGTGGGGATTGGCATAGAGAGACGTTTGACATGTGTAGAGAAGTCTTAAAGTAGTAATTTTGGATTATGGGAGAACGTATCAGGGTTGCTGGAGGATCTGAAGGGATTATCCAAGGTAGTGACCATTAATTGATAATACTCTATCCAGCTGCTTCTGCAGGTTTCCCCTCTTCCCAAAGGGAGCATTCTGTAACCTACTTTAGTAGACGTAGATTGACATTCAGATTGGTTTAGTTTTTGTAGTCACAAGCATTCAGTGGAAGCCCCATAGGTCAAGGTAATATTTGAAAGAGAATTTTTAAATATTAAATGGGATTAAAATGAATAATTTCCAGACTCTGAACTGAATAATTAAGATGGAAAAGATAAAAGAGGATACTAACTAGAAAGGAAAAAAATATAGACTATTGATAGATAGTAATAGTAGACATTTCAATAGAGTAATGGCCCCAAACCATCCAAGGATGAGAAAGGTAGAGTGAATTGATGACTAAGAACACAATCTCTGATTTCAAGCAACCATGAGGTTGTAGAGCAGCTACCAACTTTAAGCATGTGTTAGTTTCTCTAGTTGTTCATCTGAAAAATGGTGCTACTAATAGAATTTTCTTACAGAGACCTTGTGAGAATTGACTGATAATTTGTTTTATGGGTAAGCACACCACCTGGCACTACACAGTAAGTGCTTCCTTAAAGTCAGTTATTTTTACAGTATTACTAGAGGCCCAATGCATGAAGATTCATGCAGGAATAGGCCTTCCTTCCCCTGGCTGCCGGCACTGCCTTCGCTCCAGCCAGGAGCCGCCTTTCCGCCTTCCATGCTTCCCAGAGGCCCAGAGCGGCTGGGGCGGTGCAGAATCCTTCCCCACCTTGGCTGCTTGGCACCTGTGTATGCAAATTAACCTACCATCTTTGTTGGGTTAATTTTCATACTCTGCTTGGCTGGTGGGCATCGCGAAGGTACGGTCAGTTTGCATCTTTCTCTTTTATTAGTGTAGATCAGAGAACTCTACAAGAGGACGCTGTAGACCAGTGATTTTCAACCAGGGTGCTGCTGCCGGCTCCTTGGTGTGCCATAAGAATTTTTAAAACATACAATATCTAACTATTTAGTCAGGGGCAAATTAAATACTGACAACAGCCAAAACAATAGCCATCCACTGTGAATGCCCTATCCTGAACCATAAATACATAGGTCATATAATAGAGTTA
This sequence comes from Antrozous pallidus, assembly GCA_027563665.1. Lineage (NCBI taxonomy): Eukaryota > Metazoa > Chordata > Mammalia > Chiroptera > Vespertilionidae > Antrozous > Antrozous pallidus. The sequence continues at coordinate 16,602,064 of CM050525.1, forward strand.
TATCTTACTAGAGGCTCGGTGCATGAAATTCTTGCAAGGGAGGGGGGGTGTCCCTCAGCTCAGCCTGCACCCTCTCCGATCTGTATATACCTCTCACAATCCAGGACTGCTGGCACCCAGCCACTCACTTGGCTGATTGCCCCTAACCGATTCTGCCTGCCAGCCTGATGACCCCCTAACCACTCCCTTGCCAGCCTTGTTGATGCCTAACTGCTCCCCTGCCAGACTGATTGCCCCTAACTGCCCTTCCTTGCTGGCCTGTTCACCCCTAACCACCCTCTCCTGCAGGCCTGTTCACTCCTAACCACCCTTCCCTGCAGGCCTGGTCACCCCCAATTGTCCTTCCTTGCCAGCCTGGTTGCCCCTAACTTCCCTCCCCTGCAGGCCTGGTCACCCACAACTTTCCTCCCTTGCCAGCCTGGTTGCCCCCAACTGCCCTCCCCTGCAGGCCTTGTCCCCCCCAACTGCCCTCTCCTACAGGCCTGGTGCCCCCCTTAACTGCCCTCTCCTGCCACCCTGGGTCCCTCCAACTGCCCTCCCTTGCTGGCCATCTTGTGTCCACATGGGGGCAGCCATCTTTTGTGTTGGAGTGATGATCAATTTGCATATTACCTCTTTTAAAATATATTTTATTGATTTTTTTACAGAGAGGAAGGGAAGAGGTAGAAAGGTCAGAAACATCGATGAGAGAGAGACATTGATCAGCTGCCTCTTGCACACTCCCTACTGGGGATGTGCCCACAGCCAAGGTACATGCCCTTGATCAGAATCAAACCCAGGACCTTTCAGGTCACAGGCCAACGCACTATCCACCGAGCCATACTGGTTTCAGCTTATCTCTATTCTATAGGATTAGTCACATTGCACAGTAAGGTTGCAGGGTGATGGCTGGGTGCTCAAGGCCTAAAACTTCGGCTAGGGGTGAGGGGTCAGTAGAATATCCCCTGATGGCTCCCAATATGTGTGAGGGGGCAGGTTGGGCTGAGGAATCACCCACCCCCAGTGCACGAATTTTGTGCACCGGGCCCCTAGTGTGATTATATTCATCATCACAACTGACAGCAATCCAATGAGTTGGGTATGATTAAGCCTAATAAATAGAGTAAACTCACCATTAGTACACAAATTGTCACATTAGATTTATTTTTTTAATTCAGACATATACTGTTTATAGGTGAGAAAACCCAAGTCTCTTTCTCTCTTTTTTTTTTTTTTTTCAAATCCAGTGCTTTTAACCTCTACTTCATTAAGGTCCACATTTCATCTTCTATTTCAGGCATCAGCAAGGTAGAGCCTGGAGCCAAATGCAGCCTACTACCTGTTTGTGTAAATAACATTTTATTGTAATACAGCTACACCCATTTATTTGTCTTCTATGGCTCATCTTGCTATAGCTGAGTAGTTGTGACAGACTGTTTGAAAAGCCTGAAATGTTTACTCCTTGACCTTTGATAGAAAAAGATTACTGATCCTTGTTCTGTTATTTTCTTGGTAATTTGGAGGAAATTCCTATGTGGAAATTCTATATACCAGTGCAAAAATAGAAGTAAGCATTTTCTTTAAGGCAACTAAGAGAGAAATTGTATATTAGTTCTTATATGGTGTTTCTCTTTGGGGTTGCAAAACAGATCCAGCATCCAAAACCCAAAAGGGCTCACTAGAAGACACATGTACTCCTTGACTACAGTTCTTTGAATGCTGACTATCTCAGTACAACTTCGGGGACATCAAGTTTTCTTTCTGCCATCTGTCAAACTTTTCTTCTCTGAACATTAAAGGGAAATGATGCCCAGCTGAGCAGGAATGTATGTCCTGTTTTAGGAAGAAGTAAACTTCAAAATTGTGACTGTGGACTTCACTCAGGAAGAGGGCATCTTGAACCCTGCTCAGAGGACCCTGGACAGAGATGCTGTCTTTGAGAACCACAGGGACTTGCTCTCTTGGGGTAAGAATATGGTCCTCAATTTTTAAGAAGTCTGTATGTTGAAATTATTTCTTATTGATAGAGAATTTTGCAGGTCAGAGGTAAAAATGGCTTTGGCCACATAGAGATTTTGTTTGTGCTTCTCATTCCCTGATGAAAATTTAATTTGAATTTGTAGGGTAGAAAAGGTACAGTTTCTTTGGGTTGAGCTTGTTTAATCATCATGATTCCCAAAGGCCAAAAACTGGGACCAAATTCTGCAGTAATTTTCCTTGTCTCCAGTCCATGCACCCAAAGTTCTGAATCTTTCAAACCAGACACAATTTACTACTTGGAGCAACGGGATGAGTATAAAAAGAATTTCCCAACACACATATCCTGGTGAGAAACAGACACAAAGGAGTCATTATAGGTATCGGAGGTTAGATTGAAAAATTTCCATAGGGCGTGCCACATTTTTCTTCATTTCCCATCTCCTAGAGGATTATATACATCACCACTTTTCCAGATACTCTCTAATGCTTGACTTAGCCAGTAAGGCTTCTGCTTATGAGCTAACCTCCATTCTCTCTCATTCAGAATCACAGAAATCCATGGGGACATATTAACCCTAAAGCATTTAGGGAACTCTGGGATAACAGGGTCCCCAATTCTTTTTCCTGGTTCACTGTTGTAGTTTGCTCATGTCTTACTGACATAGACTATGCTAACAAGTTTCATGCTTTCAGAAATTCCTAGAAATGTAGATACTAGTTTCTATGTCATTGAACACATGTTTAGCACTAAAGAGGGTAGAAAGGATCCTTTATTACTTTGCTAAGAATTGCAAAATTGTTTTGTGATTCTTTTAGTCCATATAAGTGATCTTATTTTGAAACATGGAGATTTTGATTTATTATCTAAAGTCTTATATATTCAGTAATACTGTGATTAAATTATTCCATTTTAATGCCATAGTATACTATTGGGCTGTGGTAGTTTTCAGCTTATTGCTTCATCTCACCCTCTTGATTCTCAGTCCAGGATATAATAGCTGAAAACAAATCTACATGTATTTTGGATCCTTTCTTGTCAGCTTTATTTCACTATTTAAACATTTTTTTGGCTAGCTATATTTTATTTTGCTTTCTTCCAGACTTGGCAACTGCACTTGGAAGAAGAGAATCAACATCAAAGCCAAGAATTATTGATGATGAACCATCCCATGGAGTGAAATTAGAAAGGCTGACAAGAGATGATCCTTGGTTATCTTCATGTGAAGAAGTTTGGATTTGTAAGGACCAGTTGGAAAAGCAACAGGAAAAACAAGAAAGACTTTTTAAGAAAGTGGCATTCATTCAAAAGAATGCTATTACTCATGAGAGAGTCTGCAAAAGTGATGAACTTGAGGAAAAGAGTGGTCTGAATTCCAGTTTTCTTTCACCCCAGATGATACCCATAAGAAACCATTTCCATAAACATGTCTCTCATGTTAAAAAATTACATCATTCTGTTGTGGAGAGTCATCAGATGATTAGTGACAATGAGAAACTATGTGAAAATAATGAATATGGAAAAAACCAGAGCATTCACCTTGTTCACTTTACAAGAAGTGAAACAGAAGATAAATCCTGTGGGTTTAGCAACAATATTCAATCTTTTAGCCATGGTACACTTGTAAATATACATGAGAAAATACATGCAAGAGGAAAACCCTTTGAGGTTAAGGAATGTGGGCAAGTTTTAAACCATAGCATATCCCATAATGAACAACAGAAAATTCCTATTGAATATAATTGTAAAATCTCTGAAAATTCATTTCTTGCTCCAAACATGAAAAATTCTGAGGAGAAACCCTTTGAATGTAACCAATGCAGGAAATCGTTCAGCTGGAGCTCTCACCTTGCTGCACATCAGAGAACACATACAGGAGAGAAACCTTATGAATGTAATGAATGTGGGAAATCCTTTAGCCGGAGCTCCCACCTTGTTTCCCATCAGAGGACTCATACTGGAGAGAAACCTTATAGATGTAATCAGTGTGGGAAATCCTTTAGCCAGAGCTATGTCCTTGTTGTGCATCAGAGGACTCATACTGGAGAGAAGCCTTATGAATGCAGTCAGTGTGGAAAGTCATTCAGGCAGAGCTACAAGCTTATTGCACATCAAAGAACTCATACAGGAGAGAAGCCCTATGAATGTAATCAATGTGGAAAATCATTTATCCAGAGCTATAAACTTATTGCACATCAAAGAATTCACACTGGAGAAAAACCCTATGAATGCAACCAATGTGGAAAGTCCTTTAGTCAGAGTTATAAACTAGTTGCCCATCAGAGAACTCACACAGGAGAAAAACCCTTTGAATGTAATCAATGTGGGAAATCTTTCAGCTGGAGTTCTCAGCTTGTGGCACATCAAAGGACTCATACTGGAGAGAAACCCTATGAATGTAATGAGTGTGGAAAATCTTTCAACCGCAGTTCACACCTTGTTATGCATCAAAGAACTCATACAGGAGAAAAACCCTATGAATGTGATCAGTGTGGGAAGTCGTTCAGCCAGAGTTATGTTCTTGTTGTACATCAGAGAACTCATACTGGAGAAAAGCCTTATGAATGCAGTCAATGTGGGAAATCCTTTAGGCAGAGTTCATGCCTTACTCAACATCAGAGAACTCATACTGGGGAGAAGCCCTACGAATGTAATCAGTGTGGGAAAACATTCAGCTTGAGTGCTCGACTTATTGTACATCAAAGAACACATACTGGAGAGAAACCCTTTACATGTAATCAATGTGGGAAAGCTTTCATTAATAGCTCTAAACTTATTAGGCATCAGGCAACTCATACTGAAGAGAAACCCTATGAATGTAATTAGTTTGGAATTTTTTTAGCCAGAATATATTCCTTCATCCCTCCTCCCTTCCAAGGAAGCATATGTATGGAAAAATACGAATAAGATTAATGTATGCAGAAAAACTTTCCAGTAACCCTATTACTATGTATCTGGAAATTTGTTCTGGAGAAGAAAGGACTTTACTTTTTTAAAAATACATGTTTTTACTGACTTTAGAAAAACATCAATTGGCTGACTTCTCCACACCCCCTACTGGAGATTGAGCCCACAACCCAGGTATGCACCCTGACTAGAATAAAAAAGGTGACCTTTTGGTTCATGGGACAGGGTTCAACCAACTGAGCCACTCCGTTGGTCAGGTTATCACATTTTATTTAAAATTCTGCATACAAAATCAAAGTCTTTATGAAACCTCTGAGCAAAAGTAATACTTTTGGCACTTTTCCTTGCAGAAAGCACTTAGAATTGCCATTAAATGGATAATATGCTGTGGAGTGATTGTCAATAATATAGATCTCTTTTCCAATAAAGAGTAAATAAGAATGCTAGCACTGGTGGTGGTGTTAAGACAGTGGGAAAATTACTGTGGTTATTAGAAATTGGGTTGGAAAACAATAGTTCAGTGTATCATATGTGAATATGATTTCTTCACTAACTACTTTATAGTCTCCTTCATACAGTACTTTCTCCTATACAGAGGATTTTGTAAAAATTAGGAAAATGGCTATGCTGCAAAGTGAAAAATGCAGAACAAGAGTTTGAAACATTTATTTCTAGAACCATTGTGATAAGATATTTGTCTGTGGATCAAAATTAAAAGGGATTCTAGGTGTGTCTATTTAATTTTTAGCTTTATGCCTGGCTTTTTTGAATGTATACTATTTTGATATAATAAATGATATGATTAGTAAAAATTAGTCAAAAGCAAGCAAGAAAGATGTATTTTCATTTCATTTGACCATTTCAGAAAGAGCAGACAGCCAAATAACAGAGACTCCTCAGCGTTCTGAAGTTTCCATTGGATTACTATGATTAGGACACTTGGGTAGAACCTAGAGTTCTCAGGAATATTCATCATTGAAAACAAAGTATTTTCATGGGTACATGGTACTGGAAGTTTAGGCCAGGAAAGATTTTATGTATCGGGACTGAGTTGCATGGGCAGTATAAGAACAGGTGGGCTTCTTTGCGCCCGCCCCCCCATATAGATTGTCTTTTTTTCTTTGAAATTTGTTTCTTTTTAATATATATATATTTTTTATTTCAGAGAGGAAGGAAAAGGGAGAGAAAGATAGAAACATCAATGATGAGTGAGAATCATTGATCAGCTGCCTCCTGCAAGCATCACACTAGGGATTGACCTTGCAACCCAGGCATCTGCCCTTGACTAGAATTGAACCCAGGACCCTTTAGTCTACAAGCCAATGCTCTATCCACTGAGCCAAACCAGCTAGGCCTGGAATATGTTTCTTAATGTGAGAGTGTTCTGAGTGGGAAGGCACTGCCCTGGCTAAGTGTCATCACCTAAATTAAGCTCACAGGAAAGCTATTGTGGAGGTAAGATTGGTAGCTTCTCATTGTTTTTTTTTTCCCCCCCTTAGAATTGGTTCACATGTTTTTCTGGCCTTTCCTCCTAAATCATGAATTTTAATTCTGTGGCTTATGGAACTGGAACCTCTAATCCCAGAGTTAATTAAAAAATTAATCTTAACAGTTGAAGTGAGAATAGAGGTAAATTCCCTGGAGAAAGAAAAGGCTAAAGTAGCATCTGATAAGGGGTTTTCCTTGTAAAATTATGTCCCTATGACATGACTCTAACTGGAGCCATTTCTGAGGATTAAATCAGAGTGAAACATACCTGGTAGTGATTGAAGTTCTGGGAGAACAAGTATTAATGGCTGGAAAACTGGCTCCTCACCCCAAGGGAATCTTCAGTTAGCCCATAACTGTACAGATAGTGGGACAGCGGAGATTCTCCACGCATTGCCTTTTGGAATGGACATAAAATTGTGAAAATTCTAAGTTAGAAAGAAAAGAAAAGAAAAGAAAGTTCTAAGTTAGCAATGGGACATTATCAGCCACCTCCCCCATTCTTATCTCTCTATATATAAAAGGCTAAGTGACCATCCAATTGGTAGCTACAACGATCACTAATCAACAGGGAGCAGACTCTCAACACGGGCTGCCAAGCTGCAGTGACTTGGCAGTGGCAATTCTCAAGTGATGCACCCCAGAACCAGAGAGTAGGGAGCCCTGTTCCAGGGTGGGTTACCCAAAATCTGCTCTCTTGCAACCCAGGACCCCTTGAGGGATGTCAGAGAGCTGGTTTTGGCCCAATCCCCAAAGGCCAGGCTTAGGGACCCCGGCTGCCAGAGGGACCCTCCTCACTTCACAGACACCGTTTGAGCTGTGGCACTGTCCCAGCTTCAACCAGCTGGGGGGGGGGGGGCCCTGCGGGAGGTTGGCTCAAGGGCATGTTTGTCCCTCTTGCTCAGTCCTGCCCCACTGGCCACCTTATAATTAATTTTCTTTCATTGTGCACAAATCTGTGCACCAGGGCACTAGGTATAGATAAAAATCAATGCTAATGCTAGGTACAAGTAGGTTATTTTTTCAGGCATGTTGAATTTTACTTTGAAAGGAAGGAACTGTGATTTTACAAATACATATAAAGCTAAATGGCCTAAGAAGGAGGACCCTGAAGATTTCAAGTTTGGTAAGTGATTTATTGCAAAGTAGTCTCTTGAGTAAATGTTAAAAACATTTCATTGAAAATGAAGTTTCTGAAATGGCAAAAATTTTTTGAAGTGAGTATGTGTTTGGTCATGTGTGTGTGTTTTACTGGCCAGGTTGAATATGTAAGTCATCTGTGTTTATTATATCAGGTCCTAGATGGTGATTTGTGGTTGCCAAGTGTTTTGATTAAGATAGATTTAATAAATAAACAAAAATGTTAATTTCTGTCATTTTTCCAATTTCTCTTTATAGGAAAGATAGTGTTTTAGTTAAAAAATGATCAACCAAAAATGAAAAGAAATTAAAGTGACAACATGCCAAAAATATGTATCTTAACTTCTGAACCTAAAACTTTGATATGTATGACATATATAAAATGATATATCTCCCTTGCATTAAAATGGTCTGTGTAAATTCACAAAATAAAATTTTACTTTGCCATAGGAATATATATACACATATACATATCTACCTATATATCTACATTTATCTATATATGTATGTGTAATTTTTATACATAAACATAACTTTGTACATATATAATTATACATAAGTATATATTTTTAAGTTTTTTTTTTAACTGCTGCAAAAAGCTTTATTGTTTCATTTGGTCCAATCCAGGGGAGAGGGCTCCAGGGTGGTTAAAAGAATGGCTAGTAGTTTCGGGGAGAGGCTCAGGTAAAAGCCAGAGACACCAGGGGGATGCAGGGGAGGCCTCTGAAAGGTTTCTGGGCTCCAAAGGCGGCTTTTAGTCATGCTTGAGGGTGAGGCTTTCAAAGAGATACTTGCCCAGCCTGGGGGCCGGCCAACCTGCAGATGTTGGCCCATCTTCTTGGTCAGTTTCACCTCCTCATCCAGGAAGTGGTTCTCCAGAAAGTCGCAGACATGAGGGTCTGCACGGGTAGAAGCCAGGGCGTGCAGCTCCAAAAGGGCCTGGTTCAGGCTCTTCTCCAAGGCCAGGGCAGCTTCCATGGCATCCTGAGTTTTGGCCCAGTCAACCTGGGAAGGTTTCTGCACATCCTGGAAGAGAATGCAGCCGCCTCGCTTGTTTTGCAACTTTAAGAAATGCTCCGCACCCTTGTGCTTCTCCGCCAACTCGCAGAAGTGACCCACGCCCTCCAGAGCCACATGTCTCGGTCGAAATAGTAGCCCAGAGAGAGGCAGGTGTAGGCGGCCTCCAGATGCAGGTTGGCCAGGCGATTGACCGCAGCCTCCACCTCAGTACCTCAGCGGAATAATCCTGACGAATTTGGGAGCTCACGGCTGTGCAGCAATGAGGAGTTCAGATAGAAACACACACACACACACACACACACACACACACACACACACAAAACAGTGTGTTGGCTGGTGTTGGCTGGCCTAGGAGAGTGGCCGGAGGCCGGGAGAATGGGCGTCCCTGGGTTTGTTCCGTCCAAACACTTGAAGCGAGAGACAGATCTGGGACCTCTGAGTGCACTGCCTTAGATTTCTTTTTTGTAAGCCAAATTTCTTTAACCATCTTTTAGTAAAATTAGAAATAAATAAAAGGTGGCCAAAATGTTTTCAACTACTGTGATGTTAAGAAGTGCTCTCCTAGAAGCAATTGTGTTTTACTTTCCCCGCAGTTTCATTAGGATGTAATCGACAAGTAGGAGTTTAAGGTGTACCATATAATGACTTGACCTATACTGTGAAACGATTATACGGTTAACTTTTATCATTTCATATAGATACCAAAAAAAGGGACAAAATGTTTTTTTCCTTGTGATGGGAATTCTTACGATTTATTCTCTCAGCAACATTCAGATATTCCACACAGCAATGCTTTTTTCATATACACCTTTTGTATTTTTTTATTTCTTCTGGATTTTGTACTCAATTTCATATATTCCATATGTCTTATTTAGTATCTTGATAAGATTAGCTAATCTTAACTAGGACTTGGTCTTTAAAACAAACAAACAAAAACAACCTTGTTTCAGCTTGTTGAAAGAGGTTGCATGTGGACTCATTTTCCCTTTAGAAGATTTGATGAGTCACATCAATAAATAGTATTTGGCTCTTTACAAATTATAGCAGCCTGGGTCCTAGGTTGGAAAGCACATGAGCCAACTCTAGCAAGTTGATTCAAAAAGGAGTTTATTGAAAGGATATTAGGTGGCTCCAAGAATTGGCAAGAAAGACTATGTTCAGAGTTTTATAGATAGAAGCAATTGGCAGAATCATGCTACAGAGCCTATGAGCGTTCTTAATGTTTCTTAAGAAACAGTAAGTTCCTTAATATATCTCTGCTTTGATTACTTCTAGTTCCACGTCTGGAGCAGGCACCTGGGTCTGGTGGAACTATGTGGAAGGGTGGGAAGCCGGGGACACTGGTGCTGGCGTTTCTTGGAGAGCCCAGAGTGGTAGGTGGGCTCTGCCTCCCACTCACTCTATGTGGGCCTCTGTCATTCGTAGAATCGTTATTCATTCGCTAAGCAGCAGCAAAGGAAAAAAGGTTTCTAGTATAGCCTACCCTTTTGCCTAGCCCATATGTCAATATTTTCTTCATTTTCTGTACTCTCATTTAAATATGTATATGTAGTCTCCTACTTAACATAATATGGCTATTTCTCTTACAACCAAAAATATCTGTACTCCCTTCCCCACAAAGGCATCCAGTTCCTCTAAGGGCCACTGTAGTCATGATGCTGAAACTCTTATGTATGAAAGTAACTTGATAATGAAGGGATCTGGATGAATTTGAGAAGTATGTTACAATAAGTTTGGAACACCCACAAGCTAGAAATACGTTTAGGCCCATTGGGCTGGGATAAACTGAGATACTTATCAGTTTACTTATTCATCTGAATCCAACTGTTTGGAAAGAATTATTTTGAGCTAAATCGAGCCCAGACATGGTCAGATGCATGAGGATTGGAAATCAAGAACTAGGCAAATAGGTTCCCACATTAGTAACAATGTTGACTTTTGAGAGGGAACCTCCACACCAATGTAATAAAATTATTATTTTTTTTGTAATCATTGTGCCAGATGTCACCAACTTATTCTTACAAGATTGTCAGAGGAGTGTGACAACTGGTCTCTTCATTAACTTTGGCTTAAGGAAAGGCCAACTCCATCCACTCTGCCCGAAAAAGCTTGCTTTCTATTTTTATTTTATAGGAAGATTCATAGGAGTGGGCGCTATGGAGAATTGTCAATGAAAGTCTCACCTGATACTTGTTCATCGAGTGGGATGTCACCGGCTACAACAAATAGAGTTCCCAGCTGTTATAGGGGTTTGCTTACAAGAGCTGTAAAGATCAGTGTTCCCAAGACTTTCTCAGGATGGCCATGAGCAAAGGGACTTACTTTTGGGTTTACTTTTCTGCTCTTCTCCTTGCCTGTTCATCATGGTTGCTGCCATACCTCCACCAGCACTTCTTCATATAGTGAAGGGAGGGTTTTGTTTTTTTTTCATCTTGGAAAACTTGTCATCCCTCGGAAGACTTGACCTAAGTAGGTGGGGTTCGGGAAGTGAACATCTAACATTTCAGTTCTGATTGGGGAAGGTAGGCCATTCAGATGACTCCAGATGGGGAAATGGCTTCTGCGACCAATTGTCAAAGCATCAGAAGCCATGGAGAGATACAGCCATAGTTCTTAAGGACACCAGAAAGTGGCCCTGTGGCCTCCCCTCCATGTCTCTTCTGTTTGAGAAAATCCCTTTGCTTCTTGTTATGTATCTTTCTTAAGATGTCTATGGAGAAATGTTTCCAAATAAAAGAAAGTGAGATGGAATTTGACATGGGAGATCTTTTGAGAAAAATCTCATTAGCTCTCACCATGAATTTTAGGTCTTTGCTCACAGAAAGTTTTTTTTTTTAACTTAAGTGGGGTAGGGTTGAGGGTGTTGGGGAGAGGGTGCCTTGACTGGTGTTGCTCAGTTGCTTGGGCATCGTCCTGAGCACTAAAATGTTGCTGGTTCCATTACCTTCAGTGAGAGTTGGAGGCAGCAGGGCAGGTTATATTCATGCTAGGTACCTGGTGCATGAAGATTCGTGCATGTGTCCTGACCTACACCCTCTCCAATCTGGGAGCCTGCTCCAATCCAGGAGTTTCTGTCTATCTTTGCAATCAAATGAGCGAGTTGTCTGAGACCCCAACCCAGTTTGGTTTGTTACTCACAGAATAATAGAGGCTTTTTTTTCTTTGCTTCATTGGTGGAGATTTCTTGGAAGTTTTAGGGTATCGTCCCTTTAATTTTTCCTAGACACTGATTTTACTTATGTCTCTCACCTTTGCTTTTTCCTCCATCCCCCACCTCAACAGTAACTTGCTCTAGGCTCACTTTGCTCTAGTGTCTGTCACCAGAACTATGATTCCCAGCATTCTTGGTGCTCTCCACGCTCTGGGTTTCTGCTTCTGGTCCTGGGGCTGCCACCAGAACTACTACTCCCAGAATTCCTGGTGCTCCCCATGCTCTGGGTTTTCCCTTCCTGCTCTGTCTCTGTCCCAGGGCCTTCCACTCTGCCAAGTTCTCCAAACTGCCAGCTCTCCTTCACTGCTCTCCATCTGGCAGCTGGGGAGCCAAGTTCCCCCAAGCCACTCCACTCTCCACCAGCTCTCCCACTCTGCTTTCCACCTGGCACCTGTATATGCAAATTAACCTGCCATATTTGTCAGGTTAATTTGTATACTCACTCCTGATTGGCTGGTGAGCATAATGGAGGCATGGTCAATTTACATGTTTCTCTTTTATTATATAGGATATTAGGCTTGTGCTTGACAGGGTTCTACCTTAGTGTCCAAACATTTCCAGTTCATTGCAATCAAAAGAAAGGGTAGTCCTGTCTGGAGAACAGCAATGTAATTTTAGCAAATTCTAGAAAAGTTTTAACGGGAATGATACAAGAAAGTGAATGATTTTTATTTTATTTCCCCCACAATGGAGTAACAGAGGCTGAATGTACCCTTTTATCTCAAGCAATTCTAAACCCAAACCAAATAGATGTAATAATAGTTTTCAGACATTAGACAATAGGCAGAACAGGCCTATTCTGACCTTTTAGAGAAAGGAAATAAATGAAACAAGTCCTGTGATTTACCAGCTGAAAGTCTAGAGGCAGCTCTGTCTGGGTAGATGGGTTGGTGAGAGTATTGTATGGATATGCCAAGGTTTTGGGTTCGATCCCTAGTCAGGACACATGCAAGCATCAACCAATGAATGTATAAATAAGTGGAACAACAAATGGATCTCTCTCTTTCTCTCCCTTCCCCCTTCCTCACTTTCTCTAAAATCAATAAAAACATTTTTTTTCATATATTTTATTGATTTTTTACAGAGCGGAAGGGAGAGGGATAGAAAGTCAGAAACATCGATGAGAGAGAGACATCGATCAGCTGCCTCTTTCACGCCCCCTACCGAGGATGTGCCCACAGCCAAGGTACATGCCCTTACCGGAATCGAACCCGGGACCCTTCAGTCTGCAGTCCCACACTCTATCTACTGAGCCAAACCGGTCTCGGCAATAAAAATTTTTAAGATTCAAGAAGCAGTTCTCAGACCACAGAGTAGACAGTAGTCTTCACTCAGTTGAGGAGGCAGAGAGATCACTGAGACTAGAATTTGTGATTTCAGAGATCTGCAAAAGATTCCTCTTGAGTCTCATAACAAATTTAAATATTTGGGTCGATGCGTGGAGTGGACGGAGCAAGCTCCTATTCCATCTCCCGGCTCCAAAAACACATTTAATATGTTGTCCTTGGATGGAGGACGTGTCAGATATTAAACTGATAAGCACAAATACTACACTTGATCTTAGCCAAATGGCTGAGGAACGGTAAATGAATTAAATATTTGAGAATTCAACAACACACTTGGTAATAATCCATGGGTCAAAGAAGAAATTACAAGAGAAATTTTAAAAAATATTTTAGACTGAACAAAACTGAAAATACTACATACCAGTATTTGTGGGATGCAGTTAATGCAGTAATTATGGAAAATTTTATAGCTTTGAATTCTGGTTTTAGAAAAGAGGGGAGGTCACAAATGAATCACTTTCAGAAACTAAAACAGCTTGGCTGATGTTGCTCAGTGGTTGAGTGTTGACCTATTAACCAGGAGGTGCACATGCTCGAGTTGCAGGCTCAATCCCCAGTGGAGGGCCTGCATGAAGCAGCCAATTAATGGTTCTCTCTTATCATTGACTAGGGGCCCCGTGCACGAAATTCATGCACTGGGGGTGGGTGGTCCCTCAACCCAACCTGCCCCCTCTCACATACTGGGAACCCTCAGGGGATGTCCAACTGATGGCTCACTCCCAGCCATCACCCTGCCCAGCTCAGCCCTGGCTGCCTGCAACCACCCGGCCTGGGGGCTGGGTGCTCGCAGCCACTTCCGCTCACAGCGCCCGGGGGCCGGACGTTCCCTGCCACTGCCATCACTGATGCTGCTGCTACTGTTTCCCCTCACAGCACCCGGGGGCTGGGTGCTCACCTCCACCACCATTTCATCTCCACCCCCGGGGCCCAGCGCTCGTGCCATTTGGCCCCGCCCCCGCTCCTGATTGGTTGGTAGCATAGCCAATCAGGAGCGAAGGTACGGTCAAGTTTGCATGTTTCTTTTATTATATAGGATGTTTCTATCTCTCCCTCTCTCCCTTCCTCTCTGAAATAAATAAAATATATATATTTAAAAATAAACTAAAACAAATTATGCTTATAGAAGGAAATGAGCAGAAATCAATAATAAGAAAAGGAAAAGTGATTGAGCAAATGAATGAAACCAAAAGCTACACAATAAAATTTATACGCTTCTAACCAGAATTAAAAGACAGAAATACAAATTACCAATTTTAGAAATGAAAGAGGAGACAGCATAACAGGTTCCACATACATTAGAAGACTAAGAAAAATGCTGTATTATGAACAACGTTATGCCAATAAGTTTAACAGTTTGGGTGTGATCTAACAAATTCCTTGAAAGATACAAACTACTAAAAGTTCCATGAAGAAGAAATACATAACAGAACATTTTGACTCTTACCAGATGGGAGGGGTTTAGGGGAATAGGTGAAAAGGGTAAATGGATTAAGAAGTACAAATTGGGTCTGGCCAGAATGGCTCAGCAGTTGAGCATTGACCTATGAACCAGAAGGTCACGGTTCGATTTCCAGTCCAAGTGCATGCCCTGGTTGTGGGCTCAATCCCCCGGAGGGGGCATGCAGGAGGTAGCAAGTCAAGGGTTCTGTCTCATCATTGATATTTCTATCTCCCTATCCCTTTCTCTCTGAAATCAATAAAAATATGCTTTAAAAGAAAAAGGAAAAAGAAGTACAAATTGGTTGTTTTAAAATAGTTATGGGGATGTAAAGTAAAGCATAGGGAACATAGTCAGTAATCCTATCTAATGAAAGAGTAATATGCAAATTGACCATAACTCCAATACATAAGATGGCTGCCCCCATGTGGACAAAGATGGCCAGCATGGGAGAGCAGTTGGGAGGGACCAGACCTGCAAAGAGGGGCAGTTGGGGGTGATTAAGCCTGCAGGGGAGGGTAGTTAGGGGTGAAAAAGCTGGCAGAGGAGGGAAGTTAGAGGCAACTGGGACTTCAGGGAAGGGCAGTTGAGGAGGATCCAGGCCTGCAGGGGAGAGCAATGGGGGGGGACCAGACCTGCAGGAGATGGCAGTTAGGGGCAAACAGGTTGTCAGGGGAGCAGTTAGGCATTGGGCTGGTGGCAGGGTAGGGGTTAGGGGGTAATCAGGCTGGCAGGCAGCAGTGGTTAGGGGGCAATCAGGAAGGCAGGCAGGCGAGCAATTGGGAGCCAGCAGTCCTGAATTGTGAGAGGGATGTCTGACTGCCTATTTAGGCCCTATTCTACCAGAATCAGGCCTAAATGAGCAGTAGGACATCCCTTGAAGGATCCCAGATTGGAGAGGGTGCAGGCTGGGCTGAGGGACTGACCCCACCCCACCCACCCCCCATGCACGAATTTTGTGCACCAGGGCTCTAGTATGCTAATAAGTAGGTATGGTGTCAGATGGGTACTAGACTCATTATGATCACTTAATCAGGTATAGAAGCATCTAATCACTGGGTTGTACACCTAAACTAATATATCACATGCCAAGTATTTTAAAAACTAGATTTTCTTGCTTATAGTAAATTAAAGATTTTTTCTAATAAAAATAAACTTTTGCTCTGACAAAACTCTAAGCAGTTAGAAAATAGAATGATAGTGAAGACCAAATTTATAATAGCAACAAAAGGTAAAATACCTAGGAATAAATTTGATTTATGTGAATAAAACTTAAAACAATTGAGGGACATAAAGAGGACTTGACAATACCAACTGTTCTTGTATAATAACTCTCAGTTTTATTTATTTTTTATAAATCTTTATTGTTCAGATTATTACAGGTGTTCCTCTTTTCTCCCCCTATAGCTCCCCTCCCCCCTAACCCCACCCCATGCCCTTACCCTGTCTTCATCCGCAGGTGTAAGATTTTTGTCCTATCTCTTCATGCACCCCTCATACCCTCTTCCCCCTGAGAGTTGTCAGTCTACTCCCTTTCTATGTCCCTGATTCTATTATATTCATCAGTCCATTCTGTTTATCAGATTTTTCACTCACTTGATTTTTAGATCCACTTGGTGGTAGGTATGTATTTGTTATCATTTTGTTGTTCATAATTTTATCTTTACCTTTTTATTCTTCTTCCTCTTCTTAAAGAACACCCCTTTAGCATTTCATATAACACTGGTTTGGTGGTGATGAACTCCTTTAACTTTTTTTTGTCTGTGAAGGTCTTTATCTGTCCTTCAATTCTGAATGATAGCCTGGCTGGGTAGAGTAGTCTTGGTTGCAGGTTCTTGCTGTTCATCACTTTGAATATTTCTTGCCACTCCCGTCTGGCCTGCATAGTTTCTGGGGAGAAATCAGCTGACAGTCATATTGGTACTCCATTGTAAGTAACCAACTGTTTTTCTCTTGCTGCTTTTAATATTCTCTCTTTGTCTTTTGCCCTTTGTATTTTAATTATGACGTGTCTTGGTGTGGTTCTCTTTGGATAACTCTTATTTGGGGTTCTCTGCACTTCCTGGACTTGTAAGACTATTTCTTTCACCAGGTAGGGAAAGTTTTCTGTCATTATTTCTTCTAATAGGTTTTCAATATTTTGCTCTCTGTCTTCTGGCACCCCAATAATTTGGATGTTGGTACGCTTAAAGTTGTCCCAGAGACTTCTTATACTACCTTCATATTTTTGGATTCTTTTTTCTTTTTGTTTTTTCTGGTTGGGTGATTGTTGTTTCCTAATATTTCAGATCTTTGGTTCGATTCTTAGAGTCCTTTGATCTATCCTTGAATTTCTGTATGTTCTTTATTTCAAACAGTGTATGCTTAATTTCTGACTGGTCCTTTTCCATTTTCCTGGCATTCTCATTAAGGTCCTTGAAGGTCTCATTAAGTTTCTTGGCAGTTTTTAGAAGATTCTTGAGTAACTTTAAAATGTGGTCCTGAGCTCTATGTCCTCCACTTCTTTCATTCGTGACATGTTTCTTTGTCTCTGCATTTTTCTGCTTCCCTGTGCTGATGCAGTGGAAGAACTGCTGTACTGAAGACATGCCTACGAGGCCGGACTTGCTTCAGTGGGGCTTTGGTGCTCACCGAGTCTGCCTCTTGAATGTGTCACTTATGGATGTGAGTGGTTGAATTCTGGTGTTGTCTCACACTGACCTCTAGCTTCTGGATCTCCAATGGGGTGCAAGTCAGCTACTGTCTGAGGCAATGCAGCAGGAGCTACAGCGAGGTCTGCAGATTTCTCCGGGCTGAGCAAGGCTGCAGTTTGTTAGATTAAGCTGAGATAGGGCAGGCCATTTGTATGCAAATGCCGCTGCACACAGCTAGGGCGGGTTTACAGATTGTGCTGGCCAGGGTCTCGGAGTCACTAGGCTAAGACGTGATAAACAGCGATGGCTGACACTCAGCCTTTTCTGCGTTTCCGGGTTTCCAAGTCCCCCATGTCCTGCACCCAGCACAGTGAACAGTGATTGCTGCGGGCACCTCTGCAAGGGAGCCACCCTCACTTTCCAACCCGATGGCAGACCGTCCTGCTTCTCCCCTTAGGAGTCTGGGTTGCCAGCATCTCCCCAGAAATGAATTCAGAGTAATCAGGAGCTTGTTTCCCTTCAGGCTGAAAACAGCAGCAGCCCATCGCCCGCCGCCAACCCTGTTCGTGCACCTCTGTACCTCAGCTTTTCAGCACTTGTGCACGTCTCGATGCTCTTTTCTCTTTCCGTCTAGTTGCAGAACTTCCACCTGGCCAGCTTTTCCATGGTTCTGGGCGATAGCGTTTTGTCTTTTAGTTGCAGTTTTGAAATTGTTGTGCGAGGCAGTAGTTTAGGTGTTTACCTATGCCTCCATCTTGGCTTCTCAAAGCCCTAAAAATTCTCAGGCTTTGCAGCTCCTCTTGATTCCCCATGTGCATTTCTCTTTCCTTCTAGTTGTAGAATTTCCAGTCTGCCAGCTTTCCTGTGGTTCTGGATGATGTCCATTTTGTCTTTAATTGTATTTTTGAAAATGTTGTGCGAGACAGCAGTTTAGGTGTTTACCTATGCTGCCATTTTCCTGTGTACACTTTTAAAGGCACTAACTCTCGGTTTTAGCAGCAGCTGGTTTTTCCATTAATCCATAAATACAGTGAGATTCTAATAAAGTGTCCAAGATAGTTGTTTTCATATATATATATATATGCATATATGTACATATACATGTAAATATGCATATATATATATTGATTTCAGAGAGAAAGGGAAAGGGAGAGATAGAAATATCAATGATGAGAGAAAATCATTGATCAGTTGACTCCTGAACACCTACTGTGGATCGAGCCTGAAACCTGGGCATGTGTCCTTGACCAGAATCAAAACCTGTACCCTTCAGTCCACAGGCCTCTATCCACTGAACCAACCCAACTAGAGCTCCAAGATAGTTGTATTCAATGAAGCATAGATTCTCAAATTCATGGTGTGAATAAAATTTTATTCCTCAAAGTAGGCACTTTTGAAGAATGGAAATGGTATTATTGTTGATTTTGGGGAGAGAAAAATCTCCTTGGGGAAAGAGATTGGGTAGCTGGGGGAAAGTATGAGCCTCTGGTTTCTACATCCCTTTGTGGTGGCCATCTGTTATCAAAGAAATCTGTGGGTGGTCTTTTTCCATTGCTAGTGGGAGTAGGGTTCTTGTGATGCCGCTGGAATAACCATTTCTGCGGGCCCCTGTGGAGTATGAGCTGTGGTAGAAAGCTTTATTTGCATGGAGTTACATCCCTCATTTTGCAAAGTTCCATTTCCCTTCAGTCCTGTAAGATGTGCAGCTGGGGATTCAGCAGAGCTAGAAGCAAAGCCAGTGTCCAAAGTTTCTGTTCCATGATGGAGCTGGGTCTGGTGTAGCATTGGGCCAGTTACCATCCATTGTGTGTAGGGTCCATGTGGCTTTGGGCCATGTGGGCAGACACAGGAGCATGAGAGCTCCACAAGCCCGGAGTCAAGGGGCAAGAGAGGGAACGTGCTCCAGCCAATTTTGCTCAGTGGATAGAACAACAACCTGTGGACTAAAGCATCCCAGGTCCAATTTTGGCCAAGGGCATATGGGCAGGGTGTGGGCTCAATCCCCAAAAGGGGGCATGCAGGAGGCAGCCGATCAATGATTCTCTTTTAAAAAGGAGGGGACTCCTTTGTTTAGGAGCGTAAGTATCCTAAATCTTCCTGGGCTTGCAGTGGCCATGCCTACTCTGGCCAATGACCTGTTCCCAGGTGTAACTGACAAGCAAGTGCCTTCCCTATTTCCTTGAGACTTACTGGGTATGCATCTAAATTTAGCTTCCCACCCTAGCTGGTTTGGCTCAGTGGATAGAGTGTTGGCCTGCAGACTGAAAGGTCCCAGGTTCAATCTCGGTAAGGGGCACATACCCAGCTTCCAGGCTCAATCCCTAATAGGGGGCATGCAGTGATTCTCTGATCATTGATGTTTCTATCTCTCTCTCCCTCTCTGAATTCAATCCTATATAATAAAAGTCTAATATGCTAAGTGTCTGGTTGTCTGGTCATCTGTTTAACCAATCCCCAAAGCATCATATGCTAATGATATGCTAAGGCTGCTCAACTGCTCACTATGATATGTACTGACCACCAGGGAGCAGACAGTTGACCAGTAGGTTAGCTTGCTAATGGGGTCAGGACTGACTGAGTCAGGCCGGACACACCCTGGAGCCCTCCTAGGTCCCTCCCAGGCTGGCCAACTTCCTGATCATGTACCAGTGGGGTCCCTTGGCCTGGCTTGCACTCTCTCACAAACTGGGACCCTTTAGGGGATGTCAGAGAGCCGATTTCAGCCGATCCCACAGGCCAGGGTGAGGGACCCCACTGGTGCATGAATTCATGCACTAGGCCTCTAGTATAAATATATTTTAATAAATAAATTGCAGCTTCCTGGCAAAGCTGCACAAATGGTATGCCCATATTGTTTGGTCTTTCCTTTGCTTCTTTCCATGAATTAATAACTGGATTAATTACAATGGTGTCACCACTTTGTGAAGTGGAGAAGGTCTGACGCTGTCACCTGTATTCAGGAAACAAGATTGGAATGAAGTAAAAGTATATATTTGCAGAGGTTATGCTTTTATACATACAATCTTTAGGAATGTAAAGACATGCTTTTAGAGTAGATGACTATGGGGAGGTAACAGGCTGCAAGGCTGATGTTCAAAAATCAGTTGTATTTCTAGATGGTAGAAGCAAATAACTGAAAAAGTGAAATGAAAAAACAATTCCATTTATGTAGCATCAAAAGTTAAAACACTTCAAAAAATAAAATATGTAATTCCTATATATGAAACACTATAAAATGTGAGACTGTGATTTACAGTAAATATACATTTTGGCCTTTGTCCATGGTTCCCAAATCCTAAGTGAGAAGAGCAACAGGAATATCGTTTGTTACAATATTTGGTCTTTTATACTTAAATCCTGAAATGGCTTCAGAGACATAAAGGGGAAATGGGCGTCATGCTATCTTACCTAATAATAGAGAAACATGTAAGTAGACTGTACCTCTGCTATGCCCACAGCCAATCAGAGTGAGTATGCAAATTAACCCAACAAAGATGGAGGTTAATTTGCATACATACCTGGGTTCTGGGAACCTCCTCAGCATCCAGGTCACTCCCAGCTGGCCTTTGGAGGGCAGGGACTTTAGGCTTGGAAAGGGGCCAAGCCTGCGATCTGAGGTGCAAGGGGGCAGGACCCCTTCCCAAGCCTAAAGCCTGGGGCAGAGGCCTTAGACTTGGGCAGAGGCTGAGCCTGGGATAGAAGGGAAGGGGATAAAACCAATGGAAACATATCCTCAGGTGAGGATAAAAGGAAAAATAAAGAAATATCATATCCTATGAAAGACACATCTTGAAAATGCTTAAAGAAAGTTGTCATTTTTTCATGGTGAAGTCTGTGTTGATGAAAATACCTTGGCAGCTGCGGTGACTGGCAGTGACTACAGCAGTGGGTGATGGGGCTGGCACCTTCCCCTGATCAGACCGGTTGCCTAGGCCATCAGTAGGACATCCTCTAAGGGCTCCCAGTATGTGAGAGGGGGCAGGCTAGGCTGAGATATCCCTCCCCAGTGCACGAATTTCGTGCACCGGGCCCCTAGTTCATAATAAACTACTCTCAACCACACCTGAATCTTTGTTAATGAGGTTACTTTTGGAAAGCACAGTTGTCAGAAAGTTGGGAGCTGTTTTTCAGAATAACAACTGTGGTTGGAGAGTTGGAACTTTCTGTTGCAAACCCCGGAACTCTGAAGAGGGAGAGGGAATTAGATGGGGGAAGGTGTCAGTCACCAAGGGCTGATGGTTTACTCTACCATGCCTATTCAGCAAAGCCACCATAAAAACCTATAAAGTCCTATAGAAGTGACAGCTGTGGCAAGGGATTCAGTAGCAGCACAGGTCTCTCCATTCACTACGGAACTCACATTGGAGAGAAACCTTATAAATGTGAAGAGTGTGGTAAATGCTTTAGTCAGAGTTCGAACTTTCAGTGCCATCAGAGAGTCCACACTGAAGAGAAGCCGTACAAATGTGAGGAGTGCGGCAAGGGCTTCGGTTGGAGTGTTAATCTTCGTGTCCATCAGAGGGTCCACAGGGGTGAGAGGCCCTACAGATGTGAGGAGTGCGGGAAGGGCTTCACTCAGGCGGCCCACTGTCACATCCACAGGAGGGTCCACACTGGGGAGAAACCGTACAAGTGTGAGGTGTACGGGAAGGGCTTCGGCCACAACTCGCCATTAATATGCCATCGGAGAGTCCACACTGGGGAGAAACCGTACCAGTGTGATGTCTGCGGGAAGGGCTTCGGCCACAACTCGCCATTAATATGCCATCGGAGAGTCCACACCGGGGAGAAACCGTACACGTGTGATGTCTGCGGGAAGGGCTTCGGCCACAACTCGCCATTAATATGCCATCGGAGAGTCCACACTGGGGAGAAACCGTACAAGTGTGAGGTGTGTGGGAAAGGCTTCACTCGCAATACAGATCTTCACATCCATGTTCGGGTTCACACAGGCGAGAAACCCTACCGGTGTGAGGAGTGTGGCAAGGGCTTCAGTCAGGCTTCGAATCTTCAAGTCCATCAGAGTGTCCACACCGGGGAGAAACGGTTCAAATGTGAGACCTGTGGGAAGGGCTTCAGTCAGAGTTCACGCCTTCAGGCCCATCGGAGAGTCCACACTGGAGAGAAGCCGTACCAGTGTGACGTGTGTGGGAAGGGCTTCAGTCACCGTTCACGTCTCACGTACCATCAGAAAGTCCACTCTGGCAAGAATCTCTAAGAACGAGAAATGTGTTCATGCCTCCAGTCAGGATGCACACCTAGTGTTTGGGGAGTCCAGGCTGGGGTAAAATGCTGCAATGTCTTGAGGATGGAAAGGGGTTTCTTCACTTGGAATCTAATAAGTCCAGGAATAGGACTGATATTCAGGGGAGCTATATGTCGTAACTCTCTTGGTAAAATCCAATCGATGTAAATGATCTTTCAAAATGAGTGCATGCCGGAGAACCAAGATGGCGGCATAGGTAAACACCCATACTGCTGCCCCGTACAGCAAATTCAAAACTACAACTAAGGACAAAACGGACATCATTCAGAACCACCAGAGGGCTGGCTGAGTGGACATTCTACAAACAGAAGGAAAAATAAAAGGACACTGAGACTCGGGGGAGCTGTGGAGGACAGAGTTGTGGATACGTGCGGAGTCAGAGGTTCGGGGCTGCGCACGAATGGAAAGGGTGGGCAGCTGCAAGCCCGGCTGGTTTTCTTGAACCAGGAGGGAAACAAAGGTGTCCCATGGCACTGAGCCCCGGTTCCAGGTGAGTCTCGGGGAACCCAGACTAATATGGGGTAAAACTGGACTGTAAGGAGGAAGCACGCTGAAACTCAGGCGCTGAAAAGTCGTGCAAGCTACCGGAGAAGGCTTGCCTGGCTCTAACGTGCGGGAGGGAAAAAAGAAAAGAAAACGTCGGACCGCTTTGTTTTCCCATTCCGGTGAGTCTTTGAGTGTACAGACTCATTTGGGGAGAAACAACACTGTCTGGCAGTGGGCAGAGCTCAGCAGCAGCTTTCTCTCAGAGGTGCGTGCAGCCATTGCCATGGGGCACAGAGACCTGGGAGCCATTTAGGGTGGAGCTGACTGGAAACCAAGGGTGCCAGCTCAGCCCCGAAGACTCTGCCCCATCCAGGCTGAGTACAGAGGTGCCCACAACTTAAACACAACTGATCCTACAGCCAATGGGCCTAGGAGGTCAAACCCTCCTAGTGCTAACAATAATCTAGGCTTAACTTCAACAAGACTGTGCAGCCCATCAAGGGGTGCACCAAGAGTATCCACCTCAGGTAAATGGGGAGGCTGAGCCACTGTCCCTTAGAGGACATCTACCACACAAAGCTAATCGACCAACTCAGGGAAGCAGCCATAATGCAGAGACATGGAAAGAAATTAGATGTGAAATGGAGGGGGGAAAATGACTGGACATAGATTTCAAAACCACAGTTATAATATTTTTCAAGAGGCTCCTAGAAAAGGCTGATGAGCTTAATGAGACCTTCAAGGATATGAACAAGACCCTTGAGGATATGAAAAGGGACCAACTAGAAATTAAGCATACACTGACTGAAATAAAAAATATTATTCAGAGACCCAAAAGCAGACTAGAGGACGGCAACAATCAAGTTAAAAATTTGAAAAACAAAGAAGCAAAAATCACTAAGCCTGAAAAGCAAGAAGCATAAAGAGTCCAAAAAATTGAAGAGAGTGTAAAGAGCCTCTGGGACAACCTCAAGTATACCAATATCCGAATTTTGGGAGTGCCAGAAAAAGAGAGAGAGCAAGATACTGAAAACCTATTTGAAGAAATAGTGACTGAAAACTTTCCCCTCCTGGTGAAAGAAATAGACTTACAAGTTCAGGAAGTGCACCGAACCCCAAACAAAATGAATCCAAAGAGGACCACACCAAGACACATCATAATTAAAATGCCAAGAGCAAAAGATAGAGAATATTAAAAGCAGCAAGAGAAAAAGTTACCCACAAGGGAACACCCATCCGATTGTCAGCTGATTTCTCAACAGAAACTATGCAGGCCATCCATCAAAGTGATGAATAGCAAGAATCTACAACCAAGATTACTCTACCCAGAAAAACTATCATTCAGAATTGAAGGTCAGATAAAGAGCTTCACAGACAAGAAAAAGCTAAAGGAGTTCATCACCACCAAACCAGTATTATATGAAATGCTGAAAGGTGTTCTTTAAGAAGAAGAAGAAGAAAAAGGTAAAATAAAAATTATGAACAACAAAAACACATCTATCAACAAGTGAATCTAAAAAATGAAGTAAATTAAAAATCTGATGAACAGAATAAACTGGTGAATATAATAGAATCAGGAGCATAGAAAGGGACTGATGATTCTTGGGGGGAAAAGGGGTGTGGGGGTGTGGGAAGAGACTGGACAAAAAGTGTGCACGTATGGATGAGGACGGGGGGGAGGTAATGGCAGAGGATGGGATGGATATGGGGGGGGGGCTATGGGAGGGAAAAAAGAGCAACATTGTAATAATCTGAGCAATAAAGACTTATTAAATTAAAAAAATGAGTGCATGCCAAAAAAGAATGTGTGAAAAGGATAAATGCCATATGCACTCTGGTTTGGGGGCTAATAGGGAAGGTTTTGGGTTATTTTCTCATTAACTTTCAATTTATATGTACTTACAGTGACCATTACTTTTATTAAAGCTTAAAAGCTATGAAAAATGAAAAGAATAAAGTGACTAAAAATTTCCTATGGCTGGGGGGATGGGGCCAAGTCATTCGTCAAGCCCAGGGCCCTGGGGCTGGGTGGTCACCAGGTGGTTGCCAGCAGCCAGGGTTAAGGCCAGGGGCAGGTGGACGGGGCCAAGGTGGCTGGGGCAAAGCCAGTCATCAGCCCCATTGCAGGGTGATGGCTGGGTGCCCAAGACCTTAAGCTTCGGCCAGGGGTGAGGGGTCAGTAGGACATCCCCTGAGGGCTCCCAGTATGTGTGAGGGGCCAGGTTGGGCTGAGGGATCATCCACCCCCAGTACACGAATTTTGTGCACCGGGCCCCTAGTACTTCAATAAATATGCAAAAAAGTTTTTGAATTTGTTAGTTATCTGAGCAGGATCTCAGACTTCCACACCTACTTTTTCAGTAACCGTGGCTCTTTTCAACCACATGTATAAAAATAAAATATCCTATCATATTTACATTATCAAGAGCAGACTGGTAAATGATGAGACATTTGAAGGTGAACTAAAGAAGCATTTTCAATGTTTATTGTAGGCTTTTCTTTTTCAAATACAGTCTAGTGTTTCCTTCAGTTTCTTGGCAATGCATGTTCTTTCATTTGCCAGAAAACTAATTTCAAAACCAGCATTTTAAATTAAGAAAAATGAGAAACTTTAGGTATTTGTTTTGTGGCTTCATGAGAGGTTACTTTTCCTATTTGTGTGTCTTCAGCATTTCAGAATGAATAGCTCCCCACAAGTAGGTCTGGATGCATCCAGGGCACAAGCAGACTAAAGAGAGCAACAGCATCAAACTGACAGTAAGATATTCAGCCACAGTTACTGTTTTTGTTTGTTAATCTTCATGCAAGGATTCCCCGCCCCCCATTCTTTTAAATGCTTTTATTGATTTTTTCAGAGAGCAAGGGAGAGGGATAGAGAGAGAGAGAAACATGGATGAGAGAGAAACATCATCCATCAGCTGCCTTCTGCACACCCCTATTGAGGATGGAGCCAGCAACTAGGGCATGTGCCCTGACCAGAAATCAAACCCATGACCTCTTGGTTCCTGGGTGGATGCTCAACCACTGGGTCACACTGACCGGGTTGCATTGATTCTTAAGAGCGAGTGGAAGGGAGAAGGGAGGGAAAAAGGGAAAAGGGAGAGAGAGAGAGAGATTGAGGTTTGGCTGCCTCTCTGGGGATCCCATTTATCATCCAGGTAGAGCCCTTGACTGGGAATGGAACCTGTGACCCTTTTTTCGAGGGCTGCTGCGCTAACCACTGAGGACACCGGCCAGGGCACAGCCACAGTTACTTTGCAGTCACACTGATATGTGCTATGATTTTTTTAAATCAGGGAAAAGAAGGGAAAGATAAAAGAAAAAAAGAGGTCAAGTGTTCATAGTGCCTGAGAACTGACTGAAGTGAACCATCTTATGCATTTTTTTAAAAAGTGCCCGGTGGCTCAGCAGTTAGAATATTGAGGTGGAGGGTTCCATTCCAGGTCAAGGGCATGTACCTAGGTTGCCGGTTCGCTCCCCACCTTCAGGGCACTGGGGAAAGGCAACCAGTGGAGGTTTCTCTCTCCGCCTCTCTCCCTTCCACTTACTCTGAAAAGCAATGGGAAAAAATACCCTCAAGTGAGGATTAACGAAAAGATTAACACACACACCCCAAATTTTTTGAAACATCTTTTTATTGATTTCGGAGAGGAAGGTAGAGGGAGAGATAGAAACATCCATGATGATGGAGAATTATGGATTGGCTGCCTCCTGCAAGTCACCCACTATCAAAGCCCATAACCCGGGCACGTGCCCTTGACCAGAATCGAACCTGGGACCTTTCAGTTCACAGGCTTAAGCTCTACCCACTGGACCAAGCCAGCTAGAGCCACAAGTTTTGTTTGTTTGTTTTTAAAGTGGTGACCTAAGGACAGCACTGCCTGTGGAGGATTCTGGAGGTTGTAGTTCAGGGCAGTCAGGGCCACTTCCGCTCCAGGAGGCGGCTGCAGCCCCCCTTCCCTGGGTTTGTGCGGAGCCGCGTGAGTCCCCGCCCGATCGCAGTGCCTTCCAGGACAGGGACGGGCAACCTTTTGAGCTGGGTGTGTCACATTTCGCCAAAAATCGAGCACAACTCGGGTAGTGTGTCTCTCGGAGAAAAAAACCATAACTCCGCAATATTTATAGTTGTAACAAAAATGTATAATTGTAATATATAACTGTATTTAATAAACTAATTATTTAACTTACCTGCTTGACTGCTTTGTTCATCTGTCAGTCGGTTTCTTTTCTTGGTCCTGACATTATTTAACGTGTGTGGGGTGCCGTGAACTAAGATAAGTGAGTGGGAAGGGGAATTCTTTAACCTGCCTATTAGTGACTTTTGTTGCTGAATTTCATTGGCTAAACCTTCAATTGAAGGATGGTATTTTATACACTTCGGGCCCAAGCAAGCGCTACTAACTTCATCTGTCAATCTGTTTCTTTTGTTGATTTTGATATTATTTAATGCTGAGAATAAGGTCTCACAAAAGTACATAGAGGGGAAAATTGTAGGTAAAGCCATTGCTGTATTTTTCAGGGTGCTAAAAGTGTCTGGTAATCGGTTCCAGGCACTCCAAATTTCCTGTTCGTAGTGGCACTCCTTTTGATTTTCCAAGCATCACCTTTCCAGATTCTCAAGCTTTGACCTCAAGATGACAAACACCTGAGCCCAAATGCTGTCTTGAAATTGTGCAAGTTCCATCTCCAAATCATCCATTTGCATCCATTGGAAACCATTTAATTCCAAACGACTGTAGACTATTATATCAGGATTTTAATTATTTTTATGGTCTGTTCTAAGCTTCTAAATTGATTAAATCTATCATTGAACTGGTCAAGTAATGAGTCTAAAACATGCTGGTACTTTATATGCAAGGGTTCCATTTCATTTTGTACAGCTGCACTGGCCTTCTCAAAATACTTTGTTACTCAAGGAAAATACTTACAAGTTTTAGTTTCTACAACTCACTTGAAAATTTTAAGTTTACTTTCAAAAGCTTTTATGTATTCAAACATAATGTTAATACTTTTGCCAAAACCTTGTAACTTTAAGTTCAGTTCATTAATATGAACAGAGAGATCTGTAAAAAATATCAGGGTGTTGACTCACTTATCATCATTGACCTGAGAAAAGTTTCCCATTTTCTTATCCTCAAGAAATACCTTAATTTCTTCAAAGCACTTCACAAAGCGCTCAAGAACTTTGCCTCGGCTCAGCCATCTTACATTATTGTACATCAGCAGTCCATTGTAGGTGGAATCAACCACCAATAAAAGTGCAGAAAATTCTTGTGAAGGGGGCGAGCAGCTATTAAATTAACTATTTTTGTAACCAATGACATTAAGTCGTTTAAGTTGGTGAATCCTGTCTTGGCACATAAAACCTCCTGATGTATAATACAATGAAAAGGCACAATCAGATGTCCAATAGCTTCCGTAAACAATTTGACAAATCCGACTTTTTCCCCCACCATGTTTGGTGCCCAATCTGTCGTCACTGACACAACTTTAGAGATATCGATGCTTAGGTCACAGAATGTTTATATAACGCCCTTACATATTTTGCTTCCTGATATACTTGTTGGCACTGATACTAACTTTATCAACTCTTCTCTCATTGTGAGACCATCAGAATATCGACCAATAATGGCCAACCAAGCATGTGATGTGACATCAGTAGTTTCATCAAGAGAGATAAAAAAATATTTACAATTACTTATGTCTCTCTTTAGTTAATGTAAGTTTGTGTTCAGTCTCATTCGGTCTTTTATGATATTTCTACTGAGTTCTAACTCAGATATTCTCTTAATAATTGCATCTTTAGACTGACAACCAAGATGGCAGCATAGGTAAAACACCTATCTTGCCGTCATACACAGCAATTTCAAAACTACAACTTAATGAAACAAACACCATCCAGAATCACCGGAAAGCTGGCTGAGTGAAAATTCCACAAATAAAAGTGAAGATAAGACACTGTGACTTGGAGGAGCGGCGGCGGACAGCGTTGAAGATACATGCGGAGTCAGAGGTTTGGAGCGAGCGCCAGCAGATAGGGCGGGCGGCTGAAAACCGGCCAGTTTTCTTGAACTGGGAGACAAAGATGTCCCACTGGACTGATTCTCCAGCTCTGGGCAAAGTCCAGGGAACCCACTATCATACGGGGTAAAAACTGGACAGTGGGAGGGCACGCCGAAGTTCAGGTGCTGCAGGGTCTGCCAGCTTGTGGAGAAGGTGAGCTTGTGCGGAGTGCGTGTGAGCTTGGGAACAGTGCAGCTGCCTGACCGCGCAGAGATTGCTCGTGCCTTGTTCTTTCATTCAGGAAACCATCAGACTGCATTGTTTTGCGACCCTGGGTGAGACACTGGGTGTGCAGACTCATTTGGGGTAAGTCTGAATTCTCCAGCAGCCGGTGGAGCTCGGCATCGGCTCTCTCTCAGAGACCCTGGGGCCGCATAGGGTGGAGTTGACGCTGTCTGCTTGGCCCGGAGACTCCGCCCATCCAACCTGAGCACAGCTGAACTTCACAGACAATTGGCCTGGAGGTCAACCCTCCAAGTGCTAACAACAATTAACCTGAGCTTAACTTCAGCAAGACTGTGCAACCCATATCCACCTCAGTTAACTGAGTAGGCTGAGCCACTGTCCCTTGTAGGACGTCTACCACACAAAGCTAATTGACCAACTCAGGGAAGCAGCCACCATGCAGAGACATGGAAAGAAATCAGATGTGAAAGAAATGGAGGAAAAAAACCGACTGGACATGGAATTCAAAACCACGTTTATAGGGCTTTTCAAGAGGCCCCTAGAAAAGGTCAAGACCTATAAGGAAATAAGAACTACAAGGAAATGAATGAGATTCTCAAGGATATGAACGAGACTCTCAAGAATACGAAAAAGGACCAACCAGAAATTAAGCATACACTGGCTGAAATAAAAAATATTATACAAAGACCTAAAAGTACTCTAGAGCACCCCAAGAACCAAGTTAAAGATTTGAAATACAAAGAGGTAAAATCCACTCAGCTGACAAAGCAAGAAACCAAAAGAATCCAAAAAATTGAAGAGAGTGTAAGGGGCCTCTGGGACAACCTCAAGCATACCAACATCCGAATTATAGGGGTGCAGGAAAAGAGAGAGAGCAAGACAATGAAAACCTGTTTGAAGAAATAGTGACTGAAAAATTTCCACACCTGGTGAAAGAAATTGACGTAGGCGTCCAAGAAGCGCACCGAACCCCAATATATAGGAACCCTAACAGGACCACACCAAGGCACATCATAATTAAAATGTCAAGAGCAAAAGACAAAGAGAGAATATTAAAAGCAGCAAGAGAAAAACAGTTAGTTACCTATAAGGGAGCACCCATACGATTGTCAGCAGATTTCTCAACAGAAACGATGCAGGCCAGACGGGAGTGGCAAGAAATATTCAAAGTGATGAATAGCAAGAATCTACAACCAAGATTACTCTATCCAGCAAAGCTATCATTCAGAATTGAAGGTCAGATAAAGTGCTTCGCAGATAAGAAAAAGCTAAAGGAGTTCATCATCACCAAACCAATATTATATGAAATTCTGAAAGATATTCTTTAAGAAGAGGAAGAAGAAAAAGATAAAAGTGTAAATTATCAACAACAAATACACATCTATCAACAAATGAACATAAAAATCAAGTGAATAAGCTGATGAACAGGATAAACTGGTGAATGTAACAGAATCACGGACACAGAGAGGGAATGGACAGACAATTCTTGAGGAGAAAAGGGATGTGGGAAGTGTAGCAAGAGATTGGACAAAAATCATGCAACTATGGGAGAGGACAGTGGAGCGGGGTGAGGGCGGAGGGTGGGATGGGTACAGGGCGGAGGGGAGCTATAGGGGGGAAAAAGGGAACAATGTAATTAATAAATTGAATAAAGATTTAAAAAATAATAATTGCATCTTTATTCTGCATTTCATGAAATAGAACTGGTGAACATCTTAAGAGAGTTTCTTTAATAAGTTCTTCCTGAGTGCTTTTCCATGCTGGCTATGGAGTGAGCAGTGCTCAAACTTGCAGATGTTAAAGTGTCATCCTCACTTTTTTTCAAGAGCTCTGAATGATTAGTTTCAAAATGTCTATTTATATTCCATGTTCTGCTTACTACCATTTCAGTACATAGGACGCAAAATGACCTGCCATTTTTTTCTATAATGCCATACATCTCGGTCCATGTCTCTTGAAGAGTTGGCTATTGCTACTACCACTGCCTTTACTTAACCTTGGTTTTTTATTTTTTGGGTTCTCCATCAGGGGTGCAGTGACAAAAGATAGAATTATAGATAGCCTGTTAGCCCTGCAGGCAATTAGGTGTTAACTAGCCTAACTGACCACAAGATGGCACATGTAACTGTTAATAAGGGCAGGGTTAATAAGCAGAAATAGGGGTTAATAAGGATGCATAACAGTAATAGTGGTGAAATGGAGTCTGCACTATGCTGCAAAATGGTGTTCCTTATATGGCTGCCGCTATTTCTAACGGCCCTCACCTCTCCCAGCCTCCCCTCACTTATCTATCTCAGTAACGATGGTCGATTAGAAATCCACGACACTCCAGAACAGTAGATTGGATGATGGTTGCTGTGGTTATGTGGTTGCTGGTAATGGCGATCACAGGGCCCCCAGAGATGCGTCCCCCAAGGCATTCCGCTGGTCCCTGCTCTGCTGGCCGGAAGTGAGGTCAAAGATCCCCTAACGGCCTAACCGGAAGTCCCAGAACTAGATGCTCTGCACCGGAGTTCTGTTGTTTTGGGCTACAGACCTCTGGCACAGAGTGTCTACACTGCACTACAGCAAATGTTTCATCCTCGGCTACTGCACCTGGCCGTGTAATAGCCGAGGATGAACCGTCCTCGGCATGTGGCCCCATACTTCTCTGTATGCGACCGTATGTGGCTGCGTGTCATCAAAAATGGCTACGCGTGTCAGTGCTGACACGTGTCACAGGTTCGCCATCATGGGAATAGGCTGATATGAAGTTTCTATTCCAGATGGTGCCGAAAGAGCTTTCGTTTTCTGTTACTGGTCCTTTTGGGGCTTCTGGGCTCTCTGTGGGGCAGTGCTGGTTCTGCCCCATGTTCCCTGAGGTGGGTGTCCTTTTTACAATCCAGTCACCTCAGTCCAAGGTGCAGCCCACCATCCTGTGGGTTGACGTGTTGGGCTTTGGGTCTCCTGTGTATCCCCAGCACTGCCTTCTTGTCAGCCAGAAGCCACTGGCAGAGCGGCACTGAGTAAACCAGGCTGCCTCCCCAGGCTGTACCTTGACGGGTGGGAGAGGGGCTGGCAGGGGAAGAAGGATCACACATCGGCAGCTCTCTCGTTCCCAGGGGTTTAGCCACAGGGTGTGCACACCCCTTGGGTGGAAAGTTTTCATGTCTGTGAAATCCTCTTGTGTGGTGGTGCCAGCAGGCTGTGGAACGCTGCAGCCCTCTGCCCTGCTTCTCTGATCTTGACCCTGTTCCATTCTCAATGTGTGCCAGGCCCCCAGGCTCCATCGTCTTTGCCTCTCTGGTTTTCCCAGTGGGGGTTGACTCCCATCCTTGAACACCGTCGTGTCTCCTGGGGGCTTCAGCAAGTGCCAGACTGGGCAGAGCTTCTGTCCTTAGCCTTCGCCCCCACCCCACACCATCTCCACCGTCCACTCAGACGGGTCCACTCATTTCAGTGTGCAGCTCTGACATGAATACACTGAGCAGGAAATCCTTTGTGAATTTAGGGGCCCAGCGTATTGTAACTTCCAAGAGGAGACCACCATCACACCACATTTTTTGTGGCTGTATATTATTGAAACAAAATTTAAATGTTTTACAGATATACTTATTTCCTTTTATTGAATTCAATAAACATCTTTGTGTATGATCTAACTTCTATAGTCTCCTAAGCAAATCCTAGGGTTGCTGGGTCAAAGGGCATTTTGATACATATTGACCAGCTAATGTTGTCCACTTCTACCAAGAGAAAGCGTTGGACATAGAATGCCGTGAAAATGACAACTTACCTGAAGTGTTAGGTAAGTGAATTTAGTGAAATTTCAATAAAAACTTAAAAACTTTCTTATCCTGCTTCCCCCTCTCCATTTTAGCAGGAAGAATGAGGGTGGAACGTGACAAAACAATGCCATGACCTCTGCCATGGCCCCTGCCTAAAAGTCGGGATGGATGAAGAGCTATGCATAGGCACTTTCACTTAAGTTTGCATGAAAATGAGAAGAAACCAATTACTCACAATTCTAGTTTACTATTTTGATCAAAAGTAGCTACTTTTAACATTTTCAGAGAGTTACAGTAAAACCATACCCTAATGAATTAGGATTCAAAATTTCTAATTGTGTAAATTCAGTATCATGTTATTAATAAAAACCAGTACTTTTTAATCTATAAAATACAAACTAATGACTAAGTATTATACTGTACACACAGATAATACACTGTACAAAAAACTGAGGCTGAATGGGGGATGGGAGCCATTCAGAAGTCTTGTTGAAATTAATTTGTATTACTGTCGATGGCAGCCTTACATGATTCTTTTTGCATATGCTGTTACGAATTTAAGGTAGGGAACTGACTAGAATTTTCAAATACCTGTTCTAATTATAGTGGTTTTCTCTCTTTTGTTCAGTAATTGATGGGTACTTAGTACAAGCGAAGCAGTTCTATAAGGCAGACATACTGATAGTGGTGAAAAACTCCTCCATTACATGGAGGTTACAGTTGACTTAAATTTTATTTGTCCGTCAAATCTGCCAAGTATACTTTCACTCGAGTGCCGCACGTAATCTCCACTCATACACTCGCTCTTCTGGGCGACTCCAATGAAATGGCAGCTCCTTCTGTTGCCTTCTTTGGAACTGGGACATTGAAAACTCTGGCGTAACCTTTTACCATTTTATAAAACCCGTTTTCCCTCATGTGAAACCTGATGTTTATAGAGAATTCATCCCCCAACTGAGCTCTGAAACACATTTTATAGAGCTGCTTTGCTGCGGCCATTCCTTGGAGCTTCCAAATTCTGAAGCTTTCCACACTCACCAGCAGACACTCTAATGGGGCTCAAGATGTGACCTCGAACGAAACGCCACGTCCCACCTCGATTCCTACAGATCCCCTCCAGTG
This sequence comes from Antrozous pallidus, assembly GCA_027563665.1. Lineage (NCBI taxonomy): Eukaryota > Metazoa > Chordata > Mammalia > Chiroptera > Vespertilionidae > Antrozous > Antrozous pallidus. The sequence continues at coordinate 16,636,091 of CM050525.1, forward strand.
TGGATCCTCTGGTGATACACAAGATGTGATCTCTGGCTGAAGCCCTTACAACACACACCACATGTGTAAGGTCTCTCTCCCGTGTGGACCCTCTGATGCGTGTGGAAATGCGAGGCCTGGCTGAAACCCTTGCCACACTCCTCACATTTATAGGGTTTCTCTCCCGTGTGGACCCTCTGATGCGCGCTGAGCCCAGCACTCCAGCTGAACTCTTTCCCACACTGCTCACACTTAAACGGCTTCTCCCCAGTGTGGATTATCTGGTGGACTTGAAGATTTGACCTCTGGCTGAAGGCCTTACCACAGGTACCGCATTTATACGGTTTCTCCCCAGTGTGCACTCTCTGATGGGCTTGAAGATGCGACGACTGGCTGAATCGCTTCTGACAGGCTTCACATTTGAACGGTTTCTCCCCGGTGTGGACACTCTGATGAGCTTGAAGATTCGAAGCTTGGCTGAAGCCCTTGCCACACGCCTCACATTTATAGGGTTTCTCTCCCGTGTGGACTCTCTGATGATTGTGAAGGTTCAAACTCCAATTGAAGCGCTTCCCACACACCTCACATTTGTAGGGTTTCTCTCCCGTGTGGACTCTCTGATGGGCTTGGAAATAGGAACTCTGACTGAAGCCCTTCCCACACACATGGCATCGAAACGGTCTCTCTCCTGTGTGAACCCTCTGATGGCTCTGGAAACTTGAAGCCGAACTAAAACCTTTCCCACACTCTCCACATTTATATGGTTTCTCTCCCGTGTGGACTCGTTGGTGACTGTGAAGATTGAAACTCAAACTGAAGCACTTCCCACACTCATCGCATCTGTAGGGTTTCTCCTCAGTGTGGACTCTCTGATGGGTATGAAGATTTGAGCTGCAACTAAAGCGTTTACCACAATCTGCACATTTATATGGTTTCTCTCCGGTGTGGATTCTTTCGTGGGCCTGAAGGTGTGATCTCTGTGTGAAGCCCTTTCCACATACCTCACATTTGTAAGGTTTCTCTCCGGTGTGGACTCTGCAATGAATATTAAGATCTGTGCTACGACTGAAGCCCTTCCCACAGCTCTCACATCTATAGGGCTTCTCTCCGGTGTGAATAGGCAAGTGAGCATAAAGATGTGAGGTCTGATTAAAGCTCTTCCCACACTCTACACACGAATAGGGTTTCTCCCCCGTGTGGACTCTCTGATGAGTTTGCAGGTTGGAGCTCTGACTGAAACACTTTCCACACTCATGACACCAATAGCGTCTTTTTCTTGCATGAACATATTGTTGAAGGGGAATGGCTGAGCTATAACTGGTGTCCGCACGTGTACGACAGTTAAGGGACTTCTTTGTCAAGTGTGCCTGCCGATGAACTTCAAGTCCGGAGCTATCACTGAATACTTTTCCACATTCACTACATTGGCAGGTTTTCTGTCCCGTGTGGATATTAAGCTGAGCAAGAGATGATACATTTGAGATGTCTTCACCACAATCTTCGTTGCTGTGAGCTTTTTCTCTTTCGTGCACTATATTATCATCTTGGTGGTGTGAGTTACAACTGAAGACGTTAGCACATGGAGCAAATATACATAACTTGTTTTTCCTTGGCATCTGCTTACAACTTCTCTGATAATTCTGTGTCTCGTTCAGATATACGTTAGTCCAATAATTCTGATCTCTCTCTGTTGTAAATGCTTGGCTTTCATTAACGCTGGGATGATTCTCTGTAAGACTCCTTATGCAGCTGTATTCCTGAATGGACACTCCTGCCCCCACCTGACCAGCGCAATTATGTTGTTTGGGGAACTGAGAAGTCTTTTCTTGAATAGGTAGCATGGAGACTTGACTTTTCGTTAATTTACTCACAACATGTCTCCTGACTTGCCAGCATGAAAGCTCTTCCAAAGAAAGGCACCTTCCTCCTGCTTCATCAAGAGTCTCCATCTCCTTTTCATTCCTGTCTCCTGAAAGAATCAAGGACAGATAGTGACATCAGCAAGAAAGTCCTTGCTCCCCCCCTGAAATATTAAAAAAAAGAGACCAGCAAAAATAATTGTGAGGTTTCTGAAAACGGTCAAAGCAAACAAGAGAGCATCCAATTGAGAAAAAGCCACATTAAAATGGTATTAAAGTTGGGACTACCTCAGGCTAAGCATTGATGAGATGCATTTAGAACTACAGGTCTAACAGGGTAGGAGGCAGACATCAGCCAGCTGCAAAGCAACATAAAAACATCCCAGGAAGTTTTTAGAAAAGGAGAAACTGACTTTATTGCCTATTGAAATAGTAAATTAAAAGTCTCCTCTTCTTCAGCTATAGCTTTTGATTCATAGTAGTATCTACATAAATCGGCTAAATATATGCCTCAACAATAGCCCTTCAGTGTACAAAATTTGCACACCTGGAATTGGTGTGCAAATTCACTTTCTCAATAATTAGCAAAATAAGTAGAAAATGAGTGAAAATATTAAAAACTTGAACAATACTATCAACCAACAGCAGAAAACACTCTTCAGGTGCACATGGAACTATTCCCAAAAGATACCATATTCTGGGTCATGAAACAAGTTGTAATAATTTCAAAAGGACTCAAGTCATATAAGTCATGTTCTAACCACAACTAAATTAAATTAGAATTAACACACTACTGGAGAAACCAAAATGGCAGCATAGGTAAACACCTAAACTGCTGTCTCACACAACAATTTCAAAACTACAACGAAAAGACAAAATGGACACCATCCAGAACCACAGGAAAGCTGGCTGAGTGGAAATTCTACAACTAGAAGGAAAGAGAATAGCACACTGAGACTCAGGAGAGCTACAAAAGGCTGAAGTACGGAGGCGCGCGGAGAGGACTGGCAGCTGAGTGCACAGCTGGCTTTCTCAAGCAGGAGGGCGACGGAAGCTCCTGGCTGCACTGAACTCCAGTTCTGGGTGAGACTCTGGAAACCCTGACTCATTTGGAGGGAATCTGGACTGTCAGGAAAAGAGAAAAGCACACTGAGACTCAGGAGAGCTGTGGGAGGCAGAGGTCCAGAGGCACGCGCGCATAGAGAGGACTCATTGCTGAGAGTGTGGCTGGCTTCCTCAAGCAGAAGGGAGATGGAAGCTCCCAACTGTGCTGAACTCCAGTTCTGGGCGAGACTCTGGGAATCCAGACTCATTCGGGGGGAATCTAGACTGTTAGGAAAAGAGAAAAGCACACTGAGAGTCAGGGTAGCTGCAGGAGGCAGGGGTCTGGAGCCCCGCCCGTGCAGAGAGGACTGATCACTGAATGCATGGTGGGTGGGCTTTCTCAAGTGGGAGGGAGAAGGAAATTCCTGACTGCTGTGAACACCAGTTCTGGGCGAGACTCTGGAAACCCAGAATCATTCAAGGAGAAACTGGACTGTCTGGCAGCAGGCAAAACTCAAGGGCAGCTTTCTCTCAGAGGTGCTTGCAGTGATTACCGAGGAACACTGAGACCAGAGGCCTCAAAGGGCAGGGCTGACAAGAAGCCAAGGCTGTCTGCTCTGCCCTGAGACTCCGCCCCATCCAAGATGAACATAGAGGCTTTTGCAATTTTGCAAGTCTTGTCTCATAAGGGTGTCTCCAGCACAGAAGTTCTCCAAGTGTAGACACAGCTGATCCTCACAGCCAATTGGCCTGCAGGTCAATTCCCCCTAGTGTTACCAACAACAATCAAGACTTAACTACAACAAGGCTGTGCACACTGTCCACAAAGGAATGCACCAAGAGTGTCCACCTCAAGTAACTGGGGAGCTGAGCCACTGGGCCCTATAGAACACTTAGCACACAAAGCTACTCTACCAACTCAGGGTAGCAGCCAAAATGTGGAGGAAAAGAAACAGATTACAAACAAAAGAAATGGAGAAAAGCAAACAACTGGATATAGAGTTCAAAACCATGATTATGAAGTTTTTCAAGAATTTCCTAGAAAAGGCCAATACATTTAGCAAGACCCTCAAGGATATGAAAAAGGACCAACTAGAAATTAAACATACGCTGACTGAAATAAAAAAATATTATACAGAGACCCAACAGCAGACTAGAGGACCACAAGAATCCAGTCAAAGATTTGAAATACAAAGAAGCAAAAAACACTCAACCAGAAAAGCAAAAAGAAAAAAGAATCCAAAAATTTGAAGACAGTGTAAGGAGTCTCTGGGACAACCTCAAGCGTAACAACATCCGAATTATGGGAGTGCCAGAAAAAGAGAAGAAATAATGACTGAAAACGTCCTCCACTTGGTGAAAGAAATAGACTTACAAGTCCAGGAAGCGCACAGAACCCCAAACAAAAGGAATCCCAAGAGGACCACACCAAGACACATCATAATTAAAATGCCAAGAGCAGAAGACAAAGAGATAATAGTAAAAGCAGCAAGAGAAAAACAATTACCTACAAGGGAGCACCCATACGATTATCAGCTGATTTCTCAACAGAAACTATGTAGACCAGACGGGAGTGGCAAGAAATATTCAAAGTGATGAATAGCAAGAACCTACAACCAAGATTACTCCATCCAGCAAAGTTATCATTCAGAATTGAAGGTCAGATAAAGAGCTTCACAGATAAGAAAAAGCTAAAGGAGTTCATCACCACCAAACCAGTATTATAAAAAATGCTGAAAGGTATTCTTTAACAAGAGGAAGAAGAAAAAGATAATGATAAAAATTATGAACAAATACATATCTATCAACAAGTGAATCTAAAAATCAAGTGAATAAAAAAATCTGATGAACAGAATAAACTGGTGAATATAATAGAATCGGGGCATAGAAAGGGAATGGGCTGACAATTTTTTGGGGGGGGGAAGAGTGAAGGGGGGAGTGTGGGGGAAGAGACTGGACAAAAATTGTACATCTATGGATGAGAACTGTGGGGAGGTAAGGGCAGAGGGTGGGGTGGGAACCAAGTTGAGGGGAGCTATAGGGAGAAAAAAGAGGAACAACTGTAATAATTTGAACAATAAAGATTTATTTAAATTTTTAAAAAAGAATTAACACACTACTAAATAAACTGCACCACAAAACAAAGAGACATTACAAAGGGCATTTTGAACTAAATGATAATGAAGTTGTAACTTGCTACTAAAAGAGTACTTAAAGGGACATTTATACACAACACAGGTCTCCAAGACACAGACACACTTAAAAGGATATATTTTGAGATATGGGTATGTCATTATACAAACATCATACAGTGCATTTACAGAAATCTAGCTAAGCTGTATGGTATAGTCTATTGCTCCTAGGCAACTAACCTGCACAGCATGTTCTTGTACTAAATAATGTAGGTGATTATAATACAATGATAAGTATATGTATATTAAACATAGACAAGGTACAGTAAAAATATGGTATAAAAAATAGTGTGTGTGACTTCCGGTCAAGATGGTGGCACAGATAAATGCTGTATTTGCCCCCTCCCACAATCACATCAAAATTTAAACTACAGAGCTGCCATCATTCAGAACCACCTGAAATCTGGCCGAATGGAAGTATGACAACAAGGGAATTAAAGAAGAAGCCACATGGAGACTGATAGGAAGGGCATGAGTCCCCACTCAACCATCTCCGCAAGCAACACACTCACGGGGTTGACGGGGCGTGGCGGGCACAAGATCCCAGCTGAGTTAGTGCTGCTCTATGGGTGGGACCCCTGCACAGCTGACATCCTTGGAGACTGAGGTCGGGAACAGAGATCAGTGGTTGCAGCCGGTCTTTGCAGCTGATCAGCCTGGGGGTAAACTCCTCCCACTGGTGTGCCAACAGTAATTAAGACTCAATAGAAAAGTAAGGTGCACACAGCCCACCTGGTGGGCACACCTCACAGCCTACCTTGGGCAACTGAGGCAGCCATTCGTCTACAGAACACCTAATATACAGGCCACTCAACCAAGTGAGGTAAATACAGCAGCTCTATCCGATACACAGAAACAGGCAGGAAGGCTGCCAAAATGAGGAGACAAAGAAACATGTCCCAAAGGAAAGAGACTAGAACTCCAAAAAGAGAACGAAACAAAATGGAGACAAGCAATCTACTAGATGCAGAATTTAAACCATAAAGAGAACCTCAACAGCATAAAAAAGCATCAGTCAGAGATGAAGGATACACTAACTGAAACGAAGAATAATTTACAGGTCCCAGCATGCATGGCTCAGTGGTTCAGTGATGACCTATAAGCCCAGAGGTCAAGATTCAATTCCGGGTGAGGGCACATGCCAGGGTGCGTGCTTGATCCCCAATCAAGGATTCTCTCATCATTGATGCCTCTCTCCCTCCCGCTTCCTCTGAAATAAAAATATATTTAAAAAAATGAAGTTGGACCCTTCCTTACACTACATACAACTCAGCCCTTGCTGGTTTGGCTCAGTGGATAGAGTGGCAGCCTGCGGACTGAAGGGTCCCAGGTTTGATTCCAGTCAAGGACACATCCCCAGGTTGCAGGTTTGGTCCCCAGTGGGGGCAGTGCAGGAGGCAGCCAATCAGTGATTCTTATCATTGATGTTTCCATCTCTCCCTTCCTCTCTGAAATCAGTAAATACATATATTTAAAATATGGTATAAAAAACAGTGTGTATGACTGTTTTTGCAAATATTAGCATAAAATGCATCAAAGACCTAAACAGAGAGCTAAAACTATAAAGCTCACCTGGCAGGCGTGGCTCGTGGCTGAATGTAGACCTTCGAGCCAGGAGACCACGGCTCAATTCCCCGTCAGGGCCCAGGCCCGGGTGTGGGCTGGGTCCCAAATAGGGGCGTGCAGGCAGCTAAGCGATGATTCTCACTTATCATTGATTTTTCTCTCTCTCTCCCGCGCCCCGCTCTGAGTCAATAAATATATATATATTGGGAAAACAAACAAACAAACAAAAAACACCTATAAAACTCTTAGAAGAAAACAGAGCAAAAACCTCACAACAATGGATTTGGTAATGCATTCTTCGATATGTCCCCAAAGGCACAGGCAACAAAAGAAAAACGTAAGTTAGCCTTCATGAAAATGAAGAACTTTTATGTATCCAAAGACTAACAAGGCCTATAAACAGTAAAAAGGCCACAAACCACAAACAGAATTAGAGAAAATACTTGCAAATCATGTATCTGCTATGGGATTAATATTCAGGATACACAGAGAACTCCCAAAACTCAACCACAACAACAAAACACATTCTGCCTGGCCAGCATGGCTCAGGGCTGAGCATCAGTCTATGACCCAGGAGGTCCCGGTTGGATTCCTGGTCAGGGCACGTGCCCAGTGTCAGGCTCGATCCCCAATGGGGGGCGTGCAGGAGCAACTGGTCAATGACTCTCTCATCACTGATGTTTCTCTCTCCCTTCCTCCCTGAAGTCAATAAAGATATGTTTTAAAAATAATGATAAAAAGTAAAAAGTTAAAAAAAAAATCCTGATTCAAAAATGAGCAAAATATATGAGGGGAATTCTTTGTGAAATGTATGACTGTCTGACCAGCTGAAACTAATACAAAATAATACTGCATGTAAATTGTAATTAGAAAAAAATGAGCACCAGACTCGAATAGACATTTCCCTAAACATATACAAATGACCAGAAGGCACATTAAAAGATGCTCAACATCACTAATCATTAAATAAACGAAAAACAAAACGAGTTACCACTTCATACCCATTAAGATGGCTACTATACACAAAAAGGCGGGGGCGGGGGGGGGGGGGGCAGGAAGAGACCAGTATTGGTGATGGGGCAAATTGGAACCCTTGTGCATTGCTAGTGGAAAGTAAGTCCTACACCTACTGTGGAAAACAGCATGGAGGTTCCTCACCAATTAAAAATAGAATTACCATATGATCCAGCAATACTACTCTGGGTAAATACACAAAAGAAAGGAAAGCAGGAATCTGAGCAGATATTTGTACACCCTTATTAACAGCAGCATTATTCATAATATCCAGAAGGATATTAAGAAAACAATTCCATTTACAATAGCATCAAAAAGAATAAAATACTTGGGAACTGAGTATTAGACAACCCAAATGTCCATCAATGGATTAAAAAAAAAAGTGGAATATGCATACAATGCAACACTATTTAGCCTTAAAAAAGAAATTCTGACCCATGCTACAATATGACAGTGCAATACTGAAGATGTTACACTGGATGACGTAAACTAGACCCAAAAGCAGTTCAAATACTGGCCCTGGCCAGGTAGCTCGGTTGGGTAGAGTGCCATCTGATACACCAAGGCTGCAGTTCAATCCCTGGCCCGGGCACATACAAGCAGCAGCAATGAGTGCATGGATGGGTGGAACAAAAAAAAGGTATAACTACTCTATGATTCCACTCATAAAGAGGTACATGGAATAGTCAAATATATAAAGAAAGACAGAAAGTAGACCAGTGGTTACTGGGACTGGGGAGAAGGGAGAATGGGAAATCACTGTTTAATGAATACAGAGATTCAATTTGGGGAAAAGTTCTGGAGATGGATAGCACTGATGGTTGCATAACAATATCAATGTAGTTAATACTATTGAACTGCACACTTAAAAAGGTTAAAAGGGAGCCGAGACCAGTTTGGCTCAGTGGATAGAGCGTCGGACTGCGGACTGAAGGGTCCCGGGTTCGATTCCGGCAAGGGCATGTGCCGTGGCTGCGGGTGCATCCCCAGCGGGGGGTGTGCGAGAGGCAGCTGATCGATGTTTCTCTCTCATTGATGTTTCTGACTTTCTATCCCTGTCCCTTCCTCTCTGTGAAAAATCAATAAAATATATTTTAAAAAAAAAAAAAAAGGTTAAAAGGATAAATTTTATGTTATGTATATTTTACCACAACACACACACACACACACACACAAGTCTAGTAGTGTGTTAATGCTTAAACTCTAATGTGAGTTAAAGATGTGGAGAATAGAGGGAAGACAGTATTTTATTTTACTTTTAAAATATTTTTACTGATTTGAGAGACAGGCAGGGAGAAGGAGAGGGAGAAACATTGGTACGAGACATCAATAGGTTGCTTCCCAATCTGGGGATCGAGCCGACAGCTGGGGTCTGTGCCCTGACGGGGAATCAAACTGTCAGGACGACACTCAACCAGCTGAGTCACTCCGGCCGGGGGACACGGCCAGGGGAGCGGCCACAGAAGGACTTGGATGAAATGACTTCTGAGCAGAGACGTGAACGACTAAGAGAGTGGTTGGGGTTTACAGGAAAGAGCATTCCAGCCAGAGAAAAGAAAGTAAAAGATCCTGAAGCAGAAGCACAATCGCCAAATGTGAGGAACAAGTAGAGTGGGCAGCATCCAGGGAGGGAAATGAAAGGGGAAATGTCCCGTGGTAAGGCCAGGCCGACAGTGCAGGGCCTTCCTGCCCTTAAACACTTTGGGTATTGTTCTGCGGGAAACGGAAAGCCAGTGGAGGTTGTGAAGCAGAGGAGAGACATGATGTGACTGATGTTTGTTTTTTATTGATTGATTTGAGAGAGACAGAGAGAGAGAGACATCAATTTGTTATTCCATTCATTTAGGCATTCATTGGTTGATTCTTATAAATGCCCGGACCTGGGATTAAAACCTGCAATCTTGGTGTTTCTGGACGATGCTCTGACCCAGCGGTCGGCAGACTCATTAGTCAACAGAGCCAAACATCAACAGCACAGCGGTTAAAATTTCTTTTGAGAGCCGAAAACCAACTTCTGCGCATGGGCCATGAAGTTTCAATCGCACTGTACGTGCGCGCCCACACGTGGCATTTTGTGGAAGAGCCACACTCAAGAGGCCAAAGAGCTGCATGTGGCTCTCCAGCCGCAGTTTGCTGACCACTGCTCTAACCAACTGAGATACCTGGCCAGGGTCTGTGACCAGTGTTTTCAAAAGGCCTCTCAGGCCACTGTGTGGAGAACCGATCACCCAGAAGAGACAGAATTAATGGGCTCTGACCTTCAATGCCTCTGGCCGCACAGTTCTCTGCTGAATGCTCACTTCTTTGAGTTTGTAGCTCCGTCATCCAAAGCTTCTCCTCTCTCTCCAACTGGGATATCACATCTGGTTTAGAGGACAGATGCCCTGTGAAAAGACAAGATTTAAGTGGGATATTAAGGGTAAAAAGCACTAAAAAAATTGGGGTTCCAATCCTATGAGGGAAGGTTCTATCCCTACTCCCAAACAGTGTTTATCAAACATTTTGATGCAACTTACTAAATTAATTTCATGACTCACTGATAGTTCATGACCCACAGGTTTAATAAAAGATATACGAGTCCTGGCTGTTGGATGGGTTCGATTCCCGGTCAGGGCATTACCAAGATTGTGCATACGGGGTGGGGAGGGTGCAACCGATGTTTCTCTCCTCTCTCCCCCTCTTGCTTCTTCTCTCCCTAAGATCAATAAAAACATGTCCTCTGGTAAGGATTAAAAAAAAAGATATGTGAAATAAGGATCCAGGTACAGACAAGCTCAACTGTTCATTTACAGTTAACTTACAAAGACAAGTGTTTCCCTTGGAACAAAGACTAGAAGCCTCTTGTCCCTATGTCCCAAACAGACTGGAAAACTCTGGTCTCTTCAGGGTCCTGAAGCGCTAAAGTAGTGGGCAGAGGCTAGGGGTGCTAGCAAACATCCTAAAATGAACAGGACAGTGCCCACCATAATTATCTGGCCCACAACGACAACAGTGTCAATGGAGAAACCCAGCTCAACGGACGAAGCCACGTTACAGAGGGCACCTGTCTCACCCACGGAGACCAGGTTCCGGAAGTTCTCCAGGGTCACGTCTCGGTACAGCTTCCTCTGGGACGGGTCCAGCAGCCCCAGCTCCTCCTCGGAGAAGACCACCGCCACGTCCTGGAAGGTCACCGGCTCCTACAGCACCGAACACAGGAAACCTCTGTTTCACTTCTGGGAGGAGGGCAGTCCTGAGACGGTGATTCTAAGGAACCCAAATACCTCATTTTAGTAGTTTCTCCTCCTCCCTTTCCACAATCACACCATAAAGGGAGGGAGAGGAAGAAACTAAGAGAAACTGCGCCCTTTGTATCATTAAATGAAGCCTCTAGAGCCCGGGCTGGGTAGCTCAGTTGATTAGAGCATCGTCCCCAAAAGCCAAGGTTGCAGGTTTAATCCCTGGTCAAGGCACATACAAGAATCAACCAATGAGTGCATAGAGAAGTATGTCACTCTCTCTCTCTCTCAAATCAATCAATCAATCAATCAAGCCTCTAGAACAGTGGTCAGCAAACTCATTACTCAACAGAGCCAAATATCAATAGTACAACGACCGAAATTTCTTTTGAGACCCAAATTTTTTAAACTTAAACTTCTTCTAATGTCATTTCTTCAAAATAGACTCGCCCAGGCCATGGTATTTTGTGGAAGAGCCACACTCAAGGGGCCAAAGAGCCGCATGTGGCTTGTGAGCAGCAGTTTGCCGACCACCTCTCTAGAACATCACTGTTAAATCATGGCATGCACATATCTTACAATTAGACTGGCAGTGCCAGATATTGTACGGAACTGAGTTAATTTAGACTCCACAGTACTTCGTGCCTATCTCCTTCTCTCCCTGGGCAGTACCACTATTTCGTCAATGTCTGCCAGGTGCACAGGCTTCCGGGCCCCCTAGGAGCAGGTATATAATCCATTCTCTGTTCTCGCGAACATGCTGTGTCTGCCAGATGCATTCTTGTCAAGGTTAAGGACACAGCCTCTGGAGACCAACTGCATCGGTTCACACTCCAAGGCTCCGTCCACTACTAGCTCTGTCACCTTGGGCAAGTCACCTAACTCCTCAATACCTCAGTTTCCTCAGTGTATAACAGGACATCACCGGGCACTGGAAAGGCTCCAGTGAGAATATGTCCAGGATTTAGGATGGTACCTGACACGTATGAAGCACACAATAAATGCCAGCCATCACTACTATTATCATCAATAGTCAGGGCTGCCGGGTGTTTCATCAAAGTGATGATCTAGAATATATTTAAGCATACCAAATAACTAAATAATGCAATAATTTAAACTTTTAAATGATGGATAACGCTGCACGCAACATATTTTTACATAGATCTCAGTCAGCTGGATTGGTCTTCCTTTAGGATAAATTCCAAGAAGTGGCCATTGTGTTACCAAAAAATATGCACCTTTGTTTTGCTAGTATAATGGCAATTATCCCAATTAACTTTTCCTTTGAGAGATTAAAAGTGCTCTGATTCTCCATACTCCAGCCAAAACTCAACCTTATCTTATTTTTTTAAATCTTGGGTAGCTTAGGAAATGATAAAAACAGTTCTTTTTTAAAATTTGCATTTATCTAACTTTTTAAGAGATTATCTTTGGCCCTAACTGGTTTGGCTCAGTGGATAGAGCATCAGCCTGCGACTGAAGGGTCCTGGCTTCAATTCCAGTCAAGGGCACATGCCTGGTTATGGGCTCGATCCCCAGTGGGGGGCGTGCAGGAGGCAGCCAGTCAATGATTCTCTCTCATCATTGATGTTTCTGTCTCTCCTTTTCTCTCTGAAAACAATTTTTTTTTTTAAAGCCCATCTTTGGATGTTTTTTACACATTGCCTATTCATTTCATTTGCTCATATCCTCATGCATCAGGAAAATTCCTATTGCAAATATTAAGCCTTTTTCTTGCATTTATAGATCCTCAGCTTCACCCCCACTCCTATTTCCTATTTGTCTTCTCTTTTTCTCATAACGTATAAAATAAAGTGCAAAAGTGCCATTCTCTACAGCATTTTCTCAGTCTGTTGAGATTTTACTTCCCAGCAATTGTCGACAGTTCTGGCTCAAACACAAAATTCTTCACAGGCTTGAATGTTTCTTACATTGACCTAGGCATACTGTAGAAAAATGATGTGACATTTAAGTCACAGATATAAAATTAAACTTTTAAAAAATCCAAAATGGTAAGCTGAGATTACAAATATATATGTGTAAATAGAAATGAAAAAGGGATGTAAAAAAATAAACAGCAAATTTTAATAAAATAAACAGTAAACATGTTTATAGAGTGGGAGTTTTTATTTTTATTTTTTTTAAAGTACCCATTGGAAGATTCCAAAATGGCGGCAGAGTAAGTGGATGCTACACTAACACACTCCCAGGATCAAACTGGAATTATAACTGAAACACAGAAAAACCATTCTGAATAATTAACTAAAGATGAGCTGGAGAGATCCCTGATGACCATGGACAGAGAGTGGAGACCACACGGAGACCAGTAGGAAGTGCAGAGGAGCGAAAGACTGACCGGTTTCCCACAGACAGCAGCTGCAGTTCCAGAGAGATATCTCAGCTCTGGAGGTTCCCACTGAGAACTCTGGGATCTAAACCCCAAGCTGGACTCTCCAGTCCAGAGCACCAGAACTGAGAAAGGTGCTCACAGAACATCTGGCTGTGAAAAGCAGAAGGGTTGCTGTTTGCCAAGGAGAGATGGGTGGAAATGCAGGCACCTCATAAGCACCAAAGCACAAAATTTTGTGTAGAGACACCCACCTTGGGCTCCAGCAGAGGGAGGGCAGAGTGGGCTGGAGCCATATGAGCATAAGCCAGGTTTGGGGGCTCTGGAGTTAGACCTTGGAAAGCAGACACCCTAGATTCCTATTCTGAGTCATTCCCTCACAATGCAGAGTCTGAGAGACCTTGGCTATCTAAGCAATTGCCTCCCGGGTGGGGAGGCAATTGCCCCAACCTACTGGAAAACCCCCTACCCAATCCTGGGGAGTTTCTAAGGCCCATTAAGAGACTGAGGATAACAATCAGCCTGTAGGCAGAAGCAACTGCCCTGCTGTGTTGGAAAATGTTCTGCCCCAAACGGTGGTCGACAGCCTAAGGCTAATCAAGAACGAATACAATCAGACTGCAGGCAGAAGCAGGTCTCTAGAAGTTTTGAGTCTTTGCCTGATCTAATTCAGGGGCTGGAGCTAGGAAAAGCAGACATTGGTGTACATCTTAGTCCTTTCCAAAGGCACCCAGCCCCATAGAGGGAGTCACAAGCTGTGGATTGCTGAGAGCTACAAACAGGGTACACTGGGCCACGCAGAAACAGTGTCTGACACTGTCCTGCACTAGAGATTGGGAGGCATAGCAGATCTACCTAACACACACTCACAAACCTAAACAGGGTACCCTGGGCCACGCAGAAACAGTGTCTGACACTGTCCTGCACTAGAGATTGGGAGGCATAGCAGATCTACCTAACACACACTCACAAACCCAAACAGGCAGTCAAAATGGGGAGACAAGAAAACAAGCCTCAAATAACAAAAGAATTCTCCAGAAGAAGAGCTAAATGAAATGGAGATAAGAATATCAAAATGGACAAAGGACCTAAAAAGACACTTCTCCAAAGTGGACATAGAGATGACCAAGAAACAAATGAAAAAATGTTCAAAGTCACTTATCATCAAAGAGATGCAAATTTAAATGACAATGAGGTATCAGACTGGCTACCTAAAACAAATCAACAAATAACAAATGTTGGCGAGGATGTGGAGAAAAGGGAACCCTAGTACACTGCTGGTGGGAATGTACACTGGTGCAGCCAGTATAGTTTCCTCAAAAAATTCAATATGGAACTGCCATTTGACCCAGTGATCCCACTTCTAAGAAACCTAAAACACTAATCAGAAAGAATGTATGCAACTCTGTAGAGAATGTATAGCAACACAACTTAAAATAGCTAAGATCTGGAAACAGCCCAAGTGCCCATCAGTAGATGAGTGGATAAAAAAGCTGTGGTACATTTATACCATGGAATACTATGCAGCAATAAAAAAGGTTCGCTTACACTTTGAGACAACATGGAGGGGCCTAGAGAGTATTATGCTAAGGAAAATAAGCCATCAGAGAAAGAGAAATATCACATGATCTCATTTATATGTGGAAACTAATGAACAGAATAAACTGATGAACAAAATAGTTCTAGAGACACAGAAGCATAGAACAGACTGTGAATCTCAGAGGGAAGGCGGGGGAGAGTGGGTGGGTGGGAAGTGATCAACTAAAGAACTTGTATGCATATATGCATAACCCATGGACAGAGACAATAGGGTGGTGAAGGCCTGGGGCGGGGGGGCAGGGATGGACTAAAAAGGGTCAATGAGGGACACAGAAGGGCTTTCAACATTAAAGATTTAAAAAAGAAATTTATCACAGAGTTCAGAATAATGATGGCAAAGATGCTCAAGAGCATGAGAAAAGGTAGTAACTATGAAGAATGTCAAGAAAAAACCAAAAAATAAAATAAAATAAATGTTTGCTGAACTGAGCTTAAAAAAAAAAAAAAAAAGAAAAAAGAAAAAACCAAGATGGAGGCATAGGTAAACACCTAGGCTTTTGCCCCGCACAACAATTACAAGAAGAGAACTGAAGGCTGGCTGACTGGAAGATCTGAAATTGGAGGGACATAGAAGTGCACACGGAAAATCAGAGCCTCTGCAAAGCCCAAGTAAGGTGGAGACTCGTGCGAGAGGACGGGGTGTTTGAACCTGGCAGGGGTGCTCTGGCGGAAAGGAGACAAGGGCTCCAGGCTGTGCTGAACCCAGTTCAGTTTGCACTCAAACCCTGGGGGAACCAGGCCCTTACGGGGAGAACCTGGATTGCGGGGGGAATCCCAGAGGAAGAGCCAGAGGCAGACCTCTGTGGGTGTGTGTGTGAGTGTGTGCAGAGGGGACAAACGGGTTGCTGGCTGTGTCTGTTAAGAGAAAGGAGCTCCGGCCAGAGGCGGAAATCCAGGGACACGCACCAGTGCTCACGGTGAGGGCGTTCTGTTGACTGTGTGGCTGGCGTCTGGAGCAAGGGAAAAGGAGTTCCGATTGCACTGAACCCAGGTGCCAGGCGAAAATCTGAGAGTCCGGATCCATTGGGGACTGGACATTCTGGTGGCAGGCAAAACGCGAGGGCACCTTTCTCACAGCGGTGCCTGTGGTGATTGCCTGCAGACGCTAGGACCCGGTGACCTCGTGGGCCGGGGCTGACTGGAAGCCAAGGCTGTCAGCTCCACCCTAAAACTCCGCCCCATCCAAACTGAGCACAGAGACTTTGACAAGTTTGCAAATCCAGGCACATAAGGCTGTCTCCTAGAGTAGACACAGCTGATCCTCACAGTCAGTTGGCCTGGAGGTCAATTCCTCCCAGTGATACCAACAACAAACAAGACTTATCTGCAACAAGGCTGTATACACAGTCCACAAAGGGGTGCACCAAGAGTGTACACCTCAGGTAACAGGGGAGGCCGAGACACCAAGCACACAAAGCTAACCAACCAACTCAGAGAAGCAGTGAAAATGGGGAGAGAAAGAAAAAGATTGCAAACAAAAGAAATGGAGGAAAACAAACGACTGGATATAGAGTTCAAAACCACAGTGATAAGGTATTTCAAGAGGCTCCTAGAAAAAGCCGATAAGCTCAGCGAGAACCTCGAGGATACGAGAAAGGACCAACTAGAAACTAAACATACACTGATGGAAATTAAAAAATATTTTACAGAAACCCAACAGCAGACTAGAGGAATGCAAGAATCAAGTCAAAGATTTGAAATACCAAGAGACCAAAAACACTCAACCGAAAAAGTAAAAAGAAAAAAGAATCCAAAACTTTGAGGATAGTGTAAGAAGCCTCTGGGACAACTTCAAACATACCAACATCAGAACTATGGGGGTGCCAGAAGAAGAGAGCGAGCAAGATACAGAAAACATATTTGAAGAAATAATGACTGAAAACTTCCCCCACCTGGTGAAAGAAATAGACTTTCAAGTCCAGGAAACGCACAGAACCCCAAGCAAAAGGAATCCAAAGAAGACCACACCAAGATACATCATATTGAAATGCCAAGAGCAAAGTACAAAGAGATAATATTAAAAGCAGCAAGAGAAAAACACTTAATTACCTACAAGGGAGTACCCATAGGCTTGTCAGCTGACTTCTCAACAGAAACTATGCAGGCCAGACGGGAGTGGCAAGAAATTTTCAAAGTGATGAATAGCAAGAACCTATAACCAAGATTACTCTACCCAGCAAAGTTATCATTCAGAATTGAAGGTCAGATAAAGAGCTTCATAGATAAGAAGAAGCTAAAGGAGTTCATCAACACCAAACCAGTATTATGTGAAATGCTGAAAGGTACTCTTTAAGAAGAAAAAGGAGAAAAAGGTGTCTGCTTCAAACTAGAGCATGGATGGAACTGGAAAACATTATGCTAAGTGAAATAAGCCAGTCAAAGAAAGATAAGTATCACATGAACTCACTCATTTATGGAATACAATGAACAGCATAAACTGATGAACAAAAACAGATCCAGAGACAGAAAAGCATTGACTGTCAAACCTCAGAGGGATGGTAGGGAAGGGTGGGAGTAAGGGGAAGAGATCAACCAAAGGACTTTTATGGCCGAGACCGGTTTGGCTCAGTGGATAGAGCGTCGGACTGCGGACTGAAGGGTCCCGGGTTCGATTCCAGCAAGGGCATGTACCTTGGCTGCGGGCACATCTCCAGTAGGGGGCGTGCAAGAGGCAGCTGATCGATGTCTCTCATCGATGTTTCTGACTTTGTATCCCTCTCCCTTCCTCTCTGTAAAAAATCAATAAAATATATTTTTTAAAAAAAGGACTTTTATGCATGCATATAAGCCTAATCAATGGACATGGACACCAGGGGGGTGCGGGCATAAGTGGTGATGGGGGGAGGAGGGGATTAGAAGGGGTAATGGGTGATGAGGACACATATGTAATACCTTAATCAATAAAGAAATTTTTTTAAAAATTAAAAAAAAAAGAAGAATGTCATAGCACTAACAGGAACACAGTGGAAGGAAAGCACAGCAGATTACGGGAAGCTGAGGATCAGATCAGTGAATTAGAAGACAGGATAGAAAAAAATCATTCTATCAGAGAACCAAAAAGAAAAAAACAGTTAAAAAACACAGGACAGCTTAAGGGAGCTGTGGAATACCATGAAACATAACAATCTATAATAATAAAAGTGTAATATGCTAATTAGACTGGATGTCCTTCCGGACAGTCTTCTGGATGAAGCCAGGGCTGCAAAGGCCAAGGTAAGCTGCCAAGGCTGTGAGAGAAGGCCAGGTCCCAGGTGCTGGAGGGAAGCCGGTGCCGGAAGCCGGGGAAAGAAAGGCCTACTCTTGCACAAATTTCATGCATTGGGCCTCTAGTATTCATATAATAGGAGTGCCAAAAGGGGAAGTGAGCAAGGGGTAGAGAATGAGTTTAAAGAAATAAATAACAGCAGAAAACTTTCCTCACCTGGTGAATGAAAAAGTCACACAAGTTCAGGAGGCACAGAGAGTCCCAAGCAAGAAGAACCCAAACAGGCCCATGCCCAGGCAATCATAATTAAAATGCCAAAAATTAAAGACAAAGAGAGAATCTTAAAGGCAGCAAAAGAAAAGCAATTTGTTATCTATAAAGAAGCTCCCATAAAGCTGTCAGATGATTTTTCATCAGAAGTTCTACAGGCCAGAAGGGAATGGCATGAGGTATTCAAAGTAATGAAAAGCAAAGATCTGAAATCAAGATTACTATATTCAGCAAGGCCATCATTCAAAATAGATAGTGCAATAAAGAGCTTCCCAGACAAAAAAGGCTAAAGGAGTTTGTCACTACCAAATAAGCACTGTAAGAAATGCTAAAGGGACTGTCGTAATGTCGTAATGAGAATAGAGAATCACTGGCACAGAGAATTAAAATGGCAATACCCCTAGCCAGTTTGGCTCAGTGGTTAGAGTGTCAGCCTGCAGACTGAAAGATCCCAGGTTCGATCCCAGTCAAGGGCACATGTTGGGTTTGTGGGCTTGATCCCCAGTAGGGGGCATGCAGAAGGCAGCCAATAAGTGATTCTCATCATTGATGTTTCTATCTTTCTCTCCCTTCCTCTCTGAAATCAATAAAAATATATTTAAAAATAAATAAAATGGCAATAAATAATTACCTATCAATAATAACCTTAAATGTAAATGGAGTAAATGCTCCCACCAAGAGACACAGGGTAGCTAAAGAGATACGAAAACATGACTCAAATATTTGCTGCCTACAACAGACCCATCTCAGAATAAAAGACAAATAGTATGAGAATGAAGGGAAACATTTTTTCCACGCAAATAGAAACGAGAAAAAGGCTGGGGTGGCAGCACTCATATCTGACAAAATGGACTTCAAAATGAAGGCCATCAAAGAGACAACAAAGGTCACAACATAATACTAAAGGGATTGATCCAACAAGAGGATATAATCCTTGTAAACATATACACACCCAATAAAGGAGCACCTAAATATATATATAAAAAAAATTTCTGGATCTAAAGAACAAAATAAACTGTTGAACAAAACAGATTCAGAGACATAGAAGCCTGGGATAGACTGTCGAATGTCAGAGGGAAGGTTGGGTGGTGGGTGAGGGAAAGAGATTAACTGAAGAACTTGTATGCACATAACCCATGAACATAGATAATAGAGTGGTGGAGGCCTGGGGCGGGGTTGGGGCAGACGATAAGGAATCAATGGGAAAAAAACGGGGACATGTGTAATACTTTCAACAATAAAGATTTAATTTTTAAAATGCAAAAAAATACCTATTAATTTTCACACTATTATTTGGAAATAAGCAGAAAGCAAGAGCCTGGAATACAACAATCTGTCAAGCGCCTCTGGTTCCCTCACCCCTCCCAAACAGAAACACGTGTCCGACCTTGTGAAATGAGGTGTCATTTTAAGAAACAGAAAGGCAGACCCAACTCACCTGGAACTTAATCATTTTCCTCCTCTTCCTCTGGAGGAAAGGCAGAGTTCTGGGAACGCAAAGCTGGGGAAGGGAAAGACATCATGAGAGAGGTGCGAGGGGTGCTGCCAGTCCACAGGGCATTCATTCATAGGAGCACAAAGTGGTGCCCCTTCTCTAGGCAGAGGCAGTGACCCCGAAGCTTAGTGAGAAAAACGGGTGGGACTCCAGCTTCCTCTGGACCCCAGCCAGCTGCTACTGTTCATCCACATTACTCAAAACAGTCCTACCCCAATTGGACCTGACGCTTCCGGAGTATTCCTGAACCTGGGTGTCAGAGGAGATGAAAGGCAAGCAGGCAGGCAGTATAACTTAACGGGGCCAAAATCCTGGGTTCCAATTCCGGCATGGCTATGTATTACCTCCTACTCATCAGCAGTGCAAGTCTTGAGCAAGTCAGTTGTCTCTCTGCGCCTCCTCCCAGCACCTACAAGTGGGGATAATAATAACGCCAGTATTCCGTTTCTTGCAGCCAAAGACAAGCAGCGGTTTAGGATTCAAAAAACTGTGGTTTTTAAAAAAAAGAGAGACAGGCAAAACTGGTTTGGCTCAGTGGACAGAGCGTGGGCCTGCGGACTGAAAGGTCCCAGGTTCGATTCCGGTCAAGGGCATGTACCTTGGTTGTGGGCACATCCCCAGTAGGGGGTGTGCAGGAGGCAGCTGATTGATGTTTCTCTCTCATCAATGTTTCTTACTCTCTCTTCCTCCCCCTTCCTCTCTGTAAAAAAACAATAAAATATATTTTTTAAAAAGAGAGAAAGAGAATGTGACTTTCCAGAAAATAATCCTTTTAAGAAACTCAGAATTCAGAGATGACTGTTCTGTCCCATGAGTTATCATTACCCTTGGAAAAATCTAATTCTGACTGGCTGTCTCACAGATAATTCCTTCTGTTAGCAATGACAGTTAAATTGCTACGAATTTTCTTCTCCTAACAGGTATAATCACTTGCAAATTAGGAAGCTGGAAGAGTCTAGACAAAGTTTCTTCTCCCATATGCAAGAAGGTAAATAATGACTAATAAAAACCTAAGCCTAATAAGTCCTGTTGCATTTAAATCAACAACACGGGCTTATTACACAACACTGCACATTTATTAAGGCCCCAACACACACGTGGGGCGAGGCACTCTGCCAAGCCGAAGTTTCCTTGCAATTCAGATGCATGTTGTTAACGCTGTTTTTCTCTCCAATTGCACGACTGTCTCCACAGAGGACTTGCCCCAGGACCGGCTGACGTTCACTCTCCTTTCTAAGCAAGAGGCTAGAAAGGGTCCAGAGGCAGAAACAGCAGCCCACATCCAGGCATCATCGGTGAGCTCCGACTCCACCCCGGGCTCACAGAATCTTCCCAATAACGGGGCGCCTTTCTGAGTACTACAATAAAATTTATGGTTCGCGGCCAACAACTTACTATGCACGAGGCACTATTTTTAAGCTTCTTACATACAACTTCACTTAATTCTCACAAGGACACCATTGGGAAGAAGTAACCCCTTTTTTACCGCGAGGAAACTGAGGCAAGGAGAGATCAAGGAACTCGCCCAATATTTCACCGGAGGAGGCAGAGCTGGCTGGCCGGCCCTACAGGGAGGACCCGGGGGAGCAGAGAGAGCGGGAGACCCTCAAACTCCAATTATCACGCAAGCCCGCCCCCGACTCGGGAGAGTCAGCGGAGCGGGTGCTCACCACCGCCGCCTCCACGTCCGCCCTCCGCGGCCGGCCGCGGCTTCCCTTACTCAGGAGGGAAGACCAAGTCACTGCTCCCCCCACGCCAAAGCAAAGAAGGTTCCGAGAAAGCGCCAGGACGCGGAGCTAACTCACCTAACTGCGAGAATCTCTGCCCCAACCTCGCCTTCCGAGAGCGGAAGTGCCTCAGTCTACACACAGTCCCTGAACTACACTTCCCAGAATCCCCAAGAGGAAGCGCCTAGTTTTCATGCACTCCGGTACTACGTTTCCCAGAATGCAGCTCGCAGGACCGCTCTTCCCACCCGTTGGCTAGTTTTGAGTAGAGACGATTTCGATTGAGTCACCTATCTGGCGCTGAACTGTTAGATTCCTTTTTGCTTTATTCATTTCTTAAAACTTATAAGGAGATCATTGAGGATTTTAAAAAATGCGGCCACACAAAAGGAAAAAGCGAAGACATGATAATGACAACTGTGTGGGAGGGTAGCTAAGTATGTAGGAAGTCTCAATCTCAGTGTCCAAACTGCAAGCCCGGAGTGGAGGAAGCAGGGGGAGTGTAGAAGAGTGTATATATAATTCCTTTACCTCCTCTAAGCCAAAGGCACCTAAGATTTCTTGACATGTTTTGTTGAATGAAATTCTTCATTCAAATATGCTAAGAATTTACAAAATGACAATACAAACATTGATTAGGCTGTGATAGAGAAAAATCTTGAATTTTAGTTGTTATGGCAAACAAAAGCAGCTCCACTGCAGGTAATTTTAAGAAAATATTGTGATGTGTGCATATATAATATCCTGAATTGTTTTCTAATTTGGGTTTGGCTTCAGACATTTCATTACATACTTCTGATATCCTCCTATATAATAAAAGGGTAATATGCAAATAGACTGAATGGAAGAACAACCAACCAACCAATCAAAGTGAAATATACTAATGATATGCTAAGGCTGCTCAACAGCTTGCTATGGCGTGCACTGACCACCAGGAGACAGATGCTCTGACTGGTAGGTTAGCTTGCTGCTGGGGTCCTGCCGATCAGGACTGAGAGATGGGCCAGACACACCCTGGAGCCTTTCTGCAGACCTTTACTGGCCCGATCGTGCACCAGTGAGGTTCCTCAGCCTGGCCTGTGCCCTCTGGCAATCTGGGACCCCTTGGGGGATGTCAGAGAGCTGGTTTCAGCCCAATCCCGCAGGCCACTCCCCTTGGAAGGGCACCAGACACAGGGCTCAGGGCTGACGAGCGCTGCTACAGCAGCGCAAGCCTCTCCCAATTGAATGTGAACCTGCGGAAGGCACAGTGGGGCCAGGATGAGCGGGAGCAGCAGGCAGCATTGGACTGCAGGTTTCAGCCCAATCCCTACAGGCCACCTAGAGGGACCCCACCCATGCATGAATTCATGCACCAGGCCTCTAGTCTATATATATATAAGGCTAATATGCAAAGTGTCCCCTTTGGAGTTTGACTGGGGGAACTGGGCGTTTGATCACTCACTATGACACGTGCTGACCACCAGGGGGCATCACAGGAAAAAAGGAGGCCCAGCAGCAAGCAGCCAGGAAAGAGAGGCCCTGGCCAACAGCTGGAAGGCACCCCCAATAGGCCCTGATTGCCAGCCAGGCCTAAGGACCCTACTGTGCACAAATTTTGTGCACCAGGCCTCTAGTATATTAAATAAAGTGTCTTGTGGTTAAATAAGCCAAGTGAAACCAGGAAGCCATGATTTTTCTCCTAGAAAGAAAATATATTTTGTAGGAGAATAGTAAAATGGACCCAATATACTCCTATCCCAAATTCAAGTTAACATGGTTTTTACCATTAATCTATCCATTAATCTATCACTATTGTTTTTACTTACAGTACAGTTTCAAAACAAATCTTACCTATTTCAGCCCCAAATACTTTGCTAAATATATTTTTAAAAAGAGTAGAAACATTTCCTCTCAGAGTAGGTATGGTGGGCAGACTAAGCCAATTTTCCACACAAAAAGGCTAAAACTACAAAGAAGATTGTGCTGAGGTTTGAATTAGTTGAGTCCAACTGCAGATCTTGGAAAATGCTGGCTATTAGAGATGCAAGAGTTTTGAACTGGGAGGCGATAAGAGAAAATGCCAAGTGATCTAGTTCTAAGCCACGTGAAAGGCAAAAAGCAGTTATGTGAGGTCATGGGAAGCACTAATTCAGCCAGAAACCCAAAGAGATACAGAAAACTTTCCAGAGTGTGCTGCATGGCACTGCTTCCAGGTGGCTCTTTATTGTTTTGAGTAATTGAGTCCTGTTAGTGTGAATTCTTTGGTATCACTAGTCTGTTCAAATTGCCTATTGCAAATAAATATGACATTTATATACATACTAGAGGCCTGGTGCACAAATCTGTGCACTGGTGGGGTCCCTTGGGTGGCCTGCGGGGACTGGGACCCAGCTCACACCCAGCTGGGGTCCCCAGCTTTGCAGTCCTGCAGCCCTGCCTGGCACTCCACTGTGGCCTAGTGCTGGCCCCTTACCTGCTCCACCATCCCGCCTGCTGGGTGAATGATTGGGACCAGGCCTCCCACCCAGCTCCTTCAATGCCTGGGAGCTGGGTGGTGGACCCACCCCCTGCCACTGCCACTGGTCTGTCTATGGGGTGATCAGGCCCCCACTCACACCTGCCTTGGCCTGGTGCCACCCAGTCAGCTCCTCCACCACCCCACTGAGGTCCTGCTCTCGTCTGGGCCTACTGGGGCTGGTGGCACCTCCACTGCCACCCACTTCCAGTGCCGTGTCACCAACGCCCACCATGTTTTGCGTTGACCCCTGGTGGTCAGCACATGTCATATCAAGTAGTTGAACTCCTGGTCTAACTTGCAGTTGAACAACCACCGAGGGGATAATTTGCATAGTAGGCTTTTATTTTATAGGACTAGAGCCTGGTGTACAAAATGTGTGCACGAGCAGGGTGCCTAGGCCTGGCGGGTGATCAGGGCCGATCAAGGACTTCTGGCTGCTGGCCAGGGCCTTCCTTCCCTGGCTGTCAGCTGCTGGCTGGGGCCTTCCTTTCTTCTGTGCCACGCCCTGGTGGTCAGCACATGTCATAGAAAGTGATCGAACCCTCAGTCTCCCAGTTGAACTCCCAAGGGTACACTTTGCATATTAGCCTTTTTGCATATGATCTCTGAATGCATAATAATCTGGCCACTCAATATATATATATATATATATACACTAGGGGCCCAGTGCACGAAATTCGTGCACTGGTGGTGGATGGTCCCTCAACCCAACCAGCCCCCTCTCACATACTGGGAGCCCTCAGGGGGATGTCCAACTGAAGGTTCACCCCCAGCCTGCCCAAGGCCTAAAGCCTCTGAGGAGACTTTAGTCCTTGAGAACCCAGCCATCACCCTGCTCAGCTCAGCCCTGGCTGCCTGCGACCACCCGGCCCTGGAGGCTGGGTGTTCACCGCCACTTCCACTCACAGTACCCGGGGGCTGGGCGCTCACCGCCACTGCCTTTTCATCTCCACCCCCAGGGCGTGACGCTCATAACACTTGGCCCCACCTCGCTCCTGATTGGTTTGGTAGCATAGCTAATCAAGAGTGAAGGTACAGTCAAATTTGCATGTTTCTCTTTTCTTATATAGGATATTTTATATATATATATGTTATATATATATATGTTATATATATATTATATCCTATATAATATATATATCCTATATAATAAAAGTGTAATGTGTAAATTAACCATCACTCTGCTACACCCATAAGCCATGCCCATTAGCCAATCAGGAGTGAGTATGCAAATTAACCCCAACCAAGATTGCTGCACTCATGGAGAGAGCAGGAGGGAGGCTTGGGTTTCCCCAGCAATGGAGGAAGCCAAGCTTTCCACACAACCTGGCCAGCCCAGGCTTACGCTTAAGGCTACAAAGTTTCAATTGTAGAAGATAAATAAATCCCAGATACCAGGGCCTCTGCTTGGGTCGCCAGATCTTACTGGGACCAGGCCTAAATGGGCAGTCGGACATCTCTTGAGGGGTCCCAGATTAAAGAGGGTGCAGCCTGGGCTGAGGGACACACCTCTTCTGCACAAATTTCGTGGACCAGGCATCTAGTGTGTGTGTGTAGATATCCTAGCTAATAAAAGAGTAATATGCAAATTGACCTTACCTCTGATCAAGCCACACCCACAGTCACACCAATCAGCCAATCAGGAGCAAATTATGCAAATAAATCCCAACCAAGATGGTTGCAGCCAGAGAGCAGGAGGGAGGCTTGGGTTTCCCCTGCAATGGAGGAAGCCAAGGTTTCTGCCTGCCCTTGCCTGCCTAGGCATCCATTCAATGCTATAAGTTTCAATTATAGAAGACATATTCCAACAGAAATGGCGGCAGCCACAGAGCTGGAGAGACCATTGCCCGGGCGATGGAGGAAGCCATGTTTCTGCATCCCTAGCATCAAGGCCTCCACTCTAGGCTACAAAGTTTCAATTATAGAATTTAAATAACCCCAAATAGAAATGGCTGTCACCATGGAGCCAGCAGAAGGCTTGACTCCTCTCTGGCTACAAAGTTTCAATTGTAGAACATAAATTAATCCCAGGTCCCAGGACCTCCACTTGGGATGTTGGGGGTCATGGCCAGCTTGCAAACCACAGCAGGCCCCTTGCCCAGGCTGCCCCACACCCCAAGGGAACCCCCATCTTGATCCGGGACACTCTTCAGGGCAAACCAGCTGGCCCCCTCCCATGCACCAGGCCTCTATACTATCTAATAAAAGAGTAATATGCAGATTGACCATCACTCCAACACACAAGAGAGCTGCCCCCATGTGGTCAAAGATCCTGCCCCCATGTGGACACAAGATGGCCACCACAAGATGGCCAGCAAGGAAGGGCTGTTGGGAGGTTCCAGGCCTGCAAGGGAGGGCAATTAGGAATGACCAGGCTGGCAGTGGAGGGCAGTTAGGGACAATCAGGCTGGCAGGGGAGCAGTTAGACATCAACCAGGTTGGCAGAGGAGTGGTTAGGGGGTGACCAGGCTAGCAGGCAGAAGCAGTTAGGGGCAATCAGGGAGGCAGGCAGGCAAGCAGTTTGCAGCCAGCAGTCCTGGATTGTGAGAAGAATGTCTGACTGCCCTCGAGGGCTCCCAGATTGGATAGGGTGCAGGCTGGGCTGAGGGACATCCCCCTGCCCCCTGTGCATGAATTTCATGCACCGGGCCTCTAGTGTGTGTGTGTGTGTGTGTGTGTGTGTGTGTATTACACACACACACACACTAGAGGCCCGGTGTATGAATTCGTGCATGGGTGGGGTCAGCCAGCCTGTTCAGGGGGAGGGGATATGGCATTTGGCTGGCCTTCCTGCTGTTTGAACTCCTGATCAAGGGAACAATTTGCATATTAGCCTTTTATTATATAGGATATACACTGAGTGGTTCAGAGATAATAATAATCTGGCCGCTCAGTGTATAGATATAGATGAAATGTGGTTTGCTGGAGAAATAAATAGTCATGTAGTCTCTTTATCCTTACTTGAAGGACTACCCTATATATAGAAAAGCCTAATATGCTAAGTGTCTGACCGTTCGACCGGTCACTAATGATGCACACTGACCACCAGGGGGCAGATGCTCTGACTGGTAGGTTAGCTTGCTGCTGGGGTCCAGCTGATCAGGACTGGACGAGATGGGCCAGACATGCCCTGGAGCCTTCCATGATCCCTCCCGAGCCCTGATCATGCACCAGTGGGGTCCCTTGGCCTGGCTTGTGCCCTCTCACATTCTGAGATTCCTTGGGGGATGTCAGAGAACTAGTTTCAGCCTGATCCTTGCAGGCCAGGCCAAGGGACCCCACTGGTGAACAATTGGGTCCTCTAGTCAAATATAAAGTCTAAGAGTTCCCAAACCAGTTCCTCTTAGCTGACATGCAGTACACGTATTGTTAATGTTTACTGTAAGCCAAAATGCTTCCCAATGCATAATTATAAAGTTGTGCTTCCTCATTTCCACCTCTCAAAAGATAAATGTTACATCCAGGCCTAATTTGGACAAATAATAACAGAGGCTCAGTGCACAAAAGTCATGCAATGGGTTCGGCCCTTGCAGCTACGGCTTCATCTGGAAGGTCGTCCACAAGGATGTCCAGAAGGTAGTTCCATTGCCCAGTCTAATTAGCATATTATGCTTTTATTATCATAGATATTATTCTCAAAAATGCATTCCAGTGCAGGAAATGGAACAGTGAAGAAGGTATGTTTGTAGTGGTTTTGAGACCCTTTCTAAAAGGAAAGCTACGTTTGCCTATGATTTTTGCTTATTTATATACTTTGAACCATTAAAAACTGTTGTCTAAGAACTATGATTCATGTGAGTCTGCTATGACAATTGATTACTTTGTGTTACTGCAGGAGTTGGTAGAATTGAAATAGTGTAAATCTTGGGGTTCTCAACATTTCATTGACATTTTAGGGGAGTGAAAAACATTCATCAGTATGAAATAAGTTTAGTAAAAATTAATACCTAAACAGTAGAATACTGTGCATCCATTAAAAGAATGTAGTAGCCCAGCTGGTGTGGCTCAGGTTGAGTGTCGACCTATGAACCAGGAAGCCATGGTTTAATTCCTGGTTAGGGTACAAGCCTGGGTTGCAGGCTTAATCTCCAGTGGGGGACATGCAGGAGGCAGCTGATAAGTAATTCTTTCTCATCGTTGATGTTTCTATCTTTCTCTCCCTCTCCCTTCCTCTCTGAAATCAATAAAAATATATTAAAAGTAAATAAATAGCTCAGTAGATAGAGCGTCAGCCTGCAGACTCAAGAGTCTCAGGTTTGATTCCAGTCAAGGGCATGTACCTTGGTTGTGGGCACATACCCAGTAGGGATGTGTAGGAGGCAGTTGATCAATGTTTCTCTCTCATCGATGTTTCTAACTATCCCTCTCCCTTTCTCTCTGTAAAAAATCAATGAAATATTTTTTAAAATAATAAATAGGCTATCCTATCTAATAAAAGAGTAATATGCAAATTGACCATACCTCTGCCACACCCACCAGCCAAACAGGAGAGAGTATGCAAACTAACCCAACCAAGATGGCTGCGGCCATGGAGCAAACAGGAGGCTTGGGTTTCCCTGGCAATGGAGGAAGCCAAGCTTCCTGCACACCCTGGTCGGTCCAGGCCTCCACTCAAGGCTACAAAGTTTCAATTATAGAAGATAAATAAATCCCAACAAAAATGGCTGCAGCCACAGAGCGAGCAGAAGGCTTGGATTTCCCTGGAAGTGGTTATTGATATTTCATGGGATTTGAAGCTATCATACCAATTGCTTCCCATTTGTACCATGTGTCATTTGTTCAATTTTCTTGTCTGCTTTGGAATTATTTATTATTCCATTTTATCTATATTACTGGGTTATGACTTATATATACCACTTTAAAATTTTTAAGTGTTTGTTCTAGAAATTGTTATATTTATATTTTTAGGTCTAGCTCCTTAAAATATTATGTCATTTTGTATAGTGTACAACAGCACATTTCCAATTTCTCTCTGCTGTTTTGTGTTAGTGTTACCCTTTACTAATATTTCTTGTACTGCAGATATGCTGATAGTGAATTCTCTTAGCTTTTGTCTGAAAATGTTTTCATACTGGTTTTTGAAAAATTTTTTTCATTTGGCTTGGAATTTTTCATTAGCAGTCCTTTTTAAAGGATACTAACCATACTATTCAATTGTCTTCTGGCTTATATAGTTATGGATGAGAAGTCTGATCTTTTTCTTACCTCTGTTTCATGTATGCAATGTGTCCATTTTCTGTCTGCCTTTAGTATTTGCTCTGTGTTGTTCATTTTCAGCTGTTTGACAATAACGTATCTAGTTTTTTTGGTTTTTCATTTTTCAATCCTTCTTGGGTTCTCTGAGGTTCTAGATTTGAGTGAGGCCTTTTATTATTTTTTTAAAAAGCTCTCAGCCATTATCTCTTCAGCTAGTATTCTCATGCTCTCTTCTCTCCCCTCCCCTCTGGGGTTTCTAATTATACATATATTAGAGGCCTGATACACAGAATTTGTGCAAGAGGAGGCCTTCCTTCCCCCAGCTGCCGGCACTGGCTTTCCTCAGCCCGGCTTCCTCCAGAAGGTCATCTGGCCAGTCGTCAGGACGGTTGTTCTGCTGTTTGGTCTAATTAGCATATTAGCTCTTTTTATATAGGGTTAGATTATAAAACGTTTGCCTACATACTATTTTCTTCACATATTTGTGTTTTACTTAAGATGATTTCCATTGACCTATATTCAAGTTCTCTGACACTTTTCTTTCTTTTAAAAAAATATGTTTCATTGATTTTTTTTTTTTAACAGAGAAGAAGGGAGAGAGATAATTAGAAACACTGATGGGAAAGAATCATCCATCAGCTGTCTCCTACACACCGCCCACTGGGAATGTGTCTGCAACCAAGGTACATGCCCTTGACTGGAATCAAACCTGGGACCTCTCAGTCCACAGGCCGACGCTTTATCCACTGAGCCACACCGGTTAGGGCTCCCTGACGCTTTTCAGTTATGTTGAGCCTTCACAAGACCTTTGATCCTTTGAAAGTATCCTTTATTATAAAAAAATTTTTAGCACTTCCCATTTGATTAATTTCCACTGAAATTCCCCATCTGTTCATGAATACTGTTCACCCTTTTCAGGACAACATTTATCACATCAACCAGGCACATATAATTCTCTGACCTTTCAAAAGTATGGTTATTTCTAAAGTGTCATTTATTAATTAATCTAATGTCTCTTAGCAGATGGTTGTTCGTTCTTTATCTTGTAATTTTTTATTGAATGCCACAGGACATGTATTAAAAAGCAGAGAGTGAAGTAAATAGTATATTTCCCTGGAAATAGGCATATCTGTTGTGCTAGGATGTTAGGGGGAGGTGTTGAATAAACCTGGTCAGGAACAAGGTTGGATTCTGCTGTTGCAATAGTTACCTTCAATACATCACCTTATGTTATTTTTCTAATGTTACCCTGTGCTTAGCATGGCGACTGAAGTGCTGGAAAGTTTTTCTCAATGTTTCTGCTCCTCTCTCCACTTTTGGCTATCCCTGTGCACTTGTGCCACAAAATTCTCTGCCCATATTCTTGCTGTTTCCACAGTGTAACCTGCTCACAGTGTCCGTGGGAGCAAAATAGCCTATTTAAGGGTGCAAGGTATATTCCCTATTGTCTTGTTTTAGTCTCTGTCTTGAAAAGGTATTAGAGGTCAGAAATATTATGCATTTTGAGGAGCTAGGACTACATTACACTAAAAATGAGGCAGAAGCTTTCTTCCCTAGGCTGTGAGCAAAAAAGCAGGTGACACTATCATCTATGACCAATCTGAAGAAAGGTTTACACAAAATAACAGAGCTGAGAAAATTAAAGTAATATAAAGCCCTGATGTCAAACCTCAGGAAAACAACTCCAAGACCATATGGATTCTTGCAACAAAGAGGAACTGACAGGTCTGCTCCCACCCATGAAGACAGTCCAGAGATGGAAGACGCTGACAACACCTTGCCATGCTAGCAGTTGGCAGCTGTGCATTGCTGCAGGAGGCCCAGGACCAAACCAGAGAGGGTGGGACCTGCATTGCCACCATTTGTCCACCATCCAGATACCATTGCTGACATGTACACATAAGGAACTATTTGACATTGAACCTAGGACTCAGAATTGTTGGACACTGAAACTGAGACTCAAACATTTTTAGTTATTATATGTTTATTTCTAGTCTGCAGATGCAAGATTTTTTAAAGAAAAGAAACGGGGGGTGGGGGGATAAATACAGAGGCAAAGAAACATTGAACAGACTGTCAAACTACAGTGGGAAGGCAGGGAAGAGTGGGGGGCAGGGGCTATAAAAGATCAACCGAAGGACTTGTATGCATGCATATAAGCATAACCAACGGATACAAGACACTGGGGAGGGGCAGGGGAGGACATGTGCTGGGGGGTAGAGGAGGCCGGGGGAGATCAATGGGGGAAAAAAGGAAACATATGTACTGCTATTTGTAATACTTTAAACAAAAACAAAAAAAACAACAACAACAGATGTCCTGGGAGCCCTGGCTGGTTTGGCTCAGTGAATAGAGCGTTGGCTTGAGGACAGAAGGGTCCCAGGTTTGATTTCTGTCAAGGGCATGTATCTTGGTTGTAGGCACATTCTCGGTAGGGGTGTGCAGGAGGCAGCTGATTGATGTTTCTCTCTCATTGATGTTTCTGGCTCTCTATTCCTCTCCCTTCCTCTCTTTAAAAATCAATTAAAAAAAATATATATATATATATTGCCCTGATGCCTGACCCAGAACAAATCTTAACCAACCTGTATCTTTTTCACCAGTATATGAACTGAGATTTTTGGTTTAAACAACTCTGAGTTACATTTTCTGTTACTTAAAACTAAAAGTACGCTAACTAATAAAACAAACAAACAAACAAACAAACAAAAAAACACCCTGAGCTCTCATGATATTCTCTTGGAAATTATAATAGTAAAAAAAACGAATTAGAAGCCCTGGATTTCTGATTCCGTGCAACTTGAACTTAGCACCTTAGAAGCTACGTTAAACCAGAGCCATGGTCACCCCATTAATCCAGCATGGCTTAATCTGAGAGAAAAATATGATGCAACAATTTATAATCCTAGTGCATTGCACCAGGACTATCTAGCCAATAGAGGCTTTGAGACCTAAAAAGTTTTCACAGTGAGATAAAGTTGCTGACACCTAATTTAACTGTATCACAAATCTAGAGAATTTAGAAAATTAGCTTTAGAGGTTTTCTTTTATTTTGGTCATAATGGTATCTAAGAAACAGAGAAATCACAGTATAAGTTAATTATAAGGGTTATCTCAGAAGTTTACTACATTGGTAAAACTGGTCAATGTTGCCAATTTTTTAATCAAGTACAAAAAAGAAAAGACTAAGGCAAAATTCTGCTTGCCAGAGAAAATCACTGTATACATGATGGTGAGTAATCTTTCACACATTATCTATTAAGCAACTATTTGAACATATATGTGTGCAGACTTAAATAAACTGGTTATTATGATCCACATTTTCACTAAACAATATGCATTATTCTTTCCCATCATTTTAGGTCTCTTACATACTTACTCTTACTATTTGGAGCTCCATATTAATAGATAAAATAAATGTATCCAAACTCCTATGTTATTTCCAGTTTTAAAAAATTACCCTCACTGTACACATCCTTTCTATCCTATATAATAAAGAATATGCAAATTAACCATCACTCCACACACAAGATGGCTTTCCCCATGTGGTCAAAGATGGTCACCCCAAGATGGCCAGCAGGGAACAGCAGTTGGGATGATCAGGCCAGCAGAGGAGGGCAGTTGGGAGGGACCAGGCCTGCAGGGGAGGGCCATTGGAGGGACCAAGCCTGTGGGGGAGGGCAGTTGGGGATGCCCAGGCCTGCAGGAGAGGGCAATTAGGTGTGACTGGGCCAACAGGGGAGGGCAAGTTGGGGGCAATCGGGCCAGCAGGGGAGCAGTTAAGTGTTGATCAGGCTGGCAGAAGAGTGGTTAGGAGGTGATCAGGCTAGCAGAGGAGTGGTTAGGAGGTGATCAGGTAGGCAGGCAGGCAAGCAGTTTGGAGCCAGCAGTCCTGGATTGTGAAAGAGATGTCTGACTCCAGATTGGAGAGGGTGCAAGCTGGGTTGAGGACACCCCTCCCCCATGCACGTATTTTGTGCACCAGTCCTCTGGTATTATCATAAATTATGATTTCCATATGGGTGTGTATATTTGACATTTTTTTAAGTTTTTAAATTGATTTTAGAGATTGAGGAAGGAAAATATCCATTTGTTATTCCAGTTATTTATGTCTTCATTGGTTGCTTTTAAAAAAAATCCTCACCTGCCGAAACTGGTTTGGCTCAGTGGATGGAGCATCAGACTGCGGACTGAAAGGTCCTGGGTTCGATTCCTGTCAAGGGCATGTACCTTGGCTGCGGGCACATCCCCAGTAAAGGGGGAGTGCAAGAGGCAGCTGATCAATGTTTCTCTCTCATCGATGTTTCTTTCTATCCCTCTCCCTTCCACTCTGTAAAAAATCAATAAAATATATTTATTTTTAAAAATAAACAAATAAATAAATAAAATCCTCACCCAAGGACTTTTTCCCATTGATTTTTAAAGGAAGTGGGAAGTGAGGGGAGGAAAAAAGGGGGAGAGAAACATGATGTGAAAAACATTAATTGGTTGCCTTCTGCACATACTGACTGGGATTGAGGATCAAACTGTTGTGTTGTAAATCATCAAATGAGATACAAGATGCCTTAATGAGCCGATTAATTAGGAGTCATTTATTGTGCGCGGTCCAGAGGGAGGTGTCTTTCCAATCTGAGCCCCGACCCAGAGGAAGTGTCTTACGTTTATACTGTTTGAGCGGCTTGTTTGCAGGTTTCACAAAGGCCTCTGTGGACCATTGTTACAGACAGGTGTAACCTTGAGTACATGAGTTTGTACTTGGCATAATTATCAGTGTTTGTCAATTACATTGGATGGCTAGCCTGCAAGGTCAGACAGTTAAGTTTATCTTTTTCTATTATTTGAACAAAAACAAAGTCATTTTACAGAATAACAGACTGTCTAAAGTGAGACAGTTTACAGGACTAGGGACTATCTAACAACAGCAGATAACTCAAACAGCAGTTTTTTATACAAGATGGAGGTTTCTATGCTTCAAAACCTGCAACTAAGGTACATGCCTTGTCTGGGAATCAAACCCAGGACATTATAGGGCACAGGGTGACATTCTCACCCACTGAGCCATACTGGCCAGCTGGCTTTCTTGTATTTGCCCTGAAAGGGGACTGAGCCCACCGCCTTGGCTTATGGGGACAACACCCTAACCAACCGAGCTACCTGGCCAAGAGTGCATGTTTGACATATGTTGTATGACTAACTCTTCCTAACAAGCTTATACTTTTCATTCCTATACATTGTTCTTGAAGAAAAAGCCCACCAAGTAAAAAGCAATTAGATCCTCATTATCAATATGTTTGATTAAATGATTCTAAAATTCACTATTTTTCCTTTCTTTGTGTGAGTGGGAGAAGTATGGGGATGGAAAACTTTGACAAAATTAAAGTCCTCCAAACTCACTACAGACCCTGCCTACGGAGGTTAAAGTGAGTAAAGGCTGTAACTCAGAAACCAGTCAGATCAAAGGGCTTTGATGGAAAGATGGAGATTAAAAACAAACATCATAATTTTGACATTTATTAAGAAAGTATTTTTCATTAGTAACCATTTCTGACACTTTCCAAATACTACAGTAAAATTCTGCCTTAACACACAGGCAGGAGTAAAAATTCAATTATGTAAAATGCAGTGTTCCATTTTTGCAAAGTTAACCAGAAACATTATCAGTTTGCACTGTCACTTAAAGTGCACATATGTACATACTGGCGTGTGCGCACGCGCACACACACACACACACAGCTAAAATTTAAACTGATAGTATATAAAAGCGACCAGATGGTAAGAAATTCAGCTCATCCCTACTTAAGATAGCATATAGGACAGAAATAAATCCTAACAGGGTTACAACCAAATCCGTCATTTCAGATTGAAATACTACTTGATGTTCCATGTTTCAAATACTTGATTATATTAAGGTTACTTGCAGTCTTCCAAATATATGTCTTTTTTTTGGGGGGGGGGTTAATGAGCTTAATAAAAATTTCAATACACACCAAAGCCAGTTTGGCTCAGTGGATAGAGCGTCGGCCTAGGGACTGAAAGGTCCCAGGTTTGATTCCGGTCAAGGGCATGTACCGTGGCTGCGGGCACATTCCCAGCAGGGGGTGTGCAAGAGGCAGCTGATTGATATTTCTCTCTCATTGATGTTTCTGACTTTCTATCCCTCTCTCTTCCTCTCTGTGAAAAATCAATAAAATACATATATTTTTTAAAAATTCAATACACATTTTGGCAGTGAATGAAATTCCTCCCCTTAAGCTTACATGCCAGTGGATATGGACTTAGGCATGCTCATCACTGTACTTTTGTTAAATTCCTGACCGTGCTTTATAAGCCGAGTGCAACCAGTTAAAGTCATGTGCAATGACTGATGCTATACATCTTTTATGAAACCTCCCATTCGATATCTGCTGTGTGGTCTCCTATTGTGAATAGTGTGAGGTTGGGTTAAAACATCACATTTTCATTAATCTTTTTCTACTATAAGAACTCGGATAAATGGGAAAATTCGGCTTCCATTTGAGGACTTCAAAAACAAAACACCATTTTACAGGATTTCGTTTGTGTATAGATTATCTGATGGATAATGCTTACCATACTCCTCACTTTTATAAAATGTATCGCTATGCACTCTTTGATGAATTAGGAGACCTGAGCTCCAACGAAAACCCTTACCACATGCATCGCATTTGTATGGTTTCTCTCCTGTGTGCACTCTCTGGTGAGCCTGAAGGTTTGATCTCTGACTGAAGCCCTTCCCACACGCCTCACATTTATATGGCTTTTCCCCAGTGTGGACTCTGTGATGGGCTTGAAGACTTGAAAACCCACTGAAGCCCTTGCCACACTGTTCACATTTATAGGCCCTCCCTTCTATGTGGACCCTCTGATGTGCTTGAAGACGTGAGCTCTCACTGAAGCGCTTCGTGCAAACCTCACATTTGTATGGTTTCCCGCCTGTATGAACCCTCAGATGTGCTTCAAGGCGTGAACTCTGACTGAAGCCCTTCCCACACACCTCACACTTGTATGGCTTCACTCTAGTGTGGACCCTCTGATGACCCTGAAGGTACGCTCTCTGACTGAAGCCCTTCCCACACACCTCGCAGACGTACGGTCTCTCTCCAGAGTGGACACTCTGGTGGCTTTGAAGGTATGATCTCTGACTGAAGCTCTTACCACACTCTCCACATTGGTATGGCTTCTCTCCTGTGTGAACTCTCTGATGGGCCAAAAGAGTTGAGGCCTTACTGAAGCTCTTATCACATTCCCCACATTTATAGGGTTTCTCTCCTGTGTGAACCCTTTGATGAATTTGAAGATTAAAGCTCCAACTGAATCCCTTTCCACACGCCTCGCATTTGTAGGGCTTCTCTCCAGTGTGGACTCTCTGATGGCCTTGAAGGTGTGAACTCCGACTGAAGCCCTTCCCACACTCCTCACACTTATATGGTTTCTCACCAGTGTGAACTCTCTGGTGGCCTTGAAGGTATGAACTGCGGCTGAAGCCCCTCCCACACTCCCCACATTTGTAGGGTTTTTCTCCAGTGTGGACTCTCTGATGGGCTTGAAGGTATGAACTGCGACTGAAGCCCTTATCACACTCCTCACATTTATAAGGTTTCTCTCCCGTGTGGACTCTCTGATGGACATTAAAAACTGATCTATGGCTGAAGTCTTTACCACAGGCACTGCATTTGTATGGCTTCTCTCCAGTGTGGACTCTCTGGTGACCTTTAAGTTTTACATTCCAACTGAAGCCATTTCCACACTCCTTATATGGTTTCTCTCCAACGTGAGTTTTCTGATGGCCTTGAAGACACGAATTTTGGCCTACACTGTTACCACATGAATAATGTTTATATGGCTGTCCCCTAGGATGGACTATCTGAAGGTTCTGAAAATGTGAGGGCAGACTGAAGCCATTAGCATTAGCATACTTCTCCAAATTACAGGGAATCTCTTCCATGTGAACTCTATTCTGAATATTAGGATTTGGGCTACAAATGAAACCTTCCTCATACTCTACATCAGTGCATAGTTTCTCTTCAGTGTGGATTTTCTGATGGACTTGCAGATGAGAACTATGATTACGGACATTCCCATTCTCCTTATATTCATGGGGTTCTGGCCCAGTGCTAACCCTAAAAATACCACTGCAGTCTAAGCTGTGACTGAAGGCTTTCTCGTAATTATAGGATGTCTGTCCTGTGTGAATAAGTCCATACTTGTTAAGAAAGGAGCACTGATTCAAGTTCTCACCATATTCACACATACATGGCTTCTCTTCTGCATGTTCTTTCTGATGGGTCTGCAAATGTGAACTCTCAAAAATACTATCATCTTTGCTATGAACATGAAGAACTGAATTATAACTACAGCCCTTTCCACATGGACTGTGTGTATAGGAGTCCCCTTCTAAGTCTAACTGCTGATGAACCTCAGAGCTGAAGTCACCCCTGATGATTTTTCTGTAATCAGTAGAGAGGCAGGACTTTTGCCTTGTTTGAATTAAATCTTGATTATGTAGTGACACCTTCATGTCTTCTCCATAGACATGGCAGTTGTTGTTTTTTTCTGTTCTGTGTACTCTCAGATTGTCATTGTGACGTGAGATCCAACTGACACCATCATACTCACAGAAATTATTTTTCATGGAAACTTGTTGACATCTACACTGATAATTATGTGACTCTGCCAGATACATTTTCCTCCAAGAATGCTGGGTTCTCCAAGATGGAAACTCTTGATTTTTTATGTAATCGGAACCATCCTCTCCAGTAGTCAATATATAATTTCCATCTTCAGAAATCTGCATTGGTATTCCTGCCCATACCCGGCAGGAGGAATCACCTTGTTTTTGCAACTTAGAAATATTCCTTTGACATTTTTTCAAGGAATCTTGACACCTGGTTAACCCACTTGCACCCTGTTGCCAGGTCTGCCAGGAGGAAAATTCTTTGGGAGAAAGGTAGCTTAGTCCCACTTCTTGAAAACTCTTCATGTTATGTTGGTTCTTGATTCCTGTAATGATAAAGAGAGATTTTTTTTACTGGAGGAGGAACCAAGGTGGTGGCATAGGTAAACACACAACAATTTCAAAACTACAAATAAACGACAGAACGAGGATCATCCAGAATCACCGGAGAGCTGGCTGAGGGGAAATTCCACAAATAAAAGTAAAGATAGGACACTGTGACTCAGAGGAGCTGCGGAGGGCAGAGTTGCAGATACGCGTGGAGTCAGAGGTTCGGAGCTGTGCAAGAGTGGAAAGGGCAGGCGGCTGCAAACCCGATTGGTTTTCTCGAACTGGGAGGGAGACAAAGGCGTCCCACTGACTGATTCCCCAGTTCTGGGCGAGGTCCAGGAAACCCACACTAATATGGGGTGAAACTGGACAGTGAGAAGGAAGCACGCTGAAACTCGGGTGCTGCAGGGGTCTGCGAGCTTGCGAAGAGGGCGCATAAACTTGGGAACTGCAGAAGTGCGCGAGCGCATAGAAAGGACTCGTGACTTGCTCTCTCATTCTGGAGGGGGAAAAAAGAAAGAAGGGAAACCACTGGTCTGCATTGTTTTACACCCTGGGTGAGAATTTGGGTGTGCAGACTCATGTGCGGAGAGGCTGAATTGTTCAGCAGCAGGTAGAGCTCGGCGGCAGCTTTCTCTCAGAGGTGCGTGCAGCCATTACCGCCAGGCACAGAGACCCAGTTGCCGCATAGGGCAGAGCTAATGGAAAATCAAGGCTGCCTGCTCAGCCCGGAGACTCCACCCATCCAACCTGAGCACAAAGGCTCTCACAGTGTAAACACAGCTGATCCTCACAGCCAATTGGCCTGGAGATCACACCCTCCTAGTGCTAACAACAATAATCTAGGCTTAACTACAACAAGACAGTGCAATCCATAAAGGGCTGCAGCAAGAGTATCCACCTCAGGTAACTGGGGAGCTGAGCCAGTGTCCCCTAAAGGACACCTACCACACAAAGCTAATCGACCAACTCAGGGAAGCAGCCAAAATGAAGAGACATGGAAAGAAATCACATTTGAAAGAAATGGAAGGAAAAAAAAATGACTGGACATAGAGTTCAAAACCACGGTTATAAGGTTTTTCAAGAGGCTTCTAGAAAAGGTCGATGAACTTAATGAGACCTTTGAGGATATGAACAAGATTTTCGAGGACATGAAAAAGGACCAACTTGAAGTTAAGCACACACTGACTGAAATTAAAAAAAAAATTATACAAAGACCTAAAAACAGTCTAGAGTACCGCAAGAATCAAGTCAAAGATTTGAAATACAAAGAAGCAAAATCCATTCAGCCAGAAAAGCAAGAATCCAAAAAATTGGAGATAGTGTAAGGAGCCTCTGGGACAACCTCAAGCATACCAACATCTGAATTATAGGGGTGCCAGAAAAAGAGAGAGAGAGCAAGATACTGAAAACCTATTTGAAGAAATAGTGACCGAAAACTTCCCCCACCTGGTGAAATAAATAGACTTAAAAGTCCAGGAAGCACACAGAACCCCAAACTATAGGAATCTAAAGAGAACCACACCAAGACACATAATAATTAAAATGCCAAGAGCAAAAGACAAAGAGAGAATATTAAAAGCAGCAAGAGAAAAACAGTTAGTTACCTACAAGGGAGCAACCATACGACTGTCAGCTGATTTCTCAACAGAAACTATGCAGGCCAGATGGAAGTGGCAAGAAATATTCAAAGTGATGAATAGCAAGAATCTACAATCAAGATTATTCTACCCAGCAAAGCTATCATTCAGAATTGAAGGTCAGATAAAGAGCTTCACAGATAAGAAAAAAGCTAAAAGGAGTTCATCACCGCCAAACCAGTATTATATGAAATACTGAAAGAAATTCTTTAAGAAGAGGAAGAAGAAAAAGGTAAAAATAAAAATTATGTACAACAAATACACACCTACCAACAAATGAATCTAAAAATCAAGTGAATTAAAAATCTGATGAACAGGATAAACTGGTGAATATAACAGAATCAT
Source organism: Antrozous pallidus (assembly GCA_027563665.1). Lineage (NCBI taxonomy): Eukaryota > Metazoa > Chordata > Mammalia > Chiroptera > Vespertilionidae > Antrozous > Antrozous pallidus. Next base: position 16,676,309 of record CM050525.1, read on the forward strand.
GGGCATAGAGAGGGAGTGGACTGACAGTTCTTGAGAAGAAAAGGGGTGTGGGTGGTGCAGCAAGAGACTGGACAAAAATCATACACCTAAGGAAGAGGACAGTGGGGGGTGGTAAAGGCAGTGGGGGGGATGGGTACCGGGTGGAAGGGAGCTATGGGGGCGGAGGGGGGAAACACTGTAATTAATAAGATTAAAAATATTTTTAAAAAAGGATAAAGAGAATTTAGACATGTACATAGTGAATGCTTTTATTCATATTTCAAGGTTATAACATGAAATTTCAATTAACTGCAGGAATATTCATATGAACACCTCTAAGAATACTTAAAAAATGGCTCTTCTGCCTGGCAGTGGGGCTTAAGGGCTGAGCATTGACCTATGAACTAGGAGGTCATGGTTCGATTCCTGGTCACTGCACATGCCCCAGTTGTGGGCTCAATCCCTAGTAGGGGGCATCCAGGAGGCAGCTGATCAATGTTTGCCTACCATCGTTAATGTTTCTATTTCTCTCCCTCTCCCTTCCTCTCTGAAATCAATAAAATATGTTTTTGCCCTACCTCAGTGGTGGGCAAACTGCGGCTGTGAGCCACACGTGGCTCGTGAGCCATAGTTTGCCGCTCTGTTGACTAATGAGTTTGCTGACCACTGCCCTAGCTGGTTTGGCTCAGTGGATAGAGTGTCAGCCTGAGGACCGAAAGGTTCCAGGTTCAATTCTAGTCAAGGGTGCATGCCTGGGTTTCAGGTTCGATCCCCAGTAGTGGGCATGCGGAGCAGCCAATCACTGATCTTCTCTCATCATTGTTTCTATCTCTCTTCCCTCTCCCTTCCTCTCTGAAATCAATTCAATTATATTTAAACACACAAGGGCCCAGTGTATGAACTTGTGCACCTTGAAAGGAACTGTGGGCCGTGAGGCTGCAGTAGGCACAGGGGAGGGTTGCGGCCCATCCTCCAGAACCGCGCCTGATCCCTCCCATCACGGCACCTGGGTCCCCGGTCTGCAGGCAGCCCTATTCCCACCACCGTCACTCCCACCTGCTGATGGTGCCAGCCTGCTCGTACCTGCGGAAGACATGGAGCAATTGGGGCCGGCGCCAGCAGTGGGTGGAGCGGGGCCAGTACTGACAGCAGGTCCAAGTGGCAACTGCTGCTGCAATTGCCCCTCAGGAGCAGGGGGAGGTGGAGAAGCCATCAGGGGTGATCAGAGCAAGCAGCCACTGCTCACACCCACTGATGGCCCTGAGCGATCAGGACTGGTGCTGGGCACCGGCAGTGGGTGTGAGCAGCAGCTCTGGCACTGGCAGTGGGCGCAAATGGGGCTGGCGATAGCAGTGAGTGCACGCGCGGGGACTGCGGCACCTGGGGGCAAAGAATTTTCAGTAACCACCAGAGGCTCACCCTGATGATGGCAACTGGTGCCCTGCCTTGGTCTGGCACCCCTGCTCACCTGCTCCACCATCCCACTGCAGCCGACGGCCGCCATGTTCCACACATGTCCCAATGGTCAGCGCGCATCACAGTGATCGCTGTTCGGTCGTTCTGCTTTCAGTCTATTTGCATATTAGCCTTTTATTATATAGGAGATATATATTTTAAAGAAAACGGCTCTTCTTTGGCTACATCAGGAATATAGGTAGAATTCATATAATTGGGGATACATGTTCCAAAGTCAGGACTTTGCAACACAGCTGGATATGAACGTGGTGGCCCTAGTCAAAGGTTTAGTAAAACCATTCACATTATCATGGATTGCCTAGAGATGCCAAGGAAAACACAGGAGATAGTATCAAATCAGAATATTTTTCAAGTGGACAAATCCTTTTTGTCCTGATAACTTTTTCTTTTATCTCTAGCACATGGGCATAATGTTTGAGTTTGTCTGTTAAATTCTGTGCAGACGATGGCAAATATAGATCTTTAATCAATGTTTGAGGCATCATGTGGACTATCTCATAAGGAATTTATCATCATGAGAATAATAAGTTCTTCTAAGTTACTGTAAGCCTTTATCAGCTTTAACTCCTTTCAAAGGATATCGCACAATTACCAAGGGCCATGGTGCAGATTAGAATGTGAAACAGACAGAATTTCGAAGACATCAGAAAAAATGGAGGCTGAGAGAGGTAAGCAGAGCCAAATTTCATGGCACCTGTAGGTGTCCTTTAAGGCAACTTATCCAACAAACAAAACTCAGTGAACACTGACGTTGGCTTGCACCATTTTATTGTAAAGTTAATGTTTAGAGACTCCTATACCGGAGGCCCAAAGCATGAAACCGTGCAAGGGGCTCGGCCCTCGCAGTGGCTGCCTCGGCCCTTGCAGCCCCGGCTTCACCTGGAAGGTAGTTCAGCTGTCCGATCTAATTAGCATATTACGCTTTCATTATTATAGATTAGTTTAGATATTTTAAATCTTCACTTGGGGGTAAATTTTTCATTTTTGAGAGAGATTAATGTGAGAAACATCAATCAGTTGCTTTCTGTACCTGCCCCGACCAGGGATCTAACCTTCACGTTGGGTATGTGCCATTACTTGGAATCAAACCTGCACCCTCCATTGTACCAGCTGACATTCTAACTAACTGAGCCACCTGGCCAGGCGAAACTTTTTCCTTTCGAAAAGAAGGTTTAGCCAGCGGCGTGGTTCAGTGATTGAACATGACTCATGGACTAGGTGGTCATGGTTCCATTCCCGGTCAGGGCACATGTCCAGCTTTGGGGCTAGATTCCCAGTAGGGGATGTGCAGGAGGCAGCCGATCAATTATTTTCACTCATTGATTTTTCTATCTCTCTCCCCCCTCCCTTAGTCTCTCTCTCTCTCAAAAACAAACCAACAAACAAAAAACAAAAAAGCATATTTAAAATAACCTTTATGTTGCTATATATTTTCTCACACAAAATCTTACCTGTAGCCTCTCATCATCTTCAAATTAATAAAAAGGACAAAAGAAAAGGCCATACTGATGAGTGTATGACATTCTACTTCGAAACTACACTGCATTGATCCCAAGGTAACACAGCACATTTTAAAGATTTCAGTCCTTAAAAAAAAAAAATTCTTAGTGATGTTTCTGGCTTTTCAAAAGTAAATCTTCAGTTATTACATTAATATTTTATCACCTTAAGGTGAAATGAAGCATACTGCCAGAGGCATGTCAGATAGAGTAAACAGCTCATATATAAAAAGTTGGGCCTTTGGTTAGAGTTAATCATAATGCAAAAACATTCAATATTCATCCAAAATGACAGTTTAATATGTCATGTCTTTTGGAACTGACATGGTGGCTTTAGGACCTGAAAGCAGCTTGTTAGTGAAAGCCCAATTTCTTACAAATTTCTTATGACATAAGAATCTCTCAAATACACAAAAGAGATTTAAGTTTTTTTTCTGACCAGTGTTTTTAATGTTAAAGGCATAGAGAGGAAAAATATAATTTCATTTAGATTCAGCCTCTCATGGAAAATATCACATATTTAACATTAACTTTAATAAATCAACTTTTTTTTTTCTGTGCTCGATTCAGCAGCACATATAAATCAACTTTTTTTGATGGAGAAAATATATACTGCAAAAGAGCACTGAAAGACATCTCTTAAAGGAGAATTTACATCTTCTTAGTAATCCTTTAGAGTTTAAGAGTCAGCCATATCAGTCCAGTATTAATTCATTCAATAATGAAGATGTCATACCAGGTGTACCAGTTAATAATGCAGATTTTTAATTTCAAAAAACACGATAATTTCAAGAGAAACATCAAAAATAGTTTATTCAAAATAATGTCCATTGCTAGCTACACATTTCCCCCATCTTTCAGGTAATTTGTGGATACCATCCCAATAGGACTTCCCTTGTTTTGAGACAAACCATTCAGAGACCCAATTTTCCACTTCTTCATATGTTTTGAAGTGCTGCTGAGAAAGTGCGCGTGCCATCGATCGGAACAAGTGGTAATCTGAAGGAGCAAGGTCTGGTGAATACGGCGGGGGGGTTAATACTTCCCAGGCAAGTTCTTTTAACATGTCTCTAACTGGTTTTGAAGTGTGTGATGGTGCGTCATCATGAAGCAAAATGACCTTGCCTTGTCTTCTGGCCCATTTTGGTCGTTTCACAATCAAAGCATGATTCAAACTGATTATCTGTTGTCGGTAGCGATCAGTATTAACGGTTTCACCTGGTTTAGAAGCTCATAATACACCACACCTTCCTGATCCCACCAAATGCAGAGCACTGACTTCTTACCAAAGCGATTTGGCCTCGTAGTCGATATTGATGGTTGACCTGGATCAACCCATGATTTTGTGCATTTGGGATTCTCAAAATAAATCCACTTTTCATTGCCAATCACAATTCGATGCAAAAAAGACTTTCTTTCATGCCGTTGAAGCAACATTTTACTGATGACTTTTCGGTTTTCCATTTGTCTTTCGTTCAGTTGACGTGGCACCCATTTTCCTTCCTTTAAAATCTTTCCCGTTGCTTGTAAACGATCGGAAATTGTTTGCTGAGCAACATTTAATCTTTCTGCAAGTTGTTTTTGAGTTTGACCTGCATCTTCATCCAATAATGCTTGTAATTGTTGGTCTTCAAACTTTTTCGGTTGTCCTGAACGTTCTTTGTCTTTCACATTGAAATCATCACTTTTAAAGCGTTTAAACCATCGTTCACAAGTATCTTGAGATGGAGCATGTTCACCATAAGCTTCCCGAAGTATACGACAACTTTCAGCAGCACTTTTCTTCAAAATAAAGTAATGAATTAAAACTTCCCGCAAATGCTCTTTTTTTGGCACGAATTCGACATTTTTAAGTGTAAAAATATCTATGATGTTAACACCTTCAGCAATTTTGACATATGAAGTTTTGAAGCTTGCTGTCAATACAACAAAACAGCATACATATCAAGTCACATATATATCAACATATGTGTAACTCCATTTATTGAAAAAAAAATCCGATTAACTGGTACACCTAGTAAAATCCAATGTATTGGGTCTCTGAATGGTTTGCCTCAAAACAAGAAAAGTTCTATTAGGACAGTATCCACAAATCACCTGAAAGATAATGTGTAGCTAGGAATGAACATTACTTTCAGTATGCCAAAAAATGTATTTTTGCTGATCTGACCAAAAAACAGGTGTAATTTTGATCATTAACACCAAGTATCTGCTGTGTTGGCTGCTGTCATTGTTTTATTTGACAATTTAAGGAAAAAGAAGTCAGTACCCCTAAGTAGTTAGGTGTTGCTTGTTTTAAAAATTCTTGTGACACACTAGTTAAAAATAGCTGTTTAAAACAGTTTTAGATAGTAAGAGAAACTAAGGCATTTTCTTGACAGAAAATACAGTAACAATAATGTTTTCATTATACACTAATAGTTAAGCTGCTGTATGGGTTACACTCTTAACCACATCTGAGGCTTACTTTGCTTTAACAGAACATATTTACCTTATTGGACCTTTTATCTGTTTCTACTTCTTTTTCTCACAACTCAATTAATTCTAAATTTATTTTAGAAGGTTATTAATTATTGACTCAATTTCTTTAACAGATATACGCCTATTCATATTGTTTCTTTTTTATTGTGTAAATTTTGGCAAACTGTCTTTCAAGGAATTAGTCCATTTCATCTAGGCTATTATTTGTGGTCAGGGAATTTGTTCATAAGTATTATTTTATTTTTATCTATTTATTTTTTAAAATCTACTTTATTTTTTTAAATCCTCACCCAATATTATATTGATTTTTAGAGAGAGTGGGGGAGAGAGACAGAAATATTGATGTAAGAGACACATCGATTGTTTGCCTCTTGCACAAACCCTGACGGGGGCCTGGGCCGAGAAGAAAGACCGGAACCAGTCACGTGCCTTTGACCGGAATGGAACCCGGGACAATTTCGTCCACAGGCCAACGCTGTGACCCCTGGGCTTAACTGGCGAGGACCACAGTGTTCTATTAATATCCCTTTAAAGCTCACGGGTTCTAAAGTCACGTCTCCTCTTTCATTTCTAATATTTGTAATTTGTGTCCTGTTTCTTCTTAATTAGCCTGGCTAAATTTGCATGTCAATTTTATGCATCTTTTTTCCCAAGAACCAGTTTTTGGTTTCACTGGTTTTCTCTACTGATTTCCTATTTTAAATTGTATTGCTTTCTGCCCCAATTATCATCCTTTTCATCTACTTACTCTGGATTCAATTTGCTCTTCTTTTCTAGTTTCCTAAGGTGGATGCTTAGATGCTTGAATACTTCCTTTTTTTCTAATGCATGGAATCAGTTTTCTTCTAAGTACTGCTTTTGCTACATGCCAAAATTTTGATGTTGTTTTCCTTTTCATTTTGTCCAAAATATTTTTTAATTTCTCAAGACTTTTTTTTAATTTATTTTACCCATGTGTTAATTAGAAAAGTGTTGTTTAATCTCCATGTATTTGGGGATTTTCCAGTAATTTAATTTACTAATAACTACTTAATTCCATTGTGGTCCGAGAGCTGACTTTTACTCTTTCAAATTTGTTAAGGCATGCTTTATGGCCCATGTTTCATGTGAGATTGAGAAGAAGAATTCTATTTTTCATATTTTAAAAATATATATTTTTATTGATTTCAGGGAGAAAGGGAGAGGGAGAGATAACACCGACGTTGAGAGAATCATGGGTCAGCTGACTCTTGCACATCCCCTATGGAGACCAAGCCCACAACCCAGGCATGTTGCCCTTGACTGGAATCGAACCTGGGACCCTTCAGTCCACAGGCTGACGTTCTATCTGCTGAGCCAAACTGGCTGTGGCAATTTTTCAAATGACCCACATTAACAATGGCTCCAACATCCAACTCCATGCCACAGAGCTATCATTTTAGAATTAGTTTTAACTTAGTCCACGGGGGAAATATATAAAGTCATGAAAAGAAGAACAAGGTTCTGTGGGGCGGCGGCAGAGAAACTCAGCTATTTCTCCTTTTCACTGGAGGGAATGACATTCAACTTGGGACAGAAAAGGAGATCAGAGTAGAAGAAACATTACCAGGATGTCTGTGCTCACATAAATGTGTAACTTGAAAGGTCTACTTCAAAATGTTAGTTAAATACAGAGACTACATAGGGGTTAGAGAATGGGAGGGGACACAGGATAGAATGGGAAGATAAAGGGCTGGGCAAATGTATAAGGAAGTTATCACCAATACAAAACTGTCTCATTTGAAATTGTTGCATGCACGGGAAGCTCAATTGTAATGTTGGCATTGATCACGTTCGATATTTATTCTAGTTGATTAGTGACTCGTAATCTTTTAGGAATAATGGCTACCCAACTATGAATATTCAAGGACACCTAAACAGAATTAGGACGAGCATTCATTCATTAGATGGCAAAATAATATTCTAGAGTATCCTTTGACTACACTAATTTATTCTATACCTGCTAGCTAGCTATCCCAGGGAGGACTGCTGACAATGACGACAATGTGTCTAGTAACCACTTCATTCACTGAAAGTAGAGAGAAAACCAAGACGAGGAACCTGACGCAGAAGTGGAAGTGACGGGTCTCAGGGGCAGCAGCGGGGGTGCAGCTGGCACAGAATGAATGAGCAAACAGTAACAGTGGGAAGACAGGAAATCGAGAGGGTGCAAGGGCACAGAGATCTGAAGGCCTAACAGCCACGGTAAGTGCTTTAGATTCCACCACGTGTGAAATGGAAAGCCTTCAGAGGTGAAACAGAGACGCTCTGACTGGTTCGAGGAGGGGCTCTCTGGCTGCTGGGTTAGTGCTGGACAGTTCTCACCTGAACACCCACCTTTCCGGGTTTCTGTCTCCAACATCAAATGCTTTTCTTCTCTCTCCAGCTGGAATATAAGGTCTGGTTTGAAGAGCTGAGTCCCTATAAAAAGGCAAGGAGAGCAAATTTTTAAATTTTGAAGTCAAATTTATCATTTCTTTTCTGAATCATGCTTTTGGTATCCCACCTAAGAACTCTTTGGAGATCATGAAGATTTTTTCCCCGTTTCCTTCTGGAAGTTACATAGTTTTAGATTTATATTAGAAGACTCTTACCTATTTGGAGTTAATTTTTTTGTGAGGTGTAAGACATGCAAATAGATGCATATAGGCGTCCTTGTTCCCTATTTTGACTTCTGTAAATGTTCTGTAACTTTAAAGTTACTTACAAATACACTGTTAAAGTGAGAAACAAAATTCCTCTGAAAGGTCCAGTCAATAAATAGTTGCTGACATCCTGACAAACAAAGCTGGAGCAACTCACTGAGCTGGTCCATGACAAACCAGTGGGCAGGGCCACAACCTGCTCGTGCACAGCTCGGAGGACAGGAACATGTGGCCGTGGTCACGCAGGGCTTGTCAGGACTCCGAGATGCCCAAGCCCGGGACGCAGGCGGGAGCCCCAGAGCTTTAAACAGCTGAGCACAGAGACACCCAAGAGGCTGACACTGACGTTACAGAGGGCACCGTCCTCACCCACGGAGACCAGGTTCCGGAAGTTCTCCAGGGTCACGTCTCGGTACAGCTTCCTCTGGGCCGGGCCCAGCAGCCCCAGCTCCTCCTCGGTGAAGACCACAGCCACGTCCTGGAAGGTCACCGCCTCCTACAGCACCGAACACACACAGACTATGTTTATGGAAGAAGAGCAGCAATGAGAAAATCTAAGTATGGGAAAGTGTTCTGGCCCCTGAGGCACTTGACTCACATTCAAGGAGCTGCTTTCTATTTGCCTTTCACACGGCTAATTCCATCTATCCAAGGGCTGCCGGAAAAGAAATCCTAATACACAGCTATAGGGAAGCTCCTGGAACTCTGTTGCATCATGAGCTAATATTTTATTTGTTTATTCATTTATTTTTAATTATTTTTTCATCCTCATCTGAGAATACATTCTCCATTGATTTTAAAGTGAAAGGGAGAGGGAGAGACAGAGAAACACCAATGTGAGAGACATACCAACCGGTTGCCTCCGCTATGCCCCCACCCAGGGCCAGGAGCCTGCAACTGAGAAATGCGTCCTTGGCCGGAACCTAACCCAGGACCCTTCTGTGACGGGCAACGCTCTATCCACTGAGCCAAACCGGCAAGGGCCATAAGCTAATATTTGAAATTTTATCAATAATGTCACCTAATAATTGTGACAATATTGCAGCTAGCCCTTTTTGTATGAAAACATCCGACACTATTTTTCTGAGTTCAGCTTCATCCAGTGCGGTCCTGTGAAACAAAGCCGCTTCAGGTGATCGGCTCCAGACCACCGTAGGGACAACACACAAACACAACAAGCTTTTTAGTTTTAAGTCCCTGGAACATAACGACAAATTATATTAGAGTTGTCTCAGAATTACTGTTTTAGTAAAGATAATATGTAGAAAACTGATACTGCTGTGCAAAACTGCAAGAATCGGCGAGAACTTAAAAATTTATGAATGAGAAATAGTTAAAGAGCGGGGGGTTGAACATTCATTGAAGTAATACTAGATGACAAAAATTACATGCGATAATTTTAACTTCAAATAAAAACCAATTCAAAATCGTAACTATTATTTCCAGTACGGTTTTGAATGCACATAAAAATGACCAGGGGTGGGTGGAGATGATTTGTAAGCAGGGTAATAGCTTTTGGGTTTTCTTTTCTTTTTTTAAAAAAAATTTCGATCCTCTTCTATGCTATTATTTTTGAAATAAAATGATTAAAAAACCTAAAAGAACAAAAATTTTCAAATGAAACAAAAAGCATGCCTTACCAACGGCATTCAATGTTCAGTGTCACTCTTTACACTGGTCGAAGAAGAGAAAAATGACACCCACATGCTGAGAAACGAAGTAACATGTTAAGTGACAGAATTAAAATGCCACTCACCTGGAACTTGGTCATTTTCTCCTTCTTTTCCTAGGGAAAGGCAGAACAAGATAAGAAAGAAACCACGGGAGAAAGGGAATCAGATCTTTGTGCAAACTGGAAAGGTGGTCCCTTCCCCCAGGCAGACGCTGCCACACACACCTTAGGAGGCAAAGTGTGTGCTGGGTTCCAGCTGCCATTACGCTACTCGGAAGGACGCCTGAGTGCAGGGGACAGCCTCCATGCTGTACCCAGAAGTCCTCACACACCTTGCAGCCCCTGAAGTATTTTTTCTGACCCTGAGAATGTGAGAAAGGAGAAGCGGAGGAGCGTGCCGGTTAAAGGGGCTCTGGGCGGGCCGTGTGGCTCAGGGGCAGAGCATCAACCTGCAGAGCAGGAAGTCGTGATTCTACTCCAGTCCGGGCACGACATCCCTCTCCCCCTCCCTTCCTCTCTGAAGTCAATAAAAATATATTAGCAAAAAACCAAAAGGGGACTCGATTGCCCTAGCCAGTGTTTCCCAATGGTTAGAGCATCAGCCCAAGAACTTAAGGGTCTCGGGTTTGATTCTGATCAAGGACACATTCCTGGGTTGCTGGTTCCACACCCCAGTTGGACAGGTGCAGGGGACAACCAATCGGTGTGGCTCTCTCGTGGATGTTTCTCTCTCCCCCCTCTCCAGCCCTCTTCCTTTCACTCTCTCTAAAATTAATGGGAAAAACCTCCAGTGAGGGTTAACAACAAAACAACAAAAAGTGGACTCTGTTGACAATTCCTTTTAAGATCGGACATTGCTCTATACTGGCTGTACATTTACTATATATTGACACTGTTATAGATATTTAGAACATGGTTCAATTAATAAACCTCTCTATGTCTGTGATCCACAACATTAGAATAATGGCACCAACAGCATGACTGTTGTTAGGAACACATGCATGAGCAGTGGAAAACATGCCAACATTTCCTATTATCTTGTAGCTGCAGAAAAGCAGACACTACTCTACATCATAAAACTGTCCTTGCAATTGTGTCTTGTAAGACATCTAGGTGGCAGGGATTATGGCTTCTTACTTCATAATTTGACTTTAAATACTGAGATAATCCTTTGAAAGGTTTAATGGCTGGTGAATATGCTCCCTAAAGCAGGAGGAGGCTCAAATAGTACACCCTCTTCCCACAAGGATATCATGGAAGATTTAAAAAGTCCATGATGCCATGACATTTTTCACCTCTGAAAAGTGTCGGCTCAGCGCTCAACCCCTGGAAGGACTTGGAAACCAGGAGTTAAATTTCTCGGGTTCTTCCTCAAAATAATTCAATGTTCTCAACAGATATTGACTATTGTTTACTTTATTTACTGTTCCCATGCAACGACAAGATCTAAAAACAAAGAACTAAAAAAATGGGCTACAAATAAGGCAGAGCCTTTTACTTATTTTTATTATTTTTACTTTTTACTGATTTCAGAAGAAGAAAGAGGAAGAGACAGAAACATCAATGAAGAGAGAGAATCAGTGATCGGCTGCCTCCTGCATGCCCCACACTGGGGATCGAACCCGCAACCCGGGCCTGTGCCCTGACTGGAATTCGAACGGCGACCTCCTGGTTCACAGGTTGTCACTCAACTACTGAGCCTGCTGGCCGGGCAAGGCAGGGCCTTTCAGCCCCACGGGAGGAGGGCTTCTGCTTCTCTAGTAGAGCACCCTCCCCCTCCCAGTCCCTGGCCGTGAGGCCACTGCTACAGAAGCCACAAAATGTACGCACAACTACTAAGAACAGGTATTAACTTGGCCACACAATTAGCAATGAAAGAGTTGTTTTCTTTCACTTACCCAACATTTATGGATCACCTTCTAAAAGGGATATAAAGCCCAGATCTTTATTTGCTCAGAGCCTAGGGTGAGAGAACAATTAGATACCTAGCAATTATACCACACACTGATAGATGACAGAGGAGAGTTTAAGTAGGTCCTTTGGGAGAACATGGCAGGGGCCCTCAAACCCAGACTGGATAAGCGAGGGGGCTGGAATGGGCTCAATGAAGAAAATGTGGCTTCATCTTAGGCCTGGAGGATGACGGAGCTGTACTAGCTACTAAGAGCCAATCAGAATACTCCAAGAGATTGCGGGTCAGAGGGCACCTGGGGCAAATGAGGAAGCAGAAAGGTGGTGAGAAGAAACAAATCATGTGCTTTAGAGGAATTGCCTCATTTAGTCCTCATAACAATCGGAGAGATTGGGACAGTTTTTACAGCTAGGAATATTGGCAAAAAAGCTAAAGAGAAAATATGTCTGATGGACATAATTAATCATTAGGGAAATGGACATTATAATGAGATACCAATACAGACCTATTAGAATGTCTAAAATTAACCAAAAATAGTAACTGCTGACAAGGATGTGGAGCAACTGGAACTCTCCAAAGTCATTACACAGTTTGGCTGTTTCTTATAAAGTTAAACATACGCTTTCCATATTATTCAGCAATCCCATTCCTGATTATGTATTTTGGGGAAATAAGGACAAAAACTTGTACACATGTGTTTACAGAAGCCTATTCATACTTGCCAAAAAGTGGATACAACACAAATAGCCTTCAATAGGTGAATGGATAAAGTACTGTTATGTCTATCCTATATAATTCTATATAATAAAAGGCTAATATGCAAACTGACTGAACAGCAGAATGACCAGTTACTATGACACCCACTGATCATCAGGGAGCAGACACTCAACACAGGAGCTCCCCCTTGGTGGTCAGTGCACTCCCACAGGGGGCCAGGCTCACGGCTGGTGAGCGCAGCGGGGGGTGGTGGGAGTCTGCGCAGCAGCACTAATGATGTCCAACTGCGGGCTTAGGCCAGGCTTAGGGACAATCCCCTGCCCTTCCCCTCTCCCCTGCACTCGCCGAGTGCACGAATTTTGTGCATTGGGCCTCTAGTAATTACTATATTAACCAGTACTAAAAACAAATGAAGTATTAATACATACAACTCAGATGAATTTCAAAGATACTGAAAGAATGCAGCCTTCAAATGTGGAGAAAAGGGGACCCAAGGGCACTGCTGGTGGAAATGCAGACTGGTGCGGCCATTATGGAAAACAGAATGGCATTTCCTCAAAAAATCCAATATGGAGCTGCCGTTTGACTCAGTGATCCCACTTCTAGGAATATATCCTAAGAAACTCAAAACACCAATCAGAAAAAAATGTATGCACCCCTATGTTCATAGCAGCACAATTTAAAATAGCTAAGGTCTGGAAACAGCCCAAATGGCCATCAGATGAGTGGACAGCCGAAACCGGTTTGGCTCAGTGGATAGAGCGTCGGAGTGCAGACTGAAAGGGCCCGGGTTCAATTCCGGTCGGGGGCATGTACCTTGGCTGCAGGCACATCCCCAGTGGGGGGCGTGCAAGAGGCAGCTGGTCAATGTTTCTCTCTTCATCAATGTTTCTGACTTTCTATCCCTCTCCCTTCCGCTCTGTAAGAAATCAATAAAATATATTTTTAAAAAAAGATGAGTGGATGAAAACAAACAAAACCCACAAGATGAGTGGATAAAAGAGCCGTGGCACAGTTACACCATGGGATACTATGCAGCTGTAAAAAAGAAGGACCTCTGACCCTTTGAGGCCGCATGGAGGGACCTGGAGAGTATTATCCTAAGATAGTGGTTGGCAAACTGCGGCTTGCAAGCCACATGCGGCTCTTCGGTCCCTTGAGTGTGGCTCTTCCACAAAATACCACAGCCTGGGCGAGTCTATTTTGAAGAAGTGGCGTTAGAAAAAGTTTAAGCTTTAAAAATTTGGCTCTCAAAAGAAATTTCAATCGTTGTACTGTTGATATTTGGCTTTGTTGACTAATGAGTTTGCCGACCACTATCCTAAGATAAATAAGCCAGTCAGAGAAAGACAAGTATCACATGATCTCACTCACATGTGGAATCTAGTGAAATAAATAAACTGCTGATCAAAAATAGACCCAGAGTCACAGAAGCATGAACAAACTGTTGAACTTCGGAGGGAAGGCAGGGGAGGGTGGGTGGGAAGAGGGCAACTAAAGAACTTGCATGCATGTATGCACAACCCATGGATACGGACAATAGGGTGGAGCAGGGGGTGGGGATGGGCTAAAAGGAGGTCAAAGGGGGACAAGGGGGACATATGTAATACTTTCTACAAAAAAAGATTTAATTAAAAAAGTAAAACAACTCACACACACACAAGAACGCAGCCTCCGAAGCTCTGTCTGGCCTGGCCAGTGCGGCTCGGTTGGTTGGGCTCATCCCGTGAACCAGAGGGCTGCCAGTTCAATTCCATATCAGGGCCCTTGCCCAGGTTGTGGGTTCGACCCCCAGTAGGGGGCGTCCAGGAGGCAGCAAACCAACGTTTCTCTCACCTCCTTCCTCTGAAATCAATAAAAAAAACATTAAAAAAAAAAAAGGTTCTGCCCAGCGGGTGTGACTCAGTGACTGAGTGGCAACCCATGAACCAAGAGGTTGCCAGACTGACTCCTGCTCAGGGCCCCTATCCAGGTTGTGGTCTGAGCTCCGGGGCAGGAATGCAGGAGGCAGCCGATCGATGTTTCTATCTCTCTATCTTTCTGCCTTCCCTTCTAAAACAATTAATAAATAATGTTTTAAAAAATTTTTAGAGAATGTGATTGACAAAAACTGGGTGCTGTTTCCTTTAAAGAAACGGTTTAGTCTGACATGAGTCCATTTACAAGACACTTCTCAAAAAGACAAAACTATAGTGTGATAGTGGTTGCTGATGGTTACAGGGTGGTGAGGGGTGATTATAAAGGGAAAATAGGAAGGGAGTTTTGAGGGTTTATGGAACTGTTATGTATCCAATGATGGTGGTAACTACATAAATCTGCAACTGTGTTAAAATTAATAGAATCTTACATAATAATAGACAAATGTGTAAATTGACCATACCTCCACTACACCACCAGCCAATTAGGAGTGATATGCAAATCAACCCAACAAAGATGGCAGTTAATTTGCATACTCAGCAGCATAGTGCCGTTCTGCCCTCCCCTCCCCCCCATCTCTCAGGGCCTCTGGCAGCATGGGAAGGAGGGAGGGGCCGGAGTGGAAAGGAGCTGATAGAAAGGGAAAGGTGGTGCCTGCAGCCAGGGAAAGGAAAGCCCATTCTAGCACGACTCTTCGTGTATCAGGCTTCTAGTTTTTATATAAAAGAAAAAAGAGAGTCAATTTTACTATACAATACTTGTTTAAAAAAAGCAAAACACCCTTTTTTTCTCCAGTAGAATGAGGGTAAGATCAGGTTTTCATGAGAAATAAGTTAGTATCTGTAAACCATTGGAAACACTGCCTCACTCATAAAACACGATATTACTGTTAGCTGTTCTCATTTCCACCAATGCGGTTCTGAGGAAATTTGTTTTAAATCATCAAAAAATTCCTCATGAACTTTTTAATTCTCTGAAATAGTTGGTGAGTTCCATAGCTCATTAATATTATGGGAGATTAAGGAACAACTCCAAGGGTCATTTCTATTCTGCTTTGCTACTTACTTCCAATTTCAGAAACTGAACTGCAGACCCTCATGCCAGCTGTGCTTTGAGTACCTACTCTACCTGCAAACCCGTGCCAACGGCATGCTGGCACACAGAGGCCCATAGGGCACGTCCCCAGCAATCGCACCATCAGTGTATGGAAGGAGAGAAATAAGGAACAAGAGCCACAAGACACAGACAAGTCCAACTGGGTATGAGAAAACGAGATTCATCACCATCCCTCGCCGAAGTGCAAGGACACTCTATGCCCCTTCGCCTGCTCAAGCACCCTTCTCCAAGCTGCAAAGACTGAACACCTTAGAGTAGCTGCTAGCATATCCTTTTCTTGGTCTCGGATATAAACGAAGTATGATAATCCATTTTTAACAATTATGGCAATCACTATCATACTGACTCCACCGAAACATGAAAATTTGGAAGGGAGGGGGTGATACAAGACTGGCACGTTAACAAGGGTTGAATTTGGGTGATGGCTCCGCAGGGGTTCATTATTTTATTATTACATTTGGCTATGACTATAAATTTTCATGGTAAAAACTTAAAGGGGAATGAACATCTATGACACCTATTTTGTAAAACTTAAGTAAAAATCCAAAAATCTATGGAACAGGAAAACATTAAAGTATTACTATTATCTCTGTATCCTGTGATTCTGAATAATTAAATCTTTTTCTTTATACTTTGTCTATTTTCTTAATTCTTTAAACTGTGCAATCATTTCTATAATCAGAATTTGAACTATAAATATTATTTCAAATAAAGTACAATTAAATTGCAGATAACTAAAAAAAAAAAAAATCTGATCAAAAACTCAAAGCTCCCCGACACAGCTTTCCTGGCCCTCTACAAAAAATCAAAACATGCCGAAGCCGGTTTGGCCCAGTGGATAGAGCGTCAGACTGCGGACTGAAGGGTCCCGGGTTCAATTCCGGTCAAGGACAAGTACCGTGGCTGGGGGCACATCCCCAGCAGGGGGTGTGCAGGAGGCAGCTGATTGATGTTTCTCATGGATGTTTCTGACTTTCTATCCCTCTCTCTTCCTCTCTGTGAAAAATCAATAAAATATATTTTTAAAAAATCAAAACATGCCTTCTCAAGCAAATATTAAACACATTAAGAACTAAGACAATAGATGGCAACTGCCTCAATTCAAATCCCAGCTCAGCATCTCACTATGATTTGGGACAATTTACGCTCCAGTGTCTCGGTTTCCTCATCTTTAACAGAACAGCAGTGCCACTGACCTCCAATGGGCTCTTGTGAGGATTAAATGGTAATGCCTATAAAACTCTTAGAATAATATTTAGCATTCAATGCTTAAACGTGATCGTTATTATTCATGCCAAGTACACCCCATCCCTTCCTGCATTATTCAAAAAATATCATGGCATCTTGGGAGCAAAAAAACTTGTGGATGAGTGAAGGACATTCTTCTCCCCTGAGATAAAAGAGGAAGAAATATGCTAAATCCTACTCGGTTGAGGCTCTGCCGCTACGGGCCAAAGGGTTCTTGCCTCCTCCCTGCAGCCTTTTTTTTAAAAGAGTCCAGACTAGGATGGAAAAGGGGCGGAGAGAAATGAGAACTTAATCACCAACTCCCGCAAACATCAGCAGCGGGCATCCCAGACAGCAGCCAGGCGTGACGCTCTCCAAAAATTAAAGTGAGAAGCATGATTAGAAATCCGGGGACTGCCCCGCTCGCTTTAGAGATCAGAGCAGGCCCGGGGAGCGCCGACCCCATCCCGGTTCACACAAGCTTTCAGGGAACTCGGCGCTTCTCCGGAATGAAAGTGCTGGTCACAAGAGACGCGTTTGTCCCAAAAGCCAGGCTCCCGGTCTTTCACTTCGACACTCATTTAACTCTCAAAATACCTTTAATAATAAGATACACACACTAACACCAACTTAAAGAGGAAACGCAGTCAGAGACGTTAAGATGCTCTCCGAATATCACTTCGCTAGAAGCGGAAGCGCTGGCCCGTGTCGGGAAACGGTGTGGAAAGTGCTGAACCCGGAGGCCCTGCATCCCAGCGAGGTGCGACCCAGGCAGGGCCTTCGGCGGGATGCGCGAGCCGCCCACAGCCCCGCAGGCTCATTCAAAGGGCACACAAGCCCGCCCGTCGCCGCAGGGGGGCTCTCTTCCTCGCGGCGGACGGTCCGCTCGCCACTGGCCCACGGCAAAGCGAGGGGAGGTCAGAGCGGGCGCGGGGAGAGGCACGCGGGGAGGTGAGGGCTCACCTTTCCGAGAGGGATGAAGGCCGCGGCCTCGAGCACCTGGGGCGGAAGTGACCCTGCCTACCGAGACCTCCTGGACTACGCTTCCCAGAATTCCCGACGGGAGCTTGAACACAGCCTCACCTCCCGGAGCGGAAATTGTCCAACCACGGTGTTCCCAGACTACACTTCCCAGAACTCCCAGGCCACTTCGTCGCCTTCCTAGGGCCCAAGTGCCGGCTGCTATACCGAGAGTCTCGATTGTATTTCACAGTTTACGGATCCGGAACGAATTCCATAACCCCGTTTTCCTGGAGCCGAAATGCGTCCAAACACGGAGCGCTGTAGTGTATACTTGTGTAGGCGTGCTTTACAGGCGGTTTTGGGGGAGTGCGATTGCTTCTCACCGTGTGGACTACACTGCCCAGTCTCCTGCGGGCAGCCCTTTCCGCCAAGCTGCCTTTGTTCTTCTGGGTGGTCAGCATTTGATAGTCGTAACTCTTTGGGAGAGTCCGGCTGACTTGTGTACTGTTAGGTGAGCGTGGTCACCTTCTCCCTTTTTTCTCGAAAACAAGTTTTTTCTGCAAACTTGACGGGAGTGAGGGGGTAGGTGGGAGGTTTAGATGCAACAAGATTAGCAAATATTGACGAGGGTTAAAGCTTGGTGATGGTTCTATAGAATGTTATCCTATTCTTAGAGCATTTGGCCATACTGGTAAATTTCCAAAGTAAAAAGCAAAGGAGGGGGGAAAAAGACCTGTGACATCTTTTAAATATATATATATATATACTTTTATTGATTTCAGAGAGGAAGAAATAGAAACATCAATGAGAGTATCACTGATCGGCTGCCTCCTGCACGCCCCCTACTGGGGATTGAGCCCCTAAATGTGACCTCGGTTCTTAGGTCCATGCTCTACCACTGAGTGATGCCAGCTGGGCATGGCACCTGTTTTGTAAAATGTAGGTAAATAAACATAAAACCTGGGGGAAAAACTCACACTAAAGTGTTAGCAGTTATCTATATCCTGGGAATATGAATAATTTGAAAATTCTTCAAATTTCGTATAGTCTCAATAATCAAAATATCAACTAAGTATTACTTGAAATAAAATACAATTAAATAATGGAAGATTCCTTAAAAAGCTTATTCACACCTTGCTGACTGGCTATTTCGAGCCAACTTCGCCCGTGCAGCCAACTACTTTTCTTTTCATAGTTTGGCAAATCTCCCTTACTGTTCCACAGACCAGTCTTTTGTTCTTTAGTAATAGTTCAGCTCTAGAAACGCTAGTAATTATCTTGATAACTAGGATGCCAAGTACCAAGAAAAGGCCCTAAGACAGATAATATAGTCTTTTGTAACTTTTTTTTTTTTTTCCTGCCGCAGGTTTATTTGTACAAACAACACAGAAGGGCACCAGCACCACGCAGACATCGGCCCCGGGGCCCCACCAGTCCTTCCGTCCTCACGTCGTCGGCAGACAGAGGCCTCTACTGCGGAGCCTTCGCGGGGGCCTGGGCGCCTTTGGGAGGGGCCTGGGCGCCTTTGGGAGGGGCCTGGGCGCCTTTGGGAGGGGCCTGGGCGCCTTTGGGAGGGGCCTGGGCGCCTTTGGGAGCCTGAGCTGCAGCCGCACCTGCAGCCTGGGCCTTGGTTTCCGCCTTGGCCTTGGCCTTTGGCTGGCACGGCCTGAGCCCCTTGGCAATGCAGGCACGAGCATGTTTCCCAAGCTTGGGGTGAGTGATGTAGGCAAGCCGACTGAGTTTGCGGCTGCAGCCCTTTGGGATGTTGGCCCTGAGCTCCTTGGGCTTGACCAGGGCCTTGATGGCCCCACCACGTGCACTCATGGCCTTGGCGTTGTTGGCCCGCATCTTCTTCAGGCCCTTCTTGTTGTGCTTCTTGGCAAAGCGCATGTTCCTTAGAAACTTGGGGTCTGCCCCCTTAAGAGATTCGTATCTTTGTGACCGGGGTTTCTTGATGCCATTCCTGTGCCATTTCCGAGACTGGTTGTGCCTGGTGTGGTTCTTGGACTTGGCCATCTCTGCACCGAAGCCCGCGGCTCCCGAAGCGCCAGGAACCGGAAGAGTCTTTTGTAACTTTTTGTCTTTACCCTTACGTGTCTTGAAGTTGCAAACATAACCACTCTCGCTTTCACAAAGCATCTACTAAAATTCCATATTTTATTATTTTTGCCAGATTATACACCTTGAATCTTATGCATCCTCTCCACGGAATCATTGCTTCATCAAATGATAGCTGCTGTTTGGTATATATAAAGATTTAAATTTCCAGATAAAGTAATCCAAAAGAGGTCTGATGAGCTATGTTACATGTTGTTCCTGAATTATCTTTCAGGTGAAATAAGTATTTGCTCGAACCTCTTTTCAGTCATAGTTTTTTGGAAATATGGGTGATTCAAGTAAAGGATTGGTAGTCTTTCCATTCTGGCTTTTTTGTTAGTTCCATCAATATAGTTAAACCAAGAAACTTATTTATAACCATATAAGTAACATCCATTCGTGGTGAAATTTTGGCAGAGGTTTCATGGTATTTTTCTATTTGGTGATGATATAAATTGGTTTGAAAAGTAATTAGATCAAAAAATCCTTATCAAAAAACAAGTTGGTTACTTCACTTATACTTTGGGTCTTCAAAGTGAAGATATGCTTGAAATATTTGTATTATCCTCCAAGGCTGGTAAAATGTCTTTTTCTGCCCAATCTGCTTCAGAATCACTTTCACTGATGGATACTATCGCATTTCTCTATTGCCCTCATGATGGCTTAATGTTAGACTCATTACTATCTCCCGACAAAGTGCACATAATTCGCTCAAACGTTCTTCTCTGCCAGGACAGGTCTTTTAAAAAAAATTTTTTTTTTGCCAGAATAAAAGATGGATGGAAAGAATTAGATATTTTTCATGTCACATCTCTGGAAATACTGTCTGACAAGTTGAAGAAAAGGCATGCACAACAGAAAGAAAAACTGGGGATGGCCGAAATAAGTGCCGAGCCAGGGAAGTGGCTTGTATCTCGCACTTCTAATCTGAGCCTAAACAAAGATAACTAAGAAAACAGTCTAAAGCGCTCTTTTAAAACTACATTGCTTTCAGACTTTAAAATTACTTACATTAGTGTTGTAAGTGATGTTAGTGGAAACAAGAGTTAACTCATCACTGGTCAGCAAGGTGTTAACAGCCCAGCTGGTGAGGCTCACTGGCTGAACATCAACCTGTCAACCAGGAGTGCGAGGTTCGAGTCCGCATCAGGGCACATGCCCGGGTCGCAGGCTCTATCCCAGCAGGGGGCGTGCCGGAAGCAGCCTGTCAGAGATTCTCATCATTGATGTTTCTCTCTCTCTCTCCCTCTCTGTTCCTCTCTGAAATCAATTAAAAAATGTATTTTAAAAGGTTATTAGCATAGTTTTCATAGTCCTTAATAAACTTCCTTCCAAACCTGACAACAAAGAGATTAAGGAATAAGGGTGGAAACTGAGAATAGCTTGGTTCAGTTCTCAAATCAGCTTCTTAGTACTTGGATGACCTCAGGTAAATAAAAACAAACCCATATTTGGTAACTCCAGTATCTGGACCATCTGGGGGTGAGTCTCACCATCCGTCTCTTTGTTCTGGGTCAGTTTCTTACGTCTGCTAATGACACAGTTGAGCATTAGCTGTGGATTTCTGATGGTGACGTAAAACTTGAGATATCATGGATCGTAAGTATCCAGTATCTGGAATGTAAGGTCTGGAACGGTGGCTTGCAAGCCACATGAGGCTCTTTGGCCCCTTGAATGTGGCTCTTCCACAAAAACCACGTGTGGGTGTTCACGTACAGAGCCATTGAAACCGTAGCCCATGCTCAGAAGTCGGCTTTCATCCTGGGCGAGTCTATTTCAAAGAAGTGGCGTTAGAACACTCAAGGGACCAAGGAGCCGCATGTGGCTCATGAGCCGCGGTTTGCCGACCACTGGTCTAGAAAAAAATTTGGGTAAATATACACTTGTTTGAATAAACCATTCAAGCAAGCAAACCTAACAACCACTGAAGCACAAGAGGAATATAGGGTGGTATCTAAAAACTGTATCTTAAAAACATAACATCCAAAATCCTGTTGTATGTTCCCCTGCTTTTCATTAACCTTTAGAAATTAAAATCAAGTTTTCCTTTTCTCATTCTGTTTGTTTCAGTCACAAAGTAAGACAGACACTGCCCTGGCCAATTTGGCTTATTGGATAGAGCATAGGCCTGTGGACCAAAGGGTCCCGGTTTCCATTCCAGTCAAGGGCACATACCTCGGTTGCAGGCTCCTCCCTGGCCTGGGCCGTGGTCGGGGATCCTGCAGGAGGCAACCAGTTGATGTGTTTTTCTCACATCAATGTTTCTCTCTGTCTTATCCTCTCCCTTCCACTCTTCCTAAAAAATCAATGGAAAAATATCCTCTGGTGAGGTATATTTTATTTTATATATATATAATAGAATAAAGAGAAACTTTACACAACTACTGCTAACCAGCACAGGCAAATTTATAAATGATAAGATAAACACTGTAGCTCATTACTGCTTAAAAAATGAAGTTTAGCAGAGGTCAGAAGCCAAATGCAAAAATCTTACAAATTACACACTGAATGATTTTATTTATTTATAATAAGTGATCATTTCTTTGAACTAATTAAGATTTCTTATAAAAATACTTTTCCCATTATAATTTACTATGATTAGTGGGATTTGAGCTCTGTAAAACTTTCAAGTAGTTATCCTATTTTTTAAAATATATTTTTATTGATTTCAGAGAGGAAGGGAGAGGGAAAGAGAGATAGAAACATCAATGGTGAGTCAGTGATTGGCTGCCTCCTGCTTGCCCACACTGGGGGTCGAGGCTCAGCCTCAGCATATGCCCTGTTCGGGAATCAAACTGTGACCTCCTGGTTCATAGATCAGTGCTGAACCATTGAGCCGCGCTGGCTGGGCAGTAGTTATCTTAGAATGGGTTTTCCTTCCCATCAAATTAGACATTTCCAGGCACCTTCTATTTGTCAGGCAGTGGTTTGAGGTCATGTTCATTCAGCAGGAAGTAAACTTCCTGACCCCATGGAGCTTACATTCTCATGGACATGGATTTCATCATTTTACCTTTGCAAAGATCCCGATCTTCTTTATTTTTAAGGCCTTTATCTTGTGTAGATTTTTAGTGAAACTAGAGGTTCTGACCAGCTTATTGTACCACTCTTATAGGTTTACTCTGTGGTGCATTCTCTTAAGAACTATGACATTTTGAACTCTACCAAAACACAGGCCACATTATGAACTCTATGATGAGCCAGAAGGTAGGAACTCTTACTAAAGCCCTTATGGCATGCAAAACTTGTAGGGTTTCTCTGTAGTAAGGATTGTCAAATGAACTTGAAGACTTGAGGTCTGATTGAACTTATTACCATATGCCACATTTACAGGGTTTCTCATCACTGTGGATCCTTTGATGAACATGAAGAGTTCCACACTCTTAACATTCATAGGATTTCTCTCAGTGTGTACTCATTGATGAGATTGAAGATTTAAACTGACGTTCTTCCCACTCAAGCACATTTGGGGAGTTTCTCTCCTGTGTGGACTCACTGATTATCTTGAAGAGTTGTGGTATAACTGAAATTCCTATCACACATAGCACATTTGTAGTATTTCTCTCCTGTGTAGATCTCTGATGAACATGACAATGTCAAGATCTGTAGGGTTTTGCTTCAGTGAGAACTCATTGATGAGCTTCAAGACTTCAGGTCTTACTGAGGCTCTTGCCACACACGGCACATATATAGCGCTTCTCTCCAGTGTGGATTCATTGAAAATGTGAACAGTGATCAAAGCCCTTACCATATGTCTCACATTTGGATGTCTTGTTTTCTGTATTAATTTTCTGATGGGTCTGAAGGTGGGAAAGTGGGAATAAAGCTCTTACTACATCTCTCATATTTGTATTAGAGACCCAGTGCATGAAATTTGTGCACTGAGGGGGGGGTTCATTCAGCCTGGTCTGCTCCCTCTCGCAATCTGGAAGCCCTCAGGGGATGTCCAAATGAATGGTTAGGCCCCCCTAAGCCATCATTTGGACATCCTTAGTGCTGCCATAGAGGCAGGAGAAGCTCCTGCCACTGCCACTGCACTCGTCAGACATGAGCCTGACTTCTGCCTTAGCAGCATTCCCCTTGTGGTAGTGCACTGACCATCAGGGGGCAGCTCCTGCATTGGGTGACTACCCCCTGGTGGTCAGTGAATGTCACAGTGACTGGTTGACCAGTCAACTCTCTGACCCCTGGTGGTCAGTGCACAACATAGTGAGTTGAGTGGCTTTAGCATATCATTAGCATATTATGTTTGATTGGTTGAATGGATGACCGGACACTTAACATATTAGGCTTTTATTATATAGGATGGCTTGAAAATGTGAGGTTTAACTAAAGCTCTTACCAAACACACCACATATATATGATTTTTCTCCTGGGTAGATCCTCTGATGAACAGGAAGACAGGAGCTCCACATGAAGCCTGTCCCACACGCAGCATATTTGTAGGGTTTCTCTCCACTGAGGACTTATTAATGGGCTTGAAGATGTGAACTCTGACACGTCACATTTGTATGGTTTCTCTCCCCTGTGGATCAACTAATGAACGTGAAACACAAGTTCCACATGAAGCCTTACCCACACTCATAGCATTTGTAGGGTTACTCCCCAGGGTGGATGTAAGTGATGGTCTTGAAAACTTGAAGTATGGTTGAGGCTCTTACCACACACAACACATCTGTGGTGTTTCTCTCCTGTATGTACACACTGATGAGATTTAATATATGAAGTCTGACTGAAGCTCTTACCACACACAGCACATTTGTAGGATTTTTCCCCTTTATGGATTCTCTGATGAAAATGAAGACATGAGTTCATTGTAAAGTCTTTCCCACATTTATCACATTTGTAGGGTTTCTTGCCAGAGAGAACTTGCTGATGGGTTTGAAGATATGAACTCTAACTGAAGCTCTTTCCACACATGTCACGTTTGTATGGTTTCCCTCCCCTGTGGATACTCTGATGAATATGAAGACATATTCTCCACATGAAGCCTTTATCACACACAACACATTTACATTTATAGGATTTTTATACAGTGTTGACCCACTGGTGGGCCTGAAGACTTGAGTTATGACTGAAGCTCTTATCACATAGCAGTTTTTTAATTTAATAAACCTTTATTGTTCAGATCATTATAATTGTCTCTCTTTTTTCCCTCCATAGCTCCCCTCCACCCACTTCCCACCCCACCCTCTGCCCTTACCTCCCCCAACTGTCCTCATCCATAGGTGTACGCTTTTTGTCCAGTCTCTTCCCACACCCACACACTCCTTTCCCTGAGAATTATTAGTCCACTCCCTTTTTATGCCCCTAATTCTATTATATTCACCAGTTTATTCTGTTCATCAGATTTTTTATTCACTTGATTTTTAGATTCACTTGTTGATAGATATGTATTTGTTGTTCATAATTTTTATCTTTACCTTTTTCTTCTTCTTCCTCTTCTTAAAAAACACCTTTCAGCATTTCCTATAATACTGGTTTGGTGGTCATGAACTCCTTTAGCTTTTTATTATCTGTAAAGCTGTTTATCTGATCTTTAATTCTGAATGATAGCTTTGCTGGGTAATCTTGGTTGTAGGTTCTCGCTATTCATCACTTTGAATATTTCTTGCCACTCCCGTCTGGCCTGCAGTTTCTGTTGAGAAATCAGCTGACAATCGTATGGGTGATCCCTTGTAGGCAATTAACTGTTTTTCTCTTACTGCTTTTAATATTCTCTTTGTCTTTTGCTCTTGGCATTTTAACTTTGATGTGTCTTGGTGTGGTCCTCTTGGGATTCTTTTTGTTTGGGGTTCTGTGCGCTCCCTGGACTTGTAAGTCTATTTCTTTCACCAGGTGGAAAAAGTTTTTGGTCATTGTTACTTCAAATAGGTTTTCAGTATCTTGCTCTTACTCTTCTACTAGCATCCCCATAATTCAGATGTTGGTACACTTGAGGTTATCACAGAGGCTCCTTACACTATCTTAAAATGTTTGGATTCTTTTTGGTTTTTGTGTTTCTGGCTGAGTGTTTTTTGCTTCTTAGTATTTCAAATCATTTACTTGATTCTTGCAGTCCTCTAGTCTGATGTTAAGTCTCTGTATAATATTTTTTTATTTCAGTCAGTATATGCTTAATTTCTAGTTGGTCCTTTTTCATATCCTCAAGGGTCTCACTAAATTTATCGGCCTTTTCTAGAAAATTCTTGAAAAACCTTATAACTGTGGTTTTGAACTCTATATCCAGTCTTTCATTTTCCTCTATTTCTTTCATTTGTGATGTTTCTCTGTCTCTGCATTTTCGCTGCTTCCCTGAGTTGGTAGAGTAGCTTTGTGTACTATGTGTCCTCTAGGGTACAGTGGCTCAGCCTCCCCAGTTACCTGAGGTAGACACTCTTGGTGCACCCCTTTGTGGGCTGTGTGCACAGCCTTGTAGTTAAGCCTAGATTGTTGTTGGTATCACTGGGAGGAGTTGACCTCCAGGCCAATTGGCTGTGAGGATCAGCTGTGTCTACGCTGGGAGAGCCTCTGTGCTCATCTTGGATGGGGCAGAGTCTCAGGGTGCAGCAGACAGCCTTGGTTTCCTATCAGCCCTACTCTAAAAGGTCCCTGAGTCTCAGTATCCCGAGGCAATGGCTGCACGCACCTCTAAGAGAAAGCTGCCCTCGAGCTTTGCCCACTGCTAGATGGTCCAGTTTCTCCCCGAATGAGTCTGGATATCCAAAGTCTCACTGGAACTGGAGTACAGTGCAGTTGGGAGGTTCTGTTTCCCCTTCGAATGAGAAAGCCAGCCACGCATTCAGATGCCCGCCCTTTCCATGAGCGCGCATGCGTGCACCTCCGCAGCTCCTCCAAGTCTCAGTGTGCTTCTTCCTACAGTCCAGTTTCACCCCGTATGAGTCTGGATTCCCCGAGTCTCGCCTGGAACTGGAGTTCAGCGCAGTAGGGAGCATTTGTCTTCCTCCCTTTTCGAGAAAGCCAGCCGCGTATTCAGCCAACTGCCCTTTCGGCATGAACATTTCTGCAACTCTTCCCTCCGCAGCTCCTCTGAGTCTCAGGGTCCTTTTCTCTTTCCTTCTAGTTGTGGAATTCCCACTCAGCCAGCTTTCCAGTGGTTCTGGATGATGTCCATTTTGTCTTGTAGTTGTAGTTTTGAAATTGTTGTGCAAGGCAGCCGTATAGGTGTTTACCTATGCCGCCATATTGGTTCCTTCTCACATACCACATTTACAGGATTTCTCTCCTGTGTGAATTCTGATGAGCATTAAGATCTGAACTCCAGTTGAAGCCACTCCCACACTCTTTACATTTGTAAGGTTTCTCTCCTGTGTTAACTTCCTGATGAATTTGCACAAAGGAGCTTTAAATGTCTCCCCACACATTACACATATGGGGTTTTGCTCCTAGGAGAAAATGCTGATGAAGTTCAAGATTGGGCCCACAACCTGACATGCACCCTAACTGGGAACCAAGCCCATGACCTCCTGGTTCCTGGGCTGATGCTCAACTGTTCTCTCTCCTTTTAAAGGGAGTTTTACAAATAATTAGCCTATTTAATATACTTGAAATTACACAGAAAGCTTTCCCAAATCAAAATTAACACTAATAGTAATAATGTCTTACTTAATGTACATTTTTTCAAAATGGATATTCTAAATATTTCACTCTGCCCTAGGGAAAAACTTGCAAACATTTATGAGACTGATGCACTACCTACTGTGCTAACGAGGCACCCTAAAACCTGCAAACATGTAAAGCCAAGTTCAAACAGGCAGCTTCCAGGGACAGCAGAAGTCCTGTCAGTGACACAGGGCAAGTCAAGAGCTGTGGTTCTCCATAGGGATGTCTGGCAGTGGTACTCCGGGTATTTGTGATCTACACACTGGAAATAAGTTATTTTCAATGCTCACTACACAATTCCAATAAGCCATGTGTAACTTACTTACAAAAAAATTGTTGTCTTTGTATATTGTGCCTTATAAAAAACAGTGTTGCATTGAAATCAAATTTATAACCACGCCATTTTGTTTTGTCACTTACAGTCATTTTATTTTATACATTTACAAATATATCTTTAGAAAAATCCATAAAAAAGACTCTGACTTACTCTAAATTACAGGTTTCCAAAGAGATCATATCTTTAAATTAGAAAAAAAATTTATAAAATTCTGAAGACTTCTAAGACCATAACTTACAACCTGGAAATTTTTGTCCAATGGTAAATACATTAATTGAAGACTCTCTACAACAGTGTTGGAAGAGACCTTATCTAATTAGATCCCTAACCACGAATGGACATCTGACTCTGACTCTGACACCTACGTCTATCTATAGTGGAGATCAAAGACTTTTCAGGAATGAAAAGCTCAAACATCAGAAATAGTAGCTATCCTGCGATACCAACAAGGCCTATAAACCTACAAATTAATGTTACTACTACTATTAATAATAACAATAACAATAATACTTGTTCATTAGGCTTTTCTCAAACCCTATACAGTGTATATGTAAACCAACTGTTAATAATTACTGAATGTGGCCAAGACCGGTTTGGCTCAGTGGATAGAGCGTCGGACTGCGGAATGAAGGGTCCCGGGTTCGACTCCTTGGCTGTGGGCACATCCCCTGTGGGGAGCATGCAGGAGGCAGCTGATCGATGTTTCTCTCTCATCGATGTTTCTGGCTATCCGTCTCCTTTCCTCTCTGTAAAAAATCAATAAAAAATATATTTAAAAAAAATTACTGAATGTGTACATCTACCTGCATGATAAATAATAATCTTTTTATGATATCACTTTTAAAATTTATTTTAAAATGATATTATAAATAGTTGAATAAAAAGAAATATTCGTCCCAGCAGGTGTGGCTCCATGGCTGGGGGTCGGCTTGTGAACCAGGAGGTCATGGTTGACTCCTGTTCTGGGCACACGCCCGTTCTGTGGGCTTCATCTCTAGTGGGCGGTGAGCAGGACGAGAGCAACTGATGACGCTCTCTCATCACTGACATTCCCTCCTCTCTGAAATCAATAAAAATATTTTTAAAAAAAGAAATAGTAAGCTGGGCCTGTGTAGCTCAGTGGATTGAGTGTTGTCCTATGCACCAAGAGGTCGCTGATTTGATTCTTGGTCAGGGCACATGCCTGAGTTTCGGGCTTGATCCCCAGTAACGCATGTGCAGGAGGCAGCCAACAATGTTTCTCTCTCATTGATGTTTCTATCTCTCCCTTTCCCTTAATCTCTCTTTCTAAAATCAATTTTAAAAAGCCCTTATAGGTTTGGCTCAGTGGATAGAGTATCGGCCTGCGGACTCAAGGGTCCTGGGTTCGATTCCGGTCAAGGGCATGTACCTTGTTTGCGAACACATCCCCAGTAGGGGGTGTGCAGGAGACAGCTTATTGATGTTTCTCTCTCTCTCTCTCTCCCCCTCTCTGTAAAAAAAATCAATAAAATATATTTTAAAAATCAATGGAAATATTTTAAAAAGAGAAATACTAAGGAATTTTATATGTAAACACAATAACCTAATTATGAAACATATCTCCTATTTGTGTAACTCCTATCTTGTGTGGACTCTCTGATGAGCTTGAAGACTTGAGTTCTGACTGAAGTTATTACCACTTATGTCACATTGACAGGGTTTCTGTCCTGTGTGGATCCTCTGATGAGCATGAAGATGCGATCCCCACATAAAGCCTTTCTCACACACAGCACGTTTGTAGGGTTTCTCTCCACTATGAATTCACTGATGAACTTGAAGAAGTGAAGTCTGATTGAACCTCTTAGCATACAAGCACTGTAGTGTTTCTCTGTAGTTGGATTTGCTAATGAGTTTGGAGACTGCAGTCTAACTGGAAATTCTTACCACAACCAGCACATTTGTAGAGTCTGTCTTTTGTGTCTTTTCTTGAAGATGTGAACTGTGATTAGAGCCCTTACGGCATGTCTCATAATTGTATGGCTTCTCTTTTGTGTGGATTCTCTGAGAAACTTGCAGATTTGATGTCTGACTTGAGGAATGACTGAAGCTCTTATCATACACGCCACAATTACAGGGTCTCTGTCCCGTGCGGATCCTCTGATGAATATGAAGGTAAGATCCCCACATGAAGCCTTTTCCACACCCAGCACACTTGCAGGTTACTCTGAATAACTTGCACATGTGATGTCTGACTGAAGTTCTTACCACACACAGCGCATCAGTAGTTTTTTACTCCCTTGTGGACTCACCAATGGGCTTGAAGAAGTGAACTCTAACTAAGCCCTCCCTATGCACAGCACACTGGCAGGGTTTCTCTCCAGTGAAACTCGCCGATGTCCTTGAAGATGTGAACTGATTAGAGCCCTTACCACATATCGCACGCTTGTGTGTCTTGTCTCCTGTGTGAGATCTCTGACGGACTAGAAAGTGGGAAATCTCAATGAAGCCCTTACCACAAGACTCACATTTCTATGGTTTCTCTCCGTGTGGACTCGCTGATGAACCTGCAGATGTGACGTCTGCCTGAGCTCTTACCACACACAGCACGCTAGTAGGGTTACTGTCCAGTATGGACTCAATGGTATTCTTTTAGGCATGAACTATGACAAGAGCCCTTACACGTCTCACATATTCATGGCTTTGCTCGAGTGTGGACGTAGTGATGAGCTTGAAGATGAGATTTAGTGAGACTGAAGGTACTGCCTCACAGGTGACATTTATAGGGATTCTCTCCTGTGGGGATCCTCTGATAAACCTGAAAATACAGGCTTTACATGAAGCCTTTCCCACACTCTTAACATCTGTATTCTCGACAGTGTGGATTCGCTGATGGTCTTGAAGACTTGAGTTATGGCTGAAGCTCCTACCACACACAGCACATTTGTAGTGTTTCTATCCAGTGTGGACTCGCTGATGGGACTGAAGGTATGAACTCCGGCTGAAGCTCTTCACACACACAGCACACTTGTAGGGTTTCTCTCCTGTGTGAACTCGCTGATGAGTCTGGAGACTTGAGGTCTGACTGAAGCTCTTCCCACACACGCTACATTGGTAGGGTTTCTCTCCTGTGTGGATCCTCTGATGCACATGAAGACTTGAGGTCACCATGAAGCCTTTCCCACACTGTTCACATTGGTAGGGTTTCTCACCAGTGTGGACACGTTGATGGTATTGCAGACTTGAGGTCTGACTGAAGCTCTTCCCACACACAGCACAACTGTAGGGTTTCTCTCCTGTGTGGAATCGCTGATGGCCTTGAAGATGTGCACTCCGGCTGAAGTTCTTACCACACACAGCACATCGGTAGGGCTTCTCTCCCGTGTGGATTCGCTGATGGGCTTGAAGGTGTGAACTCTGACTGAAGCTCTTTCCACAAACCCCACATTTGTAAGGCTTCTCTTCTGTGTGGATCCTCTCATGAACATGAAGATATGAGCTCCACATGAAGCCTTTCCCACACACAGCACATTTGTAGGGTTTCTCTCCAGTGTGGACTCGCTGATGAACTTGCAGATGTGATTTCTGACTAAAGCTCTTACCACAAACAGTACAGCTGTAGGGTTTCTCTCCCGTGTGGATTCGCTGATGGGCTTGAAGACTTGAGGTCTGACTGAAGCTCTTACTACACACAGAACATTTGTAGGGTTTCTCTCCTGTGTTGACTCTCTGATGAATTTGCAGAGGTAAGCTTTGACATAAGTCTTCACCACACTCACAATTCCTATTGAATTTCTCTTCTGTGAGAACACTTTGATGAGTGCAAATTAGCAAGCTATAATTGATGCCATCCCCACACTCACTACACATATGAGATTTTGCTCTTAGGTGTAACTGCTGATGAAGTTGAAGATTGGGGCCAAAACTGAAGCCTTCTCCATTCTTATGAGAATTTTGCTCTCCTGCATGGATTCCATTACATTGAAAGGATGTCTTCATGAAACATTTCCCACAATTATTGTGGCTACACAACTTCTCACCTTTATGTACTTCCTGATCATCATCATGGGCATGAGAGGTCCTTTTAATATAACAACCATCACACTTACCCAGTTTACACGTCCCATCAAACTGCTGACACCTACTCTGATAATTCTGTGACTCTCCCCAGAAATCCCAGGTGGTCTTACTTGGAAACTTTTGATTTTTTATACTATTGTCACTTTGAACTTCCCCTTGAACCTTTATTACATAGTTCTCATCTTCAGAAACCTGAGTAGATTCTGTTGCCCACAATTGGCAGAAGGAACCGCCTTGGATTGGCAAATCAGACTTCTTGCCTTGTAGATTTATTATCAAGTCTTGATTTCTAGTTAACTTAGTCATAATTTGTTCCCATATTGGCCAGCATACAAGGTCTTCATGAAAAAAGTCCCTTAATTCAACTTCTTGAAGAGTCTCTATCTCATTTTGATTCCAGTGTCCTGAAAGGATAAGAATTCAGAGATGAAAATGAGGACAAATGAATATTTACTCAGAAATAAAAATATTTTCATCAGTCAGCCACACTGGGAGACCATGTTTGATCAGCTTGGACTTTGTCATTGGCTTTTTCATGCCTATGAAAACAAAGAGGTGATGAGCAGGCTCCTATATGCTAAGTGTTAAGGAGACTCACTTGGAACTATAACAAGACTTACTGCCCTAACAGGTTTGGCTTGGCTCAGTGAATAAAGCGTCGGCTTGCAGACTCAAGGGTCCCCAGTTCAATTCCGGTCAAGGGCATGTATCTCAGTTGCGGGCACATGCCCAGTGCGGAGTGTGCAGGAGGCAGCTGATCAATGTTTCTCTCTCATTGATTTTTTTTTTTAATATATTTTTTAATTGATTTTGTACAGAGAGGAAGGGAGAGGGACAGAAAGTCAGAAACATCGATGAGAGCGAAACATTGATCAGCTGCCTCCTGCACACCCCCTACTGGAGATTGCCCGCAGCCCAGGTACATGCTCTTGACCGGAATCGAACTCGGAACCCTTCAGTCCACAGGCTGATGCTCTATCCACTGAGCCAAACCGGTTTCGGCTCTATTGATGTTTTTAACCCTCTGTTCCTCTCCCTTCCTCTCTATAAAAAAAATGAATAAAATATATATATCTTTAAAAAAGACTTACCTATGAAGTCAAAATTAGAAATAGATACCTACAGGGCAGGGAACTTTCTCAGCAAAAGTAAAAATAATAGATAATATTCAACTGGTGAACAACTGGAAAACTCATTTCCATATCTTATGGGAATAAAATTCCTAAGATAATTGTTGCCACTTACTTAATTTGGCTGAATTTTATGATCAATATGAATAGCTTTGTAAATGGTATTTGTATATATGTATTTGTACATATGAGAAGGTGCCCTGATACCCAGCACACAGAATGGTCCCCAATGGTTCTTCCTCCTGATGTCTATATCCTATCAACTCCCTTCTCACAATGTATAGGGATTGGTCTGTGAAGCCAATAGAATATGGCAGAAGTAAGAATATATCACTTCCAAGGTTAGGTCATAAAAGACAGTGTGGTTTCTGCCTTCCACTGTCTTGGTTGTAACCATCTGGGGAAAACTGCCATGTTTGGAAGGCACTCGGGGGCTCAATGGAGAGGCCCACTGGCAAGGAACCAAGGCCTTCTTCCCACCATCATGTGAATGAGTGCATCTTGGAAGTGAAACTTTAGTCCCATTAAACCTTTAAAGGCCTGAAGCTCTTCTGGACTCCTTGACAAGTTTATGAGATTCTGACCCTTATCATCCAGACAAGCTGCCGTCAGATTCCTGACTCACAGAAGTATAAATAAATGCTTGTTGTTATAAGCTGCTAATAGGAATAGCCCCAGATTTGGCTCAGTGGATAGAGCGTTAGACTGCGGACTGGAAGGTCCTGGGTTCGATTCCAGTCAAGGGCACATTTCCAGGTTGTGGGCTCAATTCCCAGTAGGGGGCATGCAGGAGGCAGCTGAGCAATGATTCTCTCTCATCATTGATGTTTCTATCTCTCTCTCCCTCTCCTTCTCTGAAATCAATAAAAATATATTTTAAAAATGAATAAATTCTTTAGAAATACTAATATCAATCAACATAGAAAACATTTAAGAGTAGTTTGTTATACAGGTATTAAGTAGCTAATGCAAGTACCATAAAAATTATTGTCATCGGAAGCGTAATAATGTTCTTAAATAATCCGTAAGCCACACTGCTTTTCTCTCCACTTGTGAGCTGTCTCCAGGAGTGAAGACAGTGGGAGCCACCCAGCACCATTCTCCATGAGCTTTCGTTTATAAGAATTCTTACGAGAGGAGGAGCCACGATGGCGGCACAGGTGAACACCTAAGCTGCTGCCGCGCACAACAGTTCTAAAACTGCAACTAAAAGACAAAACGTCTACCACCCAGAGCCACGGGAAAGCTGGCCGAGTGGAAGTTCTGCAACTAGATGGAGCACTGAGACAAGCACAAGCGCTGAAAAGCTAAGGTACAGAGGGGCGCGAACCGGGCTGGCAGCGGGTGAGGGGGTGCTGCTGTTTTCAACCCGAAGGGAAACAAGCTCCTACAGAGAGAAGCTGGACGGTCTGCCATCGGGTTGGAAAGTGAGGGTGGCTCCCTTGCAGAGGTTCCCACAGCAATTACTGTTCACGGCGCAGGATGCAGGATGCGCAGGACTTGGAAACCTGGAAACAGCCGAGTATCAGCCATAGCTGTTTGCCACACCCTAGTGACTCCCTGAGAGCC
Organism: Antrozous pallidus; assembly: GCA_027563665.1. Classification (NCBI taxonomy): domain Eukaryota; kingdom Metazoa; phylum Chordata; class Mammalia; order Chiroptera; family Vespertilionidae; genus Antrozous; species Antrozous pallidus. The sequence continues at coordinate 16,710,704 of CM050525.1, forward strand.
CACCCCACACAATCTGCAAACCCACCCTAGCTGTGCGCATCGGCATTTGCATATAAATGGCCTGCCCTATCACAGCTTAATCTAACAAACTGCAGCTCTGGTCAGCCCAGGAGAAATCTGCAGACCTCGCTGTAGCTCCTGGTGGGTCACCTCAGACAGTAGCTGACCTGCACCCCATTGGAGATCCAGAAGCTAGAGGTCAGTGTGAGACAACACCAGAATTCAACTCCTCACATCCATAAGTGACACATTCAAGAGGCAGACTCAGTGAGCACCAAAGCCCCACTGAAGCAAGTCCGACCTCATAGGCATGTCTCTGCACAGCAGTTCTTCCACTCCATCAGCACAGGGAAGCAGAAAAATGCGGAGACAAAGAAACATGTCATGAATGAAAGAAATGGAGGACATAGAGTTCAGGATCACATTTTTAAGGTTACTCAAGAATCTTCTCGCCGAGACCAGTTTGGCTCAGTGGATAGAGCGTCGGACTGGGGACTGAAGGGTCCCGGGTTCGATTCCGGCAAGGGCATGTACCTTGGCTGCGGGCACATCCCCAGTAGGGGGCATGCAAGAGGCAGCTGATCGATGTCTCTCTCTCATCGATGTTTCCGACTTTCTATCCCTCTCCCTTCTGCTCTGTAAAAAAATCAATAAAATATATTAAAAAAAAAAAAAAAGAATCTTCTAAAAACTGCTGAGAAACTTGATGAGACCTTCAAGGACCTTAATGAGAATGTCAAGAAAATGGAAAAGGACCAGTCAGAAATTAAGCATACACTGACTGAAATAAAGAATATACTGAAATTCAACAGTAGATCAAAGGATTCCAAGAATCAAACCAAAGATCTGAAATATGAGGAGACAAAAACCACCCAACCAGAAAAACAAAAAAACAAAAAAAAGAATCTAAAAATATGAAGATAGTGTAAGAAGCCTCTGGGGCAATTTTAAGTGTACCAACATTCTAATTATTGGGCTGCCAGAAGAAGAGAGAGAAAAAAATATTGAAAACCTGCTAGAAAAAATAGTGGCAGAAAACTTTCCCTACCTGGTGAAAGAAATAGATTTACAAGTCCAGGAAGCACACAGAACCCCAAACAAGAGGAATGCAAAGAGGACCACACCAAGACACATCAAATTAAAATGCCAAGGGCAAAAGACAAAGAGAGAAACTTGAAAGCAACAAGAGAAGAACAGTTGGTTACCTACAAGGGAGCACCCATACGACTGTCAGCTGATTTCTCAACAGAAACTATGCAGCCAGACAGTAGTGGCAAGAAATATTCAAAGTGATGAACAGCAAGAATCTACAACCAAGATTACTCTATCCAGCAAAGCTCTCATTCAGAATTGAAGGTCAGATAAAGAGCTTCACAGACAAAAAAAAAGTTAAAGGAGTTCATCACCACCAAACCAGGATTATATGAAATGCTGAAGGGTATTCTTTAAGAAGAGGAAGAAGAAGAAAAAGGTAAAGATAAAAACTATAAACAATGAAATGAGAACAAATACATACCTACCAACAAGTGAATCTAAAAATCAAGTGAATGAAAAATCTGATGAACGGAGTGGACTGATGAATATAATAGTATCAGGGACATAGAAAGGGAGTGGACTGACAATTCTCAGGGGGAAGAGGGTGTATAAGGTGGGGGAAGTGATAGGACAAAAATCTTATACCTATGGATAAAGACAAGGTAAGAGCATGGGGTGGGGTGGGGGGTTGGGTTGAGGAAAGCTATTAGGGGGGAAAAAGAGGAACACCTGTAATAATCTGAACAATAAAGATTTATTTTTAAAAAAGAATTCTTATGAGAGAAGAAAGCCTTTAGTTTGTGCATTAGTGTAGTGAAAATAGGCCTCTAGGACATTCCTCATAAATGGAGCAGGGCAACTAGATAGATACCAAAAAATGCAAAACCTTGTGATATTCTGATATTGCCAAAAGGAATTTTTAATAAGGGTGAAGTGCACAGAATATACTATAAGATTCATTCAACTTTCTGAGGAATGTGAGTTACAGAGGTGCATCTATTTGTCAAAACTAATCAAATTGCACGCTTAGGATGTGCATATGTAAATGTTATTTCAATAAAAAGAACTTACACAAATAAGAAGTCATTTCACTCCCTAAAAATTCACATACATTTATAATCTGTGCAGTTTTCTGTATACATTTCAATAAAATGTTGGCCCAAAATTAAAAAATGAAAGTAAAGACTTGTCTGAGAAGGCAAAGCAGCCCTGGCCAGATAGCTCTGTTGGATAGAGCATTGCCCAACATGATCAGTTTTGAGTTCAATCCCTGGTCAGGGCACAGACAAAAATCAACCAGTAAATGCCTATATTAATGGAACAACAAATCAATGTCTCTCTCCCTCTCTCTCTCACCTTTTCTCTCAAATCAATTAGTCCTATATAATAAAAGCCTAATATGCAAATCGACCAAATGACAGAATGACCTGTGGAACAACCATTCCCATGACACACACTGACCACCAGGGGGCAGACACGCAACACAATAGCTGTTCCCAGCCTACAGGCCCCAGGCCAGCCAAGGTGGGTGCCAGAGGGCTCTCCCCCACTCCACTGCCCCGCTGGTCACCCTACAGAGGGAGGTGACTGGCGGTGTCAGCAGGGGTTGGGGCCGGTGAGCAGACGGCACCAAGCCGGCCAAGACAGGTGCCAGCGGGGGGCCCATCACCCTGCAGGTTGCCGCACAGATCGGCCTGATCGTTGGCCAGGCCTAGGGACTTTACCCATGCATGATTTTCGTGCACCGGGCCTCTAGTCAATCAATAATAAGATATTTCCTTCCTTAAAAAAATAATGATTATTTTAAAAAGCAAAGCAGTTATAAAGCAAAACCAGACAACAGTTGTAATGGGAATGGTAATTCCAAGGCAGTAATTCCAAATGTATAGAAAAATAAGGAAGCGAGTCAAATGGAAGCAACATCTAACCTCCCTGACTGTGGGAAAAATTCCAGCAGCATGACGTGACAAGAACAGAAATGATAAAAGGGCTGAGAAGACTTTCCGCCACTACTCACCACAGGCAGGGCCTCGTCGACCAGAAAAGCAGCTAGATTTTTCTGGTTCTTTTGTTTTGCTGATTTAGCTTTTCATTTTTGTGCTTATAGCCAATAAGTATCACTGTATTTTAGGCTGGGCTTACTTGAGGGATCCACAAAGTAAAATAAGTGAGTGAAGAAGGGAGTGAAGAAGAGGGGAAGGAAGGAAAGGGAGGAGAGAGGAAGTAGGCAGGAATGATGCCACCAGGTAAACGGAGGGCACTGTTCCCGGTGGCGATGCAGAGAGCCAGCACAGGCCACGAGCAGCTATGAGGGAGCCTTTTCACCGACATTCAAATGGGACCACCTACCCATTCATCCATTCATCCATAACTCACCCATTCAATCATTCATCAAACAAGTAATTAATGAACATATCCTGTGAGGTAAGATACAACCCCTGATCTCCTGAGGTCACACTCAAACGGGGAAAGAAAGACAATATACAAGTAAACAAAACGCAATCCTCTAATACATTAGCTAGTAACTAATGACTAGTCACAAAATAAGGCAGAGTAGGGGCTGGGGATTTTAAGTAGAGCGTTCGGAATAGGCTTCTGAGATGAGGTGACATCTGGGCAGACACAGGTGGGTGAGCAGGAGACAGAGGACATGTGGGGAGAATAAGGAAGAGCAGAGAAAGGCCATGAGGTGGAGGCATGGTTGGCATGTCAGAAACACGGCAAGCAGTCTTGTGTGGCTAGAAGGCTAAGGACAGGAAATCAAGCCAGAGAGGGTGAGGGTGGCCAGGTCAGACAGCGCCCTGCAGGCCACTGGAATTATTTTGGACTGTATGAGTGAGGTGGAGGTCATGCAAGAGCAGACAAGTCACCTGGTCTGACTGACACGACCTGGCTGCTGTGGGAGGACAGACTACAGAGACAGACACAAGCAGGGGCAAGGAGGCAGTGAGAGAGCTGTTGTAAGTGAGCACAGGAATGACTGACAGAGGCTCGGGCCAGGGTAGCGACCCTTCGGGGAGAGAGAAGGAGAGCACCTGGGCCCTGGAAGGACTCGGCTGCCTGCTGTCACCTGCACACCCACCTCCTGAGGTTTCTGTCTCCATCATCCGAAGCTACTCTTCTCTCCCCAAGTGTAATTTTCTGTCCAATCTGAAGGGTTGATATGCTATGAAAAATAAATGGCTTATATACAAGGGGGTACACCAATACCACAGTCCTTATACATGCTAACAGTATTTCTCCAAATTCTGATCCTGACTTGTTGCAATAACTACAATAGGCGGCCCAGCTGGTTTGACTCAGTAGATGGAGTGTCGACCTGCGGACTGAAGAGTCCCGGGGTTGATTCTGATCAAGGGCACATGCCTGGGCTGTGGGCTCAATCCCGAGTAGGGGGCGTGCAGCAGGCAGCCAATGGATGTTTCTCATTGATGTTTCTTTCTTTCCCTTCCTCTCTGAAATCAATAAAAATATATTTTAAAAAATACAGCAATGATCATCCTTTCCTGATATATTCACAATTTTGGTTATACGGTATGCAGTTCCAACAAAGAGCTATGCTGTCTTTATTCTATTTTGTTCAAAACAATAAAGCTGTTAATTCACCAACGGATCTTAAACCCCACCAAGATGTTGTCACTGCAATTTGCAAGAAAAGGATATCTCACAGGACTTAGGAAACTGAGATCCCAGGTTTAGGGACACATTTCAAGAGTCCCAAAGTCTTAAACATGTGAAATCAAAATACTCCTGGGAGCTGACATTCAGTGACAGAGCGCGGTCCTCACCCACGGAGACCAGGTTCCGGAAGTTCTCCAGCATCACGTCTCGGTGCAGCTTCCTCTGGGACGGGTCCAGCAGCCCCAGCTCCTCCTCGGAGAAGACCACCGCCACGTCCTGGAAGGTCACCGCCTCCTACAGCACCAAACACAGAGGACCTCAACTTTAAGACCAATGGCCACGCGAAGAGGGGCAGCACTCAGGGGCAGCGCGGACGGGTGGGGAGATGTCCTGGATTCTGCAGGCCCTAAGTCTACTTTAAGGACCTTCCCCCTCTTCTCCACCCAGCATGTCAATTTCATACACTAATTTCCCACAGTCCCGTCCAAAGTGTGTGCAATTTACCCTCTTTGGTGTGGCTCCGATGGTTGAACACCAGAAGGTCTCGGTTTAATTTCTAGTGAGGGCACATGCATGGGCTGTGGGCTCGATCCCTAGTAGGGGACTTGCAGCCAATTGATGTTTCTCTCTCACCCTCTCATTTCCTCTCTCTCTCTCTCTCGAAAAATTAATAAAAACAAACATGAAAAATTGCGCAATTAAAAACAATCCCTGTTCATTTCACTTGGTGTCATTTGTGAGTATCCCTACGTAAGCACCCTGGAACAGTAACTCTTCAGTCGTGGGGGATGTGCGTTTTGAGTAGTGCCACCGAACTGCTCCTGCAATGTTGGGTTAATTACTCCCAACAGGCTCTGATGGCTTTTATCTTTCCTTTCTCACCACACATTCACCAGCCTGGGCATTCGCACTTTGTTACAATTTAACAAACCAACTGGCCACCCTTCCTGGGAGCCATGAAAGTGGTCCTCTGTGCTCTCCAGGCACAGGCCACCGACCTGTGACGTCATTGATGACAGCGTTCAATGTGTCTGACAGTGTTCATACCGGAATCCCTCAGTTTAAATCCCAAAGCTCTGCCCCTCCCAAGCTGCAGGACCTTAGATTAGACCAACAAATCCCTTCAGGTGTTTTAAATGTGTGATGGTGTTCAGATCAGAATATTCTTACACACTGAAATAAAGGAGGATATGTACGTCCCTATCATTGTACTGTCCAATCCAGTAGCCACTGGTCACATGTGGCTATGTAAATTTATATTTATGTAAAATAAAAAATTATCTCCCACAGCTGCACTGACACATTTCAAATGCTCAAGAGCCACGTGTGGCCTGCAGCTACCATGCTAGACAGCCCAGTAACAGAACACATCCATCACCACAAAAGTTCTATTGACAGTGCTGTCTTAGAAGCTATTCTAGTACACACAATGAATGTTAGCTTTTATTATTATAACTACAGGCCTGTGCACAAAATTCGTGCATAGGCCGGGGGGTATCCCTCAGCCCAGGCTGCAGCCTCTCCAATATGGGACCCCTCCAGCGATGTCCGACTGCCCGTTGGACAGTTGGACATCCTTCTCACAATCCAGGACTACTGGCTCCAAACTGCTCACCTGCCTGCCTTCCTGATTGCCTCTAACCACTTCTGCCTGCCAGCCTGATCACCCCCTAACCACTACCCGGCCAGCCTAATTGATGTCTAACTGCTCTCCTGTCAGCCTGTTTGGCCCCAACTTCCCTCCTCTGCTGGCCTGGTCACCCTTAATGCCTTTCCTTGCAGGCTTGATTGCCCCCAACTGCCCTTCCTGGCAGGTCTGGCCCCTCCCAACAGCCTTCCCCTGCTGGCCATCTTGTGGTGGCCATCTTGTGTTCACATGGGGGCAGGATCCTTGACCACATTGGGGCAGCCCTCTTGTGTGTTGGAGTGATGGTCAATCTGTGTATTACTCTTTTATTAGATAAGATAGAGGCCTGGTGCACAGGTGGGAGCCGGCTGGTTTGCCCTGAAGAGTGTCCTGGATCAGGGTGGGAGTTTCCTTGGGTTGTGGGGCAGCCTGGGTGAGGGGCCTATGGTGGTTTGCAGGCTGGCCATGCCCCCCAGCGACCCAAGTGGAAGCCCTGAGATCTGGGATTAATTTATGTTCTACAATTGAAACTTGGTAGCCTGGAGCAGAGCCAAGCCTTCTGCTCGCTCCATGGTGACAGCCATTTCTGTTTGAAACTTTGTAGCCTAGAGTGGAGGCCTAGGCACTAAGGCTGCAGAAGTTTGGCTTCCTCCATCGCCCCAGCAACCCTAGCCTCTTCTCTCTTCAGCTCCGTGGCTGCCGCCATTTCTGTTGGGATTATATATCTTCTATAATTGAAACTTTGTAGCATTGAGTGGAGGCCTAAGCCTGCAACAGCAGGCGGAAAGCTTGGCTTCCTTCATTGCCAGGGAAACCCAAGCCTCCCTCCTGCTGTCAGTGGCGGCAGCCATCTTGGTTGGGGTTTATTTATATAATTTGCTCCTGATTGGCTGGTGAGCATGGCTGTGGGCATGGCTTGATCAGAGGTATAGTCAATTTGCACATCACTCTTTTATTAGCTAGGATTATGATTGGTATGGTAAGGGTATTATTAAACTTTCACATTACTTTCATTACCTCTGCTTCCTTTTAATGTTTGCATGGTGCCCCTTTTTCCATCCTTTCACTTTCAACCTACTCAGACATTATATTTGAAGCGAGTTCCTTATAGCATACTAGAGGCCCGGTGTATCAATTCCTATACTGGTAGCGACCCTCCTGTCTGGGTCTGGGATATGGGTGAACCGGATTTGGGGCTGTCAGGGCCCCAGCAGCAAACTAAGCCAATTCCACGAGGAACTGAGCTCCCTCCTCCCTCCTGTCTAGGTCCAGGGTGCAGGTGAACTGGATTCGAGACTGTCAGAACCCCAGCAGCAAGGTCTGGATCAGTGTTCATCATAGCCACCAGCTGGTGGTCTGGTCATATCAGTCACTTAGGCTTTTTTATTTTTTTATTTTATTGATTTTTTACAGAGGGGAAGGGAGAGGGACAGAAAGCTAGAAACATTGATGAGAGAGAAACATTGATCAGCTGCCTCCTGCACACCCCCTACTGGGGATGTGCCTACAACCAAGGTACATGCCCTTGACCGGAATCAAACCCGGGACCCTTGAGTCCACAGGCCGATATTCTATCCACTGAGCCATACCTGTTTCAGCAGTCGCTTAGGTTTTTATATATACACTGAGTGGCCACATTATTCCACATTATTATGATCTCTGAATGCATAATAATCTGGCCACTCAGTGAGTACACACACACACACACACACACACACACACACACACACACTAGAAGCCCAGTACACTAAATTGGTGCACGGGGGTGGGGTGGAGTGTCCCTCAGCTCAGCCTGCACCTTCTCCAATCTGGGAACCCTTGAAGGATGTCCAATTGCCTGTTTAGGCCTGATCAGGATTGGGCCTAAACGGGCAGTCGGACATCCCTCTTACAACCCAGGACTGCTGGCTCCCAACTGCTTGCCTGCCTGCCTTCCTGATTACCTCTAACTGCTTCTGCCTGCCAGCCTGATCACCCCCTAACCACTCTTCTGCCAGCCTGATTGATGCCTAATTGCTCCCCTGCCAGCCTGTTTGCCCCTAACGGCCTTCTCCTGCAGGCCTGCCCCCCCCCCAACTGCCCTTCCCTGCAGGCCTGGTCACGCCCAACTTCCCTCCTCTGCTGGCCTGGTCATCCCTAATTCTCTCCCATGCAGGCTTGATCACCAACTGCCCTCCCTTGCAGGCCTAGTCCCTCCTAACTGCCCTCCCCTGCTGGCCATCTTGTGTCCACATGGGGGCAGGATTTCTGACCACATGGGGGCAGCCATCTGGTATGTTGGAATGATGGTCAATCTGCATATTACTCTTTTATTAGATAGGACAGAGGCCTGGTGCACAGGTGGGGACCAGCTGGTTTGCCCTGAAGGGTGCCTGGATAAGGGTGGGTGTTCCCTTGGGACATGGGGTGGCCTGGGCAAGGGGCCTGTGGTGGTTTGAGGCTGGCCACACCCCTGGCAACCCAAGGAGAGGCCCTGGTATCTGGGATTCATCTATCTTCTACAATTGAAACTTTGTAGCCTGGAGCAGAGCCAAGCCTTCTGCTGGCTCCATGGTGGCAGCCATTTCTGTTGGGTTTTATTTATCTTGTATAATTGAAACTTTGTAGCCTTAAGCTGGCCAGGGCTAGCTGGTGGACATGGCTTGGGGGTATAGCAGAGGTATGGTCAATTTGCACATTATTCTTTTATTAGATAGGATATATTAATGGCCCAGTGCACAAAATTCATGCACGGGGTTGGGGGGAAATTGTTCCCCAGCCCGGTCTGTATCCTCTCCAATCTGGGACCCCTCAAAGGATGTCCTACTGCCAGCTAATAGGGATGGGGCCTAAACTGGCAGTCAGACATCCCTCTCACAATCAGGGACTGCTGGCTCTAGCCACTCACCTGCCTGTCTGCCTGATTGCCCCTAACCACTCTGCCTGCCGGCCTGCTCGCCCCCAACTGCCCCCTGCCACTGGCCTGCTTGCCCTGAAATGCCCCACCACCACCCCAACTGCCCCGTGCCAGCCTGCTCACCACCAATTGCCCCTCCTGCTGGCCTGCTTGCCCCCACCTTCCCTCCCCACTAGCCTGCTCACACCTAACTGCCCCCCCCCGCTGTCCTGATCACCTCCAACTGACCCCCACTGATGGCCTGCTCACCCCCAAGTGGCCTCCCTGCTTGTCTGCTTACCCCCCACAGCCCCTGCCATCCCATCCTGGCCTGCTCACCCCCCGGTGACCCAAGGTCCCAGCTTCTCCTTTTTTTCTTTTTTTCAGCACCTCCTTGAGCAGAGGCCAGGGATGGCTGGAAGAAAGTATCTAGGATTTATTTATCTTCTATAATTGAAACTTTGTAGCCTTGAGCCAGGGCGGGCAGCTTGGCTTCCTCCATCGCCAGGAGCAACCCAAGCCTCCTGCTCAGCTCCAGCTCTGCGACTGGCTGCCATCTTGGTTGGGTTAATTTGCATATCCACTCCTGATTGGCAGGTGAGTGTGACTTGTAGGTATAGCAAAGTGATGGTTAATTTGCATATTTCTCTTTTATTAGTGAAGATTAGTGTAGATATTAGAGGCCCAGTGCATGAATTCGTGCATGGATGGGGTCTGGCCCGCATGGCCAGGTGGAGGGGATATGGGAGGTTGCCCAGTCTGGCTCTTGGTTGAACTCCTGGTCGAAGGGATAATTTGCATATTAGCCTTTTATTATATAGGATATACACTGAGTGGCCAGATTATTATGCATTCAGAGATCATAATAATCTGTCCACTCTGTGTATAGATAATTGGGTAACATTTTAAAACCCACAATACTAATCTCTGTTTTTAATTAGCATATTTAGACCATTTATATTTAATGAACTATTCTATGGTAGGACTTAAGTCTGTCATTTTATTTTTTCATTTCTGTTTTTTCCCTGTTTTCCTATGTGTTACCTGAACATTTCTAGAATTGCAATTTGACTTACCTATAGTGTGTTAGAGGGTATAGTGGGTACTATAGGTATTACAACATATACATATACCTTAACAGCCTACTGTTGATATGTTGCTAGTTCAAATGAAAAGTAGAAACTTTACCTCTCTTTAATTCCATTTAACCTACCCCACTAATAACTGTCTTAAATATTCCCTCTATATACATTGAAAATTACATCAGACAATGCTATCATTTTTGCTTCATTCCTTTAGCTATTCTTTTAGCTCAAGTCTGCTAGTGACAAATACATTTATTTTCTTTCATCTAAAAATGCCTTGATTTCCCTTTATTACCAAAGGATGTTCTTACTGGATACAGAATTCTGAGTTGAAAGTTCTTTTCTTTCCGTCCTTGAAAAGAGTTTACCACTTCTTTGTGACCTCATGGTTTCTGATAAGAAACCCACTGTCGAGAGATCAACCAAAGGACTTGTGTGCATGCCATAAGCCTAACCAATGGACACAGGCAACAGGGGTGAGGGCACGAGGGGGGCAGTGGTTGCTGTTTTCTGCACTCTGTACAGCCCTGTACTAAGAAAGCTTGGGTTGCAGAGATTTCACTGGCAACCACTGCCCCCCTCCCCGCTCCCCACCCCACACACACGTAAGTTCAAATAAGTCCTAATAAACTCGTGGCTTTCACAGCCAGTCCAAGACAGGAGAGAACTTTGGGGGGTAATGTAAATAAATGGTCTACTTCAGGTTTTGGATGGTGGTCCAATGTAATTATTCAACTTTCAAAATGGGGCATAGCACTGTCACCGACCTAACACTTAAGATGTCTAATTTTTGTAATAAATTATATTTCAGATTTAAAACCCATGCAAAAGTGTTAGGAATCAAAACAAAATTCATTTAGCCACACACTGGGGTATATGCATGTTTGTAGCTTCTGAAATTTACACAAAAAATAGAAACCCTTCTAAAGAAGCACATAAAATAATGCCAAATCACAACAAAGCTGCTAACATTAAGTGAAAACATAAGATTTAAAATTGTACACGTGCTGTGGTTGTAATTATATAAAATATAGCATGGGGAAATAACTGGCATAGTAGTGTAGTAATGTGGCTTTTTAAAATATTCTTCATTGTCTAAAGTCTTACATATGTCTCCTTTTTCCATCACTGACCTCTCCCCAGCCACTTCCACCCCATAGTAATGTGGTTTTTAAAAAAACTCTTTTAGCCCTAGCCGGTTTGGCTCAGTGGATAGAGCATGGGCCTGCGGACTGAAGGATCCCAGATTCGATTCCAGTCAAGGGCACATGCCTGGGTTGCGGGCTCGATCCCATTGTGGGGTGTGCAGGAGGCAGCCAATCAATGATCCTGACTCATCACTGATGTTTCTACTGGTATCTCTCTCCCTCTCCCTTCCTCTCTGAAATCAATAAAAACATATTAACAATTTTTTTATGTCTATGAATTTCTGCACTTTTTGTAAAATGAAGATGATAAAACCAAAAGTAAAAACAAAAACAAAAACAGAACCAAAACAAACAATAGTAACTGACGTAGAACAAACGCCTGTCTTTTGTCCTTCCCAAGGAAGAGAAAGAGGTGGTGTCTAACCTTTGAGAAGAGATCTTTAAGAGGTCAAAATCAAAACTCAACTCACCTGGAACTTGGCCATTCCTCCTGCTCCGGGAGAAGCACAGAACCCTGGGAAGGCAGAGGTGGCAAAGGAGGAAGAAGCCATGAGACACGGGCCCTGCCACACGTGGCTGCTCTGGGTGAGTTTTAAAGGTGACCCCTCCTTTGGCCCACAGCAGAGCCTCTCAGCCAGGGCCCTGGTGCAGGAACTGCCTGCCCGGCTTCCGCAGGAAGGCCAGCACAGAGTCCCTGGGCGCTCCCGGGGTCAGCACTCCCACGCTGGGCACCGTGGGGAATGAAAGGCACTGACACGTACTGGCCATGACAATGAAAGCAGACTCGGAGGCCAAAAGGTCTGCGTGGGGCGTTCGCCAGGACCCCACCAACGGTCCTTCTGACCCATGGGCTCAGTGGTCGGCAAATTCACCAGTCAACAGAGCGGCAAACCGCGTGTGGCTCAGGAGCCGCAGGTCGCCGGCCACGGCACCAGCTCTTTGTGCCTCTTCCACATCTATCAAGTGGGGACAGTGCCATTATCTAGCTCACAGCTTTGCCAATACATTCAAAGAAGCATGCAACACCTGATAGCGGCTCATGTTCCTGGGTCTTCCTACTTCAGGCAGAAGGACTGTGGTGGGAAGGAGAGCACGAGAGCAATGCATCCGCTTCTCAAAGCCTTTCTCACATCCAAATCCTTGCTCTGGCCCTACATTTGCTGCTCTTTCCTGGTCTGCTCAGTAATGGAGTTTTGCAAGGAGACCACAGTATTTAGTGAAAGAAAGCAAGTGGGGCCTGGGGCGTCTGGCTAGCTGGTCACCTGCCCAGCCTGCTGCCTGCCAGCTACTCTGAGAAGCCTCCATCACCTGGGGGGAGTTGGGGATAATTAGTGGGTAAGCAGCTCTTTTGCCTATAAGATAATTAACACATCTTTTTATCCTTTGCAGCTGAAATAGAGTGAGTACTCAAAACCCATGGAATTAATGAAGGGATAAAAACACACTCCACTGGGTAGCAGGAAGGAGTCAACCAGTTGATGTCTGAGGTTCCTCTGAGCTGAGTGATTCTGAGCCTGTAGCTCCCAAATGGGAGGAGAAGGTGAACTGTACCTTCAGGGTTTATTTCACTGGCTTTGCTCAAACAACATCAAGGTCATCCTGAAAAGTTATCCTATCTAATAAAGAGGGGATATGCTAATTGACCATCACTCCATCACAAAGATGGCTGCACCAATAGCTGAGGCCAAGTTCCCATAAAGAGTCGTAACAAGCAATCAGCAGGGACGTGAGGCTACGCCCTCCCCTGCCCCCATAGGGCTTGACAGGGGACCTCAGGCTGCGTGCTCCACCCCAGCATGGGGCCAGGGGACCTAAGGCTGCACCCCCCTGCCTGGCTGGGCTTGACAGGGGACCTCAAGGTGCACCCCCAGTGCTGGGTGGGGGAACTCAGGCCACGTCCCCTGCCCAGCGGGGCTTGATGAGGAACCTGAGGCTGTGTCCCCCTGATGGTGCTGGGCTGGGGGACCTGAGGCTGCACCCCACCCCCCACCTGATGGGGAACCTCAGGCTGTGACCTCCACATACAGCAGGGTTTGACAAGGGATCTCAAGGTACATCCCCCATCCCGGTCTGGGCTAGGGAACCTCAGGCCACGCCCCTGCCCCCTGTCCTTTCACCGGGCCTGGGGTCCTGATGCTATGCCCCCTGTCTGGCAGGGCTTGACAAGGATGGGACTTGCCAGGTCTGGATATAGCCCAATGGGGGTTGGGGGGCTGGTCATGTCTGGGTCTCATGCGATTGGGCAGGGACTTGACTCTGGGTCCCATGGTGCACCCCAGACTCTGACAGGAGGTTTTCATATACATTTTACTAATTTTCTTTAATTTCTGACACTTCTATTATAAAGGGCAAATAGCAATATTAAATTATTTCCTCTAATTAATCCCCTTTTAATGTGCATGAATTTTGTGACCATGCCACTAGTTTTTTCATAAAAGGTTCATTCATGGGCTTCTCAGGAAGGCAAACCCTATTTAGTTGTTTATCTAGTATAAAAAGCAAATGCTTGGTTGGTTGGTTGATTTCACACCAGGTATTTTTTCAAATGTTATTCTCCTCAGAGTTATTCCATGACCATGCTTTATATAGTCTAAATTCCCCAACGCTTCTTTTCCCATTCACTTCCTTTTTATATTCAGTGTCATTACTTTCTGACATACTCCTGTGTGTTTTATTTATTTACCTTCCTTGTATTTATCCATCTTTTTAATGAAGCCCCATTTTTTGGTCCCTACCCTTTCTCCAGTTCATGGCACATAGCAGGCACTCAAGACAGATTTGTTTAAAAAGAAATGAATAACTTAATGAATAGCTGATAAAGATATATCCTGTGTCACATTAACTAAGAGCTTCATTACTACTCACCAGGATCATTAACTCACTTATCCAACAAATCCTTATTGAGCATCTAACATGGGCCTGGCACGTTAAAGTCCTTGACCTCATGAAGCTGATATTATACTAGAGGAGGCAGGTAGTAAACGTAACTACATAATGTGTTGGCCAGTCACAGACACTGTTAAGAAAAATATGGCAGGATAAAAGGGAGACAAACGTGAGGTGCTGTTTTAGAAGGGATGGTGTCGATGCCAGTGCTATAGTTACTAGTTCAGTCACCTTTGCAGGTCAATTATCCTCCTGTGCCTCATCTGTATGTTTTGAGGAAGAAATGAGTTAATACACAAAAGCACTGGAAACTGCTTGACTCATAATACACTCCCAATAAATGCTAATTATCATTGTGCTTATATAATAAACAAGAGGCCCAGTGCACAATATTCGTGACGGGGGGAGGGGATGTCCCTCAGCCCACCCTGCACCCTCTCCAATCTGGGACCCCTGGAGGGATGTCTGACTGCCTAAACGGGCAGTCGGATATCCTTCTCACAATCCAAGATTGCTGGCTCCAAACTGCTCGCCTGCCTGCCTCCCTGATTGCCCCTAACTGCTCTGCCTGCCAGACTGATCACCCTCTAACCACTCCTCTGACAGCGTGATTGATGCCTAATTGCTCTCCTGCCAGCCTGTTTGCCCCCGACTTCCCTCCTCTGCTGGCCTGCTCACCCCTAACTGCTTTCCCCTGCAGGCTTGATTGCCCCCAACTGCCCTCCCTTGCAGGGCTGCTCCCTCCCAACTGCCCTCCTCTCTGGCCTAATCACCAACAACTGCAGGCCTGGAACCTCCCAATGGCCCTCCCCTGCTGGCCAACTTGTGGTGGACATCTTGTGTCCACATGGGGGCAGCCCTCTTGTGTGTTGGAGTGATGGTCAATCTGCATATTACTCTTTTATTAGACAGGATAGAGGCCTGGTGCATGGGTGGAGGCCAGCTGGTTTGCCCTGAAGGGTGTCCAGGATCAGGGTGGGGGTTCACTTGGGGTGCAAGGTGGCCTGGACGAGGGGCCTATGGAGGTTTGCAGGCCAGCCATGCCCCCTAGCGACCCAAGTGAAGGCCCTGGGATCCTGGATTAATTAATGTTCTGCAATTGAAACTTTGTAGCCTGGAGCAGAGCCAAGCCTTCTGCTCAGTCTGCGGTGACAGCCATTTCTGTTTGGTTTTATTTAAATTTTCTAATTGAAACTTTGTAGCCTAGAGTGGAGGCCTAGGCTAGGGCTGCAGAAGTTTGGCTTCCTCCATCGCCCTGGCAACCCTAGCCTCTGCTCTCTCCAGCTCCATGGCTGCTGCCATTTCTGTTGGGATTATGTATCTTCTATAATTGAAACTTTGTAGCATTGAGTGGAGGACTAGGCTGGCAACTTGGCAGGTGGAAAGTTTGGCTTCCTTTGTTGCTGGGGAAACCTAAGTCTCCCTCCTGCTCTCAGTGGTGGCAGCCATCTTGGTTGGGGTTTATTTGCATAATATGCTCCTAATTGGCTGGTGGGCGTGGCTGTGGGCATGGCTTGATTGGAGATACAGTCAATTTTCATATTATTCTCTTATTAGATAGGATTATACAGAAACAAGGAGCCCGGTACACAAAATCCGTGCACTGAAGGTGGGTGGTCCCTCAGCCCAATCTGACCTGACCCCTCTCACATACTGGGAGCCCTCAGGAGATGTCCTACTGACGACTCACCCCCGGCCCAAGGCCAAAAGCCTCTGGCTGAGGCTGTTGTCCTTGGGCAGGGGACCTCGGCCAGGGGACCCCGGCCAGCGATCACCATGGGGCTGATCACTGGCTGGCTCCGCCCCAGCATCGGCCTGTCCAAGGGCTTTGTTCCAGCCTTAGGAACCCAGCAAGATCGCCCTGCCATGGGGCTGATCTCGCGGCTGACTGGCTCTGCCCCCAGGCCCCGGCCCGCCCACGGCCAGGAAAAAGCCTCTTGGCAAGAGGCTTCTCCCAGCCTTGGGAAACCAGGGAACCCAGCGAGATCACCCAGCCATGCTGCCATGAGGCCGATCTCGCTGGCTGGCTGGCTCCAGCCTCTTGGCAGCAGCCATCTTGGTTGGGTGTTAATTGCATATCACTCCTGATTGGCTAGTGGCTGTGGCTTGTGGGCATGGCTTGATCAGAGGTATGGTCAATTTGCATATTACTCTTTTATTAGATAGGGTGACACACTAGTCTAGGTCTGTCCCTAAGTAAATTTGTTTTAGGATATGAATGTATTGTCAATATCTATACATCAAGTATCAAATAGTTTGAAAAGCAACTATACAGCCAAGAGTGGTTCTATAAAGGACCAGAGATACCCATATGGATCCTTTTCATAGTTTTGTCACAGAATCTATTTTCAGGAAGTCAGAAAAGAATCTCTCAGGGCTGCAGGCCCTGGTATCCAGCTGCCAGTTGACACATGCACCAGCCACAAACACTTACTGAATAACTTCCCTCTGCAAACCTCGTCACAGTGCTGGGCACGCTGAGAAGAATGACACAATCCCCACAACATAAGAATCGACATCTTAGGAGGAGACACCGGCTGGAAACCAAGAGCAAACTAAATTCCAAATAAGCAAACAAAGTCCAGTGCCTCCCTTTAACTGCAACTCTTCAAGACCCCCAGCTTTCTCGCCTACCACAGTTCTCCTAGTTACCAAGTGAGGACTTTGGCATTGTTCATGTCTTCTCTCCCTTGACCTTCATCTACACTAATAAAAGAGAAAGATGCAAATTGACCTGTACCTTCATGACTCCCACTAACCCATCAGGAGTGGGTATGCAAATTAACCCAACAAATATGGAGGGTTAATTTGCATATGCAGGCGATGAGCGGCCGGGGGTGGGACACTTGCATCGTCGCTATGGCGTCAATGCAAGCCTCCCACACTGCCCCAGTCAGTCTGGGCCTCTGGGCCGTGTGGGAAGGTGGAAACGCGGTTCTGGGTTGGAGCCAAGGCAGAAAGGTGGTACCATCAGCCAGGAGAAGAAAGGCCCATTTTTGCACAAATCTTCGTGCACTGGGCCTCTAGTAAAGTTATAATAATCCAATATACACCCTCCAGGCTCAATGTCTGGTGTTTGCAATAAAATGCCAAAGCAAAAGTGAAAACGGGGAGGCCTATATAACAAGATGGACAAAAGTTGACTACAGCCGAAACCAGTTTTACTCAGGGGATGGAGCATCGGCCTGCAGACTGAAAGGTCTCAGGTTTGATTCTGGTCCAGGGCATGTTCTGTGGTTGCGGGCACATCCCCAGTGGGGGGTATGCAGGAGGCAGCTGATCGAGGTTTCTCTCTATCGATGTTTTCTAACTCTCTAGTCCTCTCCCTTCCTCTCTGTAAAAAATCAATAAAATATATATTTTTTTAAAGTTGACTACAGTTGAAGGCTGTGATCAGACAGGATAATTCATTAGTATATTATTTTCTCTGCACTTGTGTTTGAAAAGGTTCATGATCACAGTTGTCATAAGGATGACAACTATAATACAAGTTTTGAGAAGCATAGAGAATATATACATACATAGAAACAAAGAGAAATACATTAACATCCTTATAGTTATCTCTAAATGTGGGATCATGGGTAATGTTTGACTTCCTTCAGCTATTTTTCAAATTCTCTGTGATAAGCACAAATGAACTCTATAATCAGAATATGAACATAATGCCATATTAAATAACAAGGAAGTGATTAAATGAGCCCAGACTTCAAGAGCTCTACAGTCCTAAATTATTACCAAATGACCCTCCTTCCTTCAGTCCTCGGGATTCCATTTCTTAGGGCGGAAGGAGAGTATGGCAGGAAGGTCAAGCACCCAGGATCCTTGGGTTCAAATTCTCAGTTCGACTGTGTCTTCCCTGTCCCCTTAAACTCTTCACCTATTAATGTTCTTTGTCCGTTATGAGGATAAATAATTACAGCAAATAAAACCTACAGAAGACTGTCACTCAACATGTTAAATATTGTTACTCATTCATTAATACATGTCTCATCCAACCTCTCCTTTACTCATTAAATATCTGAACGTTTGCCCAACAGAGAAAACTTGCTAATGAGTGAAGGAAGTCTGCTTTCCTACTGAGAACAGAAACAACACACGTTGGACAGTGTTCCCAGGAGCCGGGGGTCACTCCCTCCTCCTCTCTGCACCCTCCGTGAGCAGTCAGGCTAAAAAAAGGAAGGAGGCTGGAAGACATTACAATTGTGTCTCTGGTCCAGGATGAATCCCAGTGGACATCCTGCAGGCCCCAGCTGGGGAGGACCCACTTCTTCCTTTCAAACAGGATGGGGGAGTGGAAAGTCCTTAGCAACCCACCAACACCCCACTCCCCGCAGTGCACAGACCAGGGCCGCGGGCTGGGGCTGGAGCTCAGACCTTATGGGGCTCAGCACCGAAGCTCCCAGGGACTGAGCACTTCTCAGACAGAAATAACAGACTGGTAGCAACCAGCGCCTCTTACTAGTAGCTTGTGCTGGGATCACTGCTAAGCACTTTTACATGGTTTACTTTCCCCTAGCCTTACAACGCGCCCACTAGGAAGGTCCTCCTGAGGCCCAACAGTAAGAAGCTAGGAAAACCCCTTGGCCAGTGGAATGGGAAAACAGACATATAACTGTACCAACTGGCAGAGCAATTTACAGCCAGATACAGAGGCCACACAGGTGGAAAGCCCGGGGGGAAACTGGTGCCAGACCTTGCCACAGGTGATGTTGAGTATCGCTGGCCATCGGTTTAGCCCTCTCCCCTGACTTTCCCTCTCCAGAGATAACATCAAGGCATCAGTTGTATTTCAGCTCCAGGCCCAGAAAAGCTGCAAAACCAGGGCAGGGAGGCGGCAATAAAGAATGACCCGTGCCCTCGCGCTGACCTATCGGTAAGACCACGACCCATGAGAGTGCACACCTGGAAAAGCTGATGAATATTTTTTTTTTCCTGCGATCTTCCCGTGGCCTCACCTAAAAATCCCGCCTTTGGGAAGCAGATTAAACCCCTCAAAATAAAGCAAGCTGGCCCTAGCTCTCTTTGAAGCACGCCCACACCACGCCTTTTCTTTCTCCTAAACTCTTACCTGTCCCAGCTTTAATAAATAGCCTCTTAAAATCACCCGGATTCCTGTTGTAAAATCTTTTTTTAAAATATATTTTATTGATTTTTCACAGACAGGAAGGGAGAGGAATAGAAAGTCAGACACATTGATGGGAAACATCCATCAGCTGCCTCTTGCACACCCCACACCGGGGATGTGCCTGCAGCCACGGTACACGCCCTTGACCAGAATCGAACCTGGGACCTTTCAGTCCTAAGGCCAACGCTCTATCCACTGAGCCAAACCGGTTCGGCTCCTGTTGTAAAATCTTACCTACACGCGATCCAGAGCCCACACACTCCGGGCTGGCTGGGGGGACGGCCTGACCCCGGTCCAGTGCGCACTACTGTGAACTCGGTCCCTGTCCGGGGACACTACTGTCAACTCCTCTCCAGCCAGAGAAACAGATGAATCAAGAACTCTGCAAAGATTACATAACTGGAAAGGTCCGGAGTAAGCGGAAGTAAAGCAGGCGAGGGAATCGGCCCAGAGGCACTGAAACAGATTCCCGACCAGGCCGACCCCCGGCTCCACAGCGAACCATGCAGAAGCCTGCCACCCGCCGCTCCTATTCCCCGAGAGCGAGGATGGCGCTTCCGGGGCCCACGCACGCCAGCTAAAGAGACACGGGGTTCCGCACTCATCCGCTCCGTCCCTCCGTCCCTCACTCACCTCCTAGGAGACCGTGGTGACTCGCGCCCATCCCACTCCGGAATCCCGGAGGGAAACAGGGGTTACAGCTCCTCCCAGAGCGGAAGTGGATCTCACTGCCCAGAGCCTCTGGACTACACTTCCCAGAATCCTCCACAAGGTAGCGCTTCTATTAGGTTGCCACTTAAAAAAACAAAACAAAAACAAAAAACCTAAGATGGGTCAGTTCAGTTAGTTCTTAGGAACTATTAGAGCTTGATTTTCCCCCCTTTTTTTTCTAAATTAAAAAAAAATCACAGTATTAATAAGTGTGACTGAAAAATAAATGTGGATGAATAGGGCCTGGTCATCCCCAACTGCTCTCCCTTGTAGGCCTGGTCCCTCCCAAATCCCCTCCCCTGCTGGCCTGATCTCCCACAGTCCTCTTTTGAAGGCCTGGTCCCTCCCAACGATCCTTCCCTGCTGGCCATCTTGTGATGGCCATCTCATATCCACATGGGGGCAACCATCTTTGACTACATGGGGTAGCCATCTTATGTGTTGGAGTGATGGTCAATTTGCATATTACTCTTTTATTAGATAGAATAGAGGTCTGGTGCAGGGGTGGAAAGGTGTCCCAGATCAGGGCAGGAGTTCCCTTGGGACATGGGGTACTTTGGGCAAGGGGCCTGTGGTGGTTTGTAGCCTGGCCACCTCCCCCAGTAACCCAAGCATTCTATTTCAAGAACATAGATTTCACTTTCCTCATCAAGCTCTGGTATCTGAGATTTAATCTTCTATAATTGAAACTTTGTAGCCTTGAGTTGACCAAGCCTCCTGCTTGCTCCCTGACCATAGCCATTTTTGTTGGGATTTATCTTCTGTAATTGTAACTTTGTAGCCTTGAGTGGAGGCCTGGGCCTGCCAGGGTGTGCAGAAAGCTTGGCTTCCTCCATTGCTGGAGAAGCCCAAGCCTTCTGCTCACTCCGTGGCCACAGCTATCTTGGTTGGGTTAATTTGCATACTTTCTCCTGATTAGTTGGTGGGCATCCTAGTGGGTGTAGCAGAGTGATGGTTAATTTGCATATTATTCTTTTATTAGATAGGATATATGCAGCAGACACAAATTCACTTGTGAAGAGCAAAGATTCACCTCTGAGGATACATTCCTTAATTTTAATCCAATATACTGTATGAAATAAAGCATTCACATTATGAGTCCTTGGCTACAGATAATTTTATTAGTTATTTTATTCATTTTTCATAACTTTTAAACTTTAGTGAAAAAAATAATGGTCACTGTAAGTACATATAAATTGGAAGTTAATAAGAAAATAATCCAAAACCTTCCATGATAGCTCCCAAACAAGCTTGTATATGCAAATATCCTTTTCACACATTCTTTTTTGGCATGTACTCATTTTGAAAGATCATTTACATCGATTGGATTTTACCAAGAGAGTTACAACATATAGCTCCCCTGAATATCAGTCCTATTCCTGGACTTATTAGATTCCAAGTGAAGAAACCCCTTTCCATCCTCAAGACATTGCAGCATTTTACCCCAGCCCGGACTCCCCAAACACTAGGTGTGCATCCTGACTGAAGGCATGAACACATTTCTCGTTCTTAGAGGTTCTTGCCAGAGTGGACTTTCTGATGGCACGTGAGACGTGAACGGTGACTGAAGCCCTTGCCACACACGTCACACTGGTACGGCTTCTCTCCAGTGTGGACTCTCCAATGGGACTGGAGGCGTGAACTCTGACTGAAGCCCTTCCCACACTCCTCACACTTAAATAGTTTCTCCCTAAGGTGGACACTCAGATGGACTCTAAGATTTGAGGGGAGACTAAAGGACTTACCACACTCCTCACATTTATGGGGCTTCTCTCCGGTGTGAACCCTCTGATGATGGCGAAGATTCAAGCTCCTACCAAAGCCTTTCCCACACTCCTCACACGTGTAGGGCTTCTCCCCAGTGTGGCCCCTCTGATGGTACATAAACTGTGAGCTGTACCTGAAGCCCCTGCCACACACACCACACGTGTACGGCTTCTCCCCGGTGTGGACTCTCCGATGGGCCCAGAAATCGATGGCCTGGCTGAAGCTCCCATCGCACTCCTCACATTTATAGGGTTTCTCTCCTGAGTGGACTCTCTGATGCGCGTGAAGATTTGATCTCCAACTGAAGCCCTTCCCACACTCCTCGCACTTGTACGGCTTCTCTCCCGTGTGAGTGACTTGGTGCAGTTTAAGATTTGAACTATAACCGAAGCCCTTCCCACACACGTCACATTTGTAGGGTTTCTCCCCAGTGTGCACTCTCTGATGGGTCTGGAGCTTTGAAGACTGACTGAAGCCCTTCCCACAAGTCCCACATTTGAACCGTTTCTCCCCGGTGTGGACACTCTGATGGACTTGAAGATTCGAAGCCTGACTGAAGCCCTTGCCACACTCCTTACACCGGTAGGGTTTCTCGCCTGTGTGAACCCAAACATGGATGTGAATATCTGTATTGCGAGTGAAGCCTTTCCCACACACCTCACACTTGTACGGTTTCTCCCCAGTGTGGACCCTCTGGTGGATGTCACAGTGGGCCGCCTGAGTGAAGCCCTTCCCGCACTCCTCACATCTGTAGGGCCTCTCACCCCTGTGCACCCTCTGATGGACACGGAGATCAACACTCCAACCGAAGCCCTTGCCGCACTCCTCACATTTGTACGGCTTCTCTTCAGTGTGGACTCGCTGATGGTACTGAAAGTTGGAACTCTGACTAAAGCATTTACCACACTCTTCACATTTATAAGGTTTCTCTCCAGTGTGAGTTCCGTAGTGAATGGAGAGACCTGTGCTGCTACTGAATCCCTTGCCACAGCCGTCACATCCGTAGGACTTTTCTCCTGCGTGATTAGAATGAGAATGGAAGGAACTCTTATTGAAACAATCACTGGAATCATGACGTCTAGCGAGTTTCTCCCCTAGATGAGTCCTCCGACGAGCCTGCAGGTGTGAGTTCTGAGCCCAGCACCTCTCTCCTGGGTGTCCAGTCTGGTGGCCCGGAAGCAGCGAGCTGTAACTGAAGCCCTCCCCACACTCACCACAGAGATGCCGTTCCTCTCTGCAGGGGGAATGCTGACTGACGCCATCGCTCATGCTGTTACCACAGTCATTAGATCTGTAGGGTTTCTGTTCGGTGTGAATTTTAATATGATCGTTAAGTAGTGATTTCTTCATGACTTCACAGGCATGCTGGTTATCCTTCACATGACTTTGCTTACCTCCATTCTGACCCTGTGACTCACTCAGGTGTACATTCTCATGAGCATCCTCGACACTCAAACGGTCTTGATTTTCAACACAACAGGCGCCATCGCCTTTACAACTCACCACGCCGCTCCCACTCTCAGAAGTCTGATCAGAACTGGCTCGTGGTAACTGGGAACTCTCCCTCTGAAGACACCTGGTTGAATCACTTGCAATCTGTTTCCAGATTTGCCAGAATAGCTTTTCATGTGAAAGGTATGTTAATGCAACTCTCTGAAGAATCTCCACCTCATTCTGATTCTTGCTGCCTCTAAGAAAAAGCAGGGTTCCAGGATGATGACATGTGAAAGCTTTGCTCAGAAATGTCAGGACTTCACACTCAGACCATGGGACAGGGCCTTAGTAAACCAAGGGGCGGGTCATCTCTGTACAGCATCATTTGTCCGTTTCTTGCTTTCCCATGCAGTTGAAGCAAAGAATGGAGTCATCAGACTCTTACCCACTAAGTGCAAAGGTGACCCATTCAGAACCACAAATCTAACATTTAACACCTGAGCGAAGTCTGGAATCAGATGGCTATAGAGCAATAAAGATAATCCCCATTCCAACCGACAGTGACATCAAACCAGTGGGATTCTTACTCATTAGGCTACAAAAGCTCAGACTGTAGGCATACGAAAGGATTTTAGGTCCTGGTAGAAATTACCTTCTAAGAGAAAATTTGGGGAATGGTTGGACTAGTAACATTCATTGTTCTAAATCTGGAAGTAAATCAGGTCTCGATAAGAAATGGAAAAGGGAAAACTAATCTGGTACAACTCAGGAAGAACTTGGGAGAAGGAAAGAAATAGGGCACAGGGTAGCCTCTCAAAGGCAATCCTGACGAGGAAAAGAGGGGTCTCCTCGCTGTGGAACGCTTTCTTGGGAGAGCTGTGTACCTTGCTATTTCTCATTCCATCGGGTCTCTACTCAACTGCCACTCAATTGGGTGAGGCCTTCCTTATTACTCAATATAAAATAATTCCTCCTCACCCCCATACGCCTTTGACTCTTCTGATTTGCCTTTCCTGCTTTATTTTGCCCACAGCACTTGCCTGACTATCTACTTCCTGATTTTTTCTTGTCGTTTTAGACCACTAGAATGTAATGGTCACAGGGAAAACATGCACTGTTTTTTTCACTGCTTTATCGCCACTGGGACAGAAATATTCAAATTGCTGAGGTATTAGTGAACTGTGTACCTGATTCCATAATTGTGACAAATATTTTTAAAAAGAATGATAAGGGTATCACAAGGTAAGGGTACCACAACTATGTGAAATGCTTGTTTCAGCCACAGGCACATATGTAAATATGAATATACATTATATTTATGCTGAGTCAAGATAAAAAATTTATTGGAAAGTTAGATTATAATAATACAGGCTAAAAAAGTCTCAACAGGTATACACACAGTTCTGGGTGTGGTAGGCTAATTGAATGGCCCTCAAAGACGCCCACACCCAACCCCCTAGGACCTGAGAATATGTTAATATTCTTGACAAAAGCGACTTTAGATACGATTAAATTAAGGCTCCTGAGAGGGAGGTTATCCTGGGTTATCTGGATGGGTCCAAAGTAATCATAAGCGCCCTCATAGGAGGGAGCAGGAGGGGGCCCTCCCAGACCTCACCCTCTGCATCTATCCCTTCTGCTGTGTGGAGACTATTGTCACAGTCCAGGTAAGAGATGACAGCACTCCCAGGGGAGTGGTAACCACAGATGCAGTGAGCAGATTCGCCAGTACCTGAAAGAACAGCCATTTGGTTCTCCCTGGAATTCCTATTTCTTTGAGGTTCTCTTTCCATCATCCAAAGATTTTCTTCTGCCTCCAACTGGGTTGCCTTACCTGGTTTGAAGGGAAGATGTCCTATGAAAAGACAGAAATATATATGTAAAATGTGCAGAGAGCTAAAATATATTTTTGTTCAAATTCCATAATCTTCAGAACCTGTAAAGTGCTATTTTTAAGAACTTTTTGATCATGAAGAATAATAATAAAAAAATTTAGGTCATGATGTGCTTGGGATCCTCCATTTAATAAAAGGCTAATATGTAAATTGACCGAATGGTAAAATGACTAGTTGCTATGATGCACACTGACCACCAGGGGGCAGAAGCTCAACATGCACTGACCACAGATATCCCCCCGAGGGCTCCCAGACTGAGAAAGGGTGCGGGCCAGGCTGAGGGAACCCCCGCCAAGTGCAGAAATTTCATGCATTGGGCCTCTAGTATATAGATAAAATTAGATTTAGCCACTGTCTGTTTCCATTGAATTTGCCACATGCTCACATCACTCACTGCTGATGGACACAGGATAGGTTGCAATGTGAGCAGGCAGGTCTAGATAAAGAACGCTGAGAATAAAGTAGAATAAGGATAGGAACTATTTCATGGGAGGAAAAAAGTAATGCCAATACAGGGGTGGGCAAAAGTACATGTACAATTGCTCGTATGGAAAAGCTTTAAATTATAAAAGAATGTCACTCACAGCTGTAAATTTGCTAAGTTGGTTCCATGACCTATTAATGGGTCACAACCATAATTTGAAAGACGAAGTATTTGAAGGGCAAAGTACAGAAGCTAAGCTGCCCATTTATAATTCATTTACAATAGGACTTCTCAGCCAAGGCACTGTTGATCATTTGGACTGGCTAATTCTCTGCTGTGGGGATTGAACTATGCATTGAAAGCAGTTTAGTAGCTTTGCTAATGCCCCTCCCCCAGCCATGACAATCAAAACTATCTCTAGACATTGCCAAATGTCCTTGGGCGGGAGGAGGGAAGGGTGACAAGAATTTTCCCTGAGCAGGAAGACCAGAAAAACCTTTGCCTATAATTCCAGGGGTTAGAAATCCTGTGTCTTCAAGGTCAGGGAACTATTTCAAAATGTCCAATGCTCTGAACCACTGAGGACACAGAGACTCTCAAAGGGGCTGACATTCAGTGTCAGAGCGCCTGTCCTCACCCACGGAGACCAGGTTCCGGAAGTTCTCCAGGGTCACGTCTCGGTACAGCTTCCTCTGGGACGGGCCCAGCAGCCCCAGCTCCTCCTCGGAGAAGACCACAGCCACGTCCCTGAACGTCACCGGCTCCTACAGCACCGAACACACTCCACCTAAATCTCCCAAAACAAGCCCACAGAAAGAAGGCAGCACCGACAAGTTGGAGAGAGCTACCAAAACACTGTCACAGCGATGGAGGACCCCAGGCAGTTTTCAGTCAACAGTCGCCTCTCTTACTACCTCTCCCTACAAATCTTGGGCTCTGTCACTGTATTTAACTTTTGCAAGCTCACAGGCGTTCAGCAATCCTCCAACACAGGTCTCTAGCTTATAGCTCTGCCTGTGTTTGGAAGACACATGCCACAGCTGATGAAGGAACAGGCTGAGTTCAAATGCCAAGGTATTAATTATAAGATGTTGGACAAATTCCTTAACTTCTAACAATCTCCACTTCCTCTTCTCTACAATGGTGTCTAAACTGACAGATGTCTGAAAGGATTAGAGCCCAAACCGGTTTGGCTCAGTGGATAGAGCGTCAGCCTGCGGACTGAAAGGTTCCAAGTTCGATTCCAGTCAAGGGCACGTGCCTTGGTTGTGGGGACATCCAAGCAGAGGGTGTGCAAGAGGCAGCTGATCAATGTTTCTCTCTCATGGATGTTTCTGACTTTCTATCCCTCTCCCTTCCTCTCTGTAAAAACTCAATATTTTTTAAAAAATGAAAGGATCACATGAGTGAATATATGTAAATATATCTAAAGTAGTTAATAAGTTTGAATAACTGGTACTGTCATAGACTCTTCCATTCGATTTTGGGATTGCAGAGTATAGTATTCCTTTGAACTGACCATTTGTCTTTGTTTTTTTATGGGTTTTTTGGTGGTTGTTGTTGTGATGATTTATCTTTAATTAATACAAATATATAATTAATTACAAATTTGTTATTTATAATCAATGCTGCAAAGATCCTTTTACAGGGATCTTAGCTAAGAAATAGCGATTGCAAAGTCATAGAATAGAATATGAAGTTAGAAATTTGAAAGTAGATTGGCAAATAAGAGATTTCCCTCTCTGAAGATTTTCCTAAGTCACCTTTCATGTGAGAATACAAATGTCACTGAATCTCTAGACCCGTGATGGTGAACCTATGACATGCGTGTCAGCACTGACACGCGTAGCCATTTTCGATGACATGCAGCCACATGCGGTCGCATACAGAGAAGTACGGGGCCACATGCCGAGAAGGACGTTTCATCCTCGGCTACTGTACCTGGTTGTGCAGTAGCCAAGGATGAAACATTTGCAGTAGTGTAGACACTCTGTGCCGGAGGTCTGCAGGCCAAAACATCAGAACTCAGGCACAGAGCATCTAGTTCTGGGACTTCCGGTTAGGCCGTTAGAGGATCTCTGACCTCACTTCCGGCTAGCGGAGCAGGGAAGAGCGGAATGCTGCGGGGGACACATCTCTGGGGCCCTGTGATCACCATTACCAGCAACCACATAACCACAGCAACCATCATCCAATCTACTGTTCTGGGGTGTCGTGGATTTCTAATCGACCATCGTTACTGAGATAAGTGATAGGGAGGCTGGGAGAGGCGAGGGCCTGTGCTATGGGTGCCGTTTCCCGCCATTACAAATAGCGGCAGCCATCTTAATTTATATAAGGAACACCATTTTGCAGCATAGTGCAG
The DNA here is from genome assembly GCA_027563665.1 of Antrozous pallidus. Classification (NCBI taxonomy): domain Eukaryota; kingdom Metazoa; phylum Chordata; class Mammalia; order Chiroptera; family Vespertilionidae; genus Antrozous; species Antrozous pallidus. Next base: position 16,738,702 of record CM050525.1, read on the forward strand.
ACTCCATTTCACCACTATTACTGTTGTGCATCCTTATTAACCCCTATTTCTGCTTACTAACCCTGCCCTTTCCTAAAAGACAGTTACATGTGCCATCTTGTGGTCAGTTAAGGCTAGTTAACCCCTAAATGCCTGCAGGGCTAACAGACTATCTATAATTCTATCTTCTGTCACTGCCCCCCTGATGGAGAACCCAAAAAATAAAAAAAAAGGTTAAGTAAAGAAGTGGTAGTAGCAGTAGCCGACCCTTTCCAGAGACATGAACTGAAATGTATGGCATTATAGAAAAAAATGGCAGATAATTTTTGCATTCTATGTACTGAAACAGTAGTAAGCAGAACATGGAATATAAATAGACATTTTGAAACTAATCATTCTCAGCTCTTGAAAAAAAAGTGAGGATGAAAGGAAGGAATACATTTCCAGGCAGCTACACCTTAATAAGAGCCAATCTAATTCCATCCTTAAATTTATAAAAGGCTCTACAAATTTAACATCTGCAAGTTTGAGCATTGCTCACTCCATAGCTCAGCATGAAAAAGCACTCAGTGAGGGAGAATTTATTAAAGAAACTCTCCTAAGATGTACACCAGTTCTATTTCATGATATGCAGAATAAAGATGCAATTATTAAGAGAATATCTAAGATACCATTCAGTAGAAATATAATAAAAGACTGAATAATGAGACTGAACACAAACATACAACATCAATTAAACAGAGACATAAGTAATTATAATTATTTTTCTATCTCTCTTGATGAAACTACTGATATCACATCACATGCTCAGTTGGCCATTATTGGTCGATATTCTGATGGTCTCACAATGAGAGAAGAGTTGATAAAGTTAGTATCGGTGCCAACATCAGGAAGCAAAATATGTAAGGTTGTTATACAAACATTTCGTGACCTAAGCATCGATATCTCTACAGTTGTGTCAGTGACGACAGATGGGGCACCAAACATGGTGAGGAAAAAAGTCGGATTTGTCAAATTGTTTACGGAAGCTATTGGACATCCGATTGTGCCTTTTCATTGTATTATCCATCAGGAGGTTTTATGTGCCAAGGCAGGATGCACCAACTTGAACGACTTAATGTCAGTTGTTACAAAAATAGTTCGCCCCCTTCACAAGCGAGAATTTTCTGCACTTTTACTGGAGGTTGATTCCACCTGCAGTGAACTCCTGATGTACAATAATGTAAGATGGCTGAGCCGAGACAAAGTTCTTGAGCGCTTTGTGGAGTGCTTTGAAGAAATTAAGGTATTTCTTGAGGATAAGGATCTGGGAAACTTTTCTCAGCTCAATGATGATAAATGAGTCAACACCCTGATATTTTTTACAGATCTCTCTGTTCATATTAATGAAATGAACTTGTTACAAGGTTTTGGCAAAAGTATTGATGTTATGTTTGGATACATAATAGCTTTTGAAAGTAAACTTACAACTTTATTTTTAAAAATATATATTTTATTGATTTTTCAGAGAGGAAGAGAAAGGGATAGAAAGTCAGAAACATCAATGAGAGAGAAACATCGATCAGCTGCCTCTTGCACGCCCCCTACTGGAGATGTGCCCGCAGCCACAGTACATGCCCTTGGCCGGAATCGAACCTGGGACCTTTCAGTCCGCAGGCCGACGCTCTATCCACTTAGCCAAACCAGCTTTGGCTAAACTTACAACTTTAAAGCGAGATGTAGAAACTAAAACTTATAAGTATTTTCCTCGAGTAACAAAGTATTTTGAGAAGGCCAGTGCAGCTGTACAAAATGAAATGGAACCCTTGCATATAAAGTACCAGCATTTTTTAGACTCATTATTTGACCAGTTCAGTGATAGATTTAATCAATTTAGAAGCCTAAAACAGACCATAAAAATAATTAAGTATTCTGATGTAGTAGTCTACAGTAGTTTGGAATTAAATGGTTTCCAATGGATGCAAATTGATGATTTGGAGATGCAACTTGCACAATTTCAAGACAGCATCTGAGTTCAGGTTTGTCGACCTGAGGTCAAAGCTTGAGAATCTGGAAAGATGCCACTTGGAGAATCAAGAGGAGTGCCACCAGGAACAGGAAATTTGGAGTGCCTGGAACCGATTACCAGACACTTTTAGCACCCTGAAAAATATGGCAATTGCTTTACTCACAATTTTTCCCTCCACGAACTTTTGTGAGACCTTACTCTCAGCGTTAAATAATATCAAAACCAACAAAAGAAACAGATTGACAGATGAAGTTAGTAGTGTTTGCTTGGGCTTGAAGTGTATAAAATACCGACCTTCAATTGAAGGTTTAGCCAATGAAATTCAGCAACAAAAAAGTCACTAATAGGCAGGTTAGTTAAAGAATTCCCCCTCCCCCTCACTTATCTTAGTTCACAGCACCCCACACAAGTTAAATAATATCAAGACCAACAAAAGAAACCGACTGACAGATGAACAAAGAAGTCACTAAGCAGGTAAGTTAAATAATTAGTTTTTGGTTTATTAAATAGTTATATATTACAATTATACATTTTTGTTATTTAAACTATAAATATTGTGGAATTATGGTTTTTTTTCAAAGTGACACACCACCTGAGTTATGTTCGTTTTTTTGGCGAATTTTGACACACCAAGCTCAAAAGGTTGCCCGTCACTGCTCTAGACTCTGGACAAATAGGACATAATTCCTTTTAAAAAAAAATTGACAACCTAAGTGAAGTAAAGTTTTTATTAACATTTACACACACTTAATGATAAGTGACCATTATTTTCTATATAAATTTATTTTTTGTGTGGCACTTCTGTTAATTTCTTTTGTTCATGTTGCCTTGATTTTATCTTATTAACCTTAATAAGAATTGTCAGTAGTAAGCCTTTATCTAATATGTATAAGTATATCCTGTCAATTCTAATTTTGTAAATGTATGAGTGCATGTGAGAAAGGGATATGGGAAAGTGAAAACAGCTAGTTTGGAAATTATTTTTGTCTATTTCAGATTTGTATTATCTTTTTCAGATTACTTTGTAAAATAATAAAGATAAAATAAAACAAACACCACACACACACACACACACTCACACACACACACAGAGTCTGGCACACAGCATGCATTCAAGATCGGTGTTGATTTCCATGAACCTTTCTAAGTAAGAGAAAAAAGATTTGCCTAATCTCTGAGAAATAAAATCACATCTTGGGAGACAGAAAGGAATGCCTTACTTACCTGAAACGTGGTCATTTTCTCCTGCTCCTTCTGGGTTACGTCAGAGTCCTCAGCAGGCATAACTGGGGAAGAACAAAGAGGCCATGAGCCTGGCTGGTGTGGCTCAGTGGTTGAACATCGAGCTATGAACCAAGAGGTTCGATTCCCCATAAGGGCACACACCTCCATTGTGGGTCCGACCCCCAATAGGGTGCATGCAGGAGGCAGCTAATCAATGATTCTCATCATAGATGCTTCTCTCTTTCTCTCCCCACCTCTCTTTCTTCCTCGCTGAAATCAATAAATATATATTTAAAAAAGAAGAAGCCATGAGCCACAGGTCTGGGCTCCCTTAGCCCGTGTGGGCCTTTGAATAAATTACAAAAGAGCACTCCTACTCCCAGGCAGCTGCAGCCACATCGGGTTTGACCAGCAGCTACCAATGGGTTTGTCAGCCAGGGACCACTGGAGAGTGAACAACCTGACAAGCAAATGCAGCATCCCTATGCAAGGCTCCTGACCCTGGGGAGAGCAGAAATGAGAGGCACTGTAACAATGCAAGTGTTAAAGAAAAGTGGGCTCTGAAGTCAGGGGCCTAGGTTTATTTATTTACTCTATTTTCTATATTCTTATTATTTATTATACTATCTAAGTCTATATAGTGGCTTATCTCTTAGAAGAGAGAGCACCTGAATAAGTTAGACTTTTTGCTATAGCAAGCTCAAACTGTGTTACACCAGTGGTTCCCAACCTTTTTTGGCCATGCCCCACCTAAGCATCTCTAAAATCCTGAAGCCCCGCCCCCCATGACATACAATTTTTATTATTCAAAAAGTGAACTCCTATTCACATGGAGGAAGTCTTAAAGGCCATTAACTTGGTCTAAACAGGCTTCCAAAGAACATGGCATCCACGAAAGAGAAAAATAAAAGAACGAAAGGACAGTTGAAGAAGAAATCACTAAGAAATTGTCACACAAAAAATAATATGAAGTGATGTGAAAAAATAGCAAATAAAATTTAAAACATATAATAGAAAACTGAAATGCATAAATATGTCACAATACAATATATATTTATGTACTGTATATGAGGCCTCTAGAACCATGAGAAATGTAAAAACTTCAGTTAATAACTCATTCTCAAGTTGTCCCCCTTAAAGGTCAGACTGCTCCCCTCTGAGAGTAACCTGTGCCCCACGCTGGGAACCACTGTTACACATTTACAGGCCTAGGTTTAAATCCTGGGAATGACACTCACCACTGTGTACCTGCAGGCACGTTAACAAAACAATACAAAACCTCTCTGTGCTCACTTTGGTCATCTGCACTGACAGGATAAGAATCGCATATTATACCATCTCATGCAGTGGTTCCCAGGACTAAATGAATTGATGGAAAGTTCTAAGAACCAGGAACCTTGTAGCCACAAAAAGGGCAGATAACACTTTGCATCAGATATCCTCAACTTAGGTTGCAGTTATGTCCCGATAAACTCTGTAAACTTGAAAATATAAGTCAAAAATGCAGTTAAGCCCTGGCTGGGAGCTCAGCTGGTCAGAGCACTGTCCTGATACACCAAGGTTTCCGATTCGAAGTCCGGTCCGGACACGAACAGTAAGAGAAGCAGCCAAGGAATGCATAAATAAGTGGCTGATCTTCATCTCTCTCTCTCCCTCTCTAAAAATCAATACAAAGACATTTTTAAATGCAGGTAACTCGTCTCTCTTTTCTTCCCTCTTTAAAAATCAATTAAAAATTTTAAATGCATGTCATACAACGAATGTACGGAACGTCATAGCTTAGCCTAGCCCAGGGGTCAGCAAACTGCGACTTGTGAGCCACATCCGGCTCTTTGGCGCCTTGAGCGTGGCTCTTCCACAAAATACCACGTGGGCGTGCACGTACAGTGCGATTGAAGGAGTACCCTAATTAAGTTAGTAACAATGTACCTACCTCTATAGTTTAAGTTTAAAAAATGTGGTTCTCAAGAGAAATTTGAATCGTTGTGCTGTTGATATTTGGCTCTGCTGACTAACGAGTTTGCCGACCGCTGGGCTAGGCTAAGTGTGCCGAGCACTCTCACACTAGGCTACAGTTGTGCGTTATCTTGAGCTTCATCTCAGGAGTCATTGCCCTCTTCTCTTTCCTCTCACCAGAAGCAGAAGACACAGAGGGGTGTTTTGTAGACATGTCACATGTGAAAATACAATACACAATATCCAAAAAATGCTGGCAACACACCTGGCTGGGAGCCGCCAGCACCATGAGAGTGTGTTGTACCACATACTGCTAGCCCAGGAAAAGATCAAATTTCAAAACAGTTTCTACTGAATGCATGTTGCTTTTGTACCATCATAAACTCAAAAAAAAATCCCACGTAGAACCATCATAAGTTGAGGGCTGCCTGGATTTGCAAATGTCCTTCCCAATAAAAGAACAACTAAATAGACCTGAAATTTCATTTATTATTGCTCTCCTATGAAAGTCATCTTTAATCTCTGGAAGCTCTAATTCTCACTTAAAATTTCTTCTTACCTAATAATATATTGCCCATATAACAAAATTTTATTGATGCTGGTATTAGTTTTCTAAAAACTGTCATTTCGGGTCAGTTTATTTCGTGAAGCTAGAAAAGGCTATTGGTTAAAAAAAACACACACACACCTTTTATTCTGTGCACGGAGATGAAGAAAAACACAGCAAAGAGGAGGAAAAGTCAAGAAACATGGAAGATAGATTGAGAGGGCCTAGCATGTGTCTAACAGTAGTTAGAGTGAGGAGAGAATGGAAAACAATGGCAGAAGGTCTTATTTTAAGAGATAATTGCTGAGTTCATAAATAGAAATCCTGAATAGTACAAATCAAAACAAATATACTCCAAAACAAATTATAGTGAAACTCAGGAATGTAAAGGACTATAACCTAAAAACAACAAAAATCCTTTAAAATCCCACAAACCGAGACCGGTTTGGCTCAGTGGATAGAGCGTCGGACTGCGGACTGAAGGGTCCCGGGTTCGATTCCTGCAAGGGCATGTACCTTGGCTGCGGGCACATCCCCAGTAGGGGGCGTGCAAGAGGCAGCTGATCGATGTCTCTCTCTCATGGATGTTTCTGACTTTTTATCCCTCTCCCTTCCTCTCTCTGTAAAAAATATCAATAAAAATAAACAAACAAACAAACAAATAAATAAAAAATCCCACAAAAAAATACAGATTACCTAACAGAAATGACCATTAGACTGAAAAAGGGAAAGAGAATGGAGATCTAAGACAATTAAATAATGTCCTGAAAATGCAGAAGATAACTGTCAACCTTAAGTTCTACACTCACCTAAATGATTATTTAAATGGGGGAGCAACAACCAATGACAGTTTAGCTGAACATCTTGGAGAAAATTTATGACTAAATGAACTCTGAAAAAAGCAATGGTAAGAAAACATTTCTAAATATATTTGGTAATATCATTTTTTAAATGCCCAAGCTGATTAGACAAATTTGAAGTGGTTTTAATAATAAAAAAAAAACTATAACCTTTTAAATTTAGCCTACAGTTAAAAAAAGGTGGTGGTAGATAGCCTTATCAAATTTTAGGTATACTTTAGTCTCTATATTTTGCAGAATGAAAAATCATGCTAATTTAGTATTTGTTGAGTGAGATAATCATTTTTAAAAATTAAAAAAAAATACTCCAAGCCCATGTCAAAACCCCTTGACAGCAAATAAAAGGAAATAAACTGAACTGAGGACAAGAAAACAAAAGAATTGCAAAGCGTAGTAAATTTAAAACATAAATATATGTTTAGCCCTAACTGGTTTGGCTCAGGGGATAGAGCTTAGGCCTGCAGATTAAAGGGTCTCAGGTTCGATTCTGGTCAAGGGCTTGTATCTTGGTTGGGGGAACATTCCCAGTAGTGGGTGTGCAGGAGGCAGCTGATGGATGTTTCTCTCTCATCAATGTTTCTAACTGTCTATCCCTTTACCTCTCCATTAAATAAATAAATAAATAAATAAATAAATAAATAAATAAATAAAGACATTTAAAAAGTAAAATATAAATATATATTTGAAATATGTCTGTGGCAATAATACACACATACACATTAAGAAGCAAATTGAGCCTTCTCAGGTTTATTCAACAAATACATGAACATTTTCCTAGTTGTAATTCACTGAGTGAAGGAAGGAAACCTTCTGACTGAAAAGGGAGATGACAGACCAGGAAAGTTCTTGGGTGTGTGGCGGGGCAGTGCTGTGAGGGACCCCGAAGTCCCCCCCTGCTCCCCTTGCGGAATTCAGGGGTGAAGGAAAAGGGGGAGGAGGGAGGGGGGAGGGGGAGGGGGAGGGGGGGCCCGCCCGCCCAGGCACCAGCGTGGGGAGAGGGGCTGTGTCCTTAAACAGATGAAAACCCACTCCCGTTCGGAAGGCACGGGGTCTCCGGGACAGGAGGGCCACGGCCTCCCGCTCCCGGAGCCCGACCTTCGCTCTCCCTTCAGTGGGGAGTTGCCTGTATCTGTCATCAAGGCCGCCACGGTCCTCAGCTGCGGGCACCGGTTGTGACTCGAACCACAACCCTCCCCAGGAGGCGCTCTCCCCGCTAACTGCAGAGGGGGGCCCGGAGCGCGGAAAACAACTCCCCGCATCTCACCGCTGGGCGCGGCCCCGCTGCTCGGTTCGCGGGCAGGAGAGCCTCCGCCCTCCGCCTCCCCGCCTCCGCGGGCGACCCGACACCCCCGTCTCCTACAGCCGCCTGGGGAGCGACTAGCCCCACTCACCGCCGGACGGAAAACACGGAGGGAAGTGACCCTGCCTTCCCGCCGGAAGTGCCTCTGACTACTCGGCGCCAGAACTACACTTCCCAGAAGTCCGTGGTTTCCCGACAGGGCTGAGGAATACGTTTCCCAAAACCTCCTGAGGAGGGAATAGCGAACCCCGCCCCCATTAATGACATTAAAAATAAAAGTTAAAAATCATAAAACTTTGCAGTTCCCGGTCTACAAGTTTACAACTTCCAGAAATCCGTTTAATGGCTTCTCGCCACATTGCCGGCCTCAAGCAGTTCTCTGAGGCCAGAAGGGTTTAGCTTTTTCCCATTGACAAAACTATGAACGGTTAATATGGTGGATGGTGCGTGGGCAGGCTAAACAGCCATCTCAGAGCGTAGATAAAGGAAAACCAAATTTATTTTTTATTTATTCATTTTAATTAAGGTATCACATGTGTACACATCTTCCCATTGTAAATTTCTTGAAGGAAAGGGGATAGGGAATGGGATATCCAAAGGGAAGGGCTGTACAGCACCAAGCTAATGTGACAATGGGCCAATGATGGCAGCACCCAGAAGCTGGAGTTTCATCTTTATATTAGCGGTCCGGTGCACAAAACTGTGCACAGGTAGGGTCCCTAAGCCTGGCCACTGATCAGGGCCAATCGGGGTATTTCAGCTGCCAACAGGAGCCTTCCTTCATTCTGCACCCCCAGCTGTGGGAAGGGACTGTGGGCAGTAGGCTGGCGGGCCCCACTCTCAATCGGTCCCCCCCCAATTGGGTGGGTCCCACTGGCTAATCGCTCATGGCCCCTCCCTCCAGCCAGCCTGGCCCTGATTGGGCCCTGATCAGGGTGAGCCAACTGCACAACTACCTGCCATCTCCTCCTCCCAACAGGCCCAGCCCCCACTCATGCACAAATTTGTACACTGGGCCTCTAGTATATTATAAAAACCCTTATTCTGACAGATACTGTATTTCCTCATGGTCATACTTTATAACTGACTAGAGATCCAGTGCAAGAAATTTGTGCACGGGTAGGGTCTCTAGTGGCTTCTGGGCAGGACCTTTCTTTGTTCCATGCCACCTCCTGGTGGTCAGTGCACATAATAGTGAGCAATTGAACTCCTGATCAATCAAACTCCCAAGGGGACACTTTGCACATTAGGTTCACACACACACACACACACACACACACACACACACACGAGAAAAACAGTGCACGAAATTTGAGTGTCCCTCAGCCCAACCTGCACCCTCTCCAATCTGGGTCCCCTTGAGGGATGTCCGACTGCCCGTTTAGGATGTCCTACTGGGATTGGGCTTAAACAGGCAATCGGACATCCCTTTCACAATCCAGGACTGCTGGCTCCCAAAAGCTCGCCTGCCTGCCTGCCTTCCTGATTGCCCCTAACTCCTTCTGCTTGCCAGCCTGATCACCCCATAACCACTCCCCTGCCATACTAATTGATGCCTAATTGTTCCCCTGCCAGTCTGTTTGCCCCCAACTTCCCTCCTCTGCTGGCCTGGTCAACTCTAAAGGCCCTCCCCTGCAGGCCTGGTCCCTCCTAACTGCCCTCCCCTGCTGGCCATCTTGTAGTGGCCATCTTGTGTCCACATGGAGGCAGAATTTTTTATCACATGGGGGTAGCCATCTTGTGTGTTGGAGTGATGGTCAATCTGCATATTACTCCTTTATTAGATATGATAGAGTCCTGGTACACAGGTGGGGGCCAGCTGGTTTGCCCTGAAGGGTATCCCGGATCAGGGTGAGGTTTCCCTTGGGGCAAGGGGCAGCCTGGGCAAGAGGCCTGTGGTGGTTTGGAGGCTGGCCATGCCCCCCAGCGACCCACGTGGAGGCGCTGGTATCTGGGATTTACTTTATCTTCTATAATTGAAACTTTGCAGCCTGGAGCAGAGCCAAGCCTTCTACCTGCTCCATGGCTGCTGCCTTTTCTCCTGGGATTCTATATATTGAAACTTTGTAGCCTTAAGCAGAGGCCTGAGCCACCAAGGGCAGGTGGAAAGCCTGGCTTCCTCCATCACTGAGGAAACCCAAGCCTCCCTCCTGTTCTATGTGGCCGGCAGCCATCTTGGTTGGGTTTATTTGCATATCCGCTCCTGATTGGCTGGTGGGCATGGCTGGTGGTGTAGCAGGAGTGCAGTCAATTTGTATATTATTCTTTTATTAGATAGGATAGATGACTTCCACACTTAGATATCCTTCTGTGGCATGCAAAAATTTGAATCTGTATAGGTCTAGAAAAGTGGGGTGAGGTGGAGGCAAGTCTTGAGAACCTATAGTTCACTGCAAGAAAACTATCTCAGGAGAGATCATTACAGGTCCTTCAGGCAAAGGGAGACTAACTCAGAGATGGGAGGAAAGCCTCCTTTTAATTGCAAAGAAGGCTCAGCTAAATTTAGAGGTCAAAGGCCTCAGCTTTGTTGGGATCTGGTCATACATTCCATCTGCTTTCCAGGAGTCTATTCCTTCCCATTGATGCCCTATGACATAGGAGAATCTACAGCAGTGGTTCTCAATCTTCCTAGTGCCGCAACCCTTTACTATAGTTCCTCATGTTGTGGTGACCCCAACCATAAAATTACTTTTGTTGCTACTTCATAACTGTAATTTTGCAACTGTTATGAATCGTATTGTGAATGTCTGTGTTTTCTGATCATCTTAGGCTCTACAGCAATCAATGGCTCTCAACCTGTGGGTCGAGACATGCCCGGGTTGAGAACCACTAGCAGGGTCGCCTAAGACCATGGGTCACCACAACACGAGGAACTGTATTGAGGGGTCGCGGCATTAGAAATGTTGAGAACCACTGATGTACAGGATTGTGAGTGAGCCACTGACTGAATTTGCCTTTGTGTCCTTTAAAAAAAAATGTTGCTTAGCCCTAGCTGGTTTGGCTCAGTGGATAGAGAATTGGCCTGTAGACTAAAGGGTACCAAGTTCAATTATGGTCAAGGGCACATGCCCAGGCTCGATCCCCAATAGGGGGCATGCAAGAGGCAGCTGGTCAACGATTCTCTCATCATAGATATTTCTATATCTCTCTCCCTCTCCTTTCCTCTCTGAAATCAATAAAAAATTCTGCTTATATATAACAAGCCCCCCCCCCAAAAGTATTAATATGTAACCAATCTCAAAGAAAAGAAAGGAAAGTTCTCCAGAGGCAAAAAAAAAAGGGGGGGCGGAATTGAGCCCATGGTGTCAAGTGGGAGTTGAAACTGAATTACCTAAAAGGTCAAAAAAACTGAATACATAACTAGAGGTTTAATCTTTGGTGTGATGGTAGTGAATGTTAGAGCAGCCACGCACATTGGGAGTGAAGAGTGAATACCCGACATCACAAACAAAAGAGCAGCTCTTTCGTTGCCTGTGAAATGTTTGTCAATACTGACTCTAACACTTAAATCCCTGCTGTGAAATCCTTGAAAAAAAAATTCAATTGTGTGATGCCTTATTGCAAGATTAACAAACTCAATTTTTCAGTCGTTGCATACTATCACAAAGTATAACTGCATTTATACAGTATAAAATCAATAGAACACTAGACAGAGTTCAAGATAATAGGACCAACTTGATGAGAGAGGCTGAGGGAGAGCACAGCTAATCACAACAGGGGGATGCCAGACACTGCATATTGCGGTAGTGGTTTCCTACCATTCAACTTTGTCTCCCTGAGTTAATTTTATTAAGGCTACATTTAGGTTTCCTGTTCAGAATACAAAATTTTATGAAATTGTGGAGGTGATCTCAACACAATTTTCAAATATACACTTTTCCTAGTTATTAACAAATATTGAGCACCTATGAAGTATTTGCAATAAGACTATGTAGACTTAGAAAAAAAAAGGTTTGTGCATTTATAGAGCTTACACTTAGTTAGTGTCCAGCTCACTTTTTTACAAGGCCTGATAAAACTTTTACTCTTTCTAAGACATGTCTCCCAAGTAATCCTAATATATAAGAACACAGAGTCCGTAACGACCAACAAAAGGCTCAACCTAACGCTGGAAGTCGGTCCTGCAGGCAGTGCTGGGTTGCTGTGGGGGCTGAAGATCAGGTCCAGAGAGTGAGGCGGGGTCTGATCCACAGCCTCTGTGGCAGCTGTTATCAGCCGTGGCCTCTCTCTTTCTCTCCGGGCTTCACCAGCAGACATGCCTCTCCTGGCCTCCATGGGGCTGCTAATCAGCCCACCTCTCTGATCAGGCCCAGAGATGCTGACTGGCATAGAAAACAACCAATCAGAACTTAATCTGGGTGAACTGCAAAGGCAGAACTTAAGGTGGGGACTGAGGAGGGGTTTAAGGTCCAGATATAGGGATTATGTATGGTTGTCTGTCAAGAGCATCTCCTGCTGAAAAAGGCTTTCCCTCCACCCCCACAATTTAAGCAATCCTATCCTATATAATCTATCTATACTAAGAGGGTAATATGCTAATTAGATCATGTAGACTGGCTATCTTCCAGACATCCGACTTCCTTCTGGACAAAGCCATGGTGGTGGGGGCCAAGGCAGTTAGGGGCTATCAGGCTGTCAGGGGAGGGCAGTTGGGTTTGGCCCTAAACCAGCAGTTGGACATCCATCCCCCAAGGGGCCCCTGATTGGACAGGGTGCAGGTTGGGCTGAGGGAACCCCCACTTGATGCATGAATTTTGTGCACCTGGCCACTAGTCTATATATATATAAAAACCTAAGTAACCAGAACGACCAGTTGACTAGTCACTATGATACGCAATGACCACCAGAGGGCAGACATTCAATGCAGGATCTGCCCCCTGGTGGTCAGTGCACTCCCACAGCCAATCTCCCCAGTCCCTCCCTGCCACCAGCTGGCAACCTCCCATGGTCCCACCCTCTGCTGGCCCAAATAATGGCCAGGCCTAGGGACCTCATGATGAATTCATGCACTCCCACTAGTCTATAAATACAAAAGCCTAAGTGACCACTAGCTATGATGCACACTGACCACTAGGGGTAGACGCTCCAACCCATAGGTTAGCTTGCTGCTGGGGTCTGGCCAATCAGGACTGGGTGAGATAGGATGGACACACCCTGGAGCCTTTCCACGGTCCCTCCCTGGCCCCAATCATGCACAATGGGGTCCTGGAATTCGAGAGGGTACAGGCTAGGCTGAGGAACCCCACCAGTGCATGAATCTGTGCACTGGGCTTCTAGTCCTATATAATAAAAGGGAAACATGCAAATGTGACCATACCTTCACTATGCTACCAGCCAATCAAAGGTGGGCCTGCCAGGCAGGTCAGCAGGGGGTGTGGCTGTGGCAGGAGGACAGGAAGCGTAGCCATGCAGGCAGGGAGCTGGGTGCATGTCATCCTTGATGCTAATCTTCTCTGTATTGTTCCAATTTTAGCATATGTGCTGCCAAAGCAAGCATGCTATGAGCCCCTCCCACACAGTATTTAAGAGCCAGTGAGATCCCTCCTTTTCAGTTACAGTGACTGAGTTGCGTCCTTTCACAGTGACCTTGGGATAGTTAGGAGAATTTGATGCCACAGGATCCCCTCACAAAGCTCGCATGTTGGTTGCTCTGGTAAGGTAGGCTGTGACTGAGCTGTGGGGTTTATCTGTTGTGTGGGACATGCAAATGAGCACCCCGGGGCACCTTGGGTAATGAGCGCGAAGTGAGGCTGTGAGTTGTCAGGCCCAGGCGCTGGGTCAGTGGAGCAGTGGCAAGCACGGACCACTCCTCTGCACACGACACTTTCAAGGGCCTAGTGAGTGGGAGAGGCCCGGTCCTTGAGGTGTCCATGGTGTGGGGAGGGCTGGGCCAGGACAATGCCATACTTTCAAAGCAAGTTGTTTCCCACTTAAATATCCTCTGATGAGTATTTTTTTAAAAGAAGTAAATATTCAGCCATCGTTTCACCTTGAAAAGTTAAGGTCATTCCTTAATATCACCTAATATCCACTGTACGTTCAAATGTCTTTGTTTCAAAGATGCCTTTTACTGTTGGTTTGCCCCCACCGGAGGCTACCCAAGGTCTTATTTCAGCCCTGATGTTGGGCTGCTTCCCCCGAACATAAGTTCCCAACGCACTTCTAGCCAGAGTTAAAGGGGGCTTTTTCTGTTTTTAAGGCATCGCCATATCCAGTGCCTGCCAGGCCCCTGTGAAAGCACTACTCCTTAGATCTGGGGTGCTGGGAGCTGAAGCAGAGAGGCTGTGAGGCCCAGCTTACCCAGGATGCTGGCCCCCCATCACCCCCTCCCAATTATTCTGGCCTAGCTTTCCCTATGCATACCTGCTCACGGAGAGCGTGAGGTGGTCGTGGCAGCAGGACAGGAGGCACGCGGTGGGCATGGCTACGGCACATGGGATGGGAGGCCTATACCCTCCCCCAATCCAGAGAGGCTTGACAGGGGACCTCAGGCCTCGACCCTCACCCCGGCACCAGGCCAGGGGACCTGAGGACATGTCCTCCAGCCAGTGGGGCTTGATGGGGGACCTCAAAGTGTACTTCCATCCTGGTGCTGGGTTAGGGGACCTCAGACTGTTCTCTCCACATGGAAGGGCTTTACAGGGGACCTCAAGCCAAACCCACACCCCAGCACTAGGCTGAGGGACCTCAGACCACACCCTCCACCCCAGTACCAGGTCAGGGGACCTGAGGCTGTGCCCCTCCTGTCTGGCTGGGCTTGACAGGGGACCTCAGGCTGTGCCCCCCACCCAGTGCGGCTTCACAGGGGACCTGAGCCTGCACCCCCTGTGCCAGTGGGGATTGACAGGGGACCTGAGGCTGCCCCTTCCTCCCGGTGCTGGGCCGAGGGACCTGAGGCTGTGCTCCTCTGCCTGGCAGGGCTTGACAGGGGATCTCAGGTCATGTCTCCCACCTGGTGAGACTTGATGGGGGACCTCAGGCCATGCCCCCCGTTCTGGTGCTGGGCCAGGGGACCCGAGGATGCCCCCTGCCCTGCTGGGCTTGACAAGGGTGGGGCTGGCTGGCTCTGGATGTACTCCAATGTGAGGGGGTGGGGCAGCTGTGTCTGGGTCTCACGTGATTTTGAGGCACATGTGAGTGGGCACTTGACTCTGGGTCCATGGTGCGCCCCAGATTCTGACAGGAGGAAGGTTTTCATATACATTTTATTAATTATCTTTAGTCTCTGATATTTCTATTATAGAAAAAGAGCAAATAGCAATATTATTTCCTCTAATTAATACCCTTTTAATGTGCACGAATTTAGTGCACCGGGCCACTAGTATTTAATAAAGGTCAAAGTTTTAGCAAAAGCCCTTACTATACCACTTACAAGCATTTTCCTCTTTGCTGTGTAACTTGCTGAATACTGGGATTGCTAAGCTATGGTTGAAACACTGCTTCAATGAAAAATAAAGTTTCTTTGGAACTTGATGATAAGAAGAATTCACATAACACTTGAGTTTTTGAAAAATCACTTTATAATACATTTGACCTGTGTGGACCCTCTCATGTTCTTACCAGCACTATCACTTGTAGAGAATTTATTACTAGCATGGATTCTGTGATGAATTTTAAGATTTGACCGCCAACTGAAGCTCTTACCACATATCTCACACTTATAAGGTTTCTCACCAGTGTGAATTCTCTGGTGAGACTGCAGCTGTGAAGACCGACTAAAGACTTTACCACACGCATCACACTTGTATGGTTTCTCGCCGGTGTGGACACTCTGATGAAGCTGAAGACTCGAGGCCTGACTGAAGTACTTACCACACTCCCCACACTTATATGGCTTCTCTCCTGTGTGGACCCTTCGGTGCATGTCAAGATTCAAGCTCCACTTAAAACCCTTCCCACACTCCTCACATTTGTACGGCTTTTCTCCAGTGTGGACTTTTTGATGGGCTTGAAGGTGTGAACTCCGGCCAAAGCTCTTCCCACACTCCTCACATTTGAATGGCTTTTCTCCACTGTGGACTCTCTGATGGGCCAAAAGATTTGAGGCCTGCCTGAAGACCTTCCCACACTCCTCACAATTATACGGCTTCTCTCCTGTGTGGATTCTACAGTGGATTTTAAGATCTGCTCTACGACTGAATCCTTTCCCACATTCTTCACATTTGTATGGTTTCTCTCCAGTATGGATCAGCTGGTGAACCTGAAGACGTGAACTCTGATTGAAGCCCTGCCCACACTCTTCACACTTATAAGGTTTCTCTATACTGTGAGCCTTCTGATGAATTTGAAGATATGAACTCTGACTGAAGCCCTTCCCACATATGTCACATTTATAGGGTTTTTCTCCTGTGTGGACCACCAGATGAACTTGATAGTGGGAGTTCCTCCGGAAGCTCTTCCCACACGCATTGCACTTGTATGGTTTCTCTCCAGTGTGGATTCTCTGATGTGCTTGAAGATTTGAACTCAGAGTAAAGCCTTTACTACACACATTACATATGTATGATTTCTCTCCAGTGTGGACTCCCCGATGGGCCTGCAGACTTGAGGGCCGACTAAAGCCTTTACCACACTCCTCACACTTGTAGGGTTTTTCTCCTGTGTGAACCCTCTGGTGGATGTGTAGATTTGAGCTGCAGATGAAGCCCTTCCCACACTCTTCACATTTATACGGCTTCTCTCCTGTATGGACTCTATGATGGGACTGAAGATGTGAGTTCCTACTGAAGCTCTTACCACACACATCACATTTGAACGGCTTCTCCCCGCTGTGGACTCTCTGATGGTCCTGAAGATGAGAGGCCTGCCTGAGGGCCCTCCCACAGTCCCCACAATTACACGGCTTCTTTCCCATGTGTAATTTACAAGGAATAGTAAGTGCGGATCTACGACTGAAGCCTTTCCCACATTCCTCACATTTGAATGGTTTCTTTACCATGTGGACTTTCTCGTGATTTTGCAGATGTGAGCTCTGACCGAATCCCATACCACAATCGTTATCACACTTACACCTTTTTCCTCCCAGGTGAACTCTCTGATGAATATGAAGAACTGATCTGTAACAGAAGCCTTTTCCACACTCACTGCAAACATGTGACTTCTCCTTTGAGTGTACTTGCTGATGAAGCTCAAAGGTGGAAAGATCACTGAAGATTTTTTTACACTCATTACATTGGTAAGGTTTTTGTCCCACATGAATCACATTATTTAAATCCAATGTTGATATTTTCATGCTGTCTATTTCATAATTATTGTACCTACAAGACTTTTCACTTCTGTGTACTCCACAATCATCAAGGCGATGTGATACCCAACTGCTGATGTTGACGTCCCATTTATGCTGACAGGATTCACTTGTCGTGGAAAATTGTTGATATCTATTCTGGTAATTCTGTGACTCAGTAAGGGAAGTTTCCCTCCAAAACCCATGGGCTCTCCAAGTTTGAGACTCTGGATTTCCAGTGTCACTGGGACCATCCATTTTATGATTGAGTAAGTAGTTTTCACCTTCAGAAGTTGGAGTAGTCAGTCCTGCCCCATCCTGACAGGGGGAATCACCTGGTTTGTGGAACGGAGAACTATTTGTCATGGAGTCCTGACACCTCATTAAGTCATTTATAGTCTGCTGCCAGATCTGCCAGCAGGAAAGCTCTTCATGTAGTCCTCTGTCTGGAACAATCCTCAACTCACTTTGATTGCTCTGGCCTACACAGATAAGCAATTCAGAGATATAAACAAGTGAAAGCTTTGTTTAAAAATTCAAGATTTCACACTTAGGACACACAGTATGAAACTAATGATCTTTGGGATGATTCAGCTTATTTTATTTTTTACTACACATGATGTTCTCTGGTTTATATACTGACAGAAAGGGGGTGGGCCACCCTCTTCGCATGAACGAAACCCAGTTAAAACAAAATGATGGCCATTTGACATACTATTTAAATAATTTTTCATAAATTACATGTCTTTCCTACCATAACACAGTATTAGTAAAGAAAAGCATTTTGGAGTGTTTGCAGCTATAATAGTGCCTGGCAGGTAGTAGGTGCTCAAAAATTGGATATACAGATGAATCACAATTTGATTTCTGGGATTCTCTATAACTGTAAATCCCAGCTTAAGTTTGAACCAAGTCATAGGACCAAAAGTGCTTTTACAAGGAAAGTATCTGAACTAGAAGAAGGATTGGAAAGTATAGTTTGCTGAGAAGTTGAAAGGCTGCAATAGAGGCAGTGGCACACCAAGAGGTTTAATGCTGAGATAAAATCAAACGTGCTAAGAATCACTTGGAAAGAAAAGCTGGATGAGCTAGGTTCTTCTGAGATTTTGTATTGTCTAACATGTTATTTTCCCACATATCTATATATATAAAAGCCTAAGCGGCCATTATGACCAAAAGATGAATTGACCCGTTGCTATGCCATGCACTGGCCACCAGGGGGCAGACACTCAATGCAGGAGCTGCCCCCTGGTGGTCAGTGTGCTCTCACAGCCAACCTCCCATTGCTGGCCAACCTCCTGCAGTCTCTCCCTCTGACTCTCTCCTTGGCCAGCAGGCCCCGATCAGCCCAACCCCAATCGGCCCAGCCCCAATCGGGCCTGGGTGAGATGGCCCCAATCGGCCCTGAGTGGGCCAGGCCTAGGGACCCCACCCATGCACAAATTCACACACCGGGCCTCTTACAGATAATAAAAATTTAGAGGGTAGGAAAGAATGCTATCTCTTTGAAAATAGCATGAAAAATTTTTTATGGAGATACATTGGATGTACTTTATTAGTGAGCTGTGAAATAAACTCAGTAGCTTTTGATAAATATTTAGAAGATACAGACTAGAAATTATCAGAAAATCATCAGAAGCAGTAAAGGTTTCATTACATGAAGTACTTTCTAAAGTCATACATATAAATCTAAACAAAGTGTTTGTAGAGGTAATGATGTAAAAGCCACTTCTTATTATGGATGAGGACTTTGCAAGAAGCAAATGAGATGCAGATGGGCAACTCTTAAAACGGAGAGGCTAACTCATAGGGAGCAGTTATAGGGTTAAGCCTCGGACTGACCTGCTGGCAAAGTCGCAAACAAGTCCCAGCTTAGAGAGCACAGCCCTCTTAGCTAATTAAGCTTGGTCTTGTGACTGCTTCCTAGACCTTTCCTGGGTAGCTAATGGGCTATGGGAGGGGCAGCAAGTGCTGCCAAAACAAGTGAAACTCACAAGAACATTGTAAATTACCTTGTTTACCTCTGACTATAAAATAAAGCATCAGCTTGCCGCCTGGATCTGTTCTGTGGTCTCAGCCAGGCACAGAATATCCACCTAGACCCAGCTTTTCTCTTTGTCATTTCTTCATCCTTCGCCGTGCCCGCTCAGACTTGTCAAACCCTTGGCTGTGCTGGTGCGGCACACTAACTCACAAGCTATTTTCTCAGAGCGTAGGAAAGCTGCTCCAATAATCCAGGAAAAAGATTTGACAATTTCAACTGGGTGTGAGCACAGGGATGGTGAGAAATGAAATAGCTAATACAATTAACTACGAGAACTCACAGTTGCTTGGTTCTTACCTGAATTTCTCTCCATCTGGGGCAATGTCTTCATCATCCAAAGCCTCTCTTCTCTTTCTAGATCTAATATATCTTGTCTGAAGGGTTGGTGTCCTGAGAACATGCAAAGTAACAAGTTTCAATTGAATATAATGGAGCCAAACTCTGAGTTCTGACTGCATATTAAAGATATTAAGAGCAGTGTTTTTCAAAAAATATTTTAGCATGACCTATTGAAGAAACAGCATTTACTTTACGATCCAGACATATATACATAGACATATGTCACTAAAACAGAAGTCAAACAGCACAGTTCTGTTGTCTACTTTCATTAAATATCCTCTCAATGGCTCTCAGACCACTCATGCAATTGGCCAATTTTAGCTGCAATGTTCTATTCTTCTTTTTAAAAATACGTATTTCATTGATTTCAGAGAGGAAGGGAGGGGAAGACAGAGATAGAAACATCAGTGATGAGAATCGTTGATTGATTGCTCCTTCAAGCCCCCCGTTGGGGACTGAGCCCACAACCCAGGCGTGTGCCCTGACTGGGAATTCAACCATGACCTCCCGGTTCACAGGTTGACACACAAGTGCTGATCCACAGCGGTGGGGCTGTTCTGTTCTTCTGAATAAGTTTATATACATATATATATAAGTATATATATATACACACATACATACACACACACACACATACACACACACACACACTGTTGATCCACATCGGTGGGGCTGTTCTGTCCTTCTGAAGAAGTTTATATACATATATGTGTGTGTGTGTATATATATATATACACACATACACACACACACACACACACACACACACACACACATACATACACACACATTGCTGATCCACAGCGGTGGGGCTGTTCTGTTCTTCTGAATAAGTTTATATACATATATATATAAGTATATATATATATACACACACACACACACACACACACACACACACACTGCTGATCCACAGCGGTGGGGCTGTTCTGTTCTTCTGAAGAAGCCTATATATATATATATATATATATATATATATATATATATATATATTTTAATCCTCACCCAAGGACATAGTCATTGATATTTTTATTTTTTTAGAGAGAGAGGAAAGGTGAAAGAGAGAGAGAGAGATGATGTCGGAGAAAAACATTGATGGGCTGCTCCCATACATGCCCCAACAGGGAACTGAAGCTGAAACCTGGGTATGTACCCTGACCGGTAACCTTCGACCTTTCAGTGCACGGGAAGACACCCAACCAACTAAAGCACATTGGCCAGGACTACCCTCTTTTATTTCATTAAAAACGGCAGAGAGGACTAAATAAATTGGCTTTATAATTCACTAATGGGCAGGGAGTGAAATTTTAAAAAGAATATACAAGAGGTATAGCAGCAGACTGATCATTTATAGTTCTTCTAAAACACAAATGGAAAAAAAAACCCTGAAACATCCTATTTATAAAGACCTGAAACATCCTATTTATAAAGACCTGAAACATCCATTCCACAGGAATTGGGAAACGTCCAATAAACCAAAACGAGGGAGCCATTCCAAGAGCCCCAAACCTTAAACTCAAGGTCACAAAGACACTCCAGAGGGAGGCTGCCCTCACCCACGGAGACCAGGTTCCGGAAGTTCTCCAGCATCACGTCTCGGTGCAGCTTCCTCTGGGACGGGTCCAGCAGCCCCAGCTCCTCCTCGGAGAAGACCACAGCCACGTCCTGGAAGGTCACCGGCTCCTACAACAAACAATCTTACACCCAGTGTCCACGGGAAAAGGGCCCACAGCCCTGGCCGGTTTGGCTCAGTGGACAGAGCGACGGCCTGCGGACTGAAGGATTCCGGTCAAGGGCACATGCCTGGTTGCGGGCTCAATCCCCAGTAGGGATGCACAGGAGGCAGCCAATCAGATTCTTTCTCATTATTGACGTTTCTACATCTCTCTCCCTCTCTCTTCCTCTCGGAAATCAATAAAATATATTGAAGGGGGGGCAGCACTAACAAGGTGAGGAGGATGGGTAGGAAGTTGCTCTGAACAACTTGGAAATATCCTGGCCCTTCTCCTTCTATCCTGCCAATGCCACACACCGATTTCCTGCAGCCTCAACAAATGCAGCTATGAAAAAGGAGCTTTGGCCGAAACCAGTTTGGCTCAGTGGATAGAGCGTCAGCCTGCAGACTGAAGGGTCCCGGGTTCGATTCTGGTCAAAGGCATGTGCCTTGTTTGCGGGCACATCCCTGGTGGGAGGTGTGCAGGAGGCAGCTGACAGATGTTTCTCTCATCGATGTTTTTAGCTCTCTGTCCCTCTCCCTTCCTCTCTGTAAAAAATCAATAAAAATATATTTAAAAAAAAAAAAAGAAAAGAAAAAAAAGCTTTGTATGTTTTACCCAGTGCTCTTCCATTGAGCACTGTTAGGAATAAACTCCCCAGGATTTTAAGTACTCTATCTAAAAAGGTTCGACATGTCAGTTAATATTCTCACTGTGCCTGGCCGGCGTGACTCAGTGCTTGAGCATCAACCTATGAACCATGTAGTCACGGTTTGGCTCTCGGTCAGGGCACAGCCTGAGTTGTGGGCTCAGTCTCCAGTGTGGGGCATGCAGGTGGGGCGTGCAGGAGGCAACCGATCAATGGTTCTCCCCCCGCCTCTGTCTCTCTCTCTGTCTCTCTCTGTCTCTCTCTCTCTCTCTCTCTCTCTCTATATATATATATATACACACACACACACACATACACATATAATAAAAGAGTAATATGCTAATTAGACCAGGAGACCTTCAGGATGACCTTCTAGACATCCTTCTGGACAAAGCCAAGGCAACTGCCCGAGGCTCAGGCAAGCCGCCCATGGTGGCTGCCCAGCGGCCTGAGGATCAGTTAGGGGGCAATCAGGCCAGTAGGAGAGCCGTTAGGGACATCAGAGGTGGTTAGGGGCGATTAGGCAGGCAGGTAGGCAAGTGTTAGGAGCCAGCAGTCCCGGATTGTGAGAGGGATGTCCCAGATTGAAGAGGGTGCAGGCTGGGCTGAGGGACACCCCTCCATGCACGAATTTCATGCACTGGGTCCCTACTGTGTGTGTATGTGTAAACATACTAGTGACCCGGTGCACGAAATTCATGCACATTAAAAGGGGATTCATTAGAGGAAATAATTTAATATTGCTATTTGTCCTTTCTCTATAATAGAAATGTCACAGATGAAAGAAAATTAGTAAAATGTATATGAAAACTTTCCTCCTGTCTGAATCTGACACACCACAGAACTCAGAGTCAAGTCCCCGCCCACCCACATGTGCCTCAAAATTGTGTGAGACCCAGACCTGGCTCCCCGTCTCCCCATTGAGCCAGATCCAGACCTGGCCAGTCCCACCCTTGTCAAACCCTGCTGGGCAGGGAACATAGCCTCAGGTGGGCATGCCTTGAGGTCCCCCGTCAAGCCCCGCCAGGTGGGGGACATGGCCTGAGACCCTCTGCCAAGCCCTGCCAGGTAAGGGGCATAGCCTCAGGTCCCCTGGCCTGGCACCGGGAGGGGAGAACAGCCTCAGGTTCCCTGGCCTGGTTTTGAGGCAGGGGGTGCAGCTTGAGGTCCCCTGGCCTGGTGCTGGGGGGCAGCCTGAGGTCCCCTAGCCCAGCACCAGGACGGGAAGCGCACCTTGAGGTCCCCAGTCAAGCCCCACAGGGGCGGGGGAGGGCATAGCCTCAGGTCCCTGCTGATTGCTCGTTAAGGCTCCTTATGGGAACTTGGCCTCAGCTGTGGATGCAGCCATCTTTGTGACAGACTGATGGTCAATTAGCATATTCTCTCTTTAATAGATAGGAGATATATATATATATATATATATATATATATATATATATATATATTTAATTGCCTTAGACATGTTTACTGTTTTAATCTCACTGAGATGGGAACCGGGTGAGGAGCATTATATGGAAATATATCAAAAATTTTTTCCTACTGTCTCTGTATTTCACTCGAGTACAATACTCTGAGACTTGCTTTTCTGTGTGAACTTGAGCAGGTTCCTTATTTTTCATACCCCGTTTTCTTTTCATTAAAAATAAAGATGAAACCAAAAAATATCTCCAGATAATTGTTCTGAAGTGTCAATGCGGTGACAAGTCCCCTAAAACCACTGGACTGTTTGTTTGTTTTTTAACTATATGTTTTCATGGATTTCAGAGAGAAAGGGAACGGGAGAGAAAGAAACATCAATGATGGGAAAGAATCGATCGGCTGCCTCCTGCATGCTCCCTCCTGGGGACCCAGTCTGCAACCCAGACGTGTGTTCACTGGAGGCAGAACCACAACCTCCTGGTTCAGGGGTCATTGTTTGATCACCGAGCCACCATGGCCGGGCAAACCACTGGACTTTTAATTTTTAAAAATATGTTTTATTGATTTCAGAGAGGAAGGGAGAGGGAGAGGGACACAGAAACATCAATGATGAGAGAGAATCATTGATTGGCTGCCTCCCACCCAGGCACGTGCCCCTGGCCAGAATCAAACCTGGGACCCTTTATTCCAGGGGTTGCCAACTGGTGGTCTCTGAGGTCTGAAAGGTTGGCAACTGCTGTGCAGTCCACAGGCCAATGCTCTATCCACTGAGCCAAACCGGGTAGGGGGGCCCTCTGGACTTTTAAAACCAAGGTCATGTATCACTTTGATTAAAAAAAATACAAGAAGAAAAAAGTAAACAGTAAATAAAATACACACAGGATATGACTCAGGTACAGGGGGACAGAATCTAGCTCGTGTAGTGAGAAAACTTCTAACAGCATTTATCTCTGTGAAGCAGTAGGTGGATCCTGATGCCATATTTGAATATTCTACCAAAAAAAAGAAAAATCCAAGGCAGCACATATAAAACATACTTTTCTATTTTGAATACCTAGCATGGAAAGGATAAAAAAAGGCAGTGCTTTTTTTAGAAGTGTTTTTTTTTTTTTTTGAGAAAAAGGTTCAATGCAGAAAAACTACTGTAGTGTTCTTAAAACAGTAAAAATCCTAAACTAATGTCTATGAAGAGAGAATAGTTTTAAAAAATAGGTACATAAATTTGATGAGAACATGATATAACAAAAATGAATGTTATGGCCCTGGTTGGTGTGGCTCGGTTGGATGAGCACTGTTCTAAGCATCAAGTGGTCACCGATTCGATTCCAGGTCAGGGAACAAGCCAGGGCTGAGGGCTTGATCCCCAGTAAAGGGCGTGCAGGAGGCAGATGGATGTTTCTCTCTCACTGATGTTTCTCTCTCTCCCTTTCTCAAGTCAATAAAAACATTTATTTTAAAAAAAGTTACATAGTATTAAATTAAAAAACGAATGTGTATCATTGTTTTGAATACAAAAACGCAGTATGAATACACATGGTGAAGAGATTATGGAAATATAAAAGGGAAGTAGTAAGGTAGATGTTTTTCATTTCTACTAATGTTTCTCCTATTTGTGAAATAAAAAATGATGAAACCAAAAGTAAAACCAAAAGCAATTAAACTTAAAAGGGACAAAACAAGCACCTGCCACACTCAACAGCCCCTCAAACGCCCAGACATTCCCTGAAAGAGAAAAACTTGTGCCTCGGCTCTGAGCGCTGAACTCGCAGTTTTAAAGGCAAAAAGGCAAGCCCTACTCACCTTGAACCCGCTCATTCCTTCTTTCTCTCTGGGGAAACCAAGACTCGTAAGAAGACGGACTGGAAAGGAGAAAAAAGTCCATGAAAACTGGTCAAGTGTGTCATTAACCCATGCGCTGCTCACTGTGAATTTTCAAAAGTGCCCACTCCTCAGGGGGCAGCAGCGCGCCCAGCTTGGTGAACAGAGCTGGGCACGGACGCCAGGACCTGCCCAGCCACGCACAGCGGCCCCCACCGATGTGCCGGCAGCTCCTTCAGCAGCAGTTCTTGTGCTGGTATGGTAAGACCAGGCGCTGGAGCTGACCTGCACGGGTTGAAATCCTGGCGAGACTATCCACTGACAGTGTCATCTTGGTGAAATCATTAATGTCTCTTTGCCTCAAATCTGTCACTTACAAGTAGGCAAGAATAACGGTATCAATCTCATGGGATTGTCATAGGTAGACAGTTCTAAGAACGCTTGTTTGCAACCACAGCAATACAGACGATATTTTATTACTTGATGTTATTCTTGTAAACGCAGTTTCGGCCAACAGAGCGATGTAAGACACACGGCATTCGGGGGTTGTTGCTGTGTCATGTTACAGACTCATAACTTCTGAGAAACCTCTGGTTTCGTTTTTCCTATAATACGCTGCCTCTACAATCCTATTTAAATGACAAAGACAACTTTTTATAAAAAGGATAAAAATGTGTAACGTTTATTTTAAAGTAGGAAGTTTATTTTATTTTATTTATTTATTTATTTATTTTTTTATTGATTTTTACAGAGAGGAAGGGAGAGGGATAGAAAGTCAGAAACATCGATGAGAGAGAAACATCGATCAGCTGCCTCTTGCATGCCCCCTACTGGGGATGTGCCCGCAGCCAAGGTACATGCCCTTGCCAGAATCGAACCCGGGACCCTTCAGTCCGCAGGCCGACGCTCTATCCACTGAGCCAAACTGGTCTCGGCAGAAGTTTATTTTAAAGCCCTTGTGATGAGTATGCACAGAGATAAAGAAAATTAATTAAAATCCATGACTGCAACAATACAGAAAACGGTTTGACAGTCCATACCTAATTTAAATTAAACATGCAGGAGTCTGCCGAGACCGGTGTGGCTCAGTGGATGGAGCGTCGGACTGCGGACTGAAGGGTCCAGGGTTCGATTCCGGCAAGGGCATGTACCTTGGCTGCGGGCACATCCCCGGCAGGGTGCGTGCAAGAGGCAGCTAATCAATGTTTCTGACTTTCTATCCCTCTCCCTTCCGCTCTGTAAAAAATCAATAAAATATTTTTTAAATAAATAAATAAACACGCAGGAGTCTAAGTTATAAATATACTACAGGCCCGGTGCATGAAAATTCATGCCCTGGGGGTAGGGGTCCCTCAGCCTGGCCTGCCCCCATCAAAGCCCGGGCCTGCCCCCTCACAGTCCAAGCCTGCCCCCCTCACAGTCCGGGCCTGCCCCCCTCACAGTCCGAGCCTGCCCCCCTCACAGTCCGGGCCTGCCCCCTCTCACAGTCCGGGCCTGCCCCCCTCACAGTCCGAGCCTGCCCCCCTCACAGTCCGGGCCTGCCCCCCCTCACAGTCCGGGCCTGCCCCCCTCACAGCCCGGGCCTGCCCCCCCCCACAGCCCGGGCCTGCCCCCCTCACAGTCCGGGCCTGCCCCCCCCACAGCCCGGGCCTGCCCCCCTCACAGCCCGGGCCTGCCCCCCTCACAGTCCGGGCCTGCCCCCCCCACAGCCCGGGCCTGCCCCCCTCACAGCCCGGGCCTGCCCCCCCTCACAGTCCGGGCCTGCCCCCCCCATAGTCCGGGCCTGCCCCCCTCACAGTCCGGGCCTGCCCCCCTCACAGTCCGGGCCTGCCCCCCCCCCTCACAGTCTGGGCCTGCCCCCCTCTCAGTCCGGGCCTGCCCCCCCCCTCACAGTCTGGGCCTGCCCCCCTCACAGTCCGGGCCTGCCCCCCCCCCTCACAGTCCGGGCCTGCCCCCCTCACAGTCCGGGCCTGCCCCCCTCACAGTCCGGGCCTGCCCCCCTCACAGCCCGGGCCTGCCCCCCTCACAGTCCGGGCCTGCCCCCCCTCACAGTCCGGGCCTGCCCCCCTCACAGTCCGGGCCTGCCCCCCCCTCACTGCCCCCCTCACAGTCCGGGCCTGCCCCCTCTCACAGTCCCAGAGCCCTCAGGGGCGGGAGGCGACCTGGGCGATCAGGGGAAGGCGACGCCGCATCACACCTCTGCTGCTGCCACTGCCGGCAGCGCAAACCTTGGCACGCCCTGGTTACCTCAGGCCACCCTGGGCGTTTGGGAAGCTGCCATCCGAGGCTTGCCTGCTCCTTGGGCCAGCCCTGGGTGGCTGGGGGGCTGAAGGGACTGGGGGACTCCGGATTGTTACTGATGTGAGGATAAATGAAAAGTAAGTGGGTGAGAAGGGAAAGATCTTAGAACACTGTCATGGTAGAATACGAACTAAAGGTGTAGATGAAAGATAGAAAATCATCAGTGGATGCTAAAATGGTGACAGTCTGGTGAGGAAGAAGATAGCTACATATTCTCAAAGTATTAGCTGTAAGAGGAAAACCAGTAACGTGGCAAACACCTTAACCAAGAAAACTAAGCGGAGACTACCAATTGGGAAAAACCAACAAACTGACATTTGCTTCATACGCTGCACTCAGCGATGCCCCGCCACCTCGGCACCATCCCTGCGGAGCCTGAATCCAACCGGGAACAAGACGGAGGGGCATTCTAAAAATATCCTGCAATACTGTGCAAACATCAAGAGCAAAAAAAGAGACATCTTCCTAGATTAAAAAAGACTAATATAATAAAAGCTAAATATAATGTATGGACCTTGAACTAGAAAAGAAAATTGCTCTCAAATACTTCCTTGGAAAACTGAAAAAATGTAAATAGGGACTGTGGATTAGACAACAGCAGGTTATCAATGTAAGTCATTCCATTCTGATCGCTGTCGGTGTGAGCTTCCTGCTGCAGCAAGCTAAAATAAACGTGTTTTTTTAAATCCTCACCCGAGGATACTTTCCCACTCATTTTAAAGAGAGAGGAGGAGAGAGGGAAAGACAGAGAGAAACATCAACGTGAGAGAAACACATCGACTGGGTGGCCCTGGGTGCCCCTGGCCACGGCCCTGGCTGGGGAGGAGCCTGTAGCCGAGGTGACGTCCTCAACTGGAATTGAGCCCAGCCCCTCCGGCCCGCAGGCTGCCGCTCGCTCTACTGAGCCAAACCAACCAGGACTAAGCTGAACTTTCGGTTACAGGTGTGTTCCTGGAGACCATCAACGGAGCAAACAAGCAAAACATAAACAACTGATGAATCTGGGTAAAGAACATATGAGAGTTCCTTCCATCACTGCAGCTTTCCTGTAAGGATAAAGTTAAATAAAAGCAAAAAGTCACAGAAATGAGGAAGTCGTCACAGTAGTAACAAGAGTAGTTCTGGTGATGATGACTACAGCCAAAGTATCGAATATTAACTAACA
This sequence comes from Antrozous pallidus, assembly GCA_027563665.1. NCBI lineage: Eukaryota > Metazoa > Chordata > Mammalia > Chiroptera > Vespertilionidae > Antrozous > Antrozous pallidus. Next base: position 16,767,249 of record CM050525.1, read on the forward strand.
GTAAGTACTAGTTGATCTTCCTACTTCAGATAGAATTCCTCTAGTTAAAAAGATGGCAATTAAGCCACTCCCCAAGGCCTGGGAGAAATATATCTTCAAGACCTCTAACTCTACCCATTCTGTCTTTATGCTTGCAGCCACCTTCTGCTCATGTCAGGATTCTGTGAGACCTGACAGTTGACGGGAAGAGTCTTGGGCTGAGTAAGGCTCTGGTGTATGCTATTCAGTTTTACTGGTGACAGCGGCCAGGGTCAAACTTTTAGGCCTTCGTTTCCAGACAAGAACCTTTCCCAACCTTCCCTGTGCACAGGAATCAACTCAGGGTTCCTGGGTCCCCTCTGCAGAAATTCTCAATCGGAAGGTAGTGGGTGGGGCCCGAGGGCTGCAGGGCCGCCGGCTTCGGACCAGCGGACCCACAGGAAACCTCTCCAGAAGCGGAAATAAACATAATGAACAAGCGGAGTTGCTAAAACGTTAACAATGTTTTTTTTTTCTTTTGTTTTGTTTTAGTTTGACACATTTATTGATATTTTAGAAGACATTCATCTCAGTCGCTTCTCTCTCCCATCTTGACCATAGGTTAATATTTGAGTTAAGAAAAGAATATGCAGGAGAGGGATGTTATTTTAGCATAAACAGCAAAATGGACAAAAAAGAAAAGTTTGCCTCCATTAAAGAAGCAAGTTACATTCATGTATCTTGATATCATTAAATCAAGTTAAGTACAAGCTAGTAGTTCCATATACATTACCATTGTTTTACTAGTACGTGGAGGGACAATGGTTATCTTTACATCCTAAGGTTATGGGTAATTTAAAATTTTATTTATATATGGCTGTACTTTTTGAATTGTCCATAATGATTATGTTAGTTTTACAATACAGGTTTGGGGGGGAGGGCAAAAGAAGGTTGACAGTTGTGAGTACACAAAAAGAGCTCATTCTTGTATTATTTATTAACTAGGGGCCCGGTGCAGGAAATTCATGCACTGAGGGGGGATGTAGTCCCTCAACCCAACCTGCCCCCTCTCACATACTGGGAGCCCTCAGGGGATGTCCAACTGATGGCTCACCCCCAGCCTGCCCAAGGCCTAAAGCCTCTGGTGAGGCTTTAGGCCTTGGGCACCCAGCCATTGCCCTGCACAGCTCAGCCCCGGCTGCCTGCGACCACCTGGCCCCGGGGGCTGGGCGCTCACCGCCACTTCCCCTCACAGTGCCCAGGGGCCGGGTACTCCCTGCTGCTGCCACCACCACAGCTGCTGCTGTTGTCATTCCCCTCAAAGTGCCCGGGAGCTGGGCACTCGCTGCCACTGCCGTTTCATCTCCACCCCCAGGCCTTGTGCTCACCCTACTTGGCCCCGCCCTGCTCCTGATTGGCTGGTAGCATAGCCAATCAGGAGCAAAGGTACAGTCAAATTTGCATGTTTCTCTTTTATTATATAGGATTATTGTATTATTTTCCATACAAACAGCTGTAAACATACTTTTGCCTCACCCTGAATACACATTACTTGAAATAAAATAGTGGAACTATTGAGAAAACAATTTTAAAAACTCCTGTATAGATTAGCCTAAACCTTGCTCTCAAGGTTCCCACAATCAAGTTCCTACCTACTTTCCCATTATGATTCTAGACAAGAACACACCAACGAGATGGATGAACTCAGATGCTGCACTCAGACTGCCTAGATTCCAACCCCAGGTCTGCCTCCGACCAGCAGGGTGACCCTGGGCAAACATGTCTCCTGCATCTCGGTCTCATCTTTTTGTTGTTGTTGTTTAATATATATTTCTTTACTGATTTCGGAGAAGAAGGGAGAAGGAGAGAAACATCAATGATGAGAGAGTCACCGATCGGCTGCCTCCTGCACGCCCCCCTCTGGGGATCGAGCCCGCAACCCAGGCATGTGCCCTCAGCTGGAATCAAACCCGTGACCCTTCAGTCCGCAGGCTGACGCTCTATCCACTGAGCCAAGCGGCTAGGACTCAGTCTCATCTTTAACGTAAGGAAATGAGCAGCACTTCAGAGCCACTGTGTGACAGAAATATGTTTATTTGCATAGAGCTTTTAGAACATAACAACTAAGGCTCAGATATAATCATTATCCATACCTGTCCAAGTACATGTCCTATTCATTCTCCAATTTATGTGAATACTAGAGGCCTGGTGCATGAAATTCATGTATAGGGGGAATGTCCCTCAGTCCAACCTGCACCCTTTCCAATCTGGGACCCCTTGAGGGATGTCCAACTGCCCTCTCACAATCCCGGACTGCTGGCTCCCAATCTCGTGCCTGGATGCCTGCCTGATTTCCCCTAAATGCTTCTGCCTGCTAGCCTGATCACCCCCTAACCACACTCCTGCCAGCCTGATCAATGCCTAACTGCCCCCCTGCCAGCCTGGTTGCCCCTAACTTCACTCCCCTGCCAGCCTGGTTGCCCCTAACTGCCCTCCCCTGCAGGCCGGGTCGCCACCAACTGCCCTCTCTTGCTGGCCTGGTCCTCCCCAACTGCCCTCCCCTGCAGGCTTGGGACCCCCCCGCCAACTGCCCTCCCATGCAGGCCTGGTCACCTCCAACTGTCCACCTCTGCAGGCCTGGGTCCCTCTCCCTCCGACTGCCTTCCCTGCAGGCCATCTTGTGGTGGCTATCTTGTGTCCACATTGGGGTGGCCATCTTGTGTGTTGGAGTGATGGTAAATTTGCAGGTTACTCTTTTATTAGATAGGATCAGTAGAAGTCCTACTCACCTGGGGCTCTGTTGCCGTCTTCTCTGCGCAGTGCTTTTTGAGAAGTCAGGTCTGGGGAAAAAAGGAAGTTGTGAAATACCAGGGTTGTGTTTGCATCCCTGATAAATCACATCCCGCCCCTATAAACAGACAGAAATCTGCCCTAGCCAGTTTGGCTCAATGGATAGCGCTCAGGTTGCGGACTGAAGGGTCTCCCGTTCAATTCCTGTCCAGGGCACATGTCCAGGTTGCAGGGTCCATCCCTAGTAAGGGGCGTGCAGGAGGCAGCTCAATGATTTTCTCTTATCATTGATGTGTTCTCCTCTTTCCCTCTCCCTTTCTATCTGAAATCAATAAAAATATATTTAAAAAATAAAAAATAAAGGCCAGAAATCCAGGAAAACTCAAATTCCTGCGCTCCTAGAATCTAACTGTGAGATGGACGCTTTTCAGAGAGTTATAGTAGTATTAATAACCCATGTGCCAGGCAGTTTTAATTAAACCTTTTATTTGTACTATTCTCATTTTTGTGTTTCAAACATTCTATTCGGACTGCTTTACTTGTATTTCCCTTTTACAGAACAGCAAGCGAGGTAACCCATCCAACTGGATATCGCATGGAGTGTAGGTGAGGGAGCCGGTTTGGGGGTGCAGATCGCCGGGGAGACCCTCAAACCTCGGGAAGCGCGACCGAGCCCACCTTATCCCTGGGACTTGCCATAGGCAAAGAAGCTCCGCCCTGGGGAACGCAAATCACCATCTCCGTTTTCTAGCCGCTCCTCCTCTTTCTCCACAAGGAAAGGCCGGCGGTTGCTGGTTCCGGGCAGGGGAAGTTTAAATGGGTCCGTGTAGAACCGACCTCAATAACCACAACCTAGGAAAAGACAGCGGCTAAGTGCTCCAGGGGCGGAAGTGCTTGTGACTAACCCAAGCCTCCGAACTACATTTCCCAGAATTCCACAGCACGCTCCACCGGGACTGGAAGTCCCTGTGGCTACAAGGTTGGACCCACACTTCCCAAAATTCCGCGGGGGAAAAACATTTGCAGCCTGGCCTTGCAGTAGATGTAACATGTAAAGACTACACGGAGCTCTGAACTACATGTCCCAGAATGCTAAGCGGAAAATGGCAACGGTACTGTCCTCGTGGAGAATTCCAGAGCCGAAAACAGACAAAGCTGCTCTCCTGATGCCGACTAGTCAGCGGCCAGTTTTCCCTTTTCGGAATGCCTGAGAAGGTCTCCGGCAGTGTCTTGCTATTCTAGCCTGTCGGATTTAGAAGAATATAAGTTCTGTTAATTGAGATGCTGAGTAGCACTTGGGTGGGTCTGAGGGACTAAACAACATAAACCCATTGCCTTCCATAGAGGCTTCCTGGTAAACCCCAAGAGCGTCAACCGTGGGAATAAGAGCAAAAGGAAATCGTACGTTCTTTATCACGAACGAAAAGTCAAGTCACCTCAATCCCCGACAATGCATAAAGGGAAGCATATTTTGTTAGCATCTTCCAGCCCTGGCCGAAGCAAATGAAATGCCTTTCTAGAGAAATGTATCATCATCCTAGGCCTCAAATTATATAATTATGACATTTGTGATGTTAATATTCGACCTAGTGAATGTTAAGAAAAATAAAAAAGAATTACTTGACATGTGTAGGGACACTTCATAATGATAAAATTTTCAAGTTGTCAGAAACTGGCAGTTCAGAGAGCCAATTCATTTTAACTGATCTCACTCCTTCCTGGGTCAGTGTCAGGTGGTCATCTTACATTTATAACTACTACCAACACCACCCCTGTCCGTCATTTTGAGGGACACAAATGACAGCACATCTGATTAAAGTATTCAAAGAACCTATTAGTGAGGGTCAAGTGTTCCCTGCTTTAATCATGGGACAAGCAGGGATCATCAAGGGAGCAAAGGCTCCAGAGAGTGGTCCTGCTGTTTGTTTCCATCTCTTGCAGCATCACAAACGATGCTCCCTAAGAAATAGCCTCTTCCAAAGTATCTGGTGGCTGAATAAGAACCATCTGCCTGACATTTGTAGGGTCTTGGGTAATATTTGTTCACACTCAAGGATGCCAAACTTTTACATCATTACAGTGATGCTCAACCTTAAAAAGATAATTCAGTACCCAACCTTCTCCCAAGTATTATTGCAGGAAATCCTAACCAAGCTATAAATCCCCCAAATACACATATGCACACAATTTTCTTTACACAAAAAGACTCTTCTCAACCATGGCATGACAATCTTTGGCAAAAGCCTGTAAGGGTAAGGGAGTGAGTGAAGAGGCAGTGAGGGGCTCAGGGGAGGGTATTCATGGGTTCAAGTTCTCACTTTGCCACTGTAGGCTGTGTGACCTAGACTGAGCTTCTTAACATGCTCAGTCTGTCTTCATTTGTAAGGCAAGGCTAATATGACCAAGTTTACACAAGTTGTTAGAAGGATTAGGGACAATGTCAAGTATTAAACACAGTGTGTTGCATGTGGGAGATACTGACCAATGGCAGCTATTATTTTCATAAGCAAATCATTAGTTTTGCCAGAAGCAAAAGCATACATGTTGTAAGAAAAAAAAGTCAAACTCATAATTGGAACTGTAGTTTTAGTTTATACATAGAGAGCAAGTTGAGCCTTAAATGCATAAGTGTCAGAAGCTGAAAAGTGATATAAAAATATTAATCTCAAGAAGTTACCAAATGGCTCTGATGGGTTTGGCTTAGTGGAGAGAGCATCAGCCTGCAGAGAGAAGGGTCCCAGGTTCAATTCCAGTCAAGAGCATGTACATTGGTTGCACGTTTACATATAGGCTTACCTTGTAGGAAAAAGTGTTGTGACTACTGGAAGCTCCTTGACTACACTTCCCAAAATGCCAGAGGGGAGAGACTCCCAGAATCCCAACTTCCTGGTTAGTAATCTGGGTTCTTTTACTGAGAATCTGTTAATGTTCCTTAAATCTTCCAGAGAAAATATTACATAGACTCAGGACTTCCTGAAGTCTTAGTGAGTCCATTTATGACAGGAATAGTTTTGGAAAGAGGATAAGTGAGGAGATACAATCTTCAAGAAATTAAGGGAGTTGGGGAGCGAATTCCTGGGTGAGAGAGCCGGCATCTGAGGAGGCGCGGGAAGCAACCCCATGCTGCCATGACAGCCCTGGGTTTATGATCTTCACGCTGGGAAGATTCAATGAGAACATCCGAAAATTGGAAAAAGAAAATAGCAGATTTGTTTAATAAGTGGGAACACGAAACCGATGAGAAAGGACACTGTATTTGGTCCATCATATTCTAGTAAATAAAATAACTGGACCCAAGACTGGCATTTACTATGGATGATAATTCTACAAAACCAATCACCAGACAGAATACGATGGCAGCACCCAAGCCATGAAAATATCCCAGGGCCGGGATTTCACTGACTAAGTGGTTGGTTGCAGCTACTGGAGCTAATTCAGGGATAGAGTTTGAAACCGCCAAATCTTTTGCCCTTCAAGGTGCTCACGTGATTGTGGCCTGTAGGACTGTGACAAGAGCCAGTGCAGCCTGTCGCGCATTTTGGGAGAATGGCGTAAAGCCTGGGTACCCGCAGTCACCCCGTTCTTCTCTCTGCTTGGTACCTTGCACATGTGCTGCCGCATGTGCTTGTGTGCAACGCAGTCTCCATCCACCCTGGAGCCTCACGAAAGATGGTGACTCGCCTGGGGGCGCTTCTGCCTTGACCATCTCCTTCAGGATGTCCTGCCGCTCAGCCCCAGCCTGTCAGTGTGGTCTCCTCAGAGGCCCATAGATTTACAGGTATTGAGTCCTCAGGACAACTAGACTTCAGCCAGCTCTCTCCACCCGTTGTGTGGCAAATCAGCGAGCTGGACCTTAGGAGTCCTCTTTGTTGTGCCCATGTTCAGAGCAGATTACTCTGTCAAATTCTGAACACCCAAAGGAGGAAGCATTCTCTTTTTGTATCTTTAGGTCCTTGTGTCACTTATTTTTGTGGACAGCTTGTAACCTTGAGTACATATCATTTCTAGCAAACACCTCTCATATCTATACAGACAACTTGTAACCTTGAGTATCATATCTGTACAGATACCTGGCATCGGTATCATCGTATCAGTCCCTTATATTAGGTGGCTAGCTTGCAAGATCAGACAATTAAGTTTCTGTTATTCAAGCTAAAAAACAAAGTTATTTTACAGTCTAAAAATAAGAGAATTTCAAAACAGCAGAGAATTCTAAAACAGCGGTTTTCCCTAAGTTGGGATCATTACCATGTTTCACACCTAAAAATGACTACTGGACCAAGCTGGCTTATAACTGGTCCCAACTCTGCCACATTCTGTTCTCCAATGAGCTCCATCACTGTCTCTCCCTGCGTGGGGTCGCATCGAAGGCAGTGCGCCCGGGAAAAATGTTGTGCTCCTCCCTCCATCGCAGCTGGTGGGTGTACACAGTGCTGTTTACCTTGGCCAGGCCCATGCAACAAGGAGCTGCCACCACGCTCTCCGGTGCTGCTGTTCCTGAACTCAGGGTCTAGGAGGCATGTATTTCAACAGCTGTGGCCGCTGCCTGCCCTCCAGATCAGAGTGAAAAAGACAGTCCTGGGCCCTGTGGGCATTGAGGCAACTGATCCAAAAAGGACTCAGCAGCCAGTGCAGCTAAGTGGGAGCTCTGGCAAGGGATGGGCACACACACCCACCCTGTGTGTGCATGGGCACCACTGTCAACACTGGACCCTTCCGACTTACCCAGGGGCCTTTCCTTGTCCCTCCAACACAGACCTGCCAAAGTGAAGGGAATAAAGAGTAGTCACAGCCGATGGGACAATGTTAGGTACCGACGGGAACCAGGAAATTCCAACAGGAAAGGGACAGTATCTTTCTTCTGGAGCTGGCTTCGGCTCGGGTCATTTTGCTTTATTGGTGGTGACCTGTTTGAAAGTGAACCCTCAGTTATTATGTGGGCTCCTTGTTTCATTGGAGAAGGACAAGCAATTCTCTGTTTAGAACAGCCTGGTGCCCCGTATCATTCAGCCACCACCACAGCCACAGCCCACCATGGCCACACCTCAGCCAGGAGCTTTCTCCTGTTAGGTGAGAAAAAGCCAGTGTTTATCCTGCTTTGCTGCATTGATGCAGGAGATAATTGTTTCATTCATTCAGACCGGGTCTAAGTGGGCTTGGAAACTACTGGAGAGAGAACTCTGAACCTTGTTCCAGCCAGCCAAAATGGAGGGACACTGAGAAATGGGTGCAATAGACAGAGCTAATGGGTCACAAAAGTACTGGTCTTTTGACTCCCTTGCCAAACTATGCAAAAAATCCTTTAGAGATTACAACAAACTTTGCCAAGGATTTCCCTCAGTTCCTTGACAGCCAGGAAAGGAAGGATTGTGTCCATAAGAATTTACAGGATAATCCCGGGTCGGGAGATAAAAAGTCACTTCCTTTATTCTTCATTCAGGCATGTCCCCTGACCAGGAATCAAACCATGACACCCTGGATTATAAATTGACCCTTAACCACTGAGCCACGCTGGCCGGGCAATAAAAATATAAAAAAGAAGTACTGAATGGCTGATGTGGCTCAGTTGGTTGGGTGTTGTCTCATGCACCAAAAGGTTGCTGGTTCGATTCCCAGTCAGGGCACATGTCAGGGTTGTGGGCTTGATACCTGGGAGAGGGTGTGCAAGAGGCTACTGATAGATGTACTATTCTCACATTGATGTTTCTCTCTCTCTAAAAAAATAAAAATCAATTTTAAAAAAAGTACAGAATTCTTTTTAACCTCCACAAAAACGTGTCTCCCTTTATATTTATCTCCAGTATTTGCCAGCTCCCTGGCTTATGCCTAAAGATATGCATTAACTTATTTGTGTATTCAAATAACTAGAAAAAAATTTTGAATACCAATGGAGTCCTATTCCTTAATTTTGATCTTATATGATAATATAGCACAATCTTATTAGGAATCCATAACTGTAAATGATTCATATTAATCATTTTTTCAAATTATATTGTACATAATTTACCAGTTTGATCAAATTGATGCTCATTGAGAAATCAAACCCATAATGGGATTAAAAATGGAAATACTGCCAAATACTCCTTGCTAAAGAAGATCATTACGAGTATCACTTTCCACACTTTATTTTTATACACATATACACAGATTTATGAAGTTCACAGAGCACATATTATGTTCTTATTACATGTCCTTGCCATCACTTTAATGACTCCAAATTATTTTTGAAATACATAATTCAAACAAATTTTTACGGACATACACTTATTTCCATTCTAAAAATTGTGTGGCATTACTGATGTGGTATTCATTTATCATCATTTGAATCTCATAATCTTAAATTCTTTTTTTAAAATATATTTTATTGATTTTTCACAGAGAGGAAGGGAGAGGGAAAGTCAGAAACATCGATGGGAGAGAAACATCGATCAGCTGCCTCTTGCACATCTCCCACTGGGGATATGCCCGCAGCCAAGGTACATGCCCTTGACCAGAATCAAACCTGGGACCCTTCAGTCCGCAGGCCGATGCTCTATCCACTGAGCCAAACCGGTTCGAGTCATAATCTTCAATTCTTAAACTATGACTTCTAAATTACACATTGTTATATTTTCCAAAGATGTATTTTTACCACAAAAGAAAAGCATGTAAATGGCATTTCTATACCAGTAATGAATACACTTGATGAAATTACCAAATCCCAACAACTTTTTCTGGTATTTATTTCATGGGGATAAGGGAAGAATATAGGAAGTTGAGATACTAAATGTCCTTCAAATTTAGCATAACTCCCACCAGAGAAGTTTGACAAATGAAATAATACAAGCCCTGGCTGGTATGGCTCAATGGTTGGAACGTCAGCCCAAGCATGGAAGGGCCTCAGGTTTGATTTCCGGTCAAGGGCATATACTTTGGTTACAGGTTAGATCCCAGCTCTGGTTGGGGTGCGTATGGGAGGAAACCAATCAATGTGTCTCTCTCACATCAATATTTCTCTCCCTTCCTCCCTTACATTTTCTCTAAAAATCAATGGAAAATAGAAAATATCCTCAGGCAAGGATTAACCCCCACTCCCATTACCCTCCCCGAAAAAACGGAAATAAAGAAATGCATGCTACAATTAGAAGGCAATCATATCAAAGCCTACATAGAAAAACAAAGACTTAAAATGCAATGAATTCAAGATGACAAAAACTATTATCACTGGTGCTAAATCTGATCCTTTTAATGGGTTACTTTGAACCCTTGCCTTAACATTGTTGAAAAATGTCAATTGTGATATGTGCAGTAGCCAGTTACTGCAAAGTTATAACTGAACTGTGAGAAAAACCAAAAGATGAATTTATACGATATATACTAATGGAACACCAAACAGAAACCCAAATATTAAGAACCCAACCTCAGAAGAGAGCCAGAGGGAAGGCCAGGAGCCAGCTGCCAGGATACTACCAAAACAATGCTATGGCCTGCAGGACCAGTGCATTTCTGTAGCTCAACTCAGGTTTGTTTCCCTGAATTGTTTGTGCAGGTTTCCTCTTCCCGATACAGTTTTTAAATATTACATATTTTCTTCCCTTGACTGATTTAGCAAATGAGTGCTGAATGCATATACGAAGTGCTAATCAATGTTAAGGTTGTGTAGGTTCAGCAGCAAACACACTCCCTGCCCTCATGCCCTCACCACACCACTTGTGCAGTCTCAGAATCATCGGGATATGTTGAGCCATGGATGAAACATTCACTTTATTTTTCTTTTATTTTTTAAATATATTTTATTGATTTTTTTACAGAGAGGAAGGGAGAGGGAAAGTCAGAAACATCGATGAGAAAGAAACATCCATCAGCTGCCTCTTGCACACCCCCTTCTGGGGATGTACCCGCAACCAAGGTACATGCCCTTGACCGGAATCAAACCCGGGACCTTTCAGTCTGCAGGCCGATGCTCTGTCCACTGAGCCAATCCGGTTTTAGCTCACTTTATTTTTCTTATCACATGTTTTAGTGAGGAAACATATAAAACATCATTACATTAGTAATACATTGCATGCAGAAGCATCTAATCCAAAAAGGAGTTTTTGAAAATATTTTTTATGAAACAAGTTTATAAATATTCTGGTTCCTACAGTCTTTCTTTCCCTTCACCTGATAAAACTTTTCTAAGACAACCCATTTATTCACTTAATAATGCTATCCCTTTTAGGTAAACATGCAGGGCGTGGAAACATTCACTTTAATGAAACAAAGGTTTTCCTTCTTCTGAGAATGGATGAAATTTATCACCAACATGGCTTCTGTAATGAATTTTAAAGTATGAACTTGACTTGAAGCGCTTACCACATACCTCACACTTGTAAGGCTTCTCCTTTGTGTGAACTTTCTGATGAGACTGTAGATGTGAAAACTGACTGAAAAGTTTACCACACACATCACATTTGTATGGTTTCTCTCCAGTGTGAACTCTCTGATGAAGTTTAAGGTACGAGGCCCTACTTAAGTGCTTACCACACACCCAGCACGTATATGGTTTCTCTCCCGTGTGGATGCTCCGGTGCACTTCAAGATCCAAGCTTGTCATATAGCCCTTCCCACACTCCTCACACTTGAATGGCTTTTCTATTGTGTGGACTTTTAGGTGAGCTTGTAGGTATGCTTTCCGGCCAAATCTCTTCCCACACTCTTCACAACTGAATGGTTTTTCTCCACTGTGGACCCGCTGATGGGCCAGAAGATGTGAGGCCCATCTGTAGCGCTTCCCACATTCTTCACAATGAAAGGGTTTCTCTTCTGTGTGAATCCTCTGATGGTAATAAAGATCTGCCTTAGAGTAGAAGCTCTTTCCACATTTGTCACATTTGTATGATTTCTGTCCCGTGTGAATGCTCTTATGGATGTGAAGATGCGAACACCAACTGAAGCATTTCCCGCACTCCTCACATTTGTATGGTTTCTCTCCCGTGTGGACCACACAATGACTGTTGAGTGCTGACCTCTGACGGAAGCTCTTCCCACATATATCACATCTGAACGGTTTCTCCCCAGTGTGGACTCTCTGATGGTTGTAAAGATGGTGAGCATGAAGGAAGGCCCTCCCACATACCTCACACTTATACGGTTTCTCTCCTGAGTGTAATTTGCAATGGTCACTAAGTGTTGCCCTACGACTGAAGCCTTTCCCACACTGCTCACATTTAAATGGTTTTTCTACAGTGTGGACTCGCTGATGGGTTTGCAGACGGGAGCTCTGGCTGAATTCCTTACCACACTTATCACACTTATAGCATTTCTCTCCCAAGTGAACTCTCTGATGAATACGGAATGCTGACCTATAGAAGAAGCTTTTTCCACACTCACCACATGTATGGGACTTGTCTCCTGAGTATATTTGTTGATGACGATCAAAGTTGAAGATATCACAAAAGAAATTGTTACCTTCGTTTCCCCAGTGAGGTGTCTGGCCTGTGTGAGTTACAGAGAGTCCTGCCCCAACCTGGCCGGCTGAATCACTATGTTCAGGGAACTGAAAACTCTCGATCAGGGAATCTTGACTCCTGATTAAGTCACTTGCAATTTGCTGCCATATTTGCCAGTAGGAAAGTTCTTCATGTTGTTGTGGTTCTGAAACAGTCTCCATCTCATATTGGATCTTGCCTCCTATAAGAAGAGAGAATTTAAAGATGTGGATAAATGAAGACTTTGTTCCATGTCTTCAAGATTTCACATTTAAGGTAGAGCATGAGACACCAATAAATCCAGAGTATTCACTATGTCCTTTGGATATGTGTCATGGTATCTGGTTTACAGAGCATGAGACACCAATAAATCCAGAGTATTCACTATGTCCTTTGGATATGTGTCATGGTATCTGGTTTACAGAAACTAAGCAGTAGTCCAGCAGGTTCTTCTCCACTAACCATCAATGAAATAAATTTAGAACTACACCAAGTTTCCTATGTGAGGTATAACTTAGAAATCAAAGACTTCATAACAAATATAGTAATACGATACATGTTAATCAGTTGTTTCTATTGAATTTTATAATCAGTGTAAAGTCTTCGATAGAAAATTATGAAGCAAATATATACAATGAAGTATGAATCAAATTTTAAGGAAAAGCAGTAACATAATCAATACTTTGTATATTTGGATTAACGTTACACATCCTTACATTAGATATCTTACCCAAAAAGGGACCTGGCATTTGCCTTCCATTTCTGAGAATGAAGCTCTAAGCATGTGAAATGTCATGTCTGGAAAGATACGAGGGCGTGGGGTCACACTGGCTGGTATAACAATCTGATTTTGGAATGAGACTAACAACACCAGAAAGACCAGATTGTGATTGTGGATAAAGCTTTCTATTACCTGGAAAGCTTTATCCACAATCAGATGTGTGAATCAAGAGACAGAATAACCTCATAAACTATTCAAGGTATACTGGCCATGCGACGGAACCCCATCAGAGGCTTAGGTGAGCTTCCCTGACTGGCAGCACCCTGTGTAATTTCACTCCTGGATGTTGGAAAGTAACCCAGTAACACGTCCTTGATCCACACAGAAAGGACAGTGGAAACTCTGTGGAAGCTCTGTGTCTGGCTCTTCCCTAGACTCCTTTTCCCGTGCCCTTTCTCTTACTTAATTGTAAGGTGAATCCTTCCCTTTAAAAACACTAACCATGAGTATAACAGCATTCAGTGAATTCTATTAGGCAATCTAGAGACTCATTCAAAATGAAGGTAGTTTGGGAAACCCCATCCCCCAAACTTGCAGTTGGTGTCAAGTGCAGGAGGAGGAGGAGTGTCTCTACACTTTGTAGTTGGCTAAACTCTTTACAATCTTGTATGTAAAAAACCTAGAGCTGTTTGTATCTATTTATGCAAAGTAAATTCTACGTAATATGTGTAGTTCATCTTATTGTTCTGTGTTGCTATCCAGCCAAAACATGCCTGGGTTGTGCAAATATTTCAGTTACCTCTTTTGCTTTGGTTATATTTGTGGAATATATACATGTGGAATATAATCTACAGGAGAATTATAACCAAACTGGTCCCTCTGGGGATCGAGTCTGCAAGTGAGGCATGTGCCTGACCAGGAATCAAACCATGACCTCCTGGTTCATAGGTCGATACTCACCCACTGAGTCATGCCAGCCGGGCAACAGAATTGTATTTTAAATAGTGCGGTCAGCCGAACCGGTTTGGCTCAGTGGATAGAGCGTCGGCCTGCGGACTGAAGGGTCCCAGGTTCGATTCCGGTCAAGGGCATGTACCTTGGCTGCGGGCACATCCCCAGTTGGAGGTGTGCAAGAGGCAGCTGATCGATGTTTCTCTCCCATCGATGTTTCTGACTTTCTATCCCTCTCCCTTCCTCTCTGTGAAAAATCAATAAAATATATTAAAAAAAAAAATAGTGTGGTCAGAGGCCTGTGTCATGATACTGAAACTGAGCAGGCAATGGAGGAAGAAAGAAAGGGCCAGTAGTATTTGGGGTGAAAGAGCTTTCCAGGCAGAAGGAAGTGAACGACCCTGAAGGAAAAGCTTGCGTGGTATTCTTAACAATGGTCCCTGAAAGATGTCCATATCCAACCCTCAGAACCTATGAACATGTTATTTACACAGTAAAGAATGAGGTTCAGATGCAATTAAGGTTGCTAACCATAAAATGGGAAGAGCATCCAGGATTATCCCAGAGGGACCTCTGTAATCAGAAGGGTCCCGAGAAGCGGGAGACAGAAGAGTGGGAGAGGAAAAGGCCAGAAGAATGGTCAGAAATGCAACACCGATGGCTTTGAAGACAGAGGAAGGAGAACAAGAACCAAGGAATTGGGAAGGTCCTAGATACTAGCAACCCAAGAGGAAGGGTCCCTCCTAGAGCATCCAGAAAGACGCACAGCCCTGCAGGCACCCTGACTTAGCTCAGTGAGACACGTCACACTTCACACCTAAAGAACTAAAATATAATCAGATTTTGTTGTTAGCTCTGCTGTTTATAGGAATTTGTTACAGCAGCAACAGGCAATATATAGAATCCTTGGCAGGTCTGAGGAACAGTAAGGGGGGCAATGTGGCTGAGAAAAATGGAACAAGAAGAAGACAGGAGATGTTTTAGAGAGGGAGTGGGGACTCAGAGCAGACCACCGGGGACTCCAGACTCCAAGAGCCACTTTAAGTGGTTGGAAGAAAAAAAAAAAACCCATAAAAGAATTTAAAAAAAAATTCTAATCCTCACCTGATGACATTTTCATTAAGGGGGAGAGAGAGAGGGAGAAGGAGAGGGGAGAGAAGGAGGGGGAGGGGAGAAGAGGGGAGAAACACCAACTGGTTGCCTCCCATACATGCTCCATCTGGGGCCAGAAATCGAACCCAAAACACAGGCATGTGCCCTGACCAAAAACCGGGCCGGCGGCCTTTCAGCATAAGGAACAACACTCCTCCCAACGGAGCCGCACCAGCCAGGGCTGAATGCCTTTCCTTTGGACTGCCATCCTCACCAGCCAGAACTTTCCCCCCTTACTAAGTGGGCCATGTCGTGTTTGAATGTTTGGTGCCCGGTGAACATGCAAAGTCACATGCTTAACACCGAAACATTCTAGGTAAACTTTCTTGGAAAAATCAGTTTCCCACTGCATACTCTCCCAGTAATCAGCAGCAGTGTTTTTCAAACATTTTTTTTTAAATGACCAATTTGAAGAAATGCCGTATGTCAAGACCCATATAGGCGGGTTACCTCTGCAGCACCCCATGCCTTTCTTCCCTCCCAGGCGCGCATCCTTACTTTTCTCTCCTAAACCCTAAAGGTCCCCACAAGACTTGCAACCGGTGGCACAACAGACAGCAGCAGCTCACCCTGGGCTCACCCCACCCCTGCTCCCGAGGCCCCCCGTCCTCTGACTTCTCAGGGGGGCGACATCAGCCTGACCGCGGCTCACTTCTTCCCCACGGCACCTCCAGAGCCAGAGCACAGCCCCGCCTCGGCTCTCCCCTGTCGCTTCCACCCGAAGTCGCTCTTCTGTTTCACTGTCCCGCTTTAATAAACATACTGCCAGAATAAAATTGTAAAAAGACCCAGACACATGTGGAATGAGCTAGGAAATACTTCCTCCTTGAATATTTTAGAGGAGTGTGAGAGGATTCGTTGTCTAATGTTGTTTCCTCGAAAGCTGAGAGCAGGGCCCCGGCTGGATGGCTGGCTGGTCGGAGCGTCGTCCTGCATGCCGGAGGGCTGCAGGCTCGAGTCCGGCCAGGGCACATATCTAGGTTGTGGGTTCAATCCCAGGTCAGGGTGCACGTGGGAAGCAACAGACCAATGTTTCTCTTTCTCTCTAAAAATCAATAAAAACATATCCTTGGGTGAGGATTTAAAAAAAATTGAGAATATATCTCAATTGGTTTTAAAACTCATGATAGAGTCAAAAATTGATAAGACAGAGCAGTATGCTGTGCATAAATAATTCCTCAACAAAACACAAACTTGCCTGTTGATAAAAACCAAAATAATTCGCTTGCTGTGTCCGCTATATATTAGAAAAGTCAGACCCCCAAACTCAGGGAACCATTATAAGGGCTCCAAAGCCTTGAACACCCAAGGATACAAAGGTACTCCTGGGAGCTGACATTCAGTGACAGAGCGCTGTCCTCACCCACGGAGACCAGGTTCCGGAAGTTCTCCAGCATCACGTCTCGGTACAGCTTCCTCTGGGACGGGTCCAGCAGCCCCAGCTCCTCCTCGGTGAAGACCACAGCCACGTCCTGGAAGGTCACCTCCTCCTACAGCACCGAACACATGTAAACTCAGCCAGCACTGAGCAGATGCTGCGTGCTTGTGTGTTCTTTCAAACAGAATGGCTAACATTCCTTGACCCTTGCTTGATTTCCTGTGTGACTGAAGCAGGTTTCTCAGTTTCTACCTATTTAAGTGAAACATGAATCAAGAACCTCCTTTTTCCAGTAGCTCAAAAGAGTAAGTGCCTGGCGTACCGAGCAAGACTGACCTTTTACTTTTTCATTGCCTTGAGAGAGCAACACCAATTTGTTGCTCCACTTACTTACGCATTCATTGGCTGCTTCTTGTGTGTGCCCGGGCCAGAGACTGAACTCGCAACCGCGGTTTATTGGCACAACACTCTAACCAACTGAGCCATCTGGCCAGGGCAAGCCTAGACATTTTTAAAAATAATGTTACTCAGGTGCAGCCACTGCAGGGAGGATATGAGAACCCAGCTGCCTGGGCTCGTTTCAGCCCCAGCATCTTCCTGCAGGCTCGTCTTGTGGGCCCCACGGCTTCCGGACCACTGTGGGTCTGAACCGGGGACACGGGCAAAGTGAGGGGCTGCGGGTGCACGCGCACCAGGCTGCCCTGAGGCTCATGATGGAGTCCGGGCTCGGCCGCTCCCTCCGGCCCAGGGCGGCCCCTCCGCAGGCCTCGGCTGCTCGAGTCGGGAGAAAGGTGTGCATCTCCTAAACGCTAAGGGACCCTATGAGGCTTGCAACCAGGGCAGCAATGGGCAGTGGCAGTTCATCTCAGGCAAAACCCCTGCCCCTGCCCCACGGCCCCTTTCTCTGACTTCTTAGTGAGCCAAAGCAGACCCGCCTACACTCATTTCCCCAGCTCTTTAATTGTCCATAGTTTTAATAAATGTCTTCTAAAATTAAATATATATATATTTCTTTAATTCAATTTTAGAGAGGAAGGGAAAGTGAGAAAGAGAAACATCCATGTGAGAGTGAAACATCGATCAGCTAATTCCTGCACGCCCCCTACTGGGTATGGAGCCGGCAACCTGGGCATGTGGCCTGACCAGGAATCGAACCAGCAACCTTTTGGTGCCCGGGACCATGCTTAACCAACTGAGCCACACCATCCAGGGCAAGAGTGGACATCTTTAACCACGGTCATACCTTAGGTTATAACTGGAGGCAACCAAGACACCCTTCAGGGGGTGAATGGATAAACTGTAGTACATCCAGACCAGAGTATAGTTTAGTGCTAAAAAGAAATGAGCTATTAAATCACAAAAAGACATGGAGGTAATTTTAATGCATATTACTAAGTAAAATAAGCCAGTTTGAAAGGTTGCTTATGGATATTCCAATTATATGACATTCTGGAAGAGTAAAATTATGCAGGGGTTTCCAGGGGCTGGAGGAAGGGAAGGATCAAGAGGTGGAGCACAAGGGGATTTCAGAACATGAAACTACTGTGCATGACAATGTAACGGCGCGGACGTGCCGTAATATATCCGTCCACACCTACAGAATGTACACGAAGAGTGAAACTAAGCTGGGCAGCGTGGCTCAGTGGCTGAACACCGACCTATGAACCGGGAGGTCGCGGTTCTATTCCTGGTCACGGCACACCCAGCAGGGGCCTTGCAGAAGACAGCTAATCAATAATTCTCTCTCGTCATTGATATTTCTACCACTCTCTCCCTTTCTGAAATCAATAAAAAATACATTATTAAACAAAAAATGCAAAGTCTGGATTCTGCTGATAATGTGTCAAAGCAGGTTCATCATTCTAACAAATGTACAAATCTGGTCGGGGCATGTCACAAATGGGAGAGGCCCTGGCCAGTGTAGCTCAGTGATTACAATGTCGGTCTGCAGACTGAAGCGTCGAGGGCTTGATTCCCAGTCAAGAGCATATACCTGGGTTGCAGGTTCCTTCCCTGGCCCCCATCTCAATGCTTGGGGGAGGCAACCAATTCATGTTTCTCTCATAGCGATGCCAATCTCTCTCCCTCTCTCTTTCTAAAATAATCAATGGAAAAATATCCTCAGGTGAGGATTAACAGAAAACAAACTAGGTGAGTATGTGCATGTGTGAGGGCAGGAGGTACAGGGAAATCTGTGTATCTTCTGCTGGATTTTAATGTGAATGCAAAACTGCCCTAAGAAATAGTCTATTATTTAAAAACATACACACAAACATAAGGTTACATATTACCTTGAGAAAATAATTATTACGTGCAGGAATAAATGTAGATTAGTAGCCCAGGTGGTGCGGCTCAGTGGTTGAGCAGTGACCTATGAACCAAAAGGTCACTATTCCATTCCCTGGATATATGCCCAAGATATGGCCTTGATCCCCAGTAGGAAATCACTCCTTATAATGTTTCTATCTCTCTCTCCCTTCCTCTCTGAAATCAATAAAAATGCTTTTTAAAAAGAGTAGATAAGTAAAAGACATGTAGGATCTGACTCAGACATAGGAAAGACAGAATCTAGCCCCTCCTGAGTGAAAATCTCCAACAATATTTGTGCCTACTGTGCTATGCCAGATTTGAATATCTTATGTAATAAAAGAATAATATGCAGATTGACCATCACTCCAACACACAAGATGGCTGCCTCTATGTAGTCAAAGATCCTGCCCCCATGTGGACACAGATGGCCACCACAAGATGGCCAGCAGGGGAGGGCCGTTAGGAGGGACCAGGCCTGCAAGGGAGGGCAGTTGGGGGCAATCAAGCCTGCAGGGGAGGGCAGTTAAGGGTGATCAGGCCGGCAGAGAAGGGAAGTTGGGGGCAAACAAGCTGGCAGGGGAGCAGTTAGGCATCAATCATGCTGGCAGAGGAATGGTTAAGGGGTGATCAGGCTGGCAAGCAGAAGCAGTTAAGGGCAATCAGGAAGGCAGGCAGGCAAGCAGTTGGGAGCCAGCAGTCCTGGATTGTGAGGGATGTCAGATTGCCCATTTAGGCCCAATACCAACGGGCAGTCGGACATCCCTTGAGAGGTCCCAGATTGGAGAGGGTGCAGGCTGGGTGGAGGAACACCCCCTTTCCTGGGCATGAATTTTGTGCACCGGGCTCCTAGTTCTATCTATAAAATTCCAATGGGGCGTGTATCAATGCACTTTTTCAACATTAAGCTCCTAGTATGTTGAGGACAAAACATAGGCATGTTATTTGGACAATTAATTTTTTTGGAAAAAAAAGTTGCAGGTAGGAAAATTGTCACTGCAATGTTACTAAAACAACAAAACTCCTAAACCACTTTAATGTCTATGAATGGTAGGTAGTTAAAAATTTAAAAGTGTGTCAATAATAGAAATACTACATAATCATAAAAAATGTTATATTAAATTTAAAAGCCCTATTTCATATTAGATATAATTGTGAATATTAATTAAGCTATGGCTATACAAGGAAGAGAATATGAGAAAATAATAATGTCCCAGCAGTGAAGTAATAAAGTTGGAGAAGTTGTGGTCACTTCTATTAATTTGTCCACACATTTTTGAAGTAAAGTGAATAACAAAATAAAACCAACACTAAAAGCAAAAGCAAAGTAAACAGGTCTTTAAATGCCTGGCGTTCTCCTTGAGTCATCTCAGCAAAGGGAAAAACATGGGATCTTCTGAGTAGTGACATGGAATTTTAACCATAAAAAAGGTGAACCATATGCACCTTAAACGTGGTCATTCTTTTCTTCTTACTTCTGCAAATGTAGGTTCCTGGCGGAGATATGGGAGTCCTGGCAGGCAGACCTGTGCCTGGCAGTGTCTGAAAAGACAGGAAAAGGACAAGACAGGTAACCGGGGTGCTGCTCACCACCATGAACACTCACTGTGAATCAGCCAGGGCGCCCCCTTCCTGAGGCGGCCGCTGCTGTTCCCAGCTCGGCGAAATCCCAGCAGGGCCTCTGTGTCTGCACCGCACACACGCTGGACTGTCTCCAACACTGCCTTGTGTACCAAGGTCACAAACGAGGTTCTGGTATGATAAACACTGAGACAACAGAATGTCCAGATAGAATGTCATCTCTGGGGCAACAATCTATGGGTTCAAATCCTAGTTCAGCATCTCACTGAGATGGGCTGTCTTGGACAAATTAATAACATCTCTTTTCCTCAAGTGTGTCATCCACACAACTGTGAGAATATTAGTTCCAATTTAATGGGACTCTTCAGAGCTGGAAAGCAATTTAAATACTAAAAGGATTTTGTATTTTTATAGCTATAATAAAAAAGATGATATTTTTTTCAAATTTATACAAAAGATTCCTCTATTAACCTTTTTAAAAAATGTAATAAATCTTTATTGTTCAGATTATTTCAATTGTTCCTTTCCCCCCCAAATCTCCCTTCCACCTGATTCCAACTTCACCCTCTGCCCTTACCCCCACACCACTGACCTCATCCATACGTGTACGATTTTTGTCCAGCCTCTTCCAGCACCCCACATACACCTTCCCTCCTAAGAATTGTCAGTCCACTCCCTTTCTATGCCCCTGATTCTATTATATATACCAATTTATTCTGTTCATCAGATTATTTATTCACTTGATTTTTAAATTCATTTGTTGATAGATATATACTTGTTCATAATTTTTATCTTTATCTTTTACTTCCTCTTCCTCTTCTTAAAGAATACCTTTCAGCATTTCATATAATACTGGTTTGGTGGTGATGAACTCCTTTAGCTTTTTCTTATCTGTGAAGCTCTTTATATGACCTTCAATTCTGAATGATAGTTTTGCTGAGTAATCTTGGTTGTAGGTTCTTGCAATTCATCACTTTAAATATTTCTGGCCACTCCCCTCTGGCCTGCATAGTTTCTGTTGAGAAATCAGCTGGAAATCATATGGGTGCTCCCTTGTAGGTAACTGTTTTTCTCTTGCTGATTTTAAATTCTCTCTTTGTCTTTTGCTCTTGGCATTTTAATTATGATGTGTCTTGGTGTGGTCCTTTTTGGATTCCTTTTGTTTGGGGTTCTGTGCGCTTCCTGGACTTGTAAGTCTATTTCTTTCACCAGGTGGGGGAAGTTTTCAGTCATTATTTCTTCAAATAGGTTTTCATTACCTTGCTCTCTCTTTTCTTCTGGCATTCACATAATTTGGATGTTGGTATGCTTGAGATTGTCCCAGAGGCTCCTTACACTATCTTCAATTTTTGGGTTTTCTTTTTGCTTTTCCGGCTGAGTATTTTTTGCTTTTTTGTATTTCAAATCTTTGACTTGATTCTTACGGTCCTCTAGTCTGCTGTTAGGTCTCTGTATAATATTTTTTTATTTCAGTCAGTGTGTGCTTAATTTCTAGTTGGTCCTTTTTCATGTCCTCGAGGGTCTCGCTAAATTTATTGGCCTTTTCTAGGAAATTCTTGAAAACCTTATAACTGTGGTTTTGAACTCTATATCCAGTCGTTTGCTTCCCTCCATTTCTTTCATTTGTGATGTTTCTTTGTCTCCACATTTTTGCTGCTTCCCTGAGTTGGTAGAGTAGCTTTGTGTGGGAGGTGTCCTCTAGGGAGCCGTGGATCAGCCTCCCCAGGCACCTGAGGTGGACACTCTTG
This sequence comes from Antrozous pallidus, assembly GCA_027563665.1. NCBI lineage: Eukaryota > Metazoa > Chordata > Mammalia > Chiroptera > Vespertilionidae > Antrozous > Antrozous pallidus. The sequence goes on from CM050525.1 coordinate 16,789,284, forward strand.
GTACGTCCCTTTGTGGACTGTGTGCACAGCCTTGTTGTAGTTGTCCTGATTGTTGGTATCACTGGGAGGAATTGACCTCCAGGCCAACTGGCTGTGAGGATCAGCGGTGTCTATGCTGGGAGAACTTCTATGCGAGAGACACCCTTATGAGATAAGACTTGCAAAAGCCTATGTGCTCAGCTTGGATGGAGCTGAGTTTCAGGGCAGTGTCTCAGGGTGGAGCAGACAGCATTGGTTTTCCTGTCAGCCCTGCCCTAAGAGGCCCCTGTATCTTAGTGTTCCGCAGTAATCACTGCAAGCACCTCTGAGAGAAAGCCACCCTCGAGTTTCGCCCGCTGCCAGACAGTCCAGTTTCTCCCTGAATGAGTCTGGGTTCCCAGAGTCTCACCCAGAACTGGAGTTCAGTGCAGCCTGGAGCTTTTGTCTCACTTCCACTTGAGAAAAACCAGCCGTGTACTCAGTTGCCCTCCCTGTACAGTGCATGTGCGCATCTCAATATCTCTGGCTTCTGCAGCTCCTCTGAGTCTCAATGTGCTTTTCTCTTTTTTTTGAATTTCTCTTTGTAGAATTTCCACTCTGCCAACTTTCCTGTGGTTCTGGATGATGTCCATTTTGTCTTTTAGTTGTAGTTTTGAAATTGTGTGAGGCAGCAGTTTAGGTGTTTACCTATGCCGCCATCTTGGTTTCCTTTACAAAAGATGGCATTTTAAATGTGACATTGTTATATAATGTGATCGCTACCAAAAGACGTTGTATAGTACCTGTACTTCTGAAGTGATTGTTCTGTTCTTTGAAGGTCACTCATAATTTCTGAAAAATCTGTTGACCCTGCCTCACTGTCTTTCGTAACAATTTGTAACTTCAGCAATAATTTTTTAAATTACCATAGACAACTGTTTTCTAAAAAACCAACAAAAAAAATGGTTTCTAGTATCTGCCGAGAAACACAAAATTCTGGAAAAGTTTTGTGGAAAACAGTTTTGGCAGTTTCTCAAAAAGTTATTCCTCAAGTTACCAATCATCAAGCCTTCCACTTCTAGGCATCTGTCCAAGATACCTAGGAGGAATGAAAACATATCTCCACACAAAAACTTACACCTAAGTGTTTATAAACTGTTATTCATAAGAGCCCAAACAGGAAACAACTAAAACGTGCATCTGTGTGGGTGAATGGATAGGGAAAGTGTGGTATACCCACAATAAAATATTCATGGGCAATAAAAAGGACTGAAATTATGATATATACTACAACAGTGGTCGACAAACTCATTAGTCAACAGAGCCAAATATCAACAGTATCAACAACTGAAATTTCTTTTGAGATCCAAATTTTTAGAACTTAAACTAGGTACATTGTTATTAACTTAATTAGGGTACTCCTTAGCTGGCCTCTGCTAAAATCTCAAGGGGCCAAAGAGTCGCATGTGGCTCATGAGCCGCAGTTTGCAGACCACTGTACTACAACATGATCTTGAAACATGGTAAGTTAAAGAGCCAGCCTCAAAAGACCACATATTGTAGAGTCCTATTTAAATAAAAGGTTGAAAAATACAGAGGCAGGAAGTAAGCTAGTGGTTGGTCGGAGATGTGAGAACGAGGATTAACTATACATGGGAATAAGGAGAGAAAACCAAGAGGGTGGTATAGGTAAATGCTAGTACTCACATCCTCCCACAACCACTTCAAAGTTATAATTAAAATACAGACCAACCATCAGGGAGAACCCCCTGAAATTTGGCTGGATGGAAGTCCTATAACTAGAAAAGTAAAGAAGAAAGTGCATCAAGACTGGTAGGAGGGGTGGAGACACAAAACAGGCTGTTCTGAAACACATGTGGTGTGTGGGAGGGAGAGATATATTGGCTGTGGCAAGGGGTCCCAGGCCCCCCCACCCCGATGCCTACCCAGGGTTCCCGGGCTAGGAAGAGAAGTTCCTGTATCTTTGGGGTGTAAAAACCACCAGAGATTGTAGCTGAATGATATGGAGGCTGCTGGAGACCCAGGCAGTTCCTCTTAAAGGGCCAGCACAGGAGTTACACAGTCATGCTCTCTCTGAGCTCCAGCAATGGTGAAACCAGGAACATATAGGGAGGAACTGGGTTGATGGCATTGGGGCAGGAACACGGGGGTGGCTTCTGCCCAGACAGGGGTGCTTGCAAGGGTCATTGTTCCTATGCTGGGACCTCCCTCATTCCAGAGCTGACTGGCAGCCATATCTGAGTTTCCATCAGTGAGGCTCACACTGTTCACTCCACCCTTGTGATTCCCTGAGACCCTTCCCCATCCAACTTGCTGCCCCACCCAAGTTGTTTACAGTAGCTTTACCATCTGAATAGCCTGTTCTGGTTCAGGCTTCAGACTTTCCTAAAATCTCTCAAGCAAGAAGCAGCTGGTGTCAACATGCCCCATATGTCATTGATAGATAACAAGCCCAAGACTTGGTACTAGCACCAGCCTTCCTTGCTTCACAGTTTGGCCTAGCCTGGGCACTTCCAAGCCCAATACAAATAGCAAATAGCAGCCATCTGCAGATCTCTCTGTAGCTCAGGCTGGGTGGCCCCAGGCAGTGGCTGACTTTGCACCTCCCAGAAGGCCCCAGAGCCAGTGTGTCTGGTGGAGAGCTTCAGATTATACCAGACTACAACTCTACAACATCATACACCACACACTCAAAGGGCAGCCTCAGAAAGCACCAAAGCCCCACTGAAGCAAGTCCTGATCCATAAGAGAAGAGCACAGTGGCTCTTCCATTGTAGTCGCAGCTGGTCCTCACAATCAAGTCGCCTGGAGGTCAGCTCCTCGCAATCAAGACTCAACTACAACAAGACTGTGCACACAACCCACACAGTGGCACACCTAGAGGGCCCAGCTCAGGAGTCTGGGGAGGCCGAGTCCCTGGGCCCTACAGGACTCCGATTACACGTGGCCAATCTACCAATTCCAGGAGACATAGGAACTCAAACTAATACACAGAAACAAACACATGGAAGCGGCCAAAATGTGAAATGAAGAAACATGTGACAACTGAAAGAACACAAGAAATCTCCAGAAAAAGAACGAAACGAAATGGAATCAAGCAAACTACTTGGTACAGAGTTCAAAACAACAATTATAAGTTTGCTCAAGGATCTTAACGAGAGGTTCAAGACTTTCAAGGAACTTAATGAGAATTTCAAGGATCTTAGTGACAATTTTAAAGATATGAAAAAGGACAATCACAAATTAAACATACACTAACTGAAATAAAGAATAATTTACAAGGATTCAACAGTGACATAGAGGATTCCAGAATCAAATCAATGATTTGGAATACAAGAAAGCAAAAAACACCCTATAAGAAGATCAAAAAGAAAAAAAAAATAAAGAAATATGAAAATAGTGTAAGGAGCCTCTGGGACAACTTCAAGGGTACCAACATTAACATTATGGGGGTACCAGAAGGAGAAGAGAGAGAGAAAGAGAGGAACCAAGATGGCAGCATAGGTAAACACCTGTCTTGCTGCCCCACACACCAATTTCAAAACTACAACTAAAACACAAAACAGACATCATCCAGAATCACCAGAAAGCTAGCTGAGTGGAAATTCCACAAATAGAAGGAAAGATAGAAGGACACTGTGACTCAGAGGAGCTGTGGAGAGCAGTTTCAGAGACGTGTGGAGAAAGAGGTGAGGAGCCGTGTGCGCGAGCAGAAAGGGCGGGCGGCTGGCTGAATACCCGGCTGGTTTTCTCGAAGGGGAGGGAGACAGAGGCGTCCCACCACACTGATTCCCCAGTTCCGGGCGAGTCTTGCGGAACCCAGACTCCTAGGGGGTGAAACTGGACCGTAAGGAGGGAGCACGCTGAAACTCGGGAGCTGCAGAGGTCCATGAGCTCATGGTGCAAACAACTTGGGAACGGCAGAGGTGCGCCAGCGCGCAGAGAGGACGCGTGACTTGCTCTCTCCTTTGGGAGGGAAAAAAAGAAGGGAAACCACCAGACTGCATTGTTTTCCAACCTGAGTGAGACTTTGGGTGTGCAAACTCATTTGGGGAGAGGCTGAACTGTCTGGCAGCGGGCAAAGCTCAGCGGCGGCTTTCTCTCAGAGGTGCCTGCAGCCATAGCCACAAGGCATGGAGACCCAGGAGCCATTTAGGGCGGGGCTCACAGGAAATCAAGGCTGCCTGCTCAGCCCAGAGACTCCGCCCATCCAAGCTGAGCAGAGGCTCTCACAGGGTAAACACAGCTGATCCTCACTGCCAACTGGCCTGGAGGTCAAACCCTCCCAGCATCACCAACAACAATGTAGGCTTAACTACAAGACACTGCTGCCCATAAAGGGCTGCACCAAGAGGGTCCACCTCCCGCAACTGGGGAGGCTGAGCCACTGTCCCCTAGAGGACACCTACCACACAAAGCTACTAGACCAGCTCAAAGAAGCAGCCAAAATGCAGAGACATGGAAAAAAACCACATTTGAAAAAAATGGAGGAAAAAAACTGACTGGACATAGAATTCAAAACCATGGTTCTAAGGTTTTTCAAGAGGCTCCTAGAAAAGGCCAATAAATTTAACGAAAACCTCAAGGTTATGAGCAAGACCCTTGAGGATATGAGCGAGACCCTCGAGGATATGAAAAAAGGACTAAGTATACACTGACTGAAATAAAAAATATATATTATACAGAGACCTAAAAGCAGTCTAGAAGACCACAAGAACCAAGTCAAAGATTTGAAATACAAAGAAGCAAAATCCACTCAGCCGGAAAAGCAAGAAGCAAAAAGAATAAAAAAAATTAAAGATAGTGTAAGGAGCCTCTGGGACAACCTCAAGCATACCAACATCTGAATTATGGGTGTGCCAGAAAAAGAGAGAGAGCAAGATACTGAAAACCTACTTGAAGAAATAGTGACCAAAAACTTCCCCCACCTGGCGAAAGAAATAGACTTAAAAGCCCAGGAAGCGCACAGAACCCCAAACTTCATCCAAAGAGGACCCACACCAAAACACATCATAATTAAAATGCCAAGAGCAGCCGAGACCGGTTTGGCTCAGTGGATAGAGCATCAGACTGTGGACTGAAGGGTCCCGGGTTCGATTCCCGGCAAGGACATGTACCTTGGCTGTGGGCACATCCCCGGTAGGGAGGGTGCAAGAGGCAGCTGATTGATCTCTCTCTCACATCGATGTTTCTGACTTTCTATCCCTCTCCCTTCTGTTCTGTAAAAAATCAATAAAATATATTTTAAAAATAAAATAAAATAAAATGCCAAGAACAAAAGACAAAGAGAGCAGATTAAAAGCAGCAAGAGAAATACACTTGGTTACCTATAAGGGAGCACCCATAGGACTGTCAGCTGATTTTTCTACAGAAACTATGCAGACCAGAGGGGAGTGACAAGAAATATTCAAAGTGATGAATAGCAAGAATCTACAACCAAGATTACCCAGCAAAGCTATCATTCAGAATTGAAGGTCATATAAAGTGCTTTGCAGATAAGAAAAAGCTAAAGGAGTTCATCACTGCCAAACCAGTATATGTGAAATGCTGAAAGGTATTCTTTAAGAGGAAGAAGAAAAAGGTAAAAATAAAAATTATGAATAACAAATACACATCTATAAACAGGTGAATCTAAAAATCAAGTGAATTAGAAATCTGATGAACAGGATAAACGGGTGAATATAATAGAATTAGGGGCATAGAGAGGGAATGGACTGACAATTCTTGGGGGAAAAGGGGTGTGGGAGGTGCAGAAAGAAAATGGACTAAAATCATGCACCTATGGATGAGGACAGTGGGTGGGGGAGGTAAGGGCAGAGGATGGGATGGGTAACGGGTGAAGGGGAACTATGGGGGGGGGGAAGAACACTGCAATTAATAATCTGAACAATAAAGCTTTGTTAAATTAAAGAGAGAGAGAGAGAGAGAGAGAGAGAGAGAGAGAGAGAGAGAGAGAGAGAGAGAGAAACAAGATACTGAAAACATATCTGAAAAAATAATGACAGAAAACTTCCCCAACCTGGTGAAAGAAATAAACTTACAAGTCCAGGAAGCTCAGAGAAACCCGAAGAGGACAACACCAAGACACAACATAATTAAAATGCCAAGGGTTAAAAACAGAGAATCTTAAAAGCATCAAGAGAAAAGCAGTGAGTAACACACAAGGAAGTGCCCATTCAACTGTCAGCTGATTTTCAACAGAAACTTTGTAGGCCAGAAGGGAGTAGAAAGAAATATTCAAAGTGATCAATAGCAAGGACCTACAACCAAGATTATTCTACCCAGCAAAGCTATCATTTAGAATTGAAGGTCAAATAAAGTGCTTCACAGACAAGAAAAAGCTAAAGGAGTTCACTACCACCAAACCAGGATAACATGAAATGTTGAAGGGTATTCTTTAAGAAGAGAAGGAGGGGAAGTCGGAAGAGGGGAAGATAGAGGGGGAAGAAAAGAAGGAGAAAAAGGATGAACAATAAAATGGCAATAAATACAGCTCTATCAACAATTGTATCAAAAAATCAAAATAAATGAACAAAAATCTAATGAACAAAATAAACTGATGAATAAAATGCAAACATGGAACAGACTGACGAATCTCAGAGGGAAGGGGGAGAAGGGACGGAGAGAGATTAACCTAAAATCTTATTTGCAGTATCTATGGACAACAACAATAGGGTAGTGAAACAATAGCATAGGGTGGGGCGAAAACTGGGTAAAGGGAGGGGCAATTGGAAGAGGGGGAAGAGCGACATCTGTAATACTGTCAACAAGTCTTTAAAATAAAAATTAAAAAATAAAGTAAAAGAAGCGAAACCAAGATGGCAGCATAGGTAAACACCTGAACTTGCTACCTTGCACAAAACTACAACTAAAAAACAAATTGGACATCACCCAGAACCACAGGAAGGCCGGCTGAGTGAAAATTCTACAACAAGAAGGGAAGAGAAAAGCACACTGAGACTCAGAGGAGCTGCGGAAGTAAAGAGCAGAGGTACAGAGGTGAATGCAGAAAGGGCTGGCAACTGATTACGGGCTGGGTTTTTCAATCCCCAGGGAAACAGAAGCTCCTGACTGCTCTGAACTCTAGTTCCATGCAAGACTCTGGAGACCCAGACTGATGTGGGGAGAAACTGGACTCTCTGGCAGTGGGCAGAACTCGAGGGCAGCTTTCTCTCAGAGGTGCTTGCAGACATTACCAAGGGACACTGAGACCCGGGGCCTCTTAGGGCAAGGCTAACAGGAAATCATTGCTGTTTCCTACACCCTGAGATTCCACCCCACCCAAGCTGTGCACAAAGGCTTTTGCATATGAATGGCCTGGTCCTTTGAAATCTAAACTTACCTAACAAATGGCAGCTGAGTCAGAGAGACCCAAACAAGACGGCCAAAGGTCCCACACCAGCTTGCATTACTTCACATTTGGACCTCATCTGGGTACCTCCAAAACCCAAAGTAGAGGAATCTGCAGATCTCTCCGTAGCTCCTGCTGGGTGGCCTCAGACAAAGGCTAAATTAGCACCTCCTAGGAGATCCAAGAGCTAGTGTACCCAGGGGTCACAGTAGGACCATCCAGATTACAGCTTCTCAGATCCATAAGGGACACACTCAGTGAACACCAAAGCCCCACTGAAGCAAGTCTTGCCTCATAAGGGTATCTCCAGCACAGAAGTTCTCCCATCGTAGACACAACAGATCCTCACAGCCAATTGGCCTGGAGATCAATTCTCCCAGTGATACCAACAACAATCAAGTCTTAACTACAACAAGACTGTGTACGTAGCCCACAAAGGTGTGCACCAGGAGAGTCTACCTCAGGTAACTAGGGAGGCTGAGCCACTGGGTCCTATAGGACACCTAGCACACAAAGCCACTCTAACAACACAGGGGAAGCAGCCAAAATGCAGAGACAAAGAAACAGATCACAAATGAAAGAAATGAAGGAAAGCAAAGGACTGGATATAGAGTTCAAAACCACAGTTATAAGATTTTTCAAGAATTTTCTAGAAAAGGCCATTAAATTTAGTGAGAACCTTGAGGATATGAAAAAGGACCAACTAGAAATTAAACATACACTAACTGAAATTAAAAATAAAATACAGAGATCCAGGAACAGACTAGAAGACTGCAAGAATCAAGTCAAAGATTTGAAATACAAAGAAGCAAAAAACACCCAACCAGAAAAGCAAAAAAAAAAAAAAAAAAAAAAAAAAAAAAAAAAAATCCAAAACTATGAAGATAGTGTAAGGAGCCTCTGTGACAACTTCAAGTGTACCAACATCCAAATTATGGGGGTACCAGAAGAATAGTGAGAGCAAGATAATGAAAACCTATTCGAAGAAATAATGACAGGAAACTTCCCCCACCTGGTGAAATAGACTTACAAGTCCTGGAAGCGCACAGAACCCTAAACAAAAGGTATCCGAAGAGGACCACACAAAGACACATCATAATTAAAATGGCAAGAGCAGCCGAAACCGGTTTGGCTCAGTGGATAGTGTCGGCCTGCGGACGGAAGGTTCCCAGGTTCAATTCTAGTCAAGAGCATATACCTTGGCTGTGGGCACATCCCCAGTAGGGGATGTGCAAGTGGCAGCTGATCAATGTTTCTCTCTCATCAATGTTTCTGACTTTCTATCTCTCTCCCTTCCTCTCTGTAAAAAATCAATAAAATATATTTTATAAATAAATAAATAAATAAATAAAATGCCAAGAGCAAAAGACAAAGAGAGAATATTAAAAGCAGCAAGAGAAAAACAGGGGAGCACCCATAGGACTGTTAGCTCATTTATCAACAGAAACTATGCAGGCCAGACGGGAGTGGAAAGAAATACACAAAGTGATGAATAGCAAGAACCTACAACCAAGATTACCCAGCAATGCTATCATTCAGAATTGAAGATCAGATAAAGAGCTTCACAGATAAGAAAAAGCTAAAGGAGTTCATCACCACCAAACCAATATTATATGAAATGCTAAAGGTATTCTTTAAGAAGACAAAGAAGCAAAAGGTAAAGATAAAAAGTATGAACAACAAATACATATCTATCAACAAGTGAATCTAAAAATCAAGTGAATAAAAAATCTGATGAACAGAATAAACTGGTGAATATAATAGAATCAGGAGCATAGAAAGGGAGTGGAAAGGGGGAAAGGGGTTTGGGGGCTGCGGGAAGAGACTGGACAAAAATCATACACGTATGAAAGAGTACAGTGAGGGGGTGGGATGTAAGGGCAGAGGGTGGGGTGGGAACTGGGTGGAGGGGAGCTATGGGGGGAAGAAAGAGGAACAACTTTAATAATATGAAAATAAAGATTAAAAAAGAAATAAAAAATTTTTAAAGGTTAAAAAATAATAAAGTAAATATGCAGAATAGAGCAAGAATAAGGAACTTATATTAGAAAAAGCAGCAGCTTGGGTGTTGCAAGGTCACGTTCCCTAGGCGATGGCAAAGGTCCATCAGGCAGCTGACCTAACTAGCGCTAATCTGGAGATTCCTGATTGACTGGTTTAAGATTCCACTTCTGAGAGAGTCGAAATTGTCAGTAAGTCTCAGTTTCGTGACAGGAGACTGAGCCTAATTGACTCCTTCTGGGGCCCTGCCCTGTTTTTAACATCTCTGTCCAAGAAATCAGAGATGTGTAGTGCCTTCCTCGCTCCCTCCTCCTTTTTAGCCAGAAATGTTTTGGAAGTCTATCTTCCTACAGAGATCAAAGGGAAATACCTCTGGCATCGCAGCTGGAACTCTAAAGTTTAGAGTCTAAACCCATCGGAATTCACGGTTTCCAGGGAAATGAGCATTTCCCCAAACTAAAAAGTACTGATAACAAGAAGCCACCATTCACCACCTGCTAAGAACTGCCTGGACTTTTATTTATATTCCCGTTTAATACTTAACCACTGTATTGAGGAAGATAGTCATGTCATGTCACCCCAATTTTACAGGAAGACATCGGAGACAGAAATTTAGGTAATTCGCTTAAAGTTCTACCTCGGGAACCGCAGAGAGGGTGGAGGGTCGCGGCCGGAAGAGGCGGAAAGCGCTGGAGATGCAGGACCCGACCGCCCCAGCCGCAGACGGGCTCCGCCGAGCGGAATGCCTGCACCCAAGCCCTACACCCCCGCTTTCGGATACAACCTCTTTCTCCTAAGTCGATGGCCGGCCGCGTTATACCAGGATCCAGAGAAGTTCGGAAGGCTGGGCAAATACGGAGCCGAGTTAGCACAGAGCAGGGAATGCAGACGGTAAACTGGGCAACCAGAGAGGAAGCGCACCGCTTGAAATACACTTCCCAGAATTCCCCTGGCCGGGCGGTGCCTATGCGGAAGTGCCGGCGTCTCTGTGGAACCTGTGGACTACACTTCCCAGAAAGCCGGGGAACTCGGGCCGCCTCCTCACCCGCCTGGAGCGGAAGTGCTCCTACTTAGATGGACCACCCGGACCGGGAAAGTGGTAGGAGCCAAAGTTGGCCTTGTCGCCCTCAAGGCGGCAACGTGGATAACTACACTGAGGGCTGGTATTTCCCTCTCCTGAATCCACGAGCAGAAATTTTACCTGAAGTCTAAATGTCTTCAATGAGTACAGAGCCACGAAATTAAAAATTAACCTAAAACTAGGAAATGTTCAATTTAGGAGCAGTAGGAAGAAGGAGGGTAACCTTGAGTATAATCTTAACTGTCTGAGAATTAAAGCTGGGTATTTGAAGAATGGGCGAGGTAGAATGGTTTGACAGAGGCAATGATGTGCAAAGAAGGTATTAACCTCTATTCTTGATGTAGTGGTACCGGTGGTTTGGTAGGTTATAATGCTACATTCAGGAGTCACATGTAAAGATATTAAACACTATTGGTCATAACTAATTAAATTGATCAAATTAACGAGATATAACTACATTCTCACAAGAAAAGCTAAAAGGAACTTAAAAGACAAAACAACAACAACAACAAAAATAACTTAGCAAAATGCTAAGACTGTCGCCCTAGCCAGCTTGGCTCAGTGGACTGAAGGGTCCCTGTAAGGTTTGAGGCACCGGAAACGGGAGTCCGAGAACAAGGCTTGTTAAAAGAGGAAGTTTATTCAGCGCTAAGGAACGAGATAGAAAAACCAAGATTAGAGGAGAAGGAGGAGGAGCCAGCCAGGCAGTCTCACTAGGAGAGAGAACAGCAACACTGCAGAGGTGAACACCCCTTTTGAGGAGAGGAACAGGAAGGCATGGGGCCCAGGACACTCGGCAAACACTGATTGGAGGTTCAATGTCTGGGGAATATCCTGGCGGCAGGCACAGGTTACTGTCCCACTGCACCCACCAGCTGGGGGAAGGGAAGATCTGTACCAGGCTCGATTCTGGCCAAGGGCTCATGCCTGGGTTGTGGGCTCCGTCCCCCGCAGCGGGTATGCAGAAGGCAACCAATCAGCGATTCTCTCTCATTGTTGGTGTATCTGTCTCCCCTTGCCCCTTCCTCTCTGAAATCAATAAAGAAATATTTTTTTAAAATGCCAAGACTGTCATACTGTGAATTAAAAGGGACCACATGCTAATCTGTCAAGCTCAGAGAAGCCTGCCTGGGGACTTGCAAACTCAGAGACCAGAATAACCACAAAGGATGGTCTGAAATGAACACTTTTGGAAGTCATGTCCTGGGCCGGCATCTTCCCTGACAAAGGTCAATCTTTACTCTAACGGAGCCTGTCTATTGTCTTTTTGCATCTAGAATAACATGTCTTTGAATGTCAGAGTCATTTTTCTTTTTCCAGACCCCTCAAAGCATGGGCTCCTCCTCAAAGACCACAAATTCCCTCATTGTTATTGAGTTCAGTGTTGATTGTTAGTCATCCTGTAGCCGCCTGTGTAAAAGGAGTATGTGTCTATTATTTCACTTTTATCCAATCCCAGAATTTCCCACCTTGCTTTCTCCTGCCTCCCTAATCTATCACCAATGTGGGTCATGTAACTCATGTGGGTCTCATCTTTTGATTGTTATGCATAAAATTGTGATAGCCAGACTCAGAGGGGGGAGGAGGACAGAAGAGAAGGACGTGGTTCGTCATGCTCAGACCAGACACCACCACCGAAACCCCCTTTAGCTGTTTATGACATTTACTCAACCCTCCCTTGCCTGAGGACATCCTGCTGCCAGAACACCGCACAGCCAGATACCGGGTCAACAGGGCCCACCAGCCTAAGAAGATTTGAAATTTCCCGCTTTCCTGTACTGTAACTGACCTTACGCTACCTTTCTTTGTGTGAAACCGGCCAATCACAAATTGCCAAATCTCCCTGCGTTGGAGATAAAAAGTGCTCGCTACCGAGGTTCCGGGCTCGCGTTGCTCACTGGTGTGACAGTGGAGACGTGGGCCCCGCTGGAGTTCGTTATTAAAAGGCTTCTTAAATTTTTGATCTGGCTCCTTGGTGGTTGTCACTCTCGGTTGGTCCAGAACAAAAATAAAGTACAAAACTGCCATTCTCTGGAGCATTATCTCAATCTGTTGAGATTTTGCTTCCTGGCATTCATTAACATTTTGGCTCAAATAAATTCAGAAAATTTTTCACAGGTTTGAATGTTTCTTATATTGACAACTAGAGGCCCATTGCAGGAAGATTCCTATAAGAATAGCACTTCCTGCGGCCTCGATGGGCTTCGCTCCCTTCTGCAGCGCTTGGCCTCCTTCTACGCTGTTTTCAGGCTTCGCTCCACACCTACTTATGCAAATTAACCTCCATCTTTGTTGGGTTGGTTTGCATACTTGATCCTGATTGGCTGGTGAGTGTAGCGGAGGGATGGTCAATTTGCATGTTTTTTTTTTTATTAGTGTGGATACTGTTCTTTGTAGTGTAAGTTGATACACCCAATTTGGAATATTTTTAAATTTTTTTTTTATTTCAGAGAGGAAAGAAGGGAGAGAGAGATAGAAACATCAGTGATGAGAGAAAATCATTGACTGGCTGCCTCCTGCATACCCCACACTGGGGATCAAGCCTGCAACCCAGGCACGTTCTCTGACCAGGAATCAAACTGTGACCTCCTAGTTCATAGGTCAAAGATCAACCACTGAGCCATGCTGGCTGAGTGACTTTGGAACATTTTTTAAGGGAAAGATACTAAAGCTAAAGATATTCATACACCATAACCCCTTGGTTCAAACTATACACATGTTTCTCAAATTAATATATGCTCATATTCAGCCAAAGATGTTTTCCAGTATGCTCAGGCCTGAACTGCTTTTAAGAACTAACTGTGGAACTACCCAATGATCATCTATAATAAAATGGATTATTGGTAAATTTACATTGTAAAAATATCCACCAATGAGAATGAATAAAATTCATCTAGTACCCAAATTTGATTTTCATAAACATAGTGTTGAGAAAATAAAGTTTGATGCACCTGGGCCCGGCCGGGCAAGGTGGGCATCTCCTCCCAACCAGGCAGCTCCCCAAGTGGCACAGTGGTGTGAAGCCCTGGATGTTGGGTTCCCTCCCCGCCTCGCCTCCTAGCCATAACCCTCCTGACCTCACGGATCAACCTATTAACAAGACTAACCATGACGGATGGACTGCTCCGGCCCCCCACCCTGCACAAATTTGGGGGCCAGAGAGCCCCAGACTGGCCTAGACCCTGGGGGGATGTAATGGCTCAGGTGGCCTCAGCCTTGTCCCCACCCACTGCCAAGTACAACCACCCCTTCCGCTGAACACCAGTGCTAGCCTCATCCCTGTCCCCAGCATGTGACTGGTCACAGGGCGGGGAGGGGGGAGCTCCCCACCCACAGGAGCTCCTCAGGCCCGCAGTGTGCCCCTCAGGCTGCGGGCAGGGCAGGGCGGCCTGCCCCTCCTGACCCCGAACCCCGTTTCCCCTGCTGGTGTTCGTGCTTTTGAAAAGTGTTAAGTTATGGAAGCCCTTTGGGGCCCTTCCTGTCCCCAGCTCCTCTTATTTATACTAAAGTTCCCTGTTTTCACAGAAAAAGAAAAGAAAGTTCGACACAAAATAGTAAATACTGTATGATTTCATTTCTGGAAAACACACGAACAAACTCTGCAAATTTATTGTATTATAAGTTAGCAAAAGGGTTGTGACTAGAATGAGGCATCAGGGGTGCTCCTGGAATGTTGGATTTTTCCTGCTCCTCCAAGAAACGAACACTAAGAATTTAATGAACAGGAATATTAAGGGAAATGCAAAGCCAGGGGAGGCTATAAGAACCATCTTAACATGATGCAAATGTGACCTAGACTAAAGGACAGTGAGAAAGATTTGAGGGAATCGTCATGTGGCCTTTTAAGCTATGAAATATTAACCGAGACCATCAAAGAGTTCTTGGAGAAAAAGTCATTGTGAAGAGAAATTCCAGTCTCCACAAATGGGCCTGCTTAGAATTCCCACTGAATTATCTGGGAGCACCCATGGGAGAGTGGCCCCTGAGCAATGTAGTTTTAAGCAAACATCAGGGACTTTAGTTAACATGTGCTGTTTATACCTGCATTTGTGTAAAGCAGAAGGCTGTCCCTCAATTTGAGTTTACCTAATGTTTTTGCATGATTACATTCAGGTTGTATATTTTCGGCAAGAATAATACAGAAGTGACATTGGGTCTTCAGTAATCAAAAACAAAAATAAACAAGTGGGACTATATAAAACTAAAAAGATTCTGCACAGCAAAAGAAGCAATCAACAGTGAAAAGGCAACACACAGAACTGGAGAAAATATTTTCAAATCATATTCGATAAAGGTTTCACCTCCAAAATATACAAGAAACCCCTATAACTCAATAATAAGAAATAAAATAACCCAATTTTTAAAAAATGAGTTAAAGTCTTGAATAGACATTTCTCCAAAGATACACGAGTGGCTAAAAGGTATATGAAAAATGCTCAATATCACTAATCATCAGGGAAATGTAAATCAAAGCCACAATAAAGTATCACCTCGCCAAAACCGGTTTAGCTCAGTGGATAGAACATTGGCCTGAGGACTGAAAGGTCCCAGGTTCAATTCTGGTCAAGGGCATGTACCTTGGCTGCAGGCACATCCCCAGTAGGGGTTGTGCAAGAGACAGCTGATAGATGTTTCTGACTTTCTATACCTCTCCCTTCCTCTCTGTAAAAAAATCAATAAAATATATTTTAAAAAATAGAGTATCACCTCATACTTGTCAGGATGGCTGTTATAAAAATAAAAACAAGAGTTGGTGAGCTTATCAGGAAACTGGAACCCTTGCACACTGTTGGTGGGATTCAAATTGATGCAACTCCTATAGAAAACAATATGGAGATGTCTCAAAAAATTTTAAAAATAGAACTATTATATGATCTAGCAATCCCATTGCTGGGTATGTATCCAAAATAATTCAATGTAGCGTCTCAGGTAGGTATTTAAACATCATGTTCCTAGCAGCACTATTTTCACTAGCCAAGAGGTGGAAGCAACTCAAATGTCCATTGATTGATCAGTTGATAAACAAAATGTGACATATACATAAAATGAAATATTATTCAGCCTTTAAAAAGAAGAAAATCCTGTAATATGCTATAACATGAATGAGCCTTTAGGACATTATGCTCAGTGAAATAAGCAAGTCACAAAAAGTAAAAACAATATAAGTCCACCTATATGAGGTAGATTCATAAAAATCATAAAAATACAAAATCATAAAAATACAAAGTAAAAAAGTGGTTACTAGGGTCTTGGGAGAGGGAGAAATGGAAAAACTTTAATATGGGCATCAAATTTAAGTCAGTGGTCAGCAAACTCATTAGTCAACAGAGACAAATATCAACAATACAATGATTGAAATTTCTTTTGAGAGTCAAATTTTTTAAACTTAAACTATATAGATAGGTGCATTGTTATTAACTTAATTAGGGTGCTCCTAAACTGGCCTTTGCTAAAAACATAAGGGTCCAAAGAGCCGAATGTGGCTCGTAATCTGCAGTTTTCCTACCACAAGTTTAAGTTAAACAAGATGGATAAGTTCCAGAAATCTGTGCAACATTGTACATATAGTCAGCTTTGTACATATAGTTAAGAGGCTAGATCTCATGTTAAGTATTATAATACTACCTATAAAAGAGTAATATGCAAATTAATTGTACCTCCACTGCACTCACCAGCCAATCAGGAGCGAGTACGCAAATTAACCCAACCAACATGGCTAAAGCCATTGAGCAAGCAGGAGGCTTGGGTTTCCCTGGATATGGAGGAAACCAAGCTTTCCACCTGCCCTGGCCTGCCCTGCCCTCTGCTCAATGCTACAAAGATTCAGTTATAGAAGATAAATAAATCCGAACAAAAATGGTGACAGCAGTAGGCTTGAGTTGGACCTGGCGATGGAGGAAGCCAAGCTTCCGCAGCCCTGGCCTGCCTTGGCCTTCACTCAAGGATACAAAGTCTCAATTATAGAAGATAAATAAATCCCAGATACCAGGGGCTTCCGCTTGGGTCACTAGGAGGCATGGCTGGCCTGCAAACCACCACAGGCTCCTCGTCCAGGCTGCTTCACACCCCAAGGGAATCCCCATCCTGATCCAGGACATCCTTCAGGGCTAACCAGCCGGCCCTGACTCGTCCACCAGGCCTCTATTCTATCTAATAAAATAGTAATATGCAAATTGACCATCACTCCAACACACAAGATGGCTGCCACAAGTGGTCAAAGATGGCTGCCTCCATGTGGACACAAGATGGCTGCTACAAGATGGCCAGCAGGGGAGGTCAGTTGGGAGCAACTAGATCTGCAAGGGAGGGCAGTTTTGGGCAATCAGGCCAGTAGGGAAGGGCAATTGGGAGGTTCCAGGCCTTGGAAGGCAGTTGGGGGTGATTAAGCCTTCAGGGGAGGGCAGTTAGGGGTGACCAGGCCAGCAGAGGAGGGAAGTTGTGGGTGACCAGACCTGCAATAAAGGGCAGTTGGGGGGGGATCTCAGGTCTGAAGGAGAAAACAGTTGGGGAGAACCAGGTTTGCAGAGGAGGGCAGTTAGGGACAAAGAGGCTAGCAGGGAAAAAGTTAGGCATCAATCAGGCTAGCAGGGGATTGTGTAGGGGGTGGCAGGCAGAAGTCATTAGGGGAAATCAGGAAGGCAAGCATGGGAGCAGTTGGGAGCCAGGAGTTCTGAAGAGGGTGTAGGCTGGGCTGAGGGACACCCCACTCATGCATGAATTTTGTGCACCAGGCTGCTAGTTATATATATGAAAGATTAATATGCAAAGTGTCTCCTTGGGAGTTTGATTGCTTGGTATGACATGTGCTTACCACCAGGGGTGGCACAGAACATGGCAGGTGACGAGTGGCAGAAGCGGGGTGCTGAGGGAGCACAGAAAGGAGGAGTTGGGAAGGCAGGGAGGCGGGGAACCTGATTGGCTCTGATCGCCAGTGAGGCCTAGAGACCCTGCTTGTGCATGAATTTTGTGCACTGGGCCTCTAGTAATAAAACAAAATAAAATGTTAAAGTAGTTACATTTAACTTTACAATCCCTGAGTAATTTAATGTAATTTATATACATATATAAATTAGAATGTATGAAATTACATAAAAAATACATAGCCCTCTCTGGTTTGGCTCAGTAGATAGAGCAATGGCCTGTGCACTGAAGGATCCCAGCTTCAATTCTTGTCAAGGGCACATGCCTGGGTTTTGGGCTTGGCCCCCAGTAGGGGCATGCAGGAGGCAGCCAATCAATGATTCTCTCTTATCATTGATTTTTTAAATCTTTCTCCCTTCCTCACTGAAATTACATATATATATATATATATATATATATATATATAAATATATATATATATATAATATAATTATATATATAATTTCAGTGAGGAAGGGAGAAAGATTTAAAAAATATATAAATATATATATATATAAATATATATATATTTATTTATATAAATATATATTATATATAATTTCAATATATATTATATATAATTTCAATATATATTATAATTTTAAATATATATATTTAAAAACAGAACTCTGTATCTCTTCTGAGAAAAAATTACATATAAAAACAATTTATATAAATGCAAAATAATAATGTAATAAACTTCTGAGTCATTCAAAATTATTTACTCAAGCAAAATCAAAACCGTAGATATCTGGAGGAACCAAGATGGCGGCATAAGTAAACACTTATTGTTCTGCCCCACGCAACAATTCCAAAACTACAACATAACAACAACACAAACATCATCCAGAATCACCGGACAGCTGGCTGAGTGAAAATTCCACAAATAAAAATAAAGGTGGGACACTGAGACTCCGAAGAGCGGCGGAGCGCAGCCTTGAAGATACGCCCGGAGAAAGGTCAGGAGCCGTGGGCACCCGTGGGCTGTAGGGCTGGCAGCAGCAACCCCGGCTGGATTTCTCCAACGGGGAGGGCGGAGACGTCCCACTGCACAGATTCCCCAGTGCCAGGCGAGGTCCAAGGTCCGGGGGACGCACCCTGGAAGCCGGGTGTGGCCGAGCTCTCCGAGTCTGAGGAGCATTGGAACAGCTGTTTGTGCGTAAAGTGCGCTACAGCACAGACGCGTGACTTGCTCCCTCGTTACCGAGACCACCGGACTGCTTTGTTTTACAACCCTGGGCGAGACTTTGGGTGTGCAGACTCATTTGGGGAGAGGCAGAGTTGTCTGGCAAGGGGGGGCGGGGATCAGTGGCGGCTTTCTATTGGCAGCCATTACCTGCACGTCGCATAGGGCGTAGCTGATGCTGATGCTGCATGCTCAGCCCAGAGACTCCGCCCATCCAATCTGAACAGTTTCCCTGCATAGCCAAATGGCCTAGATGTCAAACCCTCCTAGGGCAAACAACAACAAGCTGTACTTAAATTAAAAAATACTGTACAACCCATAAAGGATTGCAGTAAGAATATCCACCTCAGGTAACTGGGGAGGCTGAGCCACTGTCCCTTTGAGGACATCTACCACATAAAGCTAATCGACCAACTCAGGGAAGCAGCCACCATGCAGAGACATGGAAAGAAATCAGGTGTGAAAGAAATGGAGGAAAAAAGACGACTAGACATAGAGTTCAAAACCACAGTTATAAGGCTTTTCAAGAGGCTCCTAGAAAAGGCCGATGAACTTAATCAGAACTATGAGGAAATGAACAAGACTAACAAGGAAATGAACAAGACCAATGAGGAAATGAACAACACCTACGAGGATGTGAATGAGACCCTCAAGGATATGAAAAAGGACCAACTAGAACTTAAGCGTACACTGACTGAAATAAAAAATACTACACAAAGTCCTAAAAGCAGTCCACAGGGCCGCAAGAACCAAGTAAAAAATTTGAAATACAAAGAAGCAAAATCCACTTGGCTGGAAAAGCAAGAAACAAAAAGAATCCAGATAATTGAAGATAGTGTAAGGGGCCTCTGGGACAACCTCAAGCATACCAACATCTGAATTATATGGGTGCCAGAAAAAGAGAGAGAACAAGGCAATGAAAACCTACCCGAAGAAATAGTGACTGAAAACTTCCCCCACCTGGTGAAAGAAATTGACTTAAAAGCCCAAGAAGTACACAGAACCCCAAAATATAGGAATCTAAAGAGGACCACACCAAGACACATCATAATTAAAATGCCAAGAACAAAAGATAAAGAGAGAATATTAAAATCAGCAAGAGAAAAATAGTTGGTTACCTATAAGGGAGCACTCATACGGATTGTCAGCAGATTTCTCAACAGAAACAATGCAGGCCAGATGGGAGTGGCAAGAAATATTCAAAGTGATGAATAGCAAGAACCTACAATCAAGACTACTCTATCCAGCAAAGCTATCATTCAGAATTGAGGATCAGATAAAGTGCTTTGCAGATAAGAAAAAGCTAAAGGAGTTCATCACCACCAAACCAATATTATATCAAATGCTGAAAGATATTCTTTAAGAAGAGGAAGAAGAAAAGGGTAAAAATATAAATTATGAACAACAAATACACATCTATCAACAAATGAACATAAAAATCAAGTGAATTGATAGGCTGATGAACAGGATAAACTGGTGAATATAACAGAATCATGGACATAGAGAGGGAATGGACTGACAATTCTAGGGGAGAAAAGGGGTGTGGGAAGTGCAGCAAGAGACTGGACAAAAATCTTGCAACAATGGGAGAGGACAGTGGGGAGGGGGAGGTGAGGGCGGAGGATGGGATGGGTACCAGGTGGAGGGGAGCTATAGGGGGATAAAAAAAGGGGGGGGGAATAATGTAATTAATAAACTGAACAATAAAGATAAAAAAATCAAAACAATATAAAAATTTTTAAAGAAAACAGGAAAGAAAGATAGAGGAACAGCCAAGACCGGTTTGGCTCAGTGGATAGAGCACTGGATTGCGGACTGAAGGGTCCCGGGTTCAATTCCGGCAAGGGCATGTACCTTGGCTGCGGGCACATCCCCAGTAGGGGGTGTGCAAGAGGTGGCTGATCGATGTCTCTCTCTCATCGATGTTTCTGACTTTCTATCCCTCTCCCTTCCTCTCTGTGAAAAAATCAATAAAATATATTTTTAAAAAAAGATAGAGGAACAAATTTAGAGGAGATGATACAGAATAAATACTAAAATGAAACAACTAAATCTAGCCATATCAATAATTATATTAAATGTAAATGGTTAAAATATACCAAATAAAGATGTGTAGAGTGGATGGGGGAAAAATCCTATTGGTTGCCCAAAAGAAATCCACTAAATATTAAGATCAAGTAAGATAAAATTTTATAATATGGAAAATTATATGCCATGCAAACACTAATCGTAAAGAAATAGGAATGACTATATAAATATTAATATCAGTATCAGGTAATGTAGTCTTCAAAAAGAGAAATATTAGTAGAAATATTATCCTATCTAATAAAAGAGTAATATGCAAATTGACCATACCTTCGCTATACCCACCAAACATGCCCACCAGCCAATCAGGAGCAGGGCTAGGGCTGAGGTGGCCCAGGACTCTTGAGGCCAAGGCGGCCAGCACGCACTGGCCAGGAAAAAGGCCTGGCCCGGGGGGGCAGGCCCAAGGTCCGTGATATCTGGGCTCAAGCTGGCTGGGGCAAAGGCCTGGGTCAGCGGGGTGTGGGGGGGTATGTGGTTGGGACGGGCCAGCCATTGGCTCCATTGCAGCACGATGGCAGGCTGAGGTGAGTGGTTAGTAGGATATCCCCTGAGGACTCCCAATATATGTAAGGGGGCAGGTTCTGAGGGATCACCCACATCCAGTGCACGAATTTCATGCACCAGGCCCCTAGTGTAATAATAAAGATTAAAAGGTCAGCCCTTGCACATGTGTCTCAACTGATTGAGCATTGTCCCAGGCACCAATAGGTCCCAGGTTATGGGTTTGATCCTGAGTCAGGGTGGCATATGGGAGGCAACCAAACAATGTTTCTCTCCCCTTCTCCTCTCCTCTCTCTCCAAAACCAATAAAAACTTATTTAAAAATATTAAAAGGTCATTTGATCTTTAATATTTATAGATTTAACAATTGAGTTCAAAAGTACTTTGAAGCAGCCGAGACTGGTTTGGCTCAGTGGATAGAGCGTCGGACTGCGGACTGAAGGGTCCCGGGTTTGATTCCGGCAAGGGCATATACCTTGGCTGCGGGCACATCCTCAGTAGGGGGCGTGCAAGAGGCAGCTAATCGATGTCTCTCTCCCATCGATGTTTCTGACTTTCTATCCCTCTCCCTTCCGCTCTATTATAAATCAATAAAATATATATTTTTTAAAAAGTACTTTGAAGCAAAAACTGATAGAATTGGGAAAAAAAAGACCAATATGCAATTACATCTGGTAACTTATGTACTCCTCTCTCAGCAATTGATAGTAGACCAAAAATTAGTAAGTCTATAAATATCTTTACATTATCAATAAACTTGACCTAATTGATCAGATATTTATATACTACCCAACAACAGCAGGATACACAGTATATTTTTTCTAAGTACACATAGAATATTCACCAAAAGAGACCATATTCTGAGGAGGGAAACGCCCAGCCAGGGTGGTTCAGTGGTTGAACGTTGAAGAAGAAGGTCACGGTTCAATTCCTGGTCAGGGCACAGGCCCAGGTTGCAGAATCGATCCCCAGTGTGGGGCATGCAGGAGGCAGCTGATCAATGATTCTCTCTCATCACTGATGTATCTATTTTCTCTCCCTCTCCCTTCTTCTCTGAAATCAATAAAAAAATATTTTTAAAAGTATGTGCTCTGAGACAATGAAATTAAAATATAAATTAGGAGCAGAAATCTATCCTAATACATGGACATTTTAAAACAGAATAGTAAATAGTAAATACCTAAACTGCTGTCTTGCACAACCATTTCCAAAACTACAACTAAAAGAGAAAACGAACATCATCCAGAACCACAGGAAGGCTGCTGAGTGGAAATTCTACAACTAGAAGGAAAGAGAAAAGCACACCGAGACAAAAGCTGTGGAAGGCAGAGGTACAGAAGCGCGTGCGAGCACGGAGAGGACTGGCAACTAAGTACGTGGCTTTCTCAATCGGGAGGGAGACAAAAGCTCCCCAGTGCTCTGAACTCCAGTTCTGGGTGAGACTCTGGGAATCCAGACTCACACACTGCTGGACTGTCTAGCAGTGGGCGAAACTTGAGGGTGGCTTTCTCACAGAGGTGCTTGCAGCAATTACCACGGGACACTAAGAACAAGGGGCCTCTTAGGGCAGGACTAATGGGAAGCTGTTTGTTCTGCCCTGAGATCCTGCCCCACAAAGCCATAGCTGATTGCTCTGCCCTGAGACTCAGCCCCATCCAAGCTGAGTGCAGAGGCTTTTGCATATGAATGACCTGATCCTTTGAATTTTAAAATTACCTAAAATACTGCAGCTGAGTCAGTGAGACTTATAACATCCAAAGGAAGGTTCAAGACTCCACCAGCAGCTTGCTTTGCTTCACAGCTGGGTCTCATCTGGGCATCTCCAAAACCCAATAAAAGAAGATAAATCTGCAGATCTCCTTGTAGTCCTTGCTGAGTGGCCTCAGGCAGAGGCTAAACTGGCATCTCCTTGGAGATCCAAGAGCCAGTGTACCTATGGGTCAGAGTAGGACTATCCAGATTACAACTCATCAGATCCATAAGGGACCCAAGGGGGCAGACTCAGGGAGCTTTCCCCATTGAAGCAAGTCTTGCAACATAAGGGTGTCTCCAGCACAGAAGTTCTACCATCGTAGACACAGCTGATCCTCACAGCCAATTGGTCTGGAGGTCAATTCCCCCCAGTGATACCAACAACAATCAAGGCTTAACTACAACAAGACTGTGCACACAGCCCACAAAGGGGTGCACAAAGGGTGTCCACCTCAGGTAACTAGGGAGGCTGAACCACTAGAACACCTAGCACACAAAGCCACTCTATCAACTCAGGGAAGCAGCCAAAATGCAGAGACAAGGAAACAGGTCACAAATGAAAGAAATGGAGGAAAGCAAATGACCGGATATAGCATTCAAAAGCACAATTATAAGGTTTTTCAAGAATTTTCTAGAAAAGGCCGATAAATTTAGTGAAACCCTCGAGGATATGAAAAAGGACCAACTAGAAATTAAGCATACAATGACTGAAATAAAAAATAATATACAGAAATCCAACAGCAGACTAGTGTAAGGAGCCTCTGGGACAACTTCAAGCATACCAACATCTAAATTATAGGGGTGCCAGAAGAAGAGAGCGTGCAAAATACTGAAAAACTATTTGAAGAAATAATGACAGAAAACTTCCCTTAGCTGTTGAAAGAAATAGACTTACACATCTAGGAAGTGCACAGAATCCCAAACAAAAGGAATCCAAAGAGGACCATCCCAAAACACATCATACTTAAAATGCCAAGAGCAAAAGACAAAGAAAGAATATTAAAAGCAGTAAGAGAAAAATAGTTAGTTACCTACAAGGGAGCACCCATGCAATTGTCAGTTGATTTCTCAACTGACTATGAGAAACTATGCATGCCAGACAGGAGTGGAAAGAAATATTCAAAGTGATGAATAACAAGAACCTACAACCAAGACTACTCTACCCAGCAAAGCTATCATTCAGAATTGAAGGTCAGATAAAGAGCTTCACAGATATGAAAAAGCTAAAGGAGTTCATCACCACAAAACCAGTATTTATATGAAATGCTGAAAGGTATTCTTTAAGAAGAGGAAGAAGAAGAAAAAGGTAAAGATAAAAATCATGAACAACAAGTACATATCTATCAACAAGTGAATCTAAAAATCAAGTGAATAAAAAATCTGATGAACAGAATAAACTGGTGAATATAATAGAATCAGGGGTATTGAAAGGGAGTGGACTGACAATTCTCAAGGGGAAAGGGGTGTGGTGGTGCAGAAAGAGACTGGACTAAAATCGTATAACTATGGATGAGGACGTGGGGATTGGGGAGTAAAGGCAGAGGGTGGGGTGGGAACCGGGTGGAGGGGACCTATGGGGCAAAAGAGGAACAATTGTAATAATCTGAACAATAAATTTTTATTTAAAAGAAGAAAATTAATAAACCTCAAGCCATCATAACCATGAAAAGAAAAAAAGAGAAGAGACACAAAATCACCAATATCAGGAATAAAAGAGGAAGCATCACTACAGATTCCACGGACATTAAAAGGACAAGAGAATATACAAGGAGCTCCTCCTGTCATTAGCAGGCCAGGCCAGCATTAAGGAGGCTCTTAATTAGAATAGCAACAAGTGAATCCCAGATAAAACTTAAAATTATTGTGGTTATTACAAAAATCAAAATATGATCCACCAAACAATCCTCCTCTATCAAAATCGCATTCAAAAACTTGGTGAAGATGCATGGATTTAGACTCCCCAATCACTTGAATTAAAAAAGTCCACCTCAAAGATGCAAGCCTTACTCCAAATAGGTCATTCCATCTCTACCCAGTCCTAATACCACTCCTAATAGCCATATGGGTCTCCCAGCTACCATGCCACCTATTGACATACCCAACATCCTCCTTCTACAGCTTTACTGAACTTATGTCCATAACAAACCCCTTTAACAACCTCCACCACTACCTCTTTCCAGTGCATTCCCTTGTGCTATGATCACCTCCTAGAGATGCATATTGATATCCTTCATTGGTGTTATTTTGGTCTTCATAAAACAACTAATTTTATTGATTACTAGAGGCCCAGTACACAAATTTCATGCACTGGGGAGGTTGTCCCTCAGCATAGCCTGCACCCTCCCCAACCTGGGACCCCTTGGGGGATGTCCAACTGTGGGTCTAAACCAGCAGTTGGACATCTTTCTCACAATCCAGGACTGCTGGCTCCTAACCACTCATCTGCCTGCTTGCCTGATTGCTCCTGCTTCTGCCTGCTAGCCTAATCCCTCTAATCACTCCCCTGCCAGCCTGATCAACACCTAACTGCTCCCCTGTGAGCCTAGTTGCCTCTAACTGCCCTCCCCTGCCAGCCTGTTTGCCCCTAACTGCCCTCCCCTATGGGCCTGGTTGCTCCCCACTGTCCTTCCATGCAGGCCTGGGCACCCCCAACTGATCTTCCCTGCTGGCCTGGTTGCCCCCAACTGCCCTCCCAAGCAGTCCCAGTCTCTCCTAAACTGCCCTCCCCTGCAGGCCTGGTTCCCCCTCAACTGCCCTCCCCTGCCAGCCTGGTTGCCCCCAACTGCCTTCCCCTGCAGACCCAGTCACCCCTAACTGTCCTCCCTGAAGGCCTGGTCACCCCCAACTCCCCTCCCCTGCAGGCCTGGTCATCTCCAACTGCCCTCCCCTGCTGACTTGGTCGCTCCCAACTACCTTTCTCTGCTAGCCATCTTGTGGTGGCCATCATTGACCACACGGGGGCAGTCATCTTATGTAAAGGTGTGACAGTCCATTTGCATATTACCTTCTTATTATATAGGATTTTATTGATGTTGAACAGCAGATCACATTGGTACCTGGTGTCCCTTCAAAGTTTAAAAAGAAAATAATCACTATTAGGAATATCACTGGACACCAAGTCCTTGGAATTCAAACACCCATCTTTCACCACTTGTCATGACTCCAGTGAAATTGCTCATCTTCATCTTAAGTTGGATGCTTGATCTAATGAACATTTATTTTAGTTTAAGCCCTGTGATATCGATATAAGAAACATATACAGTATATATTTGGTCTTCATCCCGTGTCTGGCATGGAACTCCTAAACCCCATGGAATTTCATGTGTGATAGGAGTCTCTCTCGTCCCAGTGAAGCAATGGCTGATGGGCCCCTTGACAGCTTCAGGACAGGGGCTGGTTGTCAGAAAGACCAAGGCATGATTAGAAAGTTGCAACTTTCATTCCCACACCCCTATTTCCAGGGAGGGGAGAGGGGTTTCATATTGAGTTCAATCACTCATGGCAAATGACTTCATCCAGCATGTCTCTAAACGAGGGGGTTGAGAGCTTCCGAGTTGGTGGGCACATCAAAATGCTGGGAAGGTGGCACAGAGGGCACGGAAGCACCGAGCCCTACACTCAATACCCTGCTTTATGAATCCATTTCATGTGGCTGTTCCTGAGTTGTATCCTTTATAGTGTCCTGTAATACTAAGTAAACTGTTTTCCTGAGTTCTGTGAGTTGTTCTGGCAAATTATTGAACCCAAGAAAGGAGTTGTGAAAACTTCTCATTTATAGCTGGTCTGTCAAGATTATAGCAGGCACGGGACTTGTGATTGGAGTCTGGGTGGAGGCAGTCTTGTGGGACTGAGCCCTTGATCTGTAGGGTCTCAGGCTAACTGTGTAGTTAGTGTCAGAATGAACTGAATCACTGGACATCCTGGTGGTGTTGGAGACTTGGCGAAGTGGTGTGGGAATCCCCTCTCCCTCCACACACACACAGTTGGTGTCAACAGTGTTGGGAGTAAACAGTTCAAAAGCTCAAATCCAATGCCCTTACAATTGGCCATGTTAAATGGACCTCAGGGAATCTACCACTTCCTATTACGTTTGTAAACACCCACAAAGTCCCATTAAAGAAGGTATTAAGGAATTATGACCTTGTTGTTGTTAATCCTCACCCAATGATATTATTCCATTGATTTTTAGAGAGTGGAAAGGAGGGGGAGAGACACACAGAGAGAAACATCGATGTGAGAGAGACACATATTCTATTAGGCTACTGACATCTCAAGGCGGCCCCTTGAAGGGAACCTCTGTCTGCAGGTGGGCCAATAAAACAGGAAAATACTCTAGAAAAATTCAACAAATAAAACAATAGTCTATGATTTTATTTAATTACTCAGATATTCCAAGAGACTTCCTGAATCCCCATTGATTTCTTCTGGCTCATTTAGCTGGCTGAATTATCATTATCTGGCCCCACATTACCTTTCAGGAAGCTATCATAATTGCTTTGGGTCAACTTTGCAAATGTGGTCTCTTTCAAATACAAATTTATTTATAAGAAAACCCGGATGCCTAGCCAGTGTCACTCAGTGGCTGAGCATTGACCTATGAACCAGAAGTTCATGGTAAGGGCACATGCCCAGATTTTGGGCTCAATCCCCAGTGCATGCAGGAGGCAGCCGATCAGTGATTCTCTCTCATCACTGATGTTTCTATCTCACTGTCCCTCTCCCTTTCTCTCTGAAATCAATCAAAATATATTAAAAAATAGACAAACCTGGAGGTTTCCATGCTAGCCTACATGTCAGAGGTAAATACCACAGCAGAGAAACTTGGGTGTTTGATTTAATGCCAACAGCCTGTAAGCATCATCCAGCCTATATCCACGGCCTCCCCTTCACAACCCTCAGAAGGGTCACCCACCATCTGATCCGTGCATGTCTCCTCCCATCACCCTTGTTGAACTTCCCTATAAAATGCCTGCACACTGACCACTCTCTCTGCCCCGACCTTCTGGACAGCTATCCCCTCCCACCTGTGATCCACCAAATCTAGCCTTGGGGGTGAGAGGGGGTCCTCACATCACAGAGGACATGCATATGGATTAGCAGGGAAAAAATGAAACTTCTTCTAGATGACATAATTGTCTATATAGAAAGACCCAAGAAATCTACACAACAGTTGTAGGGAGCAGTTATAGGGTTAAGCCTGGGACTGACCTACTGGCAAAGCTGCAAACAAGTCCCAGTTTAGAGGGCACAGCCCTCTTAGCTAATTAAGCTTGGTCTTGTGACTGCTTCCTAGACCTTTCCTGGCTAGCTAATGGGCTGTGGGAGGGGCAGCAAGTGCTGCCAAAACAAGTGAAACTCACAAGAACATTGTAAATTACCTTGCTTACCTCTGACTACAATAAAGCATCAGCTTGCCGACTGGATCTGTTCTGAGGTCTCAGTCACGCACAGAAGATCCACCTAGACCCAGCTTATTCTTTGTCTTTTCTTCATCCTTCACCGGCCCCCCTCAGGCTCGACAAACCCTTGGCTGTGCTGGTGCGGCACAAAGTTACTTTAATATTCAAGTTTAGCAAGAATGTAGGATACAAGGCCAACATAAAATAGTCCACTGTATTTCTATATACTACTACCAATTAACAACTGGAAATTAAAATTTGAAAAATAAGTACTGTTTGAGACCATAAAACATGGAGAACTTAAGTATATACCTAATAAAATACGTGTGGGATCTATATGCTGAAAACTACAAGTTACTGATGAAAGAACTTAAAGGAGGCAGATATAGTGTGTGTATGACTTAGAAAATTCAGTAATCCTAAAATGGCAAATTCAGTTCAATCCCAAAACAATCCGCAGGGAGGGTTTATTTTTAAAAGTCATGAAGCCGCCGAGACCGGTTTGGCTCAGTGGACAGAGCGTTGGACTGCGGACTGAAGGGTCCCGGGTTCGATTCCGGCAAGGGCATGTACCTTGGCTGCGGGCACATCCCCAGTAGGGGGCGTGCAAGAGGCAGCTGATCGATGTCTCTCTCTCATTGATGTTTCTGGCTTTCTGTCCCTCTCCCTTCTGCTCTGTAAAAAAATCAATAAAATATATTTTAAAAAAATAAAATAAAATAAAAATAAAATAAAAGTCATGAAGCCAATTCTAAATACTACTGAAAATCAAACAAGACTAGCCCACATAATTTTGAAAAAGATGTAGTTAGCAGACTCACTCATACTCTCGTTTTAAGACATTGTATTAAACTACATATGGCAAAATGGTAGACAGGCCAATGGAACCAAACAGAGGACAGAAAGCCCCACACACGTACAGTCAATGGATTTTTCACACAGGTGCAGCAGCAATTCGCTGTTAAAAGGAGACTTGACTTTACGTTCATATGCAAAACAGTGGACGCTGGACTCTGACCTCACCCTTTGTAAAGATGAATTCACATGAATCATAGCCTGAAATGTAAAACCTGAAAACAAAATTTTTATTTTTTAAGTTGTTATTTATTTTCCTCTTAAAAGAGAAGGGGAGAGAGAGAGGAACATCAATGTGAGAGGGAAGCATTGGTCAGGTGTCTCTGGCATGCACCCCAAACGACGGGACCAAACGCACAGCCTGGGCATGTGCGCTGACTAGGAACAGAACCAGTGGCCTCTAACTGCACTGGATAACACCCAACCAACCAGGGCTCAAACCATAAAATGTTTGGATTTAAAAAAGTGAATAAACTATGTTATTAACCAATGCCACCCCAATGAATTTAATTTTTTTAAAAGGAGAAAAATCTGCCGAGACTGGTTTGGCTCAGTGGATAGAGCGTCGGACTGCGGACTGAAGGGTCCCGGGTTCGATTCCGGCAAGGGCATGTACCTTGGCTGCGGGCACATCCCCAGTAGGGGGCGTGCAAGAGGCAGCTGATCGATGTTTCTCTCTCATCGATGTTTCTGACTTTCTATCCCTCTCCCTTCCACTCTGTAAAAAATCAATGAAATATATTTAAAAAAATAAAAATAAAATAAAAGGAGAAAAATCTTTGTAAGCTCGGATTAGTCAGGGTTCTTATATCTGAAACCAAAAGTGCGACCCATGGAAGAAAAAAAATTAAGCTTTATTTAAAAAAATGTTTTAACTGCATCTGTGAAAAATAGTTAAAAACACAAATTGCACAGAGGGATAAAAATCTCACATGACTGCAAACACATGACTGACAAAGAATATGTAACCCAGAACATACAAAAACAAAACAAAAAACCCTCTCAATCAAGAACAAGAAAATAATTCACAAAAGAAAATAAGATATATGGGAAATCAAGAACAAGTAAAGAAGTCCTGGTGGGTGCTCAATGGTTAGATCATCAGCTCTTGGACCAAAGGGTCATGGATTCAATTCCTGGTCAAGGGCACATGCCTGGGTTGCAGGTTCAATCCACACCCCAGGGAGAGGCAGCTGATCAATGTGACTCTCTGATATAGATGTTTCTCTCTCTCCCTCTCTCCTTTCCACTCTCTCTAAAAAACAATGGGAAAAAATCCTCATGTGATAACAAAAAAAAGAACAAGAACCCACAAAAGAAAATAGGGTCTATGAATAGCAAACATTCACATATAAAAATGCTCATCATAGCCATAGCAACTAGAAAAATATAACTTAAGACCAAAATTAGATACTACTATAAACTGTAGACAGTTCCTGGGAAAGCAGCTGAGCAAAGGTCATTGGGTGAGTCTAGTGACATCAGCAAAGCCATGTCCTGGAAACATACTTGGCCAAAGGCAGAAATGTTGTCCTGACCTTTAGCTCAGGCACCAGGGGGTGGGTGTCATTATGTAAGTTCAGCTAGTTGCCAGGAGTGAACACAATTGTCTGGGCTCAGCCAGGCCTGACAATTACAAGAAGCCACAAGAATGAAGAATTGAAGCTTAATCTTTAAAGCATGACTTTAACATAGTATACTGTATAGAATAAACATGCTACACTAGCTCTGGGTCACTGTCTCTCCATCCAGGTACAGTGTCCTACCTGGTCCCAGCTTTACTTAATGCCTCTGTGTCTGTCTCTTTCCTTTTCTCAATCCCCAGTCGCCCCTACTCAGGTCTCGTTCACTCTCTGTGCTGGATGTAGCTAAAAAACCTAAAATAAAGCAACTGAAATGCTAAAAATAAAACTCTGATATGCACTGATGGTGGGAATGCAAAATGTTATGCCCATTTTATTTTTTAAAATTTTTATTGATTTCAGAGAGGAAGGGAGAGGGAAAGAGAGAAACTGATGAGAGGGAATCATTGATCACCCCTCTCCTGCACGCCCCCCACTTGGGATCCAGTCTGCAAACCACGCATGTGCCCTTGACTGGAATCGACCCGGGATCCTTCAGTCAACAGCCTGATGCTCTATCTACTGAGCCAAACCAGCTATGGCTGGTATGTCCATTTTAGAAAAGCTTGTCGGTTTTTCATAAAGTTAAACATAATCTTACCTACAACCAACAAATAAAACATATTGTTACACAAACTTATAAGTGAATATTTATAGCTGCTTTCTTCATAATCACAAAAATCTAGAAACCCAAATGTCCTGCAAGTCATAAATAGATAAACCAAGTATGGTATGCCCATATAGCAGTGTTCAGGAGGTAGCACCTTGACCACCAGGGGGCAGCTCCTTCATTGAGCATCTGTCTCTTGATGGTGAGTGCGCATCATAGCGACTGGTCATTCTTCCATTCAGTTGATTTGCATACTATGCTTTTATTATATAGGATTGGCCTTGGAAATTACACAAATGTACACCTTTGTCACAAGTTATAAAACTATAAACTTGAGATTTTTTAAAAAAAATCTGTATTGTTCCTCTACCCGCCCCCCTACAATTCCCCTGAATTTGGGTTCCCACACCACTCCATGCTCTTATGCACCTGCCACTGTCCTTGTCCATAGGTGTACGATTTTTGTCCAGTCTCTTCCCGCACCCCCCACACCACCTTTCCCCCGAGAATTGGCAGTCCACTACCTTTCTATGCCCACGACTCTATTATGTTCACCAATTTATTCTGTTCATCAAATTTTTATTCACTGGATTTTTAGATTCACTTGTTGATATGTATTTGTTGTCACTTTGTTGTTCATAATTTTTTTTACCTTTTTCTTCCTCTTCTTAAAGAATACCTTTCAGCATTTCATATAATACTGGTTTGGTGGTGATGAACTCCTTTAGCTTTTTCATATCTGTGAAGCTATTAATCTGACCTTCAATTCTGAATGATAGCTTTGCTGGGTAGAGTAATCTTAGTTGTAGGTTGCTGCTATTCATCACTTTGAATATTTCTTGCCACTCCCATCTGGCCTGCATAGTTTCTGTTAAGAAATCAGCTGACAGTTCTATGGGTGCTCCCTTGTAGGTAACTGTTTTTCTCTTGCTGCCTTTAATATTCTTTGTCTTTTGTTCTTGGCACTTTAATTATGATGTATCTTGGTGTGGTCCTCTTTGGATTCCTCTTGTTTGCGGTTCTCTGTGCTTCCTGGATGTGTAAGTCTATTTCTTTCACCAGGTAGGGGAAGTTTCCTGTCATTATTTCTTCAAATAGGTTTTCAATATCTTGTCCTCTCTCTTCTGGCGCCCCTATAATATGGATGTTGATACACTTGACATCGTCCCAGAAGCTTCTTAAACTATTTCATATTTTTTAATTCTTTTTGCTTTTTTTGGCTGGGTATTTTTTGCGTCTTCTTATTTCAAATCTTTGACTTGATTCTTGGGGTCCTCTAGTCTGCTGTTGGATCTCTGTATATTATTCTTTATTTCAGTCAGTGTATGCTTAATTTCTAATTGGTCCTTTTGCATATCCTTGAGGGTCTCATTAAATTCATTGGAGGTTTCTAGAAGATTCTTGCATAATCTTATAACCATGGCTTTGAACTCTATATCCAGCAGTTTGCTTTCCTCCATATCTTTCGTTTGTGACATGTTTTTATTTGCATTATAGCTGCTTTCCTAAGTTGATAAAGTGGCTTTGTGTGCTAGGTGTCCTATAGGGCCCAGTGGCTGACTCCCTAATTACCTGAGGTGGACACACTTGTTTTACCCCTTTGTGGGCTGTGTGCACAGTCTTGTTATAGTTAAGTCTTGATTGTTGTTGGTATCACTGGGAGGAATAGACCACCTGGTCAATTGGTTGTGAGAACCAGCTGTGTCTACAATGGGAGAACTGCTGTGCTGGAGACACCATTATGGGGCAGGACTTGCTTTAGTGGGGTTCTGGTGCTGAGTCTGCCCCTTGATTGTGTCGCCCATGGATGTGAAGAGTTGTAATCTGGATGGTCTCTCCTTGACCACTGGGTACACTGGCTCTTGGATCTACAAGGAGGTGCAAAGTCAGCCACTGCCTGAGGCCAGCCAGCAGGAGCTACAGAGAGATCTGCAGATTCTTCCTCTGTTTGGGGTTTGGAAGTATCCAGATGAGGCCCACCTGTGAAGCAATGCAGGCTGCTGTCCAGCCTTAGTCCTTCTTTTGGAAGTTTTGGCGCTCTTTGACCCAGCAGCAGTTTGTTAGGTTTTAGATTGCAAAAGAACAGGCCATTCATATGCAAAAACCTCTGCTCACAGCTTGGGTGGTATAAATTGGGTGGGGTGGGGTATCAGGGAATTGTCAAGGTGGAGCAAACAGTAATGGCTGCCAGTCAGCCCTGCCTCTGAGAGTTCCCCGGGTCGGTTTCCTGTGGCCCCATGCAGGAACAATGATTGCTGCAAGTCTCTCTACTAGAAAGCCACCCTCACTTTCCTGTCCCAATGCCAGACAGTCTAGTTTCTCCCCATGAGTCTGGGTCCCCAGAGTCTTGCCTGGAACTGGAGTTCAGAGCAATGGGAGCTTGTATCTCCCTCCTGAGACAACAGCTTATCCAGTTGCCAGCCCCTTTCTGCATGCACCTCCATCCCTCCACACTTCCGTACCTCCTATCCATCTCAATGCACTTTTCTCTTTCCTTCTAGTTGTAGAATGTCCACTCTGCCAGCCTTCCACGGTTCTGGATGATATCTGTTTTGTCTTTTAGTTGTAGTTTTGATGTGGTTGTGCGAGGCAGCAAGTACAAGTGATCACCTATGCTACCATCTTGGTTCCTCCCTAACCTTGAGACTTTTACTTCAAATTATAATGTGCATGCCAACTTCTATTGCTTGCATACAAAATTGCTGGTCATAACAGCTGAACGGATTTTTGGACCTACTAATAGTTTGCAACCCTCAGCTTGATAAACACTAGTTCACAAGACCTGCAGGTTGGTAAATGTGCCCATGTGTCTAATTTAAATGTCCTCCAACCCTTGCAGAATTCCTCTTTTAAGTACAAACATATATTTAGGGAAGAACTGAATAAATATTTCAAATATGGCTGTTCTCTTTTATGCTTTTAACAATTATTGGCCCTGGCTGGTGTTGCTCAGTGGTTTGAGCACCAGCCTTTGAACTGAAGGGTCTTGGGTTTGATTCCTGGTCAAAGGCACGTACCTGTGGGAGGCAACCAGTTGACATGTCTCTCACATCAATCTCTCTCTCCCTTTCCTTTCCTCTCTCTCTAGAAAATGAATGGAAAAAATATAATGAACACCCACAATGTGTTAAGGACTGAAAAGGCAGAGTAGATCTGGCAGTCAACAAAGTTGTTAACCTCTTCACACTTTAGGGCAGGGGTGGGGAACCTTTTTTCTTCCAAGGGCCATTTGAATATTTATTTCATCACTCATGGGCCATATAAAGTATCAACTTAAAAAATAGCCTATTTTTGGTCAAACAGGGCCAGACCAAATGATTTTGTGGGCCTAGTCCAGCCCACCGGTTGGACGTTCCCCACCCATGCTGGGGGAGTTTCTAGCGTTTCATCGTAGTGTTGGTTAATTTCGGATCAGGCCCATCCTTTCTGTGCCTCTTCTATGTAATATCTGCTGTCCAGGTTCTGCATGAAGTCCTTGGGTCTCCACTCTCATGAGGCTTCTCTGCTGTGGTCACCCAACCACTGTGACAGGTTGAGCTCTGTCTGAAGTACTGATTCTTTCAAACAAATGTTTTGTTTGGAAGAGGGCTGATCACTGGACTATTTAGCACCCATTCTGAAGAATGAAAACATGTAATTTTACCGAGCTTCTTTCCTGCGTAAGTTCTTTGATGAGGGAAAGTCTTTTTCATCCTCATCAGCAGCATGAACTTGCTGATGAATCTTAAGACTTACACTCCAGCTGAAGGCCTTCCCACACTCCTCACATTTGTACGGCTTTTCTCCAGTGTGGACTCTCTGATGGGCTCGAAGGTATGAGCTCCTCCTAAAGAACTTACCACACTTCTCACATTTATACGGTTTCTCTCCAGTGTGGACCCTCTGATGGACATGAAGCTGTGACCCTGCACTAAAGCTCTTCCCACACTCCTCACATTTGTACGGCTTTTCTCCAGTGTGGTCTCTCTGATGGGCTTGAAGGGATGAGCTCCGACTATAGAACTTACCACACTTCTCACATTTATATGGTTTCTCTCCAGTGTGGACCCTCTGATGGAGATGAAGCTGTGTCCCCACACTAAAGCCCTTCCCACACTCTGCACACTGATACGGTTTCTCTCCCGTGTGGACTCTTTTATTATGCACTTGAAGACTCGAGGACTGAATGAAGGCCTTCCCACACTTCTCACATTTATAGGGTTTCTCTCCTGTGTGGATTCTATAGTGAACCTTCAACTCTGAACTCCGAATGAAGACCTTCCCACATGCACCGCACTTGTGTGGTTTTTCTCCAGTGTGGCATCTTTGATGGTCTCGAAGATTTGGGGCCTGACTGAAGCCCTTCCCACACTCCTCGCATTTATAGGGTTTCTCTCCTGTGTGGATTCTACAGTGAGCCTTCAGTTCTGCACCCCGACGGAAGCCTTTCCCACAGGCATTACACTGATACGGCTTCTCACCAGTATGGCCTTTCTGATGGTCCAGGAGATTTGAGGCCTGACCAAAGACCTTCCCACACCGCTCACATTTGTATGGTTTCTCACCAGTGTGGACTCTCTGATGGACTTGAAGGTGTGAGCGTGCAATGAAGCCTTTCCCACACTCCTCACATTTATAGGGTTTCTCTCCTGTGTGGATTCTGCAGTGAGCGTTAAGGTGTGAGCTACAACGAAAACCCTTGCCACATGCGTTGCATTTGTATGGTTTCTCACCCGTGTGCATCAGCTGATGAGCCTGCAGTCGTGAATGCCATTGGAAGCCCTTCCCACACTCTTCACATTGGTAAGGTTTCTTTCCCGTGTGAACTCTCTGATGGACTTGAAGATATGCCTTCTTACTGAAGCTCACCCCACACTCCTCACATTTATAGGGTTTCTCTGATGTGTGGGTTACCAGAGAAGTTTGACAAGGTGAGCTTTGCTTAACATTTCTCCCACACTCCTCAAATTTGTGTGCATTTTCTCCTGTAAGAGCTCTCTGATGACGATGAAGATATGACCTCTGACTAAAACTCTTACATGATGTATCATACTTATATGATTTCTCTCTACTGTGGATTCTCTGATGGGCTCGAAGACTTGAAAACCGATGGAAGGCACTTTCACATTTTTCACATTTATAGGGCTTCTCTCCCACATGGGCCATCTTATTAATTTGAGGACCCGAGTCCTGAATGAAACTTTTCTTGCACATCTCTCCTTTGTAGTGTTTTTCTCCACTGTGGACTCTGTGGTGAATCTGAAGATGCAAACTCTGATGAAAGCCTTTATCGAATTCCTCATATTCATAGGGCGCATCACCTTGTTTTTCCAATGGAGAGCCAGTTCCTTGAATGTTTACTGTAGAATCTTCACATCTTGTTAAACCCTTAGTAACCTGTTGCCAGATTTGTGAGTAGAAAAATTCTTCATGTGACAGGTACCTTAATCCAATTTCTTGAATAACCTCCATGTGACTTAGACTCTTGTCTCCTAAAAGAATAAAGAGAATTTGGAGATGGGCATGTGGATGCTTTTGTTCAGAAATGTCAAGGTTATATATAAACATAGGCCAATGCCCTGAGGTTTTACTGAACCAGCAGAAAGCTCCATTTTTATTATCACGTATCATGTTCTCTAACTTACATGACTCTGGGAACCAAGAGATGGTCCACCAGGCTCCCACTCACTACTCACTAACAAGACACATTTAGGAACTGTACTAGGTTTCTAAAGTGAGCCATAAGTTAGAAATTTGGTGGCTGCAGAGCAAGAAAGATATTTCCTCAGCAACTCAACCACCCCAGCAGCCTACAACTTCTAGTCCTCAGCAGCCAGGGGAGCAAGGTTCTGAGCAAGGCTCTACAGGTCAAAAACAGGTCTTATCTGCTCGGCACTAGGAGTAGGAAGTTTTATGCAGTCCCGGGCGGCTGCAGCTGTGGTCCCTGCAGCATCACATGGATATGGCAGCAGTGGCAGCACACAGCTCAGCTGCATCGTCACTGGCACATAGGCAGCCAATCAAAAAGTAAAGAGAAGGGAGGCACACCAACCACTCCAAAATTCTGGGTCTTCATTATTTCCCTCCTACCCCCTCTTTTTATGACACATAAAAGAATTTTGAGTTTCTACTTCATTTCTGTTTTTTAAAAGGTGTCCATGTTTTACACTGCTAGCTGTACAAACTTTACACAAAAGCAGAAAGAACCCTATGATTTTTAGCTAAAAACAGAGAAATGCTTTAACAAAGCATTAGGGTTGGCTGCTTAAGTCACTGCTTTTGCAAAATGGTTTCCCTGTGCATAATACAAAACGGGAGAGACCTCAGAAATCCTAGTAACATTTTTGAGAAGGATATAGTTTGATCTTTATTTAGTATAAAATACAACAAATACAGTCTTTTACAGATCTGTTTTGAAAAAAAGAAAAATACTTCGATGATGGAGCTGCTCCTTACTAAAAGCCCTCTCTTCTGCCCACTGTATGCACATCTGCCCTAAATGCCCAGAATGTCTAGGGAAAGAAACCCTCCAGATGCATTTGCAGAGGATGTCCCCAGGCAATGCTGAAAACCTTTGCTTTGAATTATTTTATTGGAAATTTACTCCAATGTTCAGAGCCTTTGAGACACTCAGCTGGTTGGAAAGACACGTTTGGGAGAAAACTCCTTATACATCCACGTGTCTAAAGTTCAGAGTGTAAGCAGAGTGTCCTTCACCCCCTGCTGGGAAATACCCTTCAGGAGGACAACGGGAGTAGAGTAAGTAAAGGTTTACAGTAATAATACACATCACTCTCTCCCAGGCCAGTGTTGCTCAGTGATTAGAGCAACGTCCGTGCACAAAGGAACTTGGGTTCAATTCTGGGTGAGGGCACATACCCAGGTTGCAGGTCTCATCCCTGGTTGGGGCACACATGAGAGGCAACCAGTTGATGTTTCTCTCTCACATGGATGCTTCTCCCTCTCTCCCTTCCCCTCCCTCTCTCTAGAGTCAAGGATAAAAGTGGGCATGGGGCCTATGGACTGTTGGCTTCTTTGGTTTTTGTGTGTATTTCCTTTCTTTGCGTGCAAAATATTTCCTTTTTCAAGCAGGAGTCAATATTTAGAGCTGCAGGAATAGTATCTGTGAAAGCAGACTCTCACAATGATGTGCAGAAATACATTTTCCATATGGACCACACCGATGGCTTTCAAGCTGAAGGCAGGAGGTAGTGAACTTGAAATAAACTTAGTAGCTTTTGACGAATATTAACAAAATAGAAAAATACCAGAGGTGCTTTGTAAGCAGTAAAGACATCTCTATATAAAATGGCTATTAAGAATCTTCATTTGAAAAAGTAGTTCTTAACCAAGAAAGTATGATGCGCTACTAAAGGCTGCAGGAAAACCACAGGGGGAAAACCATAATCAAGCTGGTTACAAATGAAAAGCTAAGATTTTCTATCTACACCCAAAAGCTCCTAATAAAATTAGACACTCGTCAAGGGGAAAAAACTGTTCTAGACTATGCCCTCATCACAGTTTCTTTAAAAATCTTCATCAAAGATATGTTTTTGTTTAATTTTTTTAGGGAGAGGGGAAGAGAAAGAGAAAAACACTGATGTGAAAGAGAAACATTGGTCAGTTGCCTCCCGTGGTTGGAACCCGCAGGGTGGGTAATTCCCCGGCCAGGAATTGGGCCTGTGACTCTTTGCGCATGGGCGACACTCCATGAGCCACACGGCCAGGCACCCAGTTTCATTACCCCACGCCAGGGTCTCCGAGACTAATGGAAAAGGGTCTCTGTAACCATCAATAGCTCATTCATATATCTGATAAATATTCAGGGCACACCTGCCCTCTTCCAACTCTGTTCTATGTAGTGAGGATAAAGCAATAAAGAAAACAATTTCTCTGCTCCTAAGATTGTATTCCAATGAAATAAAGTAAGATAAACAAAAACATGTGTTAATGTGGTAAGTGCTTAGACACCAACTAAGACAGGGTAAGGGAAGGGAGTGGAGGAAGATGGTATTATGCATACAGGGGTCATGGAGGCCTCTCTTATGAGGCTAACATTTGAGAAAAGCCCTATGCGAGATAAGGGAGGAGCTGGGAGAATGACAGAGGGAAACAGTGCTCCTGACGGAAAAGAACAAAAAGAGGGTGACAAGGCAGGAGCACGCTTTGCACAGCAAAGAGCCCAAACCGGATGGAGCAGATGACAAAGCGGAAAGTGACAGTCCCGTTTACAGAGGGATGGGGGAGGGGCAGAGCCAGGTGGAACACTGTAAGTACGTGGATTTTACTTGAATCAGATAAGAAGCTAGTGGAGGTTTTGAGCAGAGGACCGACAAGATCTGACAAACACTCATAAAATCACCTGAAGTAAAGAATTCATTGGAAAAGAGCAAAACAAGAGTGAGAGTGATACAGACGGCTGCGGGAACGCAGAGACGGGGCCTGAGACCAGCACCACAGTGGTGGAGGCGCCGGAGACCCAGACCAGGGTCGTACTGGTGGAGGTGACAAGAAGCAGGACAGCCCCAGCCGGTCTGGCTCAGTGGATAGAACCATCGGCCTTCGGACTGAAGGGTCCCAGATTCAATTCTGGTCAAGAGCACAGGCCCGGGTGTGGGCTCAATCCCCAGTAAGGGGCGTGCAGGAGGCAGCTGATCAATGATTCCCTCTCATCACTCATGTTTAATGTTCCTAGCTCTCACGCCCTCTCCCTTCCTCTCTGAAATCAATAAAAATATATTTTTAAAATAGAAACAGGACAGAGTTTAAACCCAGGCTGTTTCCAGTTGGTGTGGTGTGACCCTTAGCTTGAATTAACCTTCTAATATTAATTTGGCTCTTTGGGAGTGTGACTGTTGTCACCTTTAAAAACATAACCCTGCCCCTAATACAAATGTATTCTGTTCCTCAAAAAAAAAAAAAAAAAAAAAAAAAAGGAGCAGGACAGGCTGAGTCCCACGGGTCTCACCTGAGGAGCTGCGGCTCTGGGTTGCTGTCCTCATCACGCAAAGCTTCTCTTCTCTCTCTAACTGGAGGATAACATCTGCTGTGAACGACAGATGCCCTGTGAAAAGGCAAGGGACAAACATTTAAAATTAATACATTAAAGACCAAAATTAATAAAAAATGTGACTTCTCACTGTATCACCTTCAGAACGCCAAAATTTATGTTTTCCAAACTGTTAATTATGGCCTGCCAGAGAAAATGCATTTGATGCAAAAACCCCAGGATATGTAGATGTTAAATATAAATTACTGGGGGGAAAATGTTTATTTTTGAGTATACTAAAAACTGTTGAACTGTATACTGTAAATGGGTGAACTATGAGATACGTAGGGTATGTGTCTGTAAATCACATCTCTATAAAACTGTTAAAATGGGAAAAAAAAAGTCTACCTTCATCACACCCCCTCCACCACTCCTCACCCGTTCTCGGCACGGGCTGCAGGCGTCACTGTCACGTGCATGACTGCCAGGGGCTCTGATATTTTCCGCCCCATTTTATTTCACTAAAAAGTGCTGGCTCAGCCCTAGCCAGTTTGGCTCAGTGGATAGAGCACTGGCCTGCAGACTGAAGGGTCCTGGGTTTGATTCCGGTCAAGGGCACATGCTCAGGTTGCAGGATCGATGCCCAGTGGGGGTGTGCAGGAGGCAGCCGATCAACGATTTTCTCTCATTAATGATGTTTCTGCCAAGACCGGTTTGGCTCAGTGGATAGAGCGTCGGACTGCGGACTGAAGGGTTCCGAGTTCGGTTCCGGCAAGGGCATGTACCTTGGCTGCGGGCACATCCCCAGTAGGGGGCGTGCAAGAGGCGGCTGATCGATGTCTCTCTCATCGATGTTTCTGACTTTCTATCCCTCTCCCTTCCGCTCTGTAAAAAATCAATAAAATATATTAAAAAAAAAAAAAAGAAAAGAAAAAGGTATGGAAATATTTTAAAAAAAAATGATGTTTCTATCTCTCTCTCCCTCTCCCTTCCTCTCTGAAATAATAAAAAAAAAAAAAAAACCTTAAAAAAAGAAAACTGGCAACCAGCTACAGAGCTCCAAAGACCCACAAATCAAAAAACATAAACAGCGCAGAGGGCTCAACTTCAGTGACAGAGCGCCTGTCCTCACCCACGGAGACCAGGTTCCGGAAGTTCTCCAGCATCACGTCTCGGTGCAGCTTCCTCTGGGACGGGTCCAGCAGCCCCAGCTCCTCCTCGGAGAAGACCACCGCCACGTCCTGGAAGGTCACCGCCTCCTACAGCACCGAACACAGAGGACCTCAACTTTAAGCCCAACGGCCACGCGGAGAGGGGCAGCACTGGAAGAAGTTGTGTATCTCGGGGCAATTCGGTGGAGAAGTCTGGCCCAGGGGCATGTAAATCCGAAGCACAAGAACCTCCGGGTTTGCTCATTCTCCTCTGGTAACTGAACTTTGTTTTTCTGGTGGCTGCCTTCTAGGACAAACACAAAACTTTTCACTTCTTTATCAAACTCTTTCCAAATCACAGAGGGACTTCCAAGGATCTTCCACTTTGCTCCAGGATGTCTTCCCTGAGCACTAAAGATTTCAACAAATGCATCTCCCTGATACTCACTTTTTATTATTTATTTTCTTTCTTTCTTTCTGTATTAAAGTA
This sequence comes from Antrozous pallidus, assembly GCA_027563665.1. NCBI lineage: Eukaryota > Metazoa > Chordata > Mammalia > Chiroptera > Vespertilionidae > Antrozous > Antrozous pallidus. The sequence goes on from CM050525.1 coordinate 16,831,218, forward strand.
TTCCATACATGTCTTTACCTCCCATTGTCCCTTCCACGCCCCCATACTCATTTTTGGACATTCCCGTAGGAGGCTCCAGGGTTTGGGGGGCACGGAGTTCAGGGTTTCCAGCGAGCAGGGAAGGGCTTTGTGGTTGGTCCCCGATTCAGCCAGGGTCTTCCCGGCCACGGATCAGCTCCACCTCGGGCCCCCAGCCTGCACCCCCCTGGCTGATTCTTGTACGTGCCTTGACGGGGAATCAAACCCACAACCTTGGCGTATCAGGATGATGCTCTAACCAACTGAACTACCTGGTCGAGGCCAACAAATGTGTTATAATCATTGGTAATCTGATAAGTAAAATACAATTTTTTTTGGTTATTTGCACTTACATAATTAATAAGTGCATCATATTTTCATATATTTACTGGTCATCTTTACTTTTTCTTTACTACCTGCCTGCTAATGTTCTTTGCTCAGACTCTGATTGGGATTTTTTATTATGACTATAAATCTTCTATTGGAGATTTAAGTTTTGTTTCTTTATCGTATGCTTTATAAACATTTCCATCCACATTGTACTATTAGTCTTGCAGAGCGCTGAGTACAGCATGATTTTTCATCCTTGACTCTACTGACGTATTTGGCCAGGTAACTGCAGTGTGGGGCTGTCCTGTGCGTCGTAGGATGATTAGCAGAATCCTTACCTTCTATACATGAGATACCAGTAGCAGTCCTCAAGTTATGACACCAAAATGTGTCCAGGTGTTCACTGGAGGCAAAATGGCCCAATTAAGAGTCACTGGCATACAGCTTTGTCTTAATTTTTTATGCGGAAACCGTGTTCGGCACTGCACTGCAGCATATCCAGGTGCAACAGAAATCAGAGAGAAGATGGGGCCACTCAACAGAAGAGTGAGCAGGGAGAGGCCGTGTTGTCTGAGGCCTTTTCTACCAACCAGCATAGCCGGGCAACACACACAAAGGGCTGAGTCTGCTGGGGGAATTCCTTTCCCTCATCTCTCTGTCTTTGTTCAAGTAAAATTTTTGGAGTCTTTTTGTATCCGTTAGATCTTTGGTTTCCTGTGTAAACTTAAACAGTTTTCTGAAATTTTATAATCCTGTTTCTTTGTAATAAGAGAGCAGATGAGCTGTGGCCAGGTGGCTCAGTTGCTTAGAGTGTCATCCCGTATACCAAAAGGTTGAGGGTTCGGTTTTCAGTAAGGGCACACACCTAGGCTGCGGATTCAGTCCCCAATCAGGGCATGTATGGAGGCACCCGGTGATGCTCCTCTCTCACGCCAATGTGTCCCTCTCTCTGGTAGCGATTAGCCTCCACCCAAATAAAAAGTAGTGATGATCTGACACATAAGAGGGCCCCGAATGCCTACTTTCCTCTTTAATCCTTCCAACAACAAAAGAAACACACACAAACAGGATGTGTCTAATCACTGAGAAATGAGATAACAATTTAAAACCTAGACAGGCAAGCCCAACTCACCTTGAACTTGGCCATTCTGTCCTCCTCCTTCTCAGGAAGGGCTGAGTCTTGGGAAGGCACACGGGGGAAGAAGGAAAAAAACATTAGATTCTGGCCAAAGATGTCACTAACCCATATGGCTGCTTTATGTGAACCCCGCACACCCCCCTGTGAACACACCCCACTGAGCCTGGTGCCCTGATGAGCAGCGTGTGGACTGCGTTCCACACACCTTCGGCCAAGAGCCCCGCACAGCAAACAGCCCGCCCAACCACACACGTGGCCCTAATGTGAGTTCACGCAGCCCTCAGGGGACAATTCTGATTCTGGGAGAGTGGACACTGAGGGTAGAGGACACAGGTCAAGGGAGTAATCCCTGGGGCCAAATGACACTGCTACTTAGTAGCGGTGAAATCTTGAGTAGATTATTGCTCTCTTCATGCCTTAATTCTCTCACCTGTAAAACGTAGAGATTAACAGTGCCTATAGCATAGGACTGTTGTAAGGGAGGCTCGACAAACACTTTCAGGGCACCTTACTAGTAGCAGCAGAAAAGCAAGTAACATATGCCCGGCTGGCGTGGCTCGGTGTTGAGCATCGACCTATGGACCGAGAGCTAGTGGTTCGATTCCCAGTCAGGGCACTTGCCTGGGTTTCGAGCTCCATCCCCAGTGTGGGGTGTGCGGGAGGCGGCTGGTCAATGGTTCTCTCTCATCACTGATGTTTCTATCTCTCTCTCCCTCTCCCTTCCTCTCTGAAATCAATATATATATCTTTTAAAAACCTTAAAAAAAAAGAAAACTGGCAAACAGCTAAGAGCTCCAAAGACCCACAAATCAAAAAACATAAACAGCGCAGAGGGCTCAACTTCAGTGACAGAGCGCTGTCCTCACCCACGGAGACCAGGTTCCGGAAGTTCTCCAGCATCACGTCTCGGTACAGCTTCCTCTGGGACGGGCCCAGCAGCCCCAGCTCCTCCTCGGTGAAGACCACAGCCACGTCCTGGAAGGTCACCGCCTCCTACAGCACCGAACACAGAGGACCTCAATCCACAACCAGTCTCCCGGGAAAGGGGCAGCATCGAAAGAAGCTCTGTGTATCTTACAGCTCCATCCCCAGTGTGGGGTGTGCGGGAGGCGGCCGCTCGATGGTTCTCTCTCATCACTGATGTTTCTAGCACTCTCTTCTTCTGCCTTCCACTCTGCAATCAATAGAATATACATTTAAAAATAATAAAAAATAAAATATATATTTGCACACATATATTTTTTAAAAGCAAGAACATAGCCGAGACCGGTTTGGCTCAGTGGACAGAGCATCGGACTGTGGACTGGAGGGTCCCGGGTTCGATTCCGGCAGGGGCATGTACCTTGGTTGCAGGCACATTCCCAGTAGGGGGCATGCCAGAGGCAGCTGATCGATGTCTCTTTCTCATCGATGTTTCTGACTTTCTATCCCTCTCCCTTCCGCTCTGTAAAAAATCAATAAAAAATATTTTAAAAAATAAATAAATAAATAAAAAATAAAAGCAAGAACATAAATGGTTCCTGTCAGTGGAGCCTTCAGAATGGCTGTTTTGTCATGTGACTTTCATATGACCTCTGAAATATGTTACTCTTTCTTGCTTTCGCATACTTCATTTGATGCCTTTGCAAAAATATTTAAGAGTAGACAATTTCTTCCCATATAAAATACACGTAAGAAAATTTACTAACCATTTTAGGTACATAGTTCATTAAGTGCATTCATATTGTTGTGCAACCATCAGCAGCCTCCATCTGCAGGAATTGTTCCCCATCCCAAACTGAAATGCTATATCCCTTAAACAATAACCCTCCACTTCTCCCCCCTCCTCCCCTCAGCCCCTGCTCAACACTATTCTTTCCCTATGAATCTGACTACACAGATGACTGTTTTTTAAAGCTAGTAAGTCCTGCCCTGGTAGCTGAGCCTCAGTTGGCCGGAGGGCCGGCCTGAGTTTGAGTTTGTGAGTTTGATCCCAGGTCGTGGCTCACACGGGAGGCTGGGAGGATTTGGAGAGCAAGGGTTCTCTCTCCCTCTCTCTAAAATAATAACTTAAAAACAACAACAACCCGAAAATAAAAGACCTAAACACAACAACATCCTTGGATGAGGATTTACAAAAATAAGCTATTAACTCCTTTCCAAATTTACTTTGTTAACAGCAGGGTCTTAAAAAAAACTATCATGGAGGTGAAGAGAAATGAAAAGCCTGCGATGCCACAGGATTTACTTAACCATAAGCCTGGTGATCATCAATATGTCATTTAAATGTACATGCTACAGTGATCAGAGTAATGATAAAAACAACAAAAATGGCAATATTTAACATGAAATAAGCACCGAGGACATGGTAGGGGCCTCGAGAAGCATCTGGCATGCATCGTTTCATCAAGGTACCTGTGAAGAACCTACTGCTGTACCAGTCGTGTGACCTTGCTCCAATCGCTGACCCCTCTGTGCCTATTCTCAGCTGTAATACAGAGAAAACGGAATGTTAGGCACGGATTCTTGTGGGGAATAAACGAGCTAATCCTTGCACTGCCGTTGGCACACTACCTGGCATTGTAGGAAGTTCTCAGAAAGTGATGATGACCGCTGTTCTCACTTCACAGGTGAGGAAGCTGAGGGGAGGGAGGTCGAGGCGAACTCTGAATCCAGATCTCACATCAGAGCCAGTTTTCTAGATCTTGTCTCTTGCTTGCTTCTTAAAGACAGAAATAAGCAGATGGGAGTTTAAGGGCTCACGGGAAGAGACGTGAGGGCTAGAGAGCTTGGGATAAAGGTCAGACAGAAACGGGAGAGGACCTGAGGCCAAAGAAGCTGCTTGAGGGAGAAGAGAACAGAGTTGTGAAGGGCATAAGCTCTGGAATCAGACCACTGGTGTTTGAATACTGGCATCTCCAACTTGCTAGCGCTAGGTGCTAGTACAACGTGCTTCAATAAGGCAACAGTGACTTTTACATGCCCTGGAGGCAAATCCTCAGCGTGAAAAGGGAGGCTTCATTTAGACGAGGGCTGTCCCAACAGAAATACAGCACAACTATCCTGTGTCATTTAACTGTTTAGTAAACATATTGACTTAGGTGGTGAACACAGGACACTATACTGATGATGTACTACAGAATTGTACCCTTGAAAGCTATATAACTTTTAAAAAATATATTTTACTGCCGAGACCGGTTTGGCTCAGTGGATAGAGCGTCGGACTGCGGACTGAGGGGTCCCGGGTTCGATTCCAGTCAAGGGCATGTACCGTGGCTGCGGGCACATCCCCAGCAGGGGGCGTGCAGGAGGCAGCTGATCGATGTCTCTCTCTCATCGATGTTTCTGACTTTCTATCCCTCTCTCTTCCTCTCTGTGAAAAATCAATAAAATATATTAAAATATATATATATATATATATATATATATATATATATATATATATTTTACTGATTTTTTACAGAGAGGGATGGAGAGCCAGAAACATTGACCAGAGAGAAACATCGACCAGCTGCCTCCTGCACAGCCCCCACTGGGAATGTGCCCGCAACCAAGGTGCATGCCCTTGAGTGGAATCGAACCTGGGACCCTCCAGTCCGAAGGCCAACACTCCAGCCACTGAGCCAAACCAGTGAGGGCTGAAACCTATATAATTTTATTAACCAATGTCGCCTCAATAAATATTGGGGGTAATGCCCATAACAACCACCGCCCCATAAAAGTGCATGGGAAGGTCAGTCAGTCTAAGTGACGACACAGAAGACATTTGGAACTGTGCCCGGTAGCTTAAACATTCAATAGAGGTTACCCACACGGCGGCTTTACAGGGTGAGTCAGGGCACCCCTTCCTGGGTGGCTGGAGCCACACACAGCCGATGACACCACTCGGCCCCTCCTCCCAGAGCCCTGCACACGGGGTCCGAACACAAGTTCTCCTGTGTCTCTCAGGGAGAATCTGATTCGGGACTGAGAGTAAAATGTCCGGGTTAAGAGATCATCATTAGTTAACCTCTGTTTAAGTGTTTATTAGTTAATCATTATTAGTTATCTGATTTCAGACAGAAGAACCTTGGTATGGTAAGGGGAACGTAAACCTTTTCCATCTTGGAAGAAATGCCCTTGGAGTTTGTAACTCTCTTTGCTCTGGCCTCTATTCGCCGGGTGACTTGTGCTCTGTAAGAGTGTTTGCAGGGAGACCTTTCCATTACCTCTGGGGGGTGGGGAAAGGCTAATTAGTAGGTCAACTCTCTCCCTTGTGATTGCTTACTCGGCCGTCAGTCATGTCCCAAGCACCTGAAACCGCACCTGTGACAGAGTAACTGCTCAGCAGACAGGCACTCGGAGCCAGGGTCAGTGCCTGCCATCGGCAGAGGCACACGGAGAGACTGGATTAAATGGTCCGAGGATTGAGCTGTAGAATCTGAGGCTGATCCCAGCTGGGAGGATTTGGAGAGCAAGGGTTCTTTTTCTAAGGTTATCCTTTAGGGCAGCAGTTCCAACCTTTCGGACCTCACAGACCACCAGAGTTCTGAGACCACGGGGTGGCGGCCGCTGCTCTAGGTCTCTCACAGTATCTGCTGTCCTTGGGCAAGGCTGAGGTCATTTTTGGAAGGAAGAGAGCCTCTGGATTTTTAAAACAGAAAGCACCTTTTAGGAAGGTGCCTTCTGTTCTTCAGTGTTTTCATGGAATCCTGTTGCAAAATCCACAGAATGTGTCCATCAAAATTTCGAGGACAAGTATTTCACTGCCTGCAAAATTCCTCATTAAGTAAGTATGTTTGTTAACTCAATGAACACTTGTGAGGAAACCTTATTAAGAGGATAGATATAGTTACCCGGTCTCCAGCTGCTCACAGGCTAGTGGTGAGCAAACCAGCACTTGTGCTACCCATGGCAAGTAGCCGAGCGGTGACCGGGGCCCACACCTGATTGGAGGGGGTTCTACGTACAGGTGGCTGGGTCTGAGCCCTTGGGACGACTGAGCTCTATTAGCCAAAGAGAAATAGAACCCCTGAAAAACTGCAGGGGAACAAATGTGAGGACAAACAGGAGGCAGAAGAAGATGGCAGGAATGCAGGGTGCAAACGGGATGATGTGAACGTGCCGGCGACTGCCACGGTCGGCAGGCAGGCAGCAAGGGCCTTGAGGAAGGGAGAGTAAGATTCCTTTCATGTTGGAAACAGATCGCTCTCCCAGCCGACAGGAGCAGATCTGAGGGGCAAGAGGCTGTGGCCAGGGAGACTGTTAGGAGCCAGCACATCAAGATCCCTTCCGGCCGAAACCGGTTTGGCTCAGTGGACGGAGTGTCGGCCTGCGGACCTGAAGGACCCGGATTCGATTCCGGTCAAGGGCATGTACCTTGGTTGCAAGCACATCCCAAGTGGGGGGTGTGCAGGAGGCAGCTGATCGATGTTTCTCTCATAGATGTTTCTAGCTCTCTATCTCTCTCCCTTCCTCTCTGTAAAAAATCAATAAAAAATATTTTTTTAAAAAAAGAATCCCTTCCATGCTCACTTCGGCAGCACATAAACTAAAATCGAAATAAGACAGAGAGAGGATCACATGGCCCCTGCCCAAGGATGACACTCAAATTGGTGGAGCGTCCCGCATTTATGAACATTGCCAGTTTTATGAACATGGGCTCAAAGATCTGCATTGAAGGAAAGGACTGGAACAGCATAGAGCACACTGTTCACTCATGGGGGAACCATGTTTGAATGGAGAGCACACATCAATTAAATAGAATACCTCAACTTTGTTTCTTCTGGACAGAAATAATAGTTTTAGGATGTTTGTTTTTTTACCTAATTACCTAAAGCAAATACCAAAGGCACCTGGTATCTGTTATGCAGCAAAGAGTTATTAGTATGACATGTTTTTCAATTTTTTTCTTATCAATTATTTTGCATTTAAAGTAAAAATTGTAAATGTTTGAAAGAAATAATATCTAAAAATAATCACTTCCTTCAAAATTCAAAGCAGGCAAAGACCTTGATCTTCTGGAGCTGATATTAAAATGGGGTACCAGGGTAATAAAAATCCAATAATGCAGAGAGAGATGCTTTGAAGAACATGAAGGCTGGGTGGAAGGGTTAAGGAGGGCTTGTTATGGAATAAGTTTTTGTCTTGGAACACTTCCCTTCCATTTCAGGAGAGACCTCAAGCAAAGGGGAAAGAGCCTTCCCATATCTGACATCTGGAGGTATAATTTGGTCTGGGGGAAACAGCCAATATTTTTGTGAAAAAACGAAAAGTCTGTCCTTTCTACCAATAGAAAGGTGCTGGGTTCGATTTTGGTCACGGACACATGCCTAGATTTCAGGCTTGATCCCCAGTAGGGGGCATGCAGGAGGCAGCTGGTCAATGATTCTCTCTCATCATTGATGTTTCTATTTCTCTCTCCTTCTCCCTTCCTCTCTGAAATCAATAAAAATATATATAAATATATAAATAAATGTTTCTAGTAGACATGTTGACTTACGGTGGTGAACATACAGTACAATATACAGATGGTGTACTATAGAATTGTTCACCTGAAACCTATATAATTTTATTAACCAATGTCACCTCAATAAATTCAATAAAAAGAAATGTAAAAAGTAAGCTTAATTTTGACAATACATTTTAACCAATATATCTAAAGTATTACCATTTTAATTTTTAATCAATATAAAATATAAAAATTGAGATAGTTTACATTATTTTTTCATACTAAGTCTCTGAAATCCACTGTGTGCCTTAATTAGCACTAGCCACAGTTCAAGTACTCAACAGTCACAGGTGGCTAATGGTTACTAGATTAGACAGTGCAGACGTACACCTTTTAAAGGCTTAGAGATCACATAATCACCACCCAGGGACTCCCTAAGTTCGAATGGCAGCAAATCAGTTTTAGGTTTAAGCAATGGTTATTACAGAAGCTTTTTATTTTTTGTTCAACTGTATGACAGAACTGAAGTATCAGAGCAGAAGGTGGGGGAGAAAAGAATATCTTCCAACATCTTTTTGCCTTTTCATTGATTTGTTACATCTTTATGTTGTATACTCACCTGTGATAGGCAAAGGACAATAGCTGGTCTATAATACATGGAGGGTTCACGACGTGCCAGGCACTATTTCAAGCACTTGACATATTAGCTCTCATTTAATCTTCACAAAAGCTTCAAGAGGAAGGCATTGACATTACCCCTATATGACAGGTAAGAAAATGGAGTAACAGAGAATTAAGTAACTTGCCCAGTTCCTGTGCACAGAGCCCTGGAGCTAGGTTTCAAACCCAGCTGCTGAGGTTTGGTCTCGGCTCTTTCCCCGCTGACTGTGCCTCCAGGACGTTTGCTCCGTGTGCCCAATCCTCCATTTCAACATGAGACCAGCCCAGCCAGCGTGTCTGTGTGGCTGAGCGGCGACCTGTGAACAGGGAGGTCACGGCTCTGTGCCCGGCCAGGGCACTTGCCCAGGTTGCAGGCTCGATCCCTAGTGCGGGGCGTGTGGAGGCAGCCGATCAGTGATTCTCTCTAATCATTGATGTTGCTATATCACTCCCTCTCCCTTCCTCTCTGAAATCAATGTAAACATATTTTTTAAAATATGAGATTAATAATAGCGCTATTATTTAAAAAATAAATGAATTAGGACACGGAAAGCACTAAAAATTCTCTGAGTCATAGGTGCCCAACATAAGTAAACTATTCTCATCATCTCCATTACGATCCCTAAGCAATAAACAAAAAATGGAACATTAACACTGATTTCAAAAAATTGAACATTAAACTAATTTGTCTCTAAGGAAATTTGTTTTGTACCTAAGTGTACATCAACTTTTAAATACTCTGAGAAAGTTTGTGGATTCTACGGCCCACCAAAAGTAAAATAAGAGACCAGAAATATGGGTATTAATTATCTTTCTTTTCCGTTTCTAATCCCAGGCTGTGGCCCCCTGTTGGACAGCTATGGGAATCATACTTACTCCCTGCCGACCTCATGCTGGGGACTCTGAGGAGACTATGACAAGGTTTATAAAACAGAGGTCCCTGTGGCCTAACAGGAGAGGGAGAAAGAAGAAACCAAGTGTTATATGTCAGCAGCAAGGGCAACTCCTAAGGACCAAAGAAAACACATCATCTTCCTTCTCCCACAGCAACTCTTACCAGCTTTCTCAAACAGGTAACATTCTCCCAGTGGCCAAGAGTGAAAGCCTAGAGCTGTAGTTAGCATCTCTGATATGGGCTGAATGCCCCCAAAACTCATCTCTTGAGGTCCTAATCCCCAGTACCTCGGAATGTGACTGTATTTGGAGACGGAGCATTTAAAGAGGCGATTAAATTAAAACAAGAACGTTATGCGGGGACCTAATCCCATCTGACTGCTGCCCCGTAACAGGAGATTTGGACACAGGGAGACAGGGGGGGCACGCACACAAAGGAAAGACCATGTGAGAGCACAGTAAGAAGGCGGCCATGCGTAAGCCAAGGAAGGAGGCTTCAGAAACCTGATGACATCTTTTTTTTTTTTCCAAATATACTTTTATTGATTTCAGAGAGGAAGGGAGAAAGAGAAACAGCAATGATGAAAGAGAACTCGTGACTGGCTGCCCCCTGCAGGCCACACTGGCGATCGAGCCTATAACCGAGGCATGTGCCCTGACCCGGAATGAGCTGTGACCTCGTGGTTCAGAGGTCAACACTCAACCACTGAGACACGTCAGCCGGGCTAAACCTGCCAACATCTTGATCTTGGACTTCCAGCTCCGAAACTGTGAGGAAATAAATCTCTGCTGGGTAAACCATCCAATCTGTGAGTTTTGTTGCAGGAGTTCTAGCAAACTAATACGATCTCTCCTCCCTTGGTCATCAGATACAAACAATTTATGATAATTTTTAAGTCCTTCTGAGTTAACATTGGGGTTTGCTTTAAAACACTCAAGGGGGGAACCAAGATGGTGGCATAGGTAACCACTGATACTTGCTGTCTCCCATAACCACATCAAAATTACAATTAAACCACAGAACCACCATTCAGAACCACTGGAAATCTGGCTGAACGGAAGTCCTACAACTAGAAAAGTAAAGAAGAAGGCACTGGTAGGAGAGGCACACGCATGGACGGGCCGGTCCAACATCAACGTTCGGTGTGTTTTTACTCCAAAGAGAGGCATGTCTTGGCTCAGGAGGCCTTCCACGAGGAGCAAGAGGTCCCAGCTGCACACCAGGCCTCCACTGCTGAAAAGTCAAGGCCCCATAACTTTGTGGCTGCTTGAGTTCCAGACAGTTCCTCTTAAGGGGCCAGTGCATGAACATTCCTGGACTCACTCCCTCTGAGCTCTAGCACTGGAGGAGCAGCTTTAAAGAATCCAGGGACATAGGGGAAGGAATAAACTGTCTGGCAATCTGGGCAAGAACGGGGGGACAGCTTTCTCCCAGACAAAAGGGCTGGGACCTCGCTCCCACAGAGCTGACTGGTAGGCACCGTATTTGAGTCTCCATCAACTTGGCCCACACTGTTCCCTCTGCCCTAGTGATTCCCTGAGTTCCTGCCCCACCCAATTTGCAGCCCTACCCACGTTGTTCACAGTGTCTTTTTCATATTAATGACCTGTTTGGGCTCAGGCTTCAGACTTATACAAAATCTCTCAAACAAGCAGCAGCTGGACTCAATGAGCCCCATACTTCTCAACAAGTAGTCCTAGGCCCCACTCAAGCAGCAGCTTAGCCTTGCCTGGGGACCTCCTAGCTCAGTGGTCGGCAAACTGTGGCTCGCGAGCCACATGTGGCTCTTTGGCCCCTTGGGTTTTTTAGCAAAGGCCAGCTTAGGAGTACCCTAATTAAGTTAATAACAATGTACCTACCTATATAGTTTAAGTTTAAAAAATTTGGCTCTCCCCGGGACCCAGGCTGCTAGGCTGCTGGTGCTGAGGGAAGGGGGACTGGCAGTGTTTCCATGTTAATATATTAAAGACAATTTTCTTTAAAGTGGGGGAAGGACATCCAAGCACTTTAACTCCACTGTACCAGGTGAACTGATACAGCTCAAGTTTTCCTTGACACCAACTGTCAATGCCGGAATTTTGTATTCTGTTTTATAAGGATTTAATAAAACTCATAAAAGCTCAAAAACAAAAAAACAAAAACAAACAAAAAATAAATAAAATAAAAATAAAAAATTTGGCTCTCAAAAGAAATTTCAATCATTGTACTGTTGATATTTGGCTCTGCTGACTAATGAGTTTGCTGAACACTGTCCTGGCTCAACACAAGTGGCAGCCATCTGAAGATGGCTCTGCAGCTCATGCTGGGTGGGTCCACAGGCAGTGGCTGACTTCACACCTCTCAGGGGGCCCAAAAGCCAGTGCACCCAGTGGATAGCTTCAGACCACATCAGATTACAAATCTACCACATCCAAGAGGGGCAGATCAAAGCCCCAATGAAGCAAATCCTGCTCCATAGGGCTATCTCCTGAATAGCAGCTCTTCCACTGTAGTCACAGCTGGTCCTCACAGCCAATTGGTCTGGGGGTCAATTCCTCCCAGTGATGCCAACAGCAATCAAGGCTCAACTGCAACAAGACAGCGGACACAGCCCACACAGAGGCACACTTAGAGTGCTCAGCTCAGGTGACTGGAGAGGCTTAGCCACTGGGTCCTATGGGACACCGACTACACAAGGCCACTCTACCAACTCCAGGATACATAGCAACTCTACTTAATACACAGAAATGAACACATGGAAGCAGCCAAAATGCAGGACAAAGAAACAAATGAAAGAACAGAAGAAATCTCCAGAGAAAGAAATGAAATGGAAGCAAGCAAACTACTAGATACAGAGTTCAAAACATGGTTATAAGGATACTCAAGGAACTTAATGAGAGCTTCAAAGATCTTAGTGAGAATGTTAAGAAACTTAATGGGAAATTAATGAGGACATCAAAGACATGAAAAAGGACCAGTCAGAAATGAAGGGCATACTAACTGAAATGAAGAATAATTTACAGGGATTGAACAATAGAATAGAAGATGCAAAGAATAAAACCAGTGATTTGGAATATGATAAAGCAAAAAACATCCCATCATAAGAGCAAAAAGAAAAAAAGAATCCAAAAATATGAAGATAATGTAAGGAGCCTCTGGGACAACTTTAAGCGTACCAGTATTTTCATCATGAAGGTGCCAGAAGGAGAAAAGAGGGAGCAAGAAATTGAAGACCTATTTGAAAAAATAATGACAGAAAACTTCCCTACCTGGGTGAAAGAAATAGACATACAAGTCCAGGAAGCACAGAGTCCCAAACAAGATGAACCCAAAATAGCCCCACCAAGACACATCACAATTTAAAGGCCAAAGGTTAAAGACAAAGAAGGAATCTTAAAAATAGTAAGAGAGCCCTATCAGTGTGGTTCAGTGGTTGAGCATCCACCCGGAACCAGGAGGTTATGGTAAGAATCCTGGTCAGGGCACATCCCCAGGTTGTGGGCTTGATCCCCAACGGGGGGCATCTAGGAGACAGCCAATTGATGTTTTTCTCTCATCATTTATGTTTCTATCTCTCTCTCCCTATCCCTTACTCTCTGAAATTAAATAAAATATATATTAAAAAAAGAAACCACACACACCAAGAGAAAAGCAGTCAGTTACCTACAGGGGAGCACCAATATGATTGTCAACTGATTTCTCAACAGAAACTATGTAGGTCAGAAGAGAGTGGCAAGAAATAATCAAGGACCTACAACTAAGATTACTCTACCCAGAAAAGCTATCATTCAGAATTGAAGGTCAGATAAAGAGCTTCATAGATAAGAAAAAGCTAAAGGAGTTCACCACCACCAAATCAGTATTATAAGAAATGTTAAAGGTCTTCTTTAGGAAGAAGAAAAATATGAACAAATAAAATGGCAATAAATACATATTTATCCACAATTGAATCTAAAAAACTAAACAAACAAATATGGAATCTAATGAACAAAGTAAACTGAAGAATAAAATAATATCAGAGGCATGGAAACATGAAAGAAACTGATGAAAGAATCTCAGAGGCAAGCGGGGGGGTGGAAAGAGATTAACCAAAGAGCTTATATGCATACTAGAGGCCCCGTGCATAAAATTCGTGTGTGTGTGTGTGGGGGGGGGGTCAGCCTGGTCTGCACCCTCTTCAATACGGGACCCCTCAAAGGATTTCCAACAGCCTCTCACAATCCGAGACCACTGGCTCCTAATTGCTTGCCTGCCTGATCACCCCTAATCACCTCTGCCTGCCTACCTGATCATCCCTAACTGTTCCTCTACCACCCTGATCGCCCCTAACTGCTCCCCTGCTGGCCTGATCACCACTAACCACTTCTGCCTCGCCCCACACCCAGGACCCAGGATTTCTTCCTCTGGCCAGTTACAGGCATCCGATACCTGGGCTTCCCTTTCTCTGGCTGGCTGCAGGCACCCAGGACCCAGGCAGGCTTTACCCGGGCTGGCCGCAGCCACAGGAAACCATGGATGGGCAGCTTCACCTGGGCCCCAGCTGCAGGCGCCTGACACCACAGGGTGGGCTGCTTGTCTCTTTACTGGGCCCCAGCCACTGGCGCCAGGGACTGCAGGGTTGGGCAGCTTGTCCTTCTCCCGGGCCACAGGTGCAGGTGCAGCCCCTGGGACTGGAGCAGGCAGCTTGTCCTTCTCTTGGGCTACAGCCTGGCTGGTCCCTATTCCTCTCTCCCAAGCTCATTTGTGCCTGGCTGGTCCCTATTCCTCTCTCCCAAGCTCATTTGTGCCTGGCTGCTCCCCATTCCTCTCTCCCCAGTGTTAAGTGTCTGAGTGTTAAGGCGTGACTTGCATATTAGCTCTTTATTATATAGGATAGCATTACTCATGGACACAGACAATAGGGTGGTTAAGGCCTGGAGCAGGGTGGGAATTGGGTGGAGGGGAACAATGGAGGGGACATCTATAATACTTTCAACAATAAAAATATATATATAAAAAACTAAAACACTCAAGGGGAAAAATGTGTACCTGGGAAGAAGAAAAAGCAACAAGATTAACAAGGATTGAAGCAGGTTATATAGGTCATTTTACTACACTTTGAGTATGTTTGGAAATTTTCACAGTAAAGAGCTAAGGGGGGTAACTATGAATAGTGTGATAACTGTCATAAAACAAATACACATTTTAGAACTACTAAGGAGAAATACATTAAAAATTTAATAATCATCTATATCTTAGTATTATGGATAATTCTTAATGTTTTTCTTTGTTTATATATTTTCTGAATTCACTGAGAGTGTGCACTTATACTATAATCAGAATACAGGCTATAATTATTATTCCAAATAAAATTAAACGCTTTCAAAAATTTGTAGCCGAAACCGGTTTGGCTCAGTGGATAGAGCTTCGGCCTGCAGACTGAAAGGTCCCAGGTTTGATTCTGGTCAAGGCCATGTACCTTGGCTGCGAGCACATCCCCAGTAAGGGGTGTGCAAGAGGCAGCTGATCGATGTTTCTCTCTCATCGATGTTTCTGACTTTCTATTTCTCTCCCTTCCTCTCTGTGAAAAATCAATAAAATATATATATTTTTTAATGTATAAATACATCCAAACTCATTGACCCTGCTTTCAAAATCCTCAACAATAAAATTCCTACCTTCCTGCACAACTTGATCCCAAATGACTCCTCTGCAGCCAGTTTCCTATGGTTGAATATTTCTGTAGATTGCTTTTTTCTATTTTGTTTCCTAATTCCAATTATGGGATTTTAAACTGGGGGACCAAGAATATCCAAAGATATAAGAAGCACAAGCCCTAGGTGCGAATCCCACCGCTCTTACTAGCAGAGTGACAGGCAAGTAACTGCTCTCTCTCTCCATTTCCTCATCTGTAAAGCAATAACATATTCGCTTCATGGGGCCTTGTGGAGGCTAAACGTGTTAACTTTTACAAAACCCTCAGGATGACATTTAGCACTCAATGTTTAACTACTACGACCAGTACTCATGCGCCACACATGTTCTATATGCCACAGTTATTTAAACAATAAACGAACACCTCCGTAACAGAAACATCTACGAATGAATAAAATACCTTCTTCCATTGAGAACAGAGAAGGAAGAGGATGCTCAATCCTGCCGCGGTGGGCTCCCTCCCTCCAGTCTACAGCCCCCTCTCGGAAGGCAGGGCAGGGGAGGAGGCTGGCAGACACCTCGCTCCTGCCTGATCCTGGAAAAATCGGAGGATATCCGTGACTCACTTCTTAAAGAACGGGTCATAAGTAGCACACTTTTCGCCTGCTTTTCCGCGGGCATCAGAACGAACCAGTGGCCCTTGGAGGAATTCCAGAGAAAGGGCTATTTTTCTGATTATTACAATACTAACATTAACAGCTAACACCTTGCCAGACAGACGCTGAGCTGTTCAAACATTTCACTTGCACTGTGCCACTAGCTCTCAAAACAAATGTCTAAGGCTCGTACTGTGTCGAAGGGAAACTGGGGCACCGAGAAATTAAAGTTCTCATCCGATGTTTGTGGCTAGAAAGTGACAGAGTGTGGAAGGGGTGGGAAAGGCAGGGCAGCCAGGGAGACACTCAAACCCTGCGGGATCCCGGTCCTCCCTAACCCGGGTACTCGAGAAACCCCCCAAAGCAGGGGCCCAGGGCAGGGGAAGGCAAGCGGCAACCCCGCCCCTCAAACCCGCTCTCGGCCTCCGACGGGGCTTTTCCTCCCTGCGACTGAGGGCCGGGAGGCTGGTCCTGTGATTTAGGTCAGAAAAGTTGGGGGCGACTGGGCCTGCAGGGAAGGGCAGTTGGGGGGACCGGGCCTGCAAGGGAACCGGGGCTCACTCACCTCCCGGAGAAACCCAGGCGGTGAGCTCTACCGTCTGCAGCGGAAGTGCCTCCGACCTCGCGGAGCTCACGGACTACATTTCCCAGCATCCCTGCAGCCCCGCCCCCTTGGGGAATAGGGCGGCCAGGTTCAAATTCCCAGAAAGAAGCTTGATTTACAACTTCACCCTCTGGTAACCCAAATGCCTCCGTACATGCATAACACTTGATTAAACCTCCCTATTTCCCCGCCAGAGCAAGGAACTTGTCTGCGCTTTCCAAGAGTGGAAGTGCTCCTATCACAGGAAGTATCTGGCCTACACATCCCAGAATCTTCTTTAGGGCCGAGCTTCCCACCAGCTGAAAATTTATTTCCTTAAAAAAAAAAAAAGTATTAAATGTATTTTTATTGATTCCAGAGAGGAAGGGAAAGGGAGTGAGAGAGAGAGAAACATCATTGATGAGAGAAAATCATTGATTGGCACTCACCCCTGGAGATGGAGTCCACAACCTCTGACCTGGAATTGAACCCATGACCTTTCCTTTCACAGGGCAATGCTCTAACCATTGAAAAACACGAGCCAAGGCTGCCACAAATTCTTTTTATTTTTAAAAATCCTTATTGTTGCCCTAGCTGGTTTGGCTCAATGGACAGAGCATTGGCCTGCGGACAGAAGTGTCCCAGTGTTCTGGCATAAGGACACTGCCAGGACAGTCCTTGGCCATGAAAAGCTAGGCCCCACAGGTGGCTCACAGCCAGAGGTGTGGTTTGACATGCTTCAGCCAAGCATAACGCCTACCCTTCTTAGAAAAGTTCTGTAACAATAGCCCCCTTAGTACCCACCCTTGTCTTCGTAACTGATAGTCTAACTGAAATTTTCCATAGCTTACAAGTAATGTAACTAACCCCTTGTTAAGAGCTTATCCAATCACAAACTGCCAAGTCCCCCTGTGTTGGGGATAAAAAGTGCTTGCTGCAAAAGTTCGGGGCTCTTGCTGCTTGCTGCTGTGTCACTGGAGACTTGAGCCCGGACTTGAGTTCGAAATAGAGGCTTCCTAAATTTCCAATTGGACTGTCTGGTGGTGGTCATTCGCGGGTCACCCCACAACACCAGTTCAATTCTAATCAAGGGCACATACCTGGGTTGCAGGCTGGATCCCTGGTCCTGGTCAGGTGATGTGCAGGAGACAACCAAGTGATATGAGACATTGATGTTTCTCTTTGTGTGTCTCTCCCCCTCCTTTCCACTCTCTCTAAAAAGAAATTAATGAAAAAATATTCTGGGGCTGGGGGGTAATGGGGAGATGAGGACACATATGTAATACCTTAATCAATAAAGAAACTTTAAAAAATTCTCAGGTGTGGATTAACAAAAAGAGAATCTTAAAAGCAGCAATATAAAAGCAGTTATTTCTTTAGAAGGGAGCTCCTGTAAGACTGCAAGTTGATTTCTCAACAGACGCTTTGCAAGCCAGAAGGAATTGGCAAGAAATATTCAAAATGATGAAAAGCAAGGACTTACAATCTAGATCAATGGTCAGCAAACTCATTAGTCAACAGAGCCAAATATCAACAGCACGATTGAAATTTCTTTTGAGAGCCAAATTTTTTAAACTTAAACTTCTTGTAACGCCACTTCTTCAAAACAGACTAGCCCAGGCCGTGGTATTTTGTGGAAGAGCCACTCTCAAGAGGCCAAAGAGCTGCATGTGGCTCACGAGCCTCAGTTTGCCGACAACAGACCTAGATTATTCTACTCAGCAAAGCAAATTCAGAGTTGAAGGACAGAAAATAAAAAGCTAAAGGAGTTCATCACCACCAAACCAGTATTACAAGAAATGTTAAAGGATCTTTTTTTTTTTATAATCCTCACCCAAGGATATTTTCCCATTGATTTGAGAGGGAGTGGAAGAGAGAGGGAAATACAGAAATATCGATGGGAGAGAAACACATAAACTGGCTGTTTCTTTCCTGCACGTGCCCTGACCAGGGCCTGAGCTGGGGAGGAACCTGCCACCAAGGTAAATGTCCTTGACCAGAATCGAACCTAGGACCCTTTGGTCTGCAGGCTGACACTCTATCCACTGAACCAAACTGGCTAGGGCAAAGAGTCTTATTTAAGAAGAAGATTTTTAAAAAACACACATGAATAAGCCCTCGCCAGTTTGGCTCAGTGGATAGAGAGTGAGCTCTCGAACTGAAGAGTCCCAGGGGTTCAGTTTCAGTCAAGGACACATACCCTGGTTGGAGGATCAATCTTATCCTGGTTGTGCCCTTGATGCAACTAACAAATGTGTCTCGCCGACATCAGTGTTTCTCTCTGTGTCGCTCCTTCTCCTTTTAACTTCCTCTAAAAATCAACAGAAAAATATCCTTGGATGAGGATTAAGAACAATGACAAAAATGGCAATAAATACCCTTCTATCAATAATTACTTTAAATGGAAATAGGTTAAATGCTTGAATAAAAAAGACAAGGAGGTAGAATGGATAACGAAACCCTTACACATGCTGTCTATACTTCAGATTGAAAGACACAGACTGAAATTAAAGAAAAAAAACCCTATCTAATAAAAGAGTAATATGCAAATTGACCATACCTCCTATAAAGCCACACCCACAGCTATGCCCATCAGCCAACCAGGAGCAAATTATGCAAATAAACCCCAACCAAGATGACTGCAGCCAATGAGAGCAGGAAGGAGACTTGGGTTTACCCAGCAATGAGGAAGCCAAACTTTCTGCCTGCCCTTGCCGGCCTAGGCCTCCACTCAGTGCTACAAAGTTTCAATTATAGAAGATTTATCCCAACAGAAATGGTGGCAGGCACGGAGCTGGAGAGAGCAGAGGCTAGGGTTGCCTGGGCAATGGAGGAAGCCAAGCTTATGCAGCCCTAGTGCCTAGGCCTCCACTCTAGGCTACAAAATTTCAATTATAGGATTTAAATATACCCAAACAGAAATGGCTATTGCCACTGAGCGAGCAGAAGGCTTGGCTCTGCTCCAAGCTACAAAGTTTCAATTGTAGAACATAAATTAATCCCAGATCCCAGGCCTCCACTTGAGTCATTGGGGGGCATGGCCAGCCTGAAAACCACAACAGGTCCCTGACCCAGGCAACCCCATGCCTCAAGGGAACCCTGACCTTGATCCAGGACACACTTCAGGGCAAACCAGCTGGCCCCCACCCATGCACCAGGCCTCTATCTTATCTAATAAAAGAGTAATTTGCAGATTGACCATCACTCCAACACACAAGAGGGCTGCCCCATGTGGTCAAAGATCCTGCCCCCATGTGACACAAGACAGCCACCACAAGATGGCCAGGAGGGGAGGCCCATTGGGAGGTTCCAGGCCTGCAAGGGAGGGGAGTTGGGGGTGACCAGGCCTGCAAGAAAGGGCAATTGTGGGGGATCCAGGCCTGCAGGGGAGAGCAGCTGGGGGGTACAAGGCCTGCAGGGGAGGGCAGTTAGGGGTGACCAGGCCTGCAGGGGAGGAGAGTTAGGAGCAAACAGGCTGACAGGGGAGCAGTTAGGCATCAATCAGGCTGGCAGGGGAGTGGTTAGAGAATAATCAGGCTGGCAGGCAGAAGCAGTTAGGGGCAATCAGGAAGGCAGGCAGGCAGGTGAGCAGTTGGGAGCCAGCAGTCCTGGATTGTGCGAGGGTCCCAGATTGGAGAGGGTGCAGGCTGGGCTGAGAGACCACACGCCCTGCCCCCTTGCACGAATTTTATGCACTGGGCCTCTAGTCCTATATAATAAAAGACTAATATGCAAATTGTTCAACCAGGAGTTTGACCACTCGCTATGATCTGTACTGACCACAACAGAGTGGCGCGGAACATAGTGGGTGTCAGCAACATGGCACTGGCAGCAGGCGGCAGTGGTGGCACTGCTGGCCCCAGTGGGCCCTGACAGGAGCAGGACTGCAGTGGGATTGTGGAGCAGGCCATGGTGGGTGCGGCGGGGACCTGATTGCCCCGCTCATCGCCCCACAGATGGCAACCAATGATGGAGGTGCAGAGCAGAGCTGACCAGGCAGGGGGCCCAGTCCCAACCAATTGCCCCTGCAGATGGCAATATGCAGCCAGCAGGCCCTGATTGCCTGATTGGGGCGAGGCCCCTGGGCTTGGATGGGGATCTGGAGATGGGTGGAGGTGAATAATCTATGGCACTAGTGCAGGGGGCTGCAACCTCTCGCCAGCTACCTGGGGTTGGAAGTGACAGGAATGGAGGTGCCATGACAATGTGGGTGTCTGCTAAGCTTGCTCTCATTGCCCCTGCTACACTTCCCTGGAAAACCAGGGCTCACACACTGGGGAAGACCCTGAACTCGGGTTCCAGGCACCCATGAGGAGCCTGCCCCACACCCATGCAGCCTCTTCCTGGTGAGCTGGGGCGCAGCCACCTGGTTGGCAGGGGCTGATTGGGCTTCCCATGGGTTCACGCAGGAACAAGTCTGAGACCAACTGGGAGAGAGTGCGCTGCCTGTCCAGCTTCTGTGTGATGTCACTGGGCAGTCCAGAGGCTCATGCTGCACCCCAACCCGCAGCATCTGGCTGCGCTCACTGCATCTCCAAGTGGGGACTCCGGTGCTGTGACTTAGGTGGAGGGGGCACGTGAGGGAGGGAGGAGGCGCGTGCTGCCCAGGCCCAAAGGTCAACTGGGACCTGCCCTTCCATACTAAATGCCGGCCAGGCCTAGGGGCCACACCCAGACATGAATTTCATGCACTGGGCTTCTGCAAAAGGACAGACTACTCTAGTAGTCAATAACCTATAATAATAAGGTAATATGCTAATTAGGCTGGGCATCCTTCCTGATGAAACTGGGTCCGAGGGGAAGCTGGCCTGGGTCCCAGGTGCATGTGGACAACCCAGGGGAACCCAGCCAGGGTCCTGGATGCCTGCTGACAGCCAGAGGAAGCCAGAGTCCCAAGTGCTGGAGGGAAGCCGGTGCCAGCAGCTGGGGGAAGGAATGCCTACTCTTGCACAAGTTTTTTGTGCTAGTGCTATCTAATAAAAGAGTAATTTGCAAATTGACCATGACTCCAACACACAAGACGGCCACCACAAGATGGCCAACAAGGGAGGGCAGTTGTGGGCAATCAGGCCAGCAGGGAAGGGTAGTTGGGAGGGACCAGGCCTGCAGAGGAGGGCAGTTGGGGGGAGCCAGGCTTGCAGGAGAAGGCAGTTAGGTGGAACCAGGCTAGCAGGGGAGAATTTTTTTTTGGGGGGGGGGGAACCAGGCTTGCAGGGGAAGACACTTAGGGGCAACCAGGCTCACAGGGGAGGGCAGTTGGGGGTGACCAGGTTGGCAGAGGAGGGCAGTTGGGGGTGACCAGGCCAGCAGAAGAGGGCAGTTAGGGGTGACCATACTGAAAAGGGAGGGCAGTTAGGGGTTACTGGGCCAGTAGGGGAGAGCAGTTGGTACGATCAAGCTGGCAGGAGAAAGCAGTTAGGGGTGACCAGACTGGCAGGGGAGGGAAGTTAGGGGCAATCGGGCAGGCAGGGGAGCAGTTAAGCATCAGACTGGCAGGGGAGTGGTTAGGGGGTGATCAGGCTGTCAGGTGGAAGCTGTTAGGGGCAATCAGGCAGGCAGGCAGGTGAGCGGTTGGGAGCCAGCAGTCCTGGATTGTGAGAGGGATCCCAGAACGGAGATGGTGCAGGCTGGGCTGAGGGACACTCTGCCCCCATGCATGAATTTCATGCACCGGGCCACTAGTATTGTAATAAGTATGTATCATATTATATATGTACTAGAGTTATCAGGGTGACCACTTAGTAAGTTAATGTACAATTACTGAATTGTACACCTAAAGCTAATACAACATTGTATGTCACCTGTAATTAAAAAAAAATATTTTTAAAAAAAAGAGGTATCTCTTTGGGCAGTGTGGAAAAAAGGCATAAATCCTCTTCAGATTCATCTTAAACTACAGAAAATGAATTTAATTGACTTTATTTCCCAGAACAAATAATGGATATAAAAGCACTCATTGACCACATCATTGAGTCGTAACATGTGGTCCTCAAAGACCAATATCTTACTGTTCTGGTTCTGGTGAGCTAATTTGTTCCCTTTTATCCTCTTCTGTCTTATCACTTTACATGACTGGTGAACATCAGTACATTCCCAGCTGCTTATTTTCCAGCTTTCAGACCTGTGTGCTCATCAGTTGTGATACTCATATCTTCAGAACTTACTATGTCAGTTATGATTTAAAAAAGAAAGGAAAGAAAATCTCCAAACTGTCCTTCCACAAGCAGCTATAATTTATTCAACAACTTTTATGCACTCCATATTTGACCATTATGGGTCTACCTGTACACTAACCTAAAATTTATGCTGGTTATTTTTCATTGTGAGACTTTAGTCTTGTGATTCAATTTTTTTTCTTACTGCACTATTTCCTAATGAGGAAAGACACAAATTTAGAATGTACTGATTCTATAAAACAGCTTTCCTGTTTGTTCGAGACTAAAATCTAGAGACATGACAACCAAATACACTGCATGAATATAAAGAAGATGCAGGTTAGAAAGTAAATAGTGCCCAATGATGTGGCTCAGTGCACCAGGCATTGACCCACGTACCAAGAGGTCACCAGATCAATTCCCGGTCACGGTAACGCCCAAGTTGTGGGCTCCATCCCAGTAGGGGGGTGCAGGAGGTAATCAATTGATGTTCCTCTCACATTGATGTTTCTCTCTCTCTCTCTTTTCCCTTTCTCTAAAAATCAATAAAAACATATATTTTTTTTTCGAAAAGAAAATAAGTAGCAATAGGATAAATTATTGGGAGCACTGGAAAATATAAAAAAATATTGGTATTACAGAATTATTGGTAAGTTTCTTATATGACCATGGTATTAAATAAGATTGTTCTTAATCTAAAAGGGTACATGCTAATGTGTGCAGGAATGAACTGTCATGACATATATAAGTCAAATACTACATGAATATAGCATTTCACATATATTCAGAGAGAAAGCAAATATGGTCAAATGTTAACAATTACTGATTCTAGGTAGAGAAGAGTATATTCATTATACTATTCTTTAAACTTGTCTGAAAATTGTCATAAGATTTTGGGAAACAATTCTCTTCTTTTTTTTTTTTTTCTTTTTTTTTTTTATTGATTTTTTTTACAGAGCGGAAGGGAGAGGGATAGAAAGTCAGAAACATCGATGAGAGAGAGACATCGATCAGCTGCCTCTTGCACGCCCCCCACCGGGGATGCGCCCGCAGCCAAGGTACATGCCCTTGCCGGAATCGAACCCGGGACCCCTCAGTCCGCAGTCCGACGCTCCATCCACTGAGCCAAACCGGTCTCAGCGGGAAACAATTCTCAAATGGACCATTTTTTCCTTTGTAATTTCTAATTTATCTTGAAATGTGAACAAAGAATTATAATTATTGCCTACCTGCTAGTTGGAATTCATTTCAGGCAAATTGTTTCATACCTCTCCCTGGTTTTTCAGGTATATTCCCATATTAACACTTGCTAAATGCACATTTATTTTTAGTCTTAATGTCTTATGAAGCTTATGGGATAAATTCTGAATAAAAATCCTCTCAGGTTTTGTTTTACTAAATTTTATCCAGAATGAACTACCTAAAACTCAAATTCATAAGTAGTAAGAAAAGCTTTCCTAAATTCATTATATCAATTAGCATTCCTCTCCTAAGAATTCACTACTGGTAATATCAATGATGAGGATAAGAACAGCTAGTATATATTGAGCACAGGCTACATACCAGATACTCTTCCAAGGATTTGATGCACACAAATCCATTCAATCTTTACAAAAGCACAATTAAATAGTTACCATCACCAGCATTGACTCCCAAAAGGGATAAATATTTTGTCCAACATCCCACAGGGAGTAAGGAGGTGGAAAGGTGATGACAATCAGTATGGTTTGTGCCATGGATAAGGGGCTCCCTATCTTTGTTACAGAAATAATTACATGAATAATGGATATTTACTATTCAAAATAAAATTGAACAAAGACTGAGTAGTGTTAGAAGCTTCTATACATTTACTAAATGAACATAGTTTGTGTAAATTCTGTATGCTTTTATGGGCATAAGGAAGTTGTGATCCCATTAGCCAAATCTTCCTACAGCATGAATATTCTGCTAATCAGGTGACAAGTGAGGGATTTCTTGTTCCAATTAATCATATCATAACTTGTGCCACATTTTTATAAGTATGAATGTTGTCTCTATTATTTCTGGGTAAGAGCAAACTTTTAACTTCCAAACATTCATGAACTAATTGATACTTTTGTAAAACGCAATGTTAGATTTTCTGCATTTATCTCATGATGGGCAGATAACTATTTTGTGGACTAGTACTAGTCTCTAGACAACAGTTTGAGTAGCACTTGTCTAAAGGTGTTCCTGCATTCTGATCTAAGGGTTTCTCATGTGGATGAGTTCTCTGATGTATTCTAAGATGCTTATCACATCTATAAACCTTTCTGAATTCCTTACTTTTATAAGATTTTGCAGCAGTATTAATTCTCTGATATGCAGAGCAAGAACCGAATTAAATTTCCATTCTTCCCTCACTCCTTGAAGTGTCTCTTATAAATATAAATCCTCCAATGCTTATCAGACTCTGTCATGAATAAAGATCATTCCTTCATTTAGTTTCAAATCAATATAAATTGATCTTCAATAAGATCATGCAGAAGTCTAAAGGCCTTTTCATATTCCTTATATTTAAAATTATTTCTTACCAGTACAAATTTTCTAATATCAAATTTTCCATACATGGGTAAGGCTTTTGCACATTCTTACATTCATAAGTTTTCTCTAGAATAATATTTCTAAGTTGTCCATACACACACAAAAATGTTTTCGCATCTCTTCAGTTTCTCCAGTAGCAATTGTTTCAATTGAGTAGGTTGACCATATAAAGACTTCCCCATTCTTTATATTCATGGGATTTATCATTACTATAAGTTCTATCATGTTGAATAAGACCTGAGCTATGAGTAAATCTTCCTAAATTCCTTACATTATAAGGTTTCTCTCCAGTATGAAATGTCTGATGAACACTAAGTTGATACCCACTACCAAAGGCCTGCCCACAGTCTTTACATTCATAGGATTTCTCACCAGTATGGACTCTCTCATGTTTAACAAGACTTGAACCCCAGCTAAAGGCTTTCCCACATTTGTTACATTTAAAAGGTTTCTCACCGGTATGAATTTTCTGATGTTTAGTAAGGTGATCACGACGACTAAAAGCCTTCCCACAATCTTTGCATTCATAGGGTTTCTCACCTGTATGAATTCTCTCATGTTGAACAAGACTTGAACCACAGTTAAAGCTCTTCCCACATTCCTTACACTCGTAGGGTTTCTCACCAGTATGAAATAGGTGATGTCGAGTAAGCTGATAACCCCAACAAAAAGCCTTTCCACATACTTTACATTCATAAGGTTTCTTTCCAGTATGGATTTTCTGATGCTCAGTAAGTTGATAACCACGACTGAATGCTTTTCCACATTCTTTACATTTATAAGGTCTCTCACCTGAATGAATTATCTCATGTTTAGCAAGGCTTGAGCCCCAATAAAAGGCCTTTCCACATTCCTTACATTCATAAGATTTCACACCAATATGAATTTTCTGATGTTGAGTAAGGTGATAACCACGACTAAAGCACTTTCCACATTCTTTACATGCATAGGGCTTCTCATCACTATGGATTCTCTCATGTTTAACAAGACTTGAACCACAATTAAAGGTCTTCCCACACTCTTTACATTCATAGGGTTTCTCTCCAGTATGAAATATCTGGTGTTGAGCAAGTTGATACCCACTACCAAAGACTTTCCCACAGTCTTTACATTCATAGGATTTCTCACCAGTATGGACTCTCTCATGTTTAACAAGACTTGAACCCCAGCTAAAGGCTTTCCCACATTCCTTACATTCAAAAGGTTTCTCACCGGTATGAATTTTCTGATGTTGAGCAAGGTGATAGCCACGACTAAAAGCCTTCCCACAATCTTTGCATTCATAGGGTTTCTCACCTGTATGAATTCTCTCATGTTGAACAAGACTTGAACCACAATTAAAGCTCTTCCCACATTCCTTACACTCGTAGGGTTTCTCACCAGTATGAAATAGGTAATGTCGAGTAAGCTGATAACCCCAACAAAAAGCCTTTCCACATACTTTACATTCGTAAGGTTTCTTTCCAGTATGGATTTTCTGATGCTGAGTAAGTTGATAACCACGACTGAATGCTTTTCCACATTCTTTACATTTATAAGGTCTCTCACCTGAATGAATTATCTCATGTTTAGCAAGGCTTGAGCCCCAATAAAAGGCCTTTCCACATTCCTTACATTCATAAGATTTCACACCAATATGAATTTTCTGATGCTGAGTAAGGTGATAGCCACGACTAAAGGCCTTCCCACATTCTTTACATGCATAGGGCTTCCCACCACTATGGATTCTCTCATGTTTAATAAGACTTGATCCCCAACTAAAAGTCTTCCCACATTCCTTACATTTGTAGGGTTTCTCACCAGTATGAAATCTCTGGTGCACAGTGAGTTGATAGGCACTAAAAAAGTCTTTACC
The DNA here is from genome assembly GCA_027563665.1 of Antrozous pallidus. NCBI lineage: Eukaryota > Metazoa > Chordata > Mammalia > Chiroptera > Vespertilionidae > Antrozous > Antrozous pallidus. The sequence continues at coordinate 16,858,092 of CM050525.1, forward strand.
ACATTCTTCACTTTCAAAGTGTTCTTCAGCTGTATGAATTCTCTCCTGTTGAACAGGTTTTGAACCATGACTACAAGTCTCTCCACATTCCTTACCAAGGTCGGGTTTCTCTGGATTAAGTCTTGGATGTGCAATAAGAGATTCACTTTTTTGGTAAGTGGGCATTTTTTCATAACTGATTATCATTTGACTGAAGTATTCCTTTCGATGTTCCTGTAGTCCGTCAAATTTGCTTTTGCACTTCCAATTATTTTTGAAAATAGATTCCACAAGATCAAGGGTTTTACTTCTCTCCTTTACTGCCCATTGGGAAAAACTTATTTCAGAAATGTTCTTTTCTGAAAAGCTATTTTTGGTCTCATATGTTGACTCCAAATCTGAAAGAAAACAGGAAAACCATACATTTTTATTTCCTCTACCAGAAAAATGCCCTCCACAGTAAAAATAAAAGATGAATTGAAAATAATACCTATAAGTGAACTGGATTAGTAGACTTACTAAACTCCTAAGCATCAAGTCTCTTCTCATCAAATTCAATTTTGATTTTTCAGCTCTTATAATCTTAATGTTCTGATTTGACAGTTTTCTGGAGAATTTGACAAAAATCACTTTAACAAGTCCCTCTTCCTGTGCAGATGATTCCTTAAACCAAAATGTGCCTTTGTATCAATCAGTCAAGCCCTTCTGTGTGCAGGTGTGATTCCAGACAACCTTTTAATGACTATGTATAGGCTGGCACGATTAACTGGATTCTAGAAAATCTTCACATTTAAAAACAACTTCAGCCAAAACCGATCTGGCTCAGTGGATAGAACATTGGTCTGCGGACTGAAAGGTTCCAGGTTCGATTCCAGTCAAGGGCATGTACTTTGGTTGCAGGCACATCCTCAGTAGGGGGTGTGCAAGAGGCACCTGATCAATGTTTCTCTCTCATCGATGTTTCTGACTTTCTATCCCTCTCCCTTCCTCTCTGTGAAAAATCAATAAAATATACACTGGTTCACTGCGTTGTGCAGATCTTTGAGAATGTGATATATTTCATTATACACTATCAAAACAATCACATGGTAATATTACCACCTATCTCATTAGGAAAATAATATATATTGAAAATCTGTAAAGCTCAAAATGGTGGATATAAGTTTCACACAATTCTAATTTTTTACTTGAAAGTTTGAATTCTATTATTGGCAACAAATAGTTGTTCTTGAAATGACAGGTTCACTTGAAAGAAAATTTTCCCAATTACCTAAGTCTGGATAACCATAATGGCGCTCCATAAAGAATGGCGAGTTTAACTCACAATTTAAACAATTGCACAAATGGTTTTCTTCAAGGCCACCATCACACTTTGGTGTGCAACAGAGAAGCTTAACAAATACTTCCTATTTTATCACACAAAGTATTTTCTTAATACACACTCAAAGGTCAAGATGTAATGAAATAAAACTCCGAGTCGGGTACTGAATGTCAATGTGAGGGGTCCCACTACAAAAAGGACTGTCCCATGTAGAAAGTCAGAATGCAAGCAGGAGAAGGGGAAGTGTCTGTGTGTGACCTGGCATGGGCTGCCATAGCACAAGTGGGATGAGAACAGCAATCATATGATTAAGATGGTGGCAGTAATGGAAAGCTGGTTACATAGAGTTTGACCAAGTAAATAAATATATTAAGGATAATGGAAGCCAGGTTTTTCACTGTTAGAGAAGGGAGCTGGAAGTGTGGAAAGTGAATAAGTTAAAATGAAACCTGTAGTGCTGAATTGGAATTGGAGATATCTGTGTGAACTCAAGATTTTCAATATATAAAACTAAATGTGTATGCATGTGTATGTATATGTAGTACATAAGTATATTCTCTAGTCCTGTACACTGAGGGGGCCTGGGCACAGCCATCCCTCAGCAGCAATGAGCAAACTTAGTACCCAGGTTTTGGCTTGCAAATACCACTCTGGACTAAAAGAAACCACCTTAAAGAGGTGGTTGATATTAAAGCTGAAAGTACAAAATAAGCCTGAAATGTGTTTCTGTCAGATATAAGGAAGTGTATAGAGTGATGGAGATATGCCAGAGGATACAGAAGCCCCATGAAAGGGTTCCCAGTGGTCAAATCTGGAATAAGCTCAAATATTTTGAGCTTCAAAATAAATAATGGGAAGAGCATATTACAACCCACTGACTAGAAATCCAATATATAAATAAAAGCAAGTTTGAGAGGAGAACCAAGATGGCGGCATAGGTAAACACCTATTGTTCTGCCCCGCACAAAAATTCAAAAACTAAAACATAACAACAAAACAAACATCATCCAGAATCACCAGACAGCTGGCTGAGTGAAAACTCCACAAATAAAAGTAAAGGTGGGACACTGAGACTCAGAAGAGCGGTGGGAGCGCAGCCCTGAAGATACGCGTGGAAACAGATGTTAGGAGCCACTGTGCGTGCGGGCTATAGGGCTGGCAGCAGCAACCCCGGCTGGATTTCGCCAACGGGGAGGGCGGAGATGTCCCACTGCACGGATTCCCCAGTGCCAGGCAAGGTCCGAGGTCCGGGGGACGCACCCTGGAAGCCGGGTGCGGCAGAGGACTCCTAGTCTGAGGAGAAAATGGTTGCTTGGAAAAGCAGTTTGTGTGTGTAAACTGTGCGACAGCACAGATGTGCGACTTGCCCCCTGGTCCCGGAGACCACCAGACTGCTTTGTTTTACAACCCTGGGCGAGGCTTTGGGTGTGCAGACTCATTTGGGGAGAGGCAGAGTTGTCTGGCAAGGGGTAGAGACTAGTGGCTTTCTCTTGGAGGTGCCTGCAAAAATTACCACCCTACAGAGACCCGGGTGCTGAGCCCGTATAGGAAGTAGCTGACGCTGAGGCTGCCTGCTCAGCTCAGAGACTCTGCCCATCCAACCTGAACACAGTCTCCCTTCACAGCCAATTGGCCTGGAGGTCAAACCCTCCTAGGGCTAACAACAACAAGCTGGGCTTAAATTAAAAAATACTGTACAACCCATAAAGGATTGCAGTAAGAGTACCCACATCAGGTAACTGAGGAGGCTGAGCCACTGTCCCTTAGAGGACATCTACCACATAAAGCAGCCACCATGCAGAGACATGGAAAGAAATCAGGTGTGAAAGAAACGGAGGAAAAAAGACAACTAGACATAGAGTTCAAAACCACGGTTATAAGGCTTTTCAAGAGGCTCCTAGAAAAGGCCGATGAACTTAATGAGAACTACGAGGAAATAAACAAGACCAATGGGAAATAAAAAAGACCAACGAGGAAATGAATGAGACCTACAAGGAAATGAATGAGACCTATAAGGAAATGAACAAGACCTCTGAGGATATGAACAAGACCCTCATGGGTATGAAAAAGTACCAACTAGAAATCAAGCATACACTGACTGAAATAAAAAAATATTACACAAAGTCCTAAAAGCAGTCCAGAGGGCCACAAGAACCAAGTCAAAGATTTGAAATACAAAGAAGCAAAATCCACTTGGCTGGAAAAGCAAGAAACAAAAAGAATCCAGATAATTGAAGATAGTGTAAGGGGCCTCTGGGACAACCTCAAGCATGCCAACATCCAAATTATTGGGGTGCCAGAAAAAGAGAGAGAACAAGGCAATGAAAACCTACTTGAAGAAATAGTGACTGAAAACTTCCCCCACCTGGTGAAAGAAACTGACTTAAAAGCCCAAGAAGTACACAGAACCCCAAAATATAGGAATCTAAAGAGGACCACACCAAGACACATCATAATTAAAATGCCAAGAACAAAAGATAAAGAGAGAATATTAAAAGCAGCAAGAGAAAAACAGTTAGTTACCTATAGGGGAGCACCCATATGATTGTCAGCGGATTTCTCAACAGAAACGATGCAGGCCAGACGGGAGTGGCAAGAAAAATTCAAAGTGATGAATAGCAAGAATTTACAACCAAGATTACTCTATCCAGCAAAGCTATCATTCAGAATTGAAAATCAGATAAAGTGCTTCGCAGATAAGAAAAAGCTAAAGGAGTTCATCACCACCAAACCAATATTATATGAAATGCTGAAAGATATTCTTTAAGAAGAGGAAGAAGAAAAAGGTAAAAATATAAATTATGAACAACAAATACACATCTATCAACAAATGAACATAAAAATCAAGTGAACTGATAGTCTGATGAACAGGATAAACTGGTGAATATAACAGAGTCATGGACATAGAGAGGGAATGGACTGACAATTCTTGGGGAGAAAAGGGGTGTGGGAAGTACAGCAAGAGACTGGACAAAAATTTGCAACAATGGGAGAGGACAGTGGGGAGGGGGAGGTGAGGGTGGAGGGTGGGATGGGTACAGGGTGGAGGGGAGTTATAGGGGGATAAAAAAGGGGGAACAATGTAATTAATAAACTGAACAATAAAATTTTTTTTTAAAAAAGCAAGTTTGAAAGGGAATACAATATTTAATAGTCTCAAAGTTCCTTCCCACAAAATACTCATTAAAGGAAAAAAGGTTAACTTTACATGAAGGAAGCCGGCAGATACAACCTTCATCAGCTGCTCAAGGAAAGCATTAGCAGTAATGACAAATCATTTGCACTACCTGACAGGATGCAAGGAGAATGCAGCATCAATTCTGTGGTATTTCTGCCAAAAATGCATGACCTAAAGCTAATCGTGAGGAAAAAGCAGACAAACCCACACTGAGGGGCACTGTACAAAACAATTGGCTGTAATGTTCAGAAGCAGCAAGGGATGCAAGTCAAGGAAAGACACAGGAACTGTTTCAGAGTGAAAGAGACCAAACAACTCAAATTCCTAAAACAATGACAAAACTGTATTATCTGACCCCTGCCTATCTCCTGACCAATTTCTTAGTACTCACTCCACTGCTAACTCTGCTCTGGCCTTACAGGTCCTCCAATAAAGTTCCTTTCCAACCACAGGGCCTTTGCATTTGCTGTTGACTGTGATTGGTATAGTCCTCTTCCATACAGTCATATAATTTGATCCCAGGCTTCAAGTGTCTAGTCAAGAAAACTTTCCCTAACCACCTTATATGAATTCCCATCATTTTCTCTTCTTTTGTGTCATTTACCTTTCCTGAAAAAACATGTTATAAGATTGTATTTATACATGTATTTATTTACTTACTTACTTTTTATTTCTTCCTGACTGCATTGCATGAGAATGGATAGTTTTCTTGTTCATGATGGTGCAATGCCTGGCTGGGAGTGGGCACTCAAAATATTACAGCCCTGGCTGGTGAGCCTCAGTGGTTAGTGATGGCCTGAGCAAAAAAGGGTTGTGGATTCTATTCTTGGTCAAGAGCAGGTACTTGGGTTGCAGATTCGATCCCTGGCCCCAGTCCAGGAGCATCTGGAGGCAACCAATTAATGTGTCCCTGTCACACTGATGTTTCTCTTTCTCTCTCCGCTTTTCCTCCTTCCTACTCTCTAAAAATCAATGGGAAAAAATATCCTTGGGTGAGGATTAACAAAACAAACAACAAAAATTTGCAGACTTGTCCTAACTGGTTTGGCTCAGTGGATAGAGCACCAGCCTGCGGAATGAAGGGTCCCAGGTTTGATTCTGGGCAAGGGCATGTACCTTGCGGGCACATCCCCAGTGGAGAGTGTGCAGGAGGCAGCTGATTGATGTTTCCCATTGATGTTTCTTTCTTTCTTTTTTTTTTTTTTAATATATTTTATTGATTTTTTTACAGAGCGGAAGGGAGAGAGATAGAAAGTCAGAAACATCGATGAGAGAGAGACATCGATCAGCTGCCTCTTGCACGCCCCCTACTGGGGATGTGCCCGCAGCCAAGGTACATGCCCTTGCCGGAATCGAACCCGGGACCTTTCAGTCCGCAGCCCGACGCTCTATCCACTGAGCCAAACCGGTCTCGGCTCTCACTGATGTTTCTAACTCTCTATCCCTCTCCCTTCCTTTCTGTAAAAGATCAAAATATATTTTTTAAAATTAAAAAAACAACAACTGCAGACTCTACGAATGAATGCACATATTTGCTCTCAAATACAAAAGAGCTGGAAATGTGATGAACCCAACATATAAGTAAAATGGTTATACTGAAAACAAAAAAACACACACCCTCCTCACTGAAATCGAAGGGAAATATGAGACGAAAACAAGGAGGGTGGGAATAAGATCAAGAAAAAGTTCCTTTGGTAGCTCAAACTAAGACTGCAATTTCCTCCCTTAGTCCTTTATAGGGACCTTTCCACACATCAGCCCGGATGCTCCTGCTTCTCCTCTTCTGTGACCTGTGAGGTGGTTTCCTGCAATGCTGGTTCCCTCTTGTCTTTGCCTTCCTGGGTTAAAACTTCTTGGCCCTCCCCTCACAACCATCCAGGACTCTCCTCCTCGCTCCAATAATGTCGCCACATATGCTAAAGTATTTGGTTAACTGTCAATAAAGTAAAGGTAAAAATAATGTTGATAAAGACCTCAGAGAAGAGAAGGATGAGGAGAATAAAGACCATGACATCACCTGGATAGGAAAATGATCAGGCTCCATCCCTAAAACAAATAGAATATAGTCCCTGGAGCCAGACTTCCTATCTTCAATTGCTGCCACTGCCTCCCACACCTGTGTGACCTTAGAAAGCCACTCAAACTATATGTACCTCAGATAAAAATAGTACCCACCTGAGCCCCGGCTAGTGTAGCTCAATTGGTTGAGTGCTGTCCTATGCACCGAAAGGTCGTCAGTTCGATTCCTGGTCAGGGCACATGCCCAGGTTTCGGGTTTGATACCTGTTGGGGTGTGTACAGGAGTTAATAAATTGAGTTTCTCTCACATCTCTCTCTCTCTCTCGCTCTCGCGCCCCCCCCCCCCCCCCATCCCTCTTCTCCTCCTTTCCTCTCTCTCTAAAAAATCAATAAAAACATATTAAAAATAAAACAGTAACTACCGTTTAGGGACACTGTGAAAGTTATGTTAACATATGTATTCTATTTATAGTAAGTACAGTGTCAACTGTTAATATTGTTTTTTTTTTTTTTTTTAATTTTAAGTTTACTTTCTTTTTTTTTTTAAATATATTTTATTGATTTTTTACAGAGTGGAAGGGAGAGGGATAGAAAGTCAGAAACATTGATGAGAGAGAAACATCGATCAACTGCCTCTTGCACACCCCCTACTGGGGATGTGCCCGCAGCCAAGGTACATGCCCTTGCCGGAATCGAACCCGGGACCCTTCAGTCCGCAGTCCGACGCTCTATCCGCTAAGCCAAACCGGTCTCGGCGTTAATATTGTTTTTATTGTTACTTTTCTAAGAGGAAAACAAGAAGTTTCATAAGACATTTTTAGGAGTTAGCTCAGATTGTAACTTTTTACTCTAAATTTGTTAAGAAATGCATTTGCTTAGTAAGAAACGAATTCTGTTCATTCAAACCAGCCCTAGCTAAAGTTAAGAGGCTCTTTTGAAAGTCAGAGTGTATCAGACCCTGTTCCCAGCTGTGCGACCTCCATGCGGGTCAGAAAAGAACACAGAGCAGTGCTTCTTTAAGGTGTGTAACAATCACTGCGGGATCGTGTAAATGCCCATTCTGTCCTGCGGGTCTGGGGCGGGGCCTGACAGGCTGCGTTTCTAACCAGCCCAGAAGCAGCTCATGTTACTTCTTTGTGTAACACTTAACAATAAAAAAGTTAAAACAGCCCTAACCAGTTTGAGTCAGTGGACAGAGAGTCAGCCTACGGACTGAAGGGTCCCAGGTTCGATTCCAGTCAAGGACATGTACCTTAGTTGCAGGCACATCCCCAGTAGAGGGTATGCAGGAAGCAGCTGATCGATGTTCCCCTCTCATCAATGTTTCTAACTCTTTCCTTCTCCCTCCTCCTAGTAAAAAATCAATTTGTTAAAACCCCATGTAAACCAAGTCGCTGAGAAAACAATATATACATCCCCGCCCCTCCCCTAAACTAAGGAAAATGCATGTCATCTGAGCCCTGCCTGTCTTCCTCACTAATGACTGGTACTCTACACTTTCTCCTTCACTACTTTGCTCTGGCCTTCTTATAGTTCCTCAAACAAAAGAACCACACTCTGAGTAGCAGGGACGCAGATCACTTATAGAAATGTTGAAGTTAAACACAGTATGAAGCCTGGTTTTTCCGACAAAGGTTATGAAATAAATGCCCCAAAGCACAAATCCAGCTCCTTGGTCATTAAAGAGGAGAGTCCAATCATTGGAGGAAGGGTCAGAGGAAGGGGTGAAGCTCACTGAGGGGTGGGAAGATCAAGGTGCTCAATAAACCCATTACAACCCAACAAATACCAAACCATTCCTTTGAGAACAGGAAGAAGAAATTCATCTGGTTTCTTTAAAGATAGCCCTGTAATTCCCAGTAAAGAAAGCTGATGTTGCAGATAAGAGATTCCAGATTATTTCAGGAAGATGACCTTACCCAGTGAAATCAAGTTACTATAGTTCTCCAACATCACACCCATGTATAAGTCCCTCTGAGCAAGGTTCAGGCACTCCCACTCTTCCTGAGAGAAATAGATGGCCACATCACTGAAAGTCACCAACCCCTAAAACCAAAAATCCACATGTTACTTATGAAATTAAAGAACTTAAGAAAGTATTTCCAAGAGGGAAAAAAAGATTGTGAAGGATAAACTGCAAGAAGAGAAAAATATGATAATGAAGAAGGCTTGAAGCTTGTGATACATACAGGTAGGAAAAAGTAAGGAAATTATTATGACGAAAGCAGTGTGTCTACATGTTTTAGAAGAATCCTGATAGAGCAGAAAAACTTCCTGGATAATGTGAGATAACTCAGTTTTTCAGACCTGTCTGATAATATATTTAAAAATCCCAGTTTCTCTTCTATTCAAAAAAATATTGGAGAGGAGAAAGGAAGGCTTATGGGTATACATACACATACCCTGCTATGTGCCTGTCTCATAAATTCTTTATAAATGTGAACTGTCATACCGTCTTGTCTCTTTAAGGAATATGGGGGGGGGGGAGGGGAGACATGAAAATTTCCCCAAAAAACACACTATAAAGTCTCTATTTCAGAAATATGATTTCCATTAAAAATTATCATTAAGCCTCAAATAAATCATTGTTAGATTTTATCAGAAGAATTGTTTCTTACTATGATGAATACATATAATGGGTTATTAGCTACAATTCAGTTCATCATTTGGGTATATGAGATTAATAACTCTGTTATGTTTACATATTTAGGTTAAACAAAATTTCTAAAGATTTTCTTAATTCTTGGAATCAAATTAAAAATTTGGATCATCTTTTCTTTGAGAAATATTTTTAAAAATGTATTTTTATGGATTTCATAGAGCAAGGGAGAGGGAGAGAAACAGCAATGATGACAGAGAATCACTGATCAGCTGTCTCCTGCACGCCCCCTACTGGGGACTGAGCCCGCAATCTGGCCACGTGCCCTGACCAGGAATCCAACGGTGACTTCCTGGTTCTCAGGTTGGCACTCAACCTCTGAGCCACACCTGAGGGGCTAGGTCATCTTCTTGTTATCACTGACCACCCATCGCTTAACGCCTTCCTTGTTCCCGAGTTGGAGGACACTGTGCCTAACAGATGTTGCCCAAGACCTGCATGTGCAGGCCAGTGACAAAATGGACTCTGATATTGGTGTTTATTAGGGAATCCCTGGAAAGAACCACTCACTCCCCCTCTAATCCTGAAAGCCTTGTAAAGCATATGATTGCACATAAACTTAGGCTGAGACCAAGAAATCCCAAATCCCACCTGAACTTTCTGGAAAACTCAGGTCTGTGAAGAAGTTCCAAGCTTTCCTGTGTGGTCCACTGGGACCCTCCTCACTAACTCATCATACCAGACTTGACAAGGCAATGAGAGATTCTGGTAAGGGAAATGGTGCAGCCTGGTGGCAGGAAGGTGGAGGCGATAACAAAGGGCACCACCCGAGACAGCCTGCCATGGACATGGCACAGGGACACACCAAAGCTCTTCCAGAGGACGTGCCACCGAAACTGCCTTCTTGGTGGCCGTCCAGCTGTCTACGGGAACAGTATCCTGACTGGCTTCTTTCCTAGCTCCTGCCTATCAGCATCTTAGCAGAAAAGGGAAAACTGTCATTTCCAAAATGTCTAGTCTTTCATTCTCTCCTCTTTCCTCCTTCTCTTATACAAATCTGTGCTTTGATAGATAAAATTCATCTACTTTGGTTTCTCCTTTTACACAAGTATAGGAGCTATCCTTTGACATAAGCTCAAGTATTTTCCACAAAAGACTCCATTCCTTTTCTTCTTGACAAAAGACTGAAGATGTTGAATGAGTGTGATGGCTGACTGGAAAAGGCATGTAGGGAGGGCGCTAGGATATTTGGTACAATCCTTCACTGGAATAAGAGGAACTGAGAAGCAAAGATTTGCATGAATTAAACATCACTGCATTCCAAGTCAAGAGAAATACCAACTTACATCAGTCATGGTTCTATAATTGCAGGAACTAATTAGTGCTCCATGGGGTTCCTCTATTGATGAAGCACAGAGTCCAGGAAAGCCAGAGCTGAGGAAGGAAAAGGAAGCTTTAGACCAGGTGTCCTTAACTGACCCCATAATGACTCAAACTAATCCATACCCCCCACACCATATGTGAAATTTAAACTCTCATCTAAAATCCCTAGGGACTTCAGCAGAAAGGTTTCTTTCACAGCCCAATTCTGGGGGTGCTGCTATGAGCCTGAGATTGGACCACTCAGTTCTCCTCAGATCAGATCTTCCGCCTTCCATTCGCCTATCAGGGCTGACAATGGCCAACATGGTCCAAGACTAGAACATACTTCATGGGCTTAGGACTTTAGAAAATTGGTCAAGACATAGGAGGAGAGGATGTAAAAACAATTGCTCAGGTTATTGCCTGTGCCCAGAAATATGACTTAATGCATTCAGAACATCCATGCAATGGAACACTTTGAAACTATGCTAAGTTGGGAAAAATAATTAAGATCTATTATCACTAGAAAAAAAATAAGTTACATGATATATATAGTATAACTACATTTTTATATATGTATATGTCAATAAAGAAAGACTGATGGTCAGACATCAATAGATGAAAAAATGTTTGGAAAGTTATATAGCTATATATAATAATGTAGTATGACCATAATGACCTTTTGATTCAGGTAGCCTGCATAATTATTGTTAACGATGGCCATGCATTATACTAACTATATGATTTCTCTCCCTAGGAAAAAAATGGCTGAAATTCACAAAGAAATCTTAAGGGTATATTGAGAGGTCTTGATCGTGTTACTTCTCATGTCTTCTGATAAATGGGTTTATTTTGTGTCTGAACTTATTTTTTTAGACATGATACCCTCCTGGGAACTGCTGAATCACCTGGTCCTATAGCCTTACTTTGCAACTAATATTAGCAGGATAAAAACTATAGTATGGCCGAGACCGGTTTGGCTCAGTGGATAGAGCGTCGGACTGCGGACTGAAAGGTCCTAGGTTCAATTCCGGTCAAGGGCATGTACCGTGGCTGCGGGCACATCCCCAGTAGGGGGTGTGCAAGAGGCAGCTGAACGATGTCTCTCTCTCATCGATGTTTCTGACTTTCTATCCCTCTCCCTTTCACTCTGTAAAAAATCAATAAAATATATTAAAAAAAAAAAACTATAGTATGAAACTCACAGGCTATATTCTGTCTGCCTCCACAAAGCTGGAATGACTTAACAGTATTGCTTACAATTACCTTACTATGAGTTCCTCAGATATGTTATCTGAATTGCATATTGGCCTTTTTTGCTGACTGCCCTACTTATTCCTAAACATATTTTGTCTTTCTTATCCTAAAGGTAACAACTATGTCTTTTAGTCATTATATTATCGCCCAAGTATTACTATCTCAGGGTCTTAACATTTGGGACACATTTTTACCCAAAATTTCAGGTAGAGCCGAAACCGGTTTGGCCCAGTGGATAGAGCATTGGCCTGCGGACTGAAAAGTCCCAGGTTTAATCCGGTCAAGAGCTTGTACCTTGGTTGCAGGCACATCCCCAGTAGGGAGTGTGCAGGAGGCAGCTGATCGATGTTTCTCTCTCATCGATGTTTCTGACTTTCTATCCTTCTCCCTTCCTCTCTGTAAAAAATCAATATATTTTTTTAAAATTCCAGGTAGAAATGTATCCTTAAATAGCTAGGGAAATGTACAAGATGTATACATAAGAATATTCAACCCAAAATCATTTATGATAATCAAGGATTAGAAACTATATAATACTGGGCAAAGGGCTTAATAAATTATGGCCCATTCTAGGCCAAATTGATGAAGAAAAACATACATAGTCAATTTCTTAGTGAGGCAAGCAGTTTTTAAAAAGATACATAATATGTAAAGTGTATGTGAAATTAAGATAAAGACTCTGATGTCAGACTTGAACTTGATGGTTACCAATTTCTCAGTAGTTCTGTTGAGAAATTCAATAAAAGAGGGGTAAAAAGTGTCTATCATGGATGGCTGCATTGAAGATTAAGTGAGAAAGACCACATAAAATGGTGTACAATAATTGCTTAATAGAAGTTGTAGCCATTACTAGTGAAAACGAAGATTACTTATCCCTTATTACTCATTGTAATAATGTGAGAAGAGTAATGTAAGAAAGTTAATGCCATTCTTGTAATTTTTCTCTTGATAAAATCTGTGCTTCTCAGGCCAAATATATTAAAAAAAAAATAAATAAATAAATTTCACAGCCCAGCCCTAAGCCTGCTACTCTTCCTAAATAACAAAGTGAGCAAAGCAGGCTCTTCAAAAAAAACAAAACAGAAAAAAACACTGCCTCCTTCCAGAAGCTGCAGGCAAAGAGACAAAATCAGGCACTGCCAAGCTGGCTCAGAATATAATCTAGTGAGGGGTCAATCTGGGAACATTAACCAGAGGCTCAACCGGGCTGTTCTGTGCAAACTGGTGGCTTATTTGAAAACTTAAAACTATAACTTCCTTATTCAACTTCCTGGTACTAGGATCTGTCCTTGGGAATATTATTTGTAAAATAGATTTTTGTAAGACTTTAGAAATTATTGCTATTCTCTGTGGAAGTAACCTTTCAATTAATCTTTATTGCTCTGGTAATCAATTTCTAAATAGCATTTCGATATTCCTAAAAGTTGTAAATACTTGAAAATTTCCAAATAAGTAAAGAATTCTGGCACTTTCCCTCTTCTTTCTACATACTCAAGATTAAATAAAGATTAAAATAAAAGCCATGACTGGGGTTTACTTAATGGCTAAAACGTATTTTAAGCAATTATTGTACACCATTTTCATGGTCTTTCTTACTTAATCTTCAGTGTAACCACCTGTTACACTTCTTTCCCCTCTTTTATTTCATTTCCAGCTAAAAGCCAGAGAGTCTTCAACTCACTACATCACCGACTCATGTGACTCGACTCTGCAGAGACAAAACCAGACACTCAGGCTTGTAGGAAAGCGAACAAGCCACACAACACGCACAGGAACACTGAGAATGAGTGGGAGGGTGCAATTTTTACCTCATTCTCTATGTTTCCTGGGTTAATAAATTGTTTTGCCACAAACCTGTATTGATTCCATAATCGAAGCTATAAAGCTTATTTCCAAATGTAAGATATTGAGTGACAGGGAAGAAGTAAATTGCAGTCATTAAGAAAACTACACAAACAGCCCAACACTGAAAATCAGTGGGCCTGAAACATATTACACCTACCAGCTCCTGAACACCCCGGGCTGTAGCTCATCACTACACTGAGACACTTTCAGTCAAGATTCTCCCGTCAATGAACACGAATTATGTAAGTCACCTTCAAAGTCTGAGGAAGAAAATATATACACATAAGCAGAAACACAACAAAAACATACCTATTTGGTACAAAGTAGATGCTGGACAAGTGTGGCTACACCTAATTCTTCACTGAATGCACGATGAAAACAACATTTTAGATATGATCCTTGAAAAATGTCTTCCAAAATCCTGTCTTTTCTAATGGAATTCATATAATGCTCCTAATATTCTTGAATACTTTTGTCCATAACTATAACTTTTGCTTAATATTATAATTTACATTTTTCCTTCTTTTGATTCTTCATAAACATAACTAGAGGACCAATACACGAAATTTGTGAAAGAAGGAGGGGCCGGGAGTGGGGGCAGTGTGTGTGTCCCTCAGCCCAGTCTGCACCTTCTCCAATCTGGGACCTCTCAGGGGATGTCCAATTGCCTGTTTAATGGGCAGTCGAACATCCCTCTCACAATCCAGGACTGCTAGCTCCCAACTGCTCATCTGCCTGCCTGCCTAATTGCCCCTAACCTCTTCTGCCTGCCAGCCTGATCACCCCTAACCACTTCCTTGCCAGCCTGATCGATGCCTAACTGCTCCCCTGCCAGCCCGATTGCCCCTTAACTACCCTCCCCTGCTAGCCTGGTTGCCCCTAACTGCCCTTCCCTATAGGCCTGGTTGCCCCTAACTGCCCTCCCACAGGCCTGGTTGCCCCTAACTACCTTCTCCTGCTGGCCTGGTCCCCCGCAACTGCCCTCCCTTGCAGGCTGGGTCCCCCTCAACTGTCCTCCCCTGCAGGCCTGATCTCCCCCAACTGCCCTCTCTTGCAGGCCTGGTCCCTCTCAATTGCCCTCCTCTGCTGGCCATCTTGTGTCCACATGGGGGCAGCTATCTTATGTGTTGGAGTGATGGTCAATTTGCATATCACCTCTTTATTATATAGTATTTTTACTAGATGAATATTATTCTACCACAGGAAATACTGAAATTTACCTGTTTCCATTATCACTGGACACTAATTTTCTGTAAGTTCCTTCCCAGCTCTTATATCTTTTTATTCCTGACCAATGGAGCTAGATATTTTGTAAGTCAGGCGCACTGGATAACATCACTAAGTTATAGACATTGTTCCAAAGAACCTAAAGCAGTCATATTTGTGTGCAAAAATTAAAATTTAAAATTACCAAGACTGCAAGATAAAATTTCCCAAAGCCCCCATTAATCAAAAAAGGGGGTGGGGGGACAGTGGGGTAATATCATGTAAGGAAAAATATCCTGTAAGTAAAATACATCTAGAAAATTCTTACCCCAGAAAAGTAAATTCCATTTGTAAAGCCAACTGCAGGACACCCATGAAAAAACACACATGGTGTCAAAATAAGCCAAAGGAAAATCATTTAGGCAAAAATAACAAGAATCCGCCGAGACCGGTTTGGCTCAGTGGATAGAGCGTTGGACTGCGGACTGAAGGGTCCCTGGTTCGATTCCGGCGAGGGCATGTACCTTGGCTGCGGGCACATCCCCAGTAGGGGGTGTGCAAGAGGCAGCTGATCGATGTCTCTCTCTCATCGATGTTTCTGACTTTCTATCCCTCTCCCTTCCACTCTGTAAAAAATCAATAAAATATATTTAAAAAAAAATAAAAAATAACAAGAATCCCAAGTCTATTTTGCAGAGAGGATCCCTTTGTTAACTTTTGGTCGAGAATGTGTTTGTGTTTTCAGAGAACAACTCCAAGACCATGTGGGTTCCTGCGACAGTGAGTAGCTGACGGGTCTGTTCCAGTCACGCGGATGGTCCAGAGATGGGGGACAATGACGACATCTTGCCATGCTAGCAGTCGGCAGCTGTGCATGGCTGCTGGCGGCCCAGGACCATACCAGAGAGGATGGATCTTGCATTGCCACGATGTGTCCACCATCTGGATACCATTGCTGACATGTACACATAAAGAACTATTTGACACTGAAACTGGGACTCAGAACAGTTGGACATTGAAACTGAGACTGAAACATTTTTTGTTCTTATACATTTATTTCTAGAATGCAGAGGCAAGATATTTTTGAAGAAAAGAAACAGGGGAGAGTGATTGATATAGAAGCAGGGAGGCATTGAACAGGCTGTCAAGCTACAGGGGGAAGGCTTGGGTGGATGGGAGGTGGATGCTGGGGGAGATCAACCGAAGGACTTGTATGCATGCATATGAGCATAACCAATGAATGAAAGACACTGGGGCGGGGAGGGGGGTGAGTGGGGACATGTGCTGGGGGGTAAGGGAGGCTGGGGGGAAGATAAAGTGGGGGGAAAGGAAAACATATGTACTACTATTAAATATAAGTTATACTGCAAAAGAATAAAAAATATATTAAATTGAAAAAAAAGTTATAGACATTGTGCCCACTTTTAAAAATTTACAAATATTTGCCAAAATTCTGTCCCAATTTCAAGTGGTTTGTGGTCATCTGGAATAAGAAGACCTGTAGTAAAGACCTCTTTTCTCCTTCTATCACCTTACCATTTGAGCATCTGGTCACATTTTTAAACTTGCAAGTGGCCACCACAATCATCTTCATTTTTCTCTTCATATGTTGATCTACAAGGAGTTGATTGGGAAGATCCAAAATCACCACATAACAGCAACTCTTAATATTTACCAAGCCTGTAACATGGAGCAGGCACTACGGAGTTTTACACATATTAGCTCACCTTGCCGAACCGGTTTGGCTCAGTGGACAGAGCGTCAGCCTGCGGACTGAAAGGTCCTAGGTTCGATTCCGGTCAAGGGCATGTACCGTGGCTGCGGGCACATTCCCGGTGGGGGGGTGTGCAAGAGGCAGCTGATCGATGTTTCTCTCCCATCGATGTTTCTGACTTTCTATCCCTCTCCCTTCCTCTCTGTGAAAAATCAATAAAATATATTTAAAAAAAAAACAAAAAACTCACCTCACATCATTACTACCCCATAAGGTAGGTATTTTTTCATCCTGATTTTGCCGACGCGGCACAGAATCATTTGCCGAAGCTCACGCAGCTGGGAACGGCACAGCCACGATTTGAATCCAGGTGTTCCAGACCCAGGGCCTTACTCTTACCCACACCCAGGACTGCCTGCCTCTCACAACCTACACAAAGTTGGACCTGGAACAACTCATGCTTAGCAGTGTTACAGATTTCTACTAAAAGATTATCTGAAAGTCTCTGCCCTTATTGGTACACACTGCAAAGCCCTATGCCCCAAGCTCAAAGCACATCACTGCTCCTAAAGGCATTACATGGAAGTTTTTAAAAATATATTTTTTTTATTGATTTCAGAGAGGAAGAGAAAGAGAGAGAGAGAGAGAGAGAGAAATATCGATGATAAGAGAGAAACATTGACAGGCTGCCTCCTGCACAACCCCTGCTGGAGATCAAGCCCACAACATGTGCTTGTGCCTGACAGGGGTTTAAACTGTGACCTCGAGGTTCACAGGCCCATCCTCAACCACTGAGCAACACTGGCTGGACACAACCCTGGAATTTATTAACTGAAGCTAACAATTCCCTCTTCCCAGGCCTGGAGCTCTGAAAATCATGACTGTGGAAAGGATAAAAAATAGTTTATCTACCTGAATACTGACCTCTCCAAGTAATCAGAAGCTAAAATAAAGCTCTAACAGTTATCTCCGTGAGGTATATTTCTTTTCAGTTTGTTCCTTTGGCTTGTTAATCCTCACCCGAGAGAGAATACTTTTCCATTGACTTTTGGAGAGAGTGGAGGAGACAGAGACAGAGAAAGGAAAACATTAATGTGAGAGACACATCGATTGGTTGCCTCTTACACGTGCCCAGATAGGACTGGGGATCAAGTCTGCGGCCGAGGTCCGAGCCGTTGACTGGAATCAAACCTGGGATCCTTCAGTCAAAGGGCCCACACTGTCCACTGAGCAAAACCAGCTAGGGCTCCGCGAAGCGTGCTTCGATACATCCAGACATTCAGAAACGGAGAATGCACTGAAGGATTTGGACAACTCACCATGTAATCAGGTGGCCACTGACTGAATAAAAGGACATTATGGGAGGGGGATGCATCAGCATGGTGGGTCCCTCACCAGAAGGAAGACCCATGAGAGACCCTACCAGTCAAGATATTTCCGGCCAAGGAAAGCAAATATTCTCGTGATCTAAAAACAAAAGTAGTTGTAAGATTATAAGAGAAACACAAACTCACCTGAACTTCAATTTCCAAATATCCAACTATTCTTTCCTCCTCCTCAGGGTCCTTCTTAGAAACCTGACAGCAGTGGGAGGGAAGAGGAATCATTTGACATCAGCATTTCTTGGAGCAGACAGTTAAATAAAAAAGGAAAAACAGAACCAAAACACCCCCTAGGGCAGTGGTTCTCAACCTTCCTAATGCCGACCCTTTAATACACTTCCTCATGTCGTGGTGATCCCCAACCATAAAATTACTTTCATTGCTACTTCATAACTGCAATTTTGCTACTGTTATGAATCGTAAGGTTCTGATATGCAGGATGTCTTAGGCAACCCCTGTGAAAGGGTCTTTTGACCCCTAAAGGGGTCTCGATCCACAAGTTGAGAACCGCTGCCCTAGGGCCACATCTGCTTTCATCCATATATAAGCAAGTCAAACTTAATGGAAGGCTGGACTCTGAGTTGACAGCAATTCTTGGGAACTGAGGCTCAGAAGCATGTAGCTGGCCCCCAAGGAGCAACAAGGGGTGCCTCTTCCAGGAACCCTACCTGGGACACCCCTCCCCCTCACAGCTTCCTAGGAGCCTGTCATGAGGATACCTCCAGAACATCCCAAGTCTGAGTTCAGGCTGGGGCTTAGTACAGGGCTTCTTTTCTTGGGGTCATTTAACTTTTCAGGACCTGAGTCTAGAGTGAGCATGTCAAACTCACCACCTGCGGGCCGCATGCAGCCCACACGAATACCTTTGTGGTCCAGCCAATATAACGGTAAGAAACATTTTAATAAAAATTTCGTAACTTAATTTTTACAATATCCTATTATACATAATCCTATATAATAAAGAGGTAATATACAAATTAACCCTCACTCCCTCACAAGATGGCTATGACCAGGCCGTCAGGAGGGATAGTGAGGGACGACCAAATGACTAAACAGTAGGCTGTGAGGGGTGACCAGGCTGGTGGGAGGGAGAGGGGGGCCTTAAGGGGTGACCAGGCCAGTGGGAGGGGCAATTGGGGGTGATTAGGCTGACGGGGGAGGGGGGCAGTTGGGAGCGACCTGGCCAGCAGGGAGGGAAGTGAGGGGTGACCAGGTAGGCATGCAGAGGCAGTGAGGGGTGATGGGGGGGGGGGGGGTGTCAGTTAGGGACAACCAGGCATGCAGGCAGGTGAACAATTAGGAGCCAGTGGTCCAGGATTGTGAAAGGGATGTCTGACTGCTGGTTTAGGCTTGATCCCTGGGATCGGGCCTGACCCGGCAATCAGACATCCATCCAAGGGGTCCCAGATTGGAGAGGGTGCAGACCAGGCTGGAGGGGCCCTCCCAGCCCCCGTCGCATGAATTTCAGGCCTCATGAATTTCAGGCCTCTAGTAATTAATAACAAGTCACAACGTTGGCTAATGACTGATTAGTATAATGGTGTTGCATTCATTTCCCTTATGCGCCTTATGCACAGGCGCACCATTTCTCTCCACTAATACTAGCAGCGAATATTTTAGCAGCTGATTGCCAGGTCACTAGTCTTATACTGACTTGTTTAGTGTGTGCAACAGGAAATATTTCGCTTTTGGTGAACAAGAAAAATAGGTTTATTTGCGTTACGCTTATTAATTTGTGCAGTTATTCAGTGTCTGGTTAAGTTCATGTTCAAGAAAAAAATATTAATTTTTATTTAAATGTTCTATTATTTTGTTAATGATGACTCATTTATTTCAGCCCTTTGTATTCAGCATATCTCTATAGAAATAAATCTACGTTTCTATGGAAATTAAAGCTTTTGTTCTTTTGATGTCCACGTAAACTTGCACATCATTTGGCCCGTGTTAGCCTTTGAGTTTGACATGCTTGACTCGAGGGAACCGAAGCGCACACAGCCAAAGCGAACCGCACCCACAAATAAAGGTCACGCACCCCCTTACCTGTTACCGAGACAAGCCGCGCCCTGTATCGCCGCCGGTCGCACGCCGTCCTCGCAGACACACTCAGGCCCGGGCGCGAGTGGCCTTCTCGCCTCAACCGCCTCCTGGCCTCACCCAACCGTCGCTGCCGGTTCCAGTTCCGCTTCCGGGAAGTCTGCCGCGCCCACCGCCCTCAGCCGGCGCTGACTACTGTCTGGCACGCGACCAACTCGCCGCGCAGAGTCCAAGAAATTGGGGCAACGGAAAAGAACGCAGAGACCGAAGCTAGTTTGGGAGCCCAGCGGTCCCAACCGCTCTCCACAGCCACGCTTGCCTCGCCCTGAAAAGGCCTGTCCCCGGAGACTTCTGGGAAATGTAGTCCACGGCTAGCGCATTCCCGGACTGAAAGACTCCCAGGATGCAACTTGGCCCAGCTGTCAGCGGCGCTTTCCGAAGTCCTCCTAGAGAGCTAGTCTTTGCTGTAGGGAGCCGTTCCGGGCTTGGGTGAGCCTGGCGGCTCTGGTGTTTTTGGTGAAGCTGAAGGGAATTAAAAGGTTCTCAGCGAAGGCAAAAATGGGAGTGCAGGATGACCAGGGACTTAGCCCTCAGTGAGCGGGCATCCCAGGTGAAGTCCTCAGGAATAACCGTGAGCGGGCCGTGAGCTTACTTGGGTACCAGCGACTGGAGCAGGGTGTGGTATTTGAACGGATGGCTTGTCTTGTTTGTTCTTGTCAATTTGTGGGTCCAATTCGTTGTCTGGGACCCTGCGTGGAGTTATTTATGCTCATGGTATAGTTTCTGCCATTGCGAATCTTTATTTCCTTAGCTGTAAGGCAGGGTTTTGTTTTTTAGAGATTTATGCCACTGTTGGAAAGCAACTGTATGTGGTCGTGATCAGATATTGTGACCATGGGGATTTATGAGACGTTCTCTGTAGGACTGACAGAGATGGGAGGAGGTCTGCCACATTGTGTGGTTCTATTAATATCAGTAACTGGAGATGAGTAATATTTGTAAGATTTTAAAAATATTTTATTGAGTTTTTACAGAGAGGTAGGGAGAGGGATAGAAAGTCAGAAACATTGATGAGAGAGAAACATCGATCAGCTGCCTCCTGCACACCTCCCACTGGGGATGTGCCCGCAGCCAAGGCACATGCCCCTGACCTGAATCGAACCTGGGACCCTTTAGTTCGCAGGCCGACGCTCTATCCACTAAGCCAAACCGGTTTCAGCTGTAAGATTTTTTTTTGATAGACATTTCTTTTTGTGCATACCATGGCGATTATGAAAGTGGATCACTGTCCAGCTGGGATTGAAAAATAGTACAGTGTTGTCTAACTTGATATGTGTTAGTTTATCTGACTACCAGTGACTATACATGCCTGAGAAATTGTGACTGTGTTTTGATAATAATAAGTGGTAATAATCCACAGTTTCCTTACCGACAAAATAGTGTTATTATGTCTTCTTGGGGCATCAAATTTAAGATACAGGAAAAGATTTGCAACTTATCTGCCAAAAAAATTTAGATATTTTATAATGAATTAAAGATGTTTTATAGGGAAGAATGCAAATCAGAACTCTTCTGTGGGTTTTTCTGTTTGTTTTGTTAATCCTCACCTGAAGATATTTTTTCCACTGATTCTTAGAGAGAATGAAAGGGAGGAGGAAATACAGAGAAACATTGATGTCTGTGTCCTTGACTGGAATCAAAACCAGGATCCTTCAGTCTGTGGAGGATGTTCTATTCATTGAGCCAGACTGGCTTAGGGCTCAGCATAACTTTTAAAAAGAAAAAAATGGGGAGTGGGAGCAGCTGGGGAGAGGTCAATGGAGGGAAAAAGGAGACATATGTAATACTTTAAACAATAAATTTAAATTTAAAAAAAAAGAAAAAGGAAGAAAAAGAGCCCTAGCTAGTTTGCTCAGCGGCTGGAGCGCTGGCCTGCCTATTGAAGGGTCCTAAGTTCCATTCCGGTCAGGGGCACATGCCCAGCAGGCTGCAGCTGATAAATGATTCTCTCTCATCATTTGCTTCTCTCTCTCCCTTCCTCTCTGAAATCAATCAAAATATATTTTAAAAAGAAATCCAGCCTGAGATAGGCTTCCACTCTTCTGTGATATTAAGGGGACTAATGCAGATAACTTAGGTAGCCTTAGATTAAGTTCCCACACATAGAGGCAGGTAGATTAGATCAGATCCCAGAATTAGGGGATCAGATGTCGGAGGTGACAGGTTAGGCAAGGCAAGGAATGTGTTTGAGATTACATTATCAGTCCATCGGAAAACTACTTGTTTCCAAAAGTGGTCATTGCATTTCTTATATTCTAAATATACAAAACTGAGCTTCCATTTCCTAGGTGGGATCTGAATTCTTTGTTGCAGTTGGTAGTTTTGAAACTAAAATTGGTAGTTTCTTCTAACCAACTATTTTTCTGACCTGCAATGGCAGATAAAAATAGAGAACAGTTCATGGATGCAATATTAGGGAAGAAGATAAAATTCCTTTTCTTTTCTATTACAATTTCAGAAGGAAGTCCTAAATGTTTGTGGGGGGTAAATGGGATTTTTTCTGACCTCTTTTGTTTGTTTCTCCTCCAGAAATCTCTTTAACTTCACCCCAACAGGCTTCGTCAGAGATAAACTTCATTAAAACACTTTGTCATCAAATTAAATGACACTACTTTCATGTAAATATGCCCATCAAAGGTAGGATGGATAAATAGTGTGGAGTACCTATATAGTACACAGTAGTGAAAATTACTGAATATGATGAGCAAAGAGTCATAGAAATATACATGCAATATGATTCCATTCATAAAATTTTAAAGATGCAAAATGATATTATGTGTATAAGTGTTAACATAATGAAAAACAAAGGTATGGTGAATAAAACTCAAAAATGTGGTATCTTCAGGAAGGAGGAAAGATGGAGAGATGAGTTTGCAAAAGGATTTAAAATTAATGTGAAGTACATCTATTATTTACATGTACACGTATTAGAAGATAAAGGGTAGAGTCTTGCTGGAGGGTGGCCGGGTCTGCTCAGATCTCAGGGGGCAGGGCAGCCCTTCTAGGGTCCCTACTCTCTTCCCAATCCCTGCCTGCCTCCCTGCAGTGAGAGAATGGCCACCAAACAGGGGTCAGAAGGCAGATGGAAAGGGCAGGAAGTGACCTCCAGCAACCACAAATGGAAATGGAGACAGTGGGCAACCCAGAGAGAGGATGGGGCAACCAGGAGCTGACAAAGAGGCAGTGGAGTGAAGACGCAGCATAGCCAGAAGGCTGTGGGCAGAGGGTAACCCTGAGACACAGGAGCCCTGAGACAATGAGGTCCAAGAGAACCAGGGACAAAGGCACAAAGGGATGGGTCCCTGTGGTGAGTGAAGGCCCACAGTGGACCTGAAGCCCAAAGAGATGGTGGAGGCAGATGCCTAAGGAGTGTGTGTGTGTGGCGGGGGCCCGCTAGAGATGGAGGTGCAGAGAAGAGATGGGAGTCATAGAGGGGGTGAGGTGATAAGGCATGGGGCAGTGAGAGGCTATAGCCCCAAAAGGGAGAGGCCAGGGCATGCAAGGTCAAGGAGGGGGAGAGGAGGGAGGAGGAACCCCAAGGGGAGCCAAGCTCTGTCTGTGCTCATCTGGCTTCCTAACTGCTGTGGCTGGGGATCAGCGCCCTCCCTGGCTGGGGACAGGATGCAGAGACCCCAGCCAGGGCTTCTGGGTGCGGGGAGGACCAGGAGACTCACTTCTTACTCTTGACCATAAATACAGTCTTAAATAACCAAGGGGGCGGGTAGGGGGAAAGAACAAGGGAAATTATAAAGTACTTTGAGATGAATGAAAACCCAAACACAACATACTAAAACTTATGGTATGAGAGAAACTTGTGGCTGTAAATGCCCACATTTAAAAAAAGAAGAGCGTGAATCCATAACCTAACCTTCCACCTTAAGAAACTGGAAAAGGGGGGAACACCAAGATGGCGGCATAAGCAAACACCTATTGTTCTGCCCCGCGCAACGATTTGGGAACTACAACATAACAGCGGAACAGACAAGCACCCAGAATCGCCAGAAAGCTGGCTGAATGTAAACTCCACTAATAGGAGCAAGGGTGGGACACTAAGACTCGGGACAGGCGGGAGCGCAGCCTTTCAGACGGAAACAGGTTAGGAGCCACCCTGGTCGCACGCGCGGGCTGGGGCTGGAGCAGCAACCGCCGGCCGGATTTCTCCCACGAGGAAGGGCGGAGGCGTCCCACTGCCCAGATTTCCCGAGCCGGGCGAGATCCGAGATCCCGGGTACGGGAAGAGGTCCCCCTGCACAGATTCGCCAGAACCGGGCGAGGTCCGAGGTCCGGGGGACGCACCCTGGAAGCGGGGCGTGGCAGAGGCTCCTAGTCCCAAGGGTCGCGCAAACCCGCGACTTGCCCCCTGGAAACTTGTCTCCTGGTTCCGGAAACCATCTATTTTACAGCCCTGGGCTGGACTTTTGGTGTGCAGGCACATTTGGGGAAAGGCAGAGTTGTCTGGCAAGGGGAAGAGACTAGCGGCTTTCTCTTGGAGGAGTCTGCAGCCATCCCCACCCAACACAGACCCACGCACACGAGCACCGCATAGGACGTACCTGACACTGAGGCTGCCTGCACAGCTCAGAGACTCCGCCCATCCAACCTGAACACAGACTCCCTTCACAGCCAATTGGCCTGGAGGTCAAACCCTCCTAGGGCTAACAACAACAAGCTGGGTTTAAATTCAAAAATACTGTACAACCCATAAAGGATTGCAGTAAGAGTACCCATCTCAAATAACTGGGGAGGCTGTGCCACTGACCCTTAGAGGACATCTACCACATAAAGCAGCCACCATGCAGAGATACGGAAAGAAATCAGGTGTGAAAGAAATGGAAGAGAAAAGACGACAAGACATAGAGTTCAAAACCATGGTAAGAAGGCTTTTCAAGAGGCTCCTAGAAAAGGCTGATGAACTTAATGAAAACTACGAGGAAATAAATAAGACCAACCAGGAAATGAATGAGACTTACAAGGAAATGAATGAGACCCTCAAGGAAATGAACAAGACCTCTGAGAATATGATCGAGACCCTCACGGATATAAAAAAGGACCAACTAGAAATCAAACATACACAGACTGAAATAAAAAATATTACACAAAGTCCTAAAAGCAGTCCACAGGGCCACAAGAACCAAGTCAAAGATTTGAAATACAAAGAAGCAAAATCCACTCAGCTGGAAAAGCAAGAAACAAAAAGAATTCAGATAATTGAAGATAGTGTAAGGGGCCTCTGGGACAACCTCAAGCATGCCAACATCCGAATTATTGGGGTGCCAGAAAAAGAGCAAGTTAATGAAAACCTACTTGAAGAAATAGTGACTGAAAACTTCCCACACCTGGTGAAAGAAACTGACTTTAAAGCCCAAGAAGTACACAGAACCCCAAAATATAGGAATCTAAAGGGGACCACACCAAGACATATCATAATTAAAATGCCAAGAACAAAAGATAAAGAGAGAATATTAAAAGCAGCAAGAGAAAAACAGTTAGTTACCTACAGGGGAGCACCCATACGATTGTCAGCAGATTTCTCAACAGAAACGATGCAGGCCAGACTCGAGTGGCAAGAAATATTCAAAATAATGAATAGCAAGAATCTACAACCAAGATTACTCTATCCAGCAAAGCTATTATTCAGAATTGAAGATCAGATAAAGGGCTTCGCAGATAAGAAAAAGCTAAAGGAGTTCATCACCACAAAACCAATATTATATCAAATGCTGAAAGATATTCTTTAAGAAGAGGAAGAAAAAAAAGGTAAAAATATAAATTATGAACAACAAATACACATCTATCAACAAATGAACATAAAAATCAAGTGAATTGATAGGCTGATGAACAGGATAAACTGGTGAATATAACAGAAACATGGACATAGAGAGGGAATGGACTGACAATTCTTGGGGAGAAAAGGGTTGTGGGAAGTACAGCAAGAGACTGGACAAAAATCTTGCAACAATGGGAGAGGACAGTGGGGAGGGGGAGGTGAGGGTGGAGAGTGGGATAGATACAGGGTGGAGGGGAGATATAGGGGGATAAAGAAGGGGAAACAATGTAATTAATAAACTGAACAATAAAGATTAAAAAAAAAATAACCCTATATTCAATGGCTCTTTGCTGGGCCCTGCCCTGGCATGGCATATCTGTTCCCTGGTGTGTTTCATTTCCTCTCCAGCACCAAGGACAGGGTGGATCAGACCTGGGCATCTGAGAGGGAACCTTCCAGAATTAAAAAGGTTCCTGTCTTAATGCTATGGTCCATTTTTAAAAAAATAGTTAATCACCTTTATTTATTGTTTGTTTGTTTGTTTTTGTTAGTCCTCACTCAAGAGTATTTTTCCATTGATTTTCAAAGAGAATGGAAGAGAGAGGGAAAGACAGAGGGAAACATCGATGTGAGAGAAACACATTGATTGGTTGCCTTCTGTGGGATCCCTGAGCAGGGCCTGGGCTGGGGAGGAGCCTGCAACCAAGGAACAGGACCTTGCCTGGAATCAAACCTGAGACCCTTTGGTCCGCAGCTGATGCTCTATCCACTGCGCCAACTCGGCCAGGGCACCACGGCCCTTTTTATCACTCAGGCTCAGCTCTGGTCAGTGGGTGTCTTTATATCCATTATTGATTCTGGGACATAAATTAAGGAGTATGTTTCACCTTCAGAGACTCAGAGTCAAGCCCAAACTGGTGTTGCTCAGTGGATAGAGCATCAGCCTGCAGACTGAAGGGTCCAGGTTCGATTCCGGTCAGGGGCATGTACCTTGGTTGTGGGCACATCCCCAGTGAGGGGTGTGCAGGAGGCAGCTGATCGATGTTTTTCTCTCATCAATGTTTCTAACTTTCTCTCCCTCTCCCTTCCTCTCTGTAAAAAAATCAATAAAATATATTTTTTTAAAAAGAGACTCAGAGTCAACAATGATGTCTCTTTCCTGTGGTCTAAGAAGCTGAGGAGAAAGAGGGCTATGCTTTTTCCTCACATCATCCAAAGGGATAGCTTCTTATGAATGTTTTTTCAAAGCCAATCTTGACCACAGAGAAAACATAAAAAAATGAACCCCCATTTTCTATGTCCATGCTGAAAATCAGACATGTATATGATTTTATTTATTCCTTATAATATTCTTAAAATAGAGATGCTGTGGTCCCCAATTTTAAAGGAAATATTTAAGCCGAAACCGGTTTGGCTCAGTGGAAAGAGCGTCGGCCTGCGGACTGAAAGGTCTCAGGTTCCATTCCGGTCAAGGGCATGTACCGTGGCTGCAGGCGCATCCCCAGCAGGGGGTGTGCAAGAGGCAGCTGATCGATGTTTCTCTCTCATCGATGTTTCTGACTTTCTATCCTTCTCCCTTTCTCTCTGTGAAAAATCAATTATATATATATATATATTTTTAAAGGAAATATTTAAGAGTTTAGAAGGGAAAGGAATAGAATTCTGGCAAGTCTAATAGTGAGAAATGATGAACAGGAGGTCTCAGGAAGCCAACAACAAAAAGATAAAGAAGGGGAGAGATGATAACTAAGTACACAAAAATAATGAGGGTCACAGCTTTCTCTATAAGCTTCAGATTTAATATGGCACACCTCCCCTTCCCAAGTAAAAAAACGTACTAGGATTTCAAGATAAAGCCCCAATAACAGAAGTTACTTTTTCTGAAACTTCCTAAGAGGAAAAAAAATTATACCAAGTAGAGCTCTAATACCTGGATGGTGAGCCTGTTGTTGCCAGGGGTCATGCCTGTGGGTGTGAGAAAGCCCCAAATCGAGTTACAGTCTGGGGAAATCATGATCCCATTTCTTATCAGAGCAGACATTGCAATGTCCCTGGTGGTAATGACAGTGTCTGCAGGGAAAACAATATCCCCGAGAAACTGTTGGCCCAGGTTAAAAATCTGTAATAATAAAAGTGTAATATACAATTAGACCGGACAGCCGAATGACCTTCCGGACGTCATTCCGACATCCTTCTGAACGAAGAAGCTGTGGCAGCGGGTGCCGAGGCAGAAGCAGTTATTGGCAATCAGGCAGGCACGTAAGTGATTGGGGCGATCAGGCAGGCAGGTGAGCAGTTAGGGTGATCAGGCAGGCAGGCAGAGTGGTTAGGGGCAATCAGGCAGGCAGGCAGGCCAGTGGTGAGGAGCCAGCGGTCCTGGATTACAAGAGGGATGTCCGACTGCCAGTTTAGGCCCAATCCTGCATCTGGCCTTAACTGGCAGTCAGACATCCCTCGAGGGGTCCCAGATTGAAAGAGGGTGCAGGCCAGCCTGAGGGACCTCCCCACCCTCGTGCACAAATTTTGTGCACCAGGCCTCTAGTAGTAGTAATAATTAATAATAACATGAGCAATGACTAGCCCTTGATGAGAAAAATCCAGAGACCAATGTACTTTGTACAGAAACTTCCCTGTGGCATGACATGTCTCGAGTGGAGCAGAGGAAACTTACATGGCTTGTGTGAAGAATCCGTGGAGGCACAGCATCAGTGGCTCACTCCACGTGCCTCTGTTGTCACCAGGTTGGCAAGGGGGATAGGTAGGGGCAACTAGGCCAGTGGGAGAGAGGGGCAGTTAGAGGCAATCAGGCAGGCAAGGAGGTGAGCAGTTAGGAGCCACTGGTCCCGAATTGTGAGAGGGATGTCCAACTGCTGGTTTAGGCCTGATCCTAAACTGACAGTCGGACATCCCCCAAGGGGTCCCAGATTGGAGAGGGTGCAGGCTGGGATGAGGGGACCTGCCCATGCATGAAATTTGAGGCCTCTAGTTTGTATATAAAAAACTTAAAAGTATACAATATGATGAGATAAGAAGAAAAAGAAGAGGGGTTTTGGGGAACCAGTGATGGGTGATCATGATTAAAATATGGATATAAGGAAGACTGTAGGAGAAGTTAATTATTTTTTTAATCTTTATTGTTCAGTTTATTAATTACATTGTTCCCTTTTTCCCCCCCTATAGCTCCCTTCCACCTGGTATCCATCCCACCCTCTGCCCTCACCCCTCCACTGTCCTCTCCCATAGTTGCATGATTTTTTCCAGTCTCTTGCTGCACTTCCCACACCCCTTTTCTCCCCAAGAATTGTCAGTCCATTCCCTCTCTATGTCCGTGATTCTGTTACATTCACCAGTTTATCCTGTTCATCAGCTTATTAATTCACTTGATTTTTAGATTCATTTGTTGATAGATGTGTATTTGTTGTTCATAATTTACACTTCTATATTTTTCTTCTTCCTCTTCTTAAAGAATATCTTTCAGCATTTCATATAATATTGGTTTGGTGGTGATGAACTCCTTTAGCTTTTTCTTATCTGTGAAGCACTTTATCTGATCTTCAATTCTGAATGATAGCTTTGCTGGATAGAGTAATCTTGGTTGTAGATTCTTGCTATTCATCACTTTGAATATTTCTTGCCACTCGAGTCTGGCCTGCATCGTTTCTGTTGAGAAATCTGCTGACAATCGTATGGGTGCTCCCCTGTAGGTAACTAACTGTTTTTCTCTTGCTGCTTTTAATATTCTCTCTTTTGTTCTTGGCATTTTAATTATGATGTGCCTTGGTGTGGTCCTTTTAGGGTTCCTATATATTGGGGTTCGGTGTGCTTCTTGGAATCCTAAGTAGATTTCTTTCACCAGGTGTGGGAAGTTTTTGGTCACTATTTCTTCAAATAGGTTTTCATTGTCTTGCTCTCTCTCTTTTTCTGGCACCCCTATAATTCGGATGTTGGTATGCTTGAGGTTGTCCCAGAGGCCCCTTACACTATCTTCAATTTTTTGGATTCTTTTGGTTTCTTGCTTTGTCAGCTAAATGGATTTTACCTCTTTGTATTTCAAATCTTTAACTTGGTTCTTGGGGTGCTCTAGAGTACTTTTAGGTCTTTGTGAAATATTTTTTATTTCAGTCAGTGTATGCTTAATTTCTGGTTGGTCCTTTTTCATATCCTTGAGAGTCTCGTTCATTTCCTTGTAGGACTCATTCAGTTCCACATTGGTCTTGATCATTTCCTTGCAGGTCTCATTCATATCCTTGAGGGTCTCGTTCATTTCCTTGTAGGTCTTGCTTATTTCCTTATAGGTCTCGACCTTTTCTAGGAGCCTCTTGAAAAGCCCTATAACCGTGGTTTTGAATTCCATGTCCAGTCGTTTTTTTCCCCTCCATTTCTTACACATCTGATTTCTTTCCATGTCTCTGCATGGTGGCTGCTTCCCTGAGTTGGTCAATTAGCTTTGTGTGGTAGACGTCCTACAAGGGACAGTAGGTCAGCCTCCCTAGTTACCTGAGGTGGATATGGGTTGCACAGTTTTGCTGAAGTTAAGCTCAGGTTAATTGTTGTTAGCACTTGGAGGAATTGACCTCCAGGCCAATTGTCTGTGAAGTTCAGCTGTGCTCAGGTTGGATGGGCGGAGTCTCCGGGCCAAGCAGACAGCGTTAGCTCCGCCCTATGCGGCCCCAGGGACTCTGTGCAAGGGGCAATTCTGAGAGAGAGCCGCTGCCAAGCTCCACCGGCTGCCGGGGAATTCAGACTCTCCCCAAATGAGTCTGCACACCCAATGTCTCACCCAGGGTCGTAAAACAAAGCAGTCTGACAGTTTCCCGAATGAAAGAGCAAGTCATGAGTGCTCTCTGCGTGGTCACGCAGCTGCTCCGTTCCCAAGTTCATGCGCACTCCGCACAAGCTCGCCTTCTCCACAAGCCCGCAGACCCCTGCAGCACCCAAGCTTCGGCGTGCCCTCCCACTGTCCAGTTTTTACCCCGTATGATTGTGGGTTCCCTGGACTTCTCCCGGAGCTGGGGAATCAGTACAGTGGGACGTCTTTGTCTCCCCAGTTTGAGAAAACTGGCTGGTTTTCAGCCGCCCGCCCTCTCCGCTGGCGCACTCGCTCCAAACCTCTCTCCGCGTGTATCTTCAACGCTGTCCTCAGCCGCTCCTCTGAGTCACAGTGTTCTATCTTCACTTTTATTTGTGGAATTTTCACTCGGCCAGCTTTCCGGTGGTTCTGGATGGTGTTTGTTCTTTCGTTAAGTTGTAGTTTTAAAATTGCTGTGTATGACGGCAAGATAGGTGTTTACCTATGCCGCCATCTTGGTTCTCCCAAGAAGTTAATTATTAAACTGCAGTTTGAAAGATTGAGAATGAATCCTTGGGCAAAGACAGAGATGAGGGAATTCCTGGCATTGTGAAGTCCCCTAGAAGGGAAGCAGCCTGGAGACTCTGAGAGGAACTGAAAGAGGGTCAAAGTTTAGGAGCATTACTGCCGGATGTTTACCTCATCTCTCCATGAAAACTGAGTCTGATTTCAATGTCATTCGGCTGGATCTCCTCCCCTATGGGTTTTCTCGGACGGTTGAAGTGGTTGGCATATTTGTTGAGCCCCTGAAAGTCTTCAGTTGTCTTTATTGTCTTTTACGTGTAAAGAATATTTTGCCCGGTGTGGCCAACTCTGAGGTATGCTGCCCAACAGCCATCTCCTTCTCCTTTGATGACAGAATGGCAGTTTTGATCCAGCAGCCCAAGGGCAGGGAAGGTGAATCATGACTGGGCTAAGAAAATAAGATAAATGTTCTAGCTGGTTTGGCTTGGTGGATGGAGTGTTGGCCTGCTGAATAAAGGGTCCCAGGTTCAATTCCAGTCAAAGGTGTGTACCTTGATTGCCAGATAGATCACCCCTGTTATCCCAGGGTCCGAGTGGCTCAGTGGCTGAGTGTCTACCTATGAACCAGGAGATCATGGTTCAATTCCTGGTCAGGGCACATGCCTGGTTTCGGGCTTGATCCCCAGTAGGGGGCATGCAAGAGTCAGCTGATAGATGATTCTATCCCATCATTAATGTTTCTATCTCTTCCTCTCCTTTCCTCTTTGAAATCAATAAAAACAAACAAACAAGTAAACAAACATCAGTGGAAAAATATGCTCAGGTGAGGATTAAAAAAGAAGGAAAGAAAATTAGATGAGTGCTTACAAGTACCAGATTCATTAACACATGACTCATATTAATTTTTAAAAAAAGATCACCTTGCATGTGGTAATATTCTCTAGGATTCATCTAGGAGAATAGATGAAGCATACTCAAAATTTAAAAACTTACTCATGATCTCCCAGCTATTAAAATGGTGGACAAGGACCTGACCTTAGATGGTTGTGTTTCAGTGTCTTGGGACTATCCTATTAAGTCTGTGGCAGCGGCTTAGTGAGGGGTAGCACAGTTGGTTAGAGTAACATCCATATACACCGAGGTTTCAGATTCGATCTCCTGTCAGGGCACATACAAGAAGCAACCAATGAATGCATAAATAAGTGGAACAACAAATTGATGTTTTTCTCTCAAACCAACAAATAAATAAATGAAAGTCTGGATCTTTTCCAGAGAACATACAAATGGCCAATAGATATATGAAAAGACACTCAACATCAGTAATCATCAGAGAAATGCAAATTAAAACCACGAGGAGATATCACCTCACACCTGTCAAAATGACTATTATCAATAAATCAACAAGTGCTGGCGAGGATGTGGAGAAAAGGGAACCCTTGTGTGCTTCGGTGGGAATACAGACTGGTGCAGCCACTGTGGAAAGCAGGATGTACTTAACTCAAAAAAACTAAAAACGGAATGCCTCATGACCCAGGGAATTTATCCAAAGGAACCACAAAAATAATTCTAAAGAATATATGTGCCCCTATGTTCATTGCAGCATTATTTACAACTAGTGGCCCGGTGCACAAAATTCATGCACATTAAAAGGGTATTAATTAGAGGAAATAATTTAATATTGCTATTTGCTCTTTCTCTACAATAGAAGTATCAAAGACTAAAGAAAATTAGTAAAATGTATATGAAAACCTTCCTCCTGTCAGAGTATGGGGCGCACCATGGGACCCAGAGTCAAGTCCCCACTCACTCACATGTGCCTCAAAATCACGTGAGACCCAGACACAGCTGCCCCCCCCCCTGCATTGGGATAGATCCAGACCCGGCCAGTCCCACCCTTGTCAAGCCCCGCAGGGCGGGGGTGTCCCTAGGTCCCCTGGCCCAGCACCAGGACAGGGGGCATGGCCTTAGGTCCCCCATCAAATCCCACCAGGTGGGAGACACGACCTGAAGTCCCCCCTCAAGCCCCACCAGGCAGAGGATCACAGCCTCAGGTCCCCTGGCCCAGCACTGGGAGGGAGGCGCAGCCTCAGGTCCACTGTCAATCCCCACTGGCACGGGGGCGCAGGCTCAGGTCCCCGGTGAAGCCCCGCTGGGTGGGGGGCCACAGCCTGAGGTCCCCTGTCAAGCCCAGCCATGCAGGAGTGGCACAGCCTCAGGTCCCCTGGCCTGGTGCTGGGGCGGAGGGTATGCTCTGAGGTCCCCCAGCCTGGTGCTGGGGTAGGGTGCAGCTTGAGGTTCCCTGTCAAGCCCTGTCAGGTGGGGGTGCAGCCTGAGGTCCCCTGTCAAGCCCTGCTGGGTGGAGAGAACAGTCTGAGGTCCCCTAATCCAGTACCAGGATGGGAAGCACACCTTGAGGTCCCTTGTCAAGTCCTGCTGGGTTGGGAGTGTGGCCTGCAGTCCCCTGTCAAGCCGCACCAGGTGGGAGGCACGGCTTGAGGTCCCCCCAGCCTGGAGCTAGGGCAGGGGAAGCAGCCTGAGGTACCCTAGCCCAGTACCAGGACGGGAAGTACACCTTGAGGTCCCCGGCAAGCCCCACTGGGTGGAAGACATGGCCTCAGGTCCCCTGGCCTGGTGCTGGGGTGGGGGTCGAGGCCTGAGGTCCCTTGTCAAGCCCCTCTGGATTGGGGGAAGGTGTAGGCCTCCCGACCACGTCCCCTGCTGGCCTCCCTTTCCGCTGCCATGGCCACCTCACGCTCTCCGTGAGCAGGTATGCATAGGGAAGGCTGGGCCAGGATAATTGGGAGAGGGTGATGGGGGGCCAGCATCCTGGGTGAGCTGGGCCTCACAGCCTCTCTGCTTCAGCTCCCAGCACCCCAGACCTAAGGAGTAGTGTTTTCACAGGAGCCTGGCAGGTACTGAATATGGCGATGCCTTAAAAACAGAAGAAGCCCCCTGCTGAAACTGGTTTGGCTCAGTGGATAGAGCGTCGGCCTGTGGACTGAAAGGTACCAGGTTCGATTCCGGTCAAAGGCATGTACCTTGGTTGTGGGCACATCCCCAGTAGGAGGTGTGCAAGAGGCAGCTGATTGATGTTTCTGACTTTCTGTCCCTCTCCCTTCCTCTCTGTAAAAAATCAATAAAATATATATTTTTTAAAAAAAGAAGCCCCCTTTAACTCTGGCTGGAAGTGCGTTGGGAACTTATGTTCGGGGGAAGCAGCCCAACATCAGGGCTGAAATAAGACCTTGGGTAGCCTCTGGAGGGGTGACTTCAGTCCTTGGCCGCAGCCAAGCCCCCCGCAGGCCTCCCTTCCAGCCGCCGCCCCGCCCTCCCGCTCTCCAGTTTGCCCCGCTGCCCTGCCCTGCCCTCCCGCTCCTGATTGACTGGTAGGGTAGCGAAGGTATGATAATTTGCACATTTCTCTTTTATTAGATAGGATAGCCAAGATTCGGAAGCAGCCCAAGTGCCTATCAGTAGATGAGTGGATTAAAAGAAATCTGTGGTACATTTACACAAAGAAATACTATTCTGCCATAAAAGGAAGAAAATGTTAACTTTTGCGACAGTATAAATGGACCTAGAGAACATTATGCTAAGTGAAATAAGCCAGTCAGCGAAAGACAAGCACCATGTTATTTCACTCATGTGTGGAATTTAGTGAACAGACTGAACTACCAAGCAAAATAGAGACAGACTCACAGAGAGCAGACAGGCAGCTCTGGTGGGGAGGGTTTGGTGGTGGAGGTATTGAGCAAAAAAGAAAAAAGAGAACTCAGAGACATGGAAAACAGTATGATTGCGGTGGGAGTGGGGGTGGAGGTTGAAGAGGGCATAGAGGGGATACATGATGAGGGGGAAAATCCTATCTAATAAGGAGGGAATCTGCTAATTGACTGCCTGCCCTCAAAGGTGGCAGGGCCCACAGCCAATAAGGAGGGAATATGCTAATTGACTGTCCCACCCTCAAAGATGGCAGTGCACACAGCCACAAAATGGCTGCCCCTATTCCCCTCAGCCCCACTGGGGCGGCAGGCACACAGCAAGGCCAGGCCTGCTCCCAGGCGAGCCCAGCCACTATGCGTACCTGCCTCTGGAGACCCCCAGTCCCTTCAGCCCCCCAGCTGCCTAGGGCAGCTCAAGGCACAGGCAAGCCTCGGGCGGTGGCTGCCCATCCACCAGGGCCACCCGGGGCTCAGGAACCAGGGCCACCCGGGGCTCAGGAAGCAGGGCCACCCGGGGCTCAGGAACCAGGGCCACCCGGGGCTCAGGAACCAGGGCCACCCGGGGCTCAGGAACCGGGGCCACCCGGGGCTCAGGAACCAGGACCACCCGGGGCTCAGGAACCGGGGCCACCTGGGGCTCAGGAACCAGGACCACCCGGGGCTCAGGAACCAGGGCCACCCGGGGCTCAGGAACCAGGACCACCCGGGGCTCAGGAACCGGGACCACCCGAGGCTCAGGAACCGGGGCCACCCGGGGCTCAGGAACCGGGACCAGCCGGGGCTCAGGAACCAGGACCACCCGGGGCTCAGGAACCGGGGCCACCCGGGGCTCAGGAACCGGGGCCACCTGGGGCTCAGGAACCGGGACCAGCCGGGGCTCAGGAACCAGGACCAGCCGGGGCTCAGGAACCGGGGCCGGGCCACCCGGGGCTCAGGAACCGGGGCCAGCCGAGGCTCAGGAACCGGGGCCACCCGGGGCTCAGGAACCGGGACCACCCGGGGCTCAGGAACCAGGGCCACCCGGGGCTCAGGAACCGGGACCAGCCGGGGCTCAGGAACCGGGGCCAGCCGGGGCTCAGGAACCGGGACCATCTGGGGCTCAGGAACCGGGAACCACCCGGGGCTCAAGAACCAGGGCCAGCCGGGGCTCAGGAACCGGGGCCAGCCGGGGCTCAGGAACCGGGGCCACCCCGGGGCTCAGGAACCGGGGCCACCCCGGGGCTCAGGAACCGGGGCCACCCCGGGGCTCAGGAACCGGGGCCACCCCGGGGCTCAGGAACTGGGGCCACCCGGGGCTCAGGAACCGGGAACCACCCGGGGCTCAGGAACCAGGGCCACCCGGGGCTCAGGAACCAGGAGCAGCCGAGGCTGTGCTGCCGGCAGTGTCAGCAGCAGAGGTGTGTTGGGGGGTCGCCTCCTGCCCCTGAAGGCTCCCAGACTGTGAGAGGGGGCTGGCTGGGCTGAGGGACCACCCCCTATGAATTTTCATGCATTGGGCCTCTAGTAAAATAATAATAAATTTTAAAAGTCTGGATGGTAGGAGTTATTATTCTATTTAATGGTGAGGAAACCAAGTTGAAAGATGGTTATTTATGTGCTAAAGTTAGCCAGACTTTAGTTTTAGAATGTAACTTCTAAATACTTAAAATTTCAAGGTTTAACCATGTATATCTTTTTTTCCCAAAACTGTAGTTGTACCTTGCATACTCTTATGCAACCAGTATTTTTCATTTTATTAATATCTTATGCATATCCTTCCATATCAGGGAGGGTAATTCTACAGTATAATTTTATTTTGTTTTATTTTAAAATATATTTTATTGATTTTTTACAGAGAGGAAGGGAGAGGGATAGAAAGTCAGAAACATCAATGAGAGAGAAACATCGATCAGCTGCCTCTTGCACACCCCCCACTGGGATTGTGCCCACAGCCAAGGTACATGCCCTTGCCCGGAATCGAACCTGGGACCTTCCAGTCCGCATGCCGACGCTCTATCCACTGAGCCAAACCGGTTTCGGCTACATTATAATTTTAATGACTCCTGGTTATTTACTTTATGGACTATCAAATTTAATACATCTGCATTTTTTAATCTTTAGGTTATTCTCAATTTTAACTAATGTGAATGTTTTCATAGGGGATATTTTATATACCTTTTATTATGTTTCAATAGTTCTCATGAAATATATTTCTACAAATGGATTACTGCATAAGAGAGGCTTTTATTAGCTTATATAAAGTAACTCTCAGAGAGGTTGTAAATTATCTCCCACTAGAATTTATTATGAATATTTACTTAAAACCTCAATATTGGATATTATCCTTTTTCATCTTTCCCAACCTCTAGACCAATAATGACATTTCACTTTTGTAATATTTCCATGTCTTTTATTTGTCACTAGAGGCCCAATGCATGAAATTCGTGCATGGGGAGGTGTGTCCCTCAGCCCAGCCTGCACCCTCTCCACTCTGGGACCCCTTGAGGGATGTCTAATTGTCTGTTTAGGATGTCCTATTGGTATTGGGCTTAAACAGGCAGTTGGACATCCCTCTCACAATCCAGGACTGCTGGCTCCCAACTGCTCGCCTGCCTGCCTTCCTGATTGCCTCTAACAGCTTCTGCCTGCCAGCCTGATCATCCTTTAACCACTCCCCTGCCAACCTGATTGATGCATAACTGCTCCCCTGCCAGCCTGTTTGCCCCTAACTGCCCTCCCCTGCAGGCCTGGTCACCCCTAATTGCCCTCCCCTGCAGGTTTGATTGCCCCCAACTGCCCTCTGTTGCAGGCCTGGTCCTTCCCAACTGCCCTCCCTTGTAGACCTGGTCCCTCCCAATTGCCCTCCCCTGCTAGACATCTTGTGGTGGCCATCTTGTGTCCACATGGGGGCAGTCATCTTTGACCACATGGGGGCAGCCATCTTGTGTGTTGGAGTGATGGTCAATTTGCATGTTATTTTTTTATTAGATGGAATTGGATAGGATAGAGGCCTGTTGCACAGGTGGGGGCCAGCTGGTTTGCCCTGAAGGGTGTCCTGTATCAGGGTGAGGGTTCCCTTGGGGCATGGGGTGGCCTGGGTGAGGGGCCTGTGGTGGTTTGCAGGCTGGCCATGCCCCCCAGCAACCCAAGCAGAGGCCCTGGTATCTGAAATTTATTTATCTTTTATTTAAAAAAAATTTTAATATAACTTTTTATTGTTTAAAGTATTTATCTTTTATAACTGAAATTTTCTAGCCTAGCCTTAAGCGGAGGCCAAGGCAGGCCAGGGCAGGCGGAAAACTTGGCTTCCTCCATTGCCGGGGAAACCCAAGCCTCCTGCTCTCTCCGTGACTGCAGCCACCTTGGTTGAGTTAATTTACTCACTCCTGATTGGCTGGTAGGTGTGTCTTGTGGGTATAGCAGAGATATGGTCAATTTACATATTACTATTTTATTATATAGGATAAGTTTGGGCACATTTTCAAGTATTTATTAGTCATTTTCAGTTTTTTCTTCAAGTTTCTATTCATATGTTTAGCCCATATCTATACATTGTTGTATTCATTTATACTGATTTGTTCAAAATTAAGTCCATCAGTTATGTTTCTCATATTTGAAATAATTTCTACTACTTTATTTGCTCTTTAAATTTGGAGGTAGGGAAGTATAATGAAACATTTTACATTTTCTGGAATTTAAATGATTAACTATTTACTTTATGTTTTGTGCTTTAGATGTTATGCCTACAAACACAGATAATAATAAAATCAATCTGTATTTTGATAAGTACTCTGGTAGCCTATTACTATTGTGAACTTTGCTTTCATGTGTGAGAGGTAGATGTTACTTTCCCAGAAGGTTGTTGGTTAACATTTGTAATTTTTTTATACAACAACCGTATTGAGATATAATTCTCATGCCATACAACTCACCCATTAAATTATAGAATTCAGTGCTTTTTAAGATAACCACAGAGTTGTATAATCATCATCACAATCAATTTGAGAGCAGTTTGATCACATCAAAAAAAAAAATCTTTGTACCCACTAGCAGTCACTCCCCATTTCCTATCACTGCTGCATCTGCTTCCAGTCTGGCTAATTTATTTTCTGTCTCTATAGATTTACCTACTCTGGACATGTCATATAAATAAAATCATACCATTTGCAACTTTTTGTGACTGGCTTATTTTATTTAGCATGACATGTTCAAGGTTCATTCACGTTATAGCATGAGTCAGTATTTCATGAATATTTATCGCCAAATAACATTCCCCTGCACAGCCCTGGCCCGGTGTCTCCGCTGGCTGGAGTGTCATCCTGATCAGGGCATATACCTGGGTTACGGGCTTGATCCCTGGGTGGGGCATGTATGGGAGGCAGCTGATCAATGTTTCTCTCACGTTGATGTTTCTCTTTCCCTTCCTCTTTTCTTTTTTTAAGCATTTTATTTATTTTAAAATATATTTTATTGATTTTTCACAGAGAAGAAGGGAGAGGGATAGAAAGTCAGAAACATCGATGAGAGAGAAACATCGATCAGCTGCCTCTTGTACACCCCCTACTGGGGATGTGCCCGCAGCCAAGGTACATGCCCTTGACCGGAATCGAACCTGGGACCTTTCAGTCTGCAGGCCAACGTTCTATCCACTGAACCAAACCGGTTCCGGCTTTTTTAAGCATTTTAAAATATATATATATTTTATTGCCGAAACCGGTTTGGCTCAGTGGATAGAGCGTCGGCCTGCGGACTGAAAGGTCC
This sequence comes from Antrozous pallidus, assembly GCA_027563665.1. Classification (NCBI taxonomy): domain Eukaryota; kingdom Metazoa; phylum Chordata; class Mammalia; order Chiroptera; family Vespertilionidae; genus Antrozous; species Antrozous pallidus. The sequence continues at coordinate 16,897,591 of CM050525.1, forward strand.
TAGGTTTAATTCCCATCAAGGGCATGTACCTTGGCTGCGGGCACATTCCCCAGTAGGGGATGTGCAGGAGGCAGCTGATGGATGTTTCTCTCTCATCGATGTTTCTGATTGATTTTTTACAGAGAGGAAGGGAGAGGGTTAGAAAGTCAGCCAAGGTACATGCCCTTGACCGAACCTGGGACCTTTCAGTCTTCAGGCCGGCACTCTATCCACTGAACCAAACCGTTAGGGCCACATTTACTTTTTTATTTTTTAAAATACTGTTACTGATTTTGAAAAAGAGAGGAATTGAGAGGGAGACAGAAAACACATCAATGTGAGAATGAAACATTGATTGGCTGCCTCCTGCACCCCTGCCCCCCCCCACACACACACACTAGAGAGTGAAACCGAAACCCAGACATGTGCTCTGATGGGGAATCACACTAGCAACCATTCAGTGCACAGAGGGATGTCCAGCCAGTGAGCCACACCATCCAGGGCTGCAGCCACATTTATTAAGTATCCTGTGCACCACACACTGTTCTGTCATTCCATCTGTAGAATCCACCTACCAGAATCGGGTTATTCATAGGAAATCTTATGGTGAAATGTCCAATTGTATTAAAAAGATACACCTACATGAATTTTAATGTCCAATTGTATTAAAAAGATACACCCACGTGAATTTTAATTTTGTCTCAAAGGATTTTCTTTCTTTCTTTTCCAAATGATTTTATTTATAGGATCTTTTTGCTCATGTTTTACTTAATGACTGGAAGAAAACTCTTTTCTCATCATCATTTTTAGATTTGTTAATAGTTTTATATTTCTTATAAAATTAATGCCAAATTATACATTTGGTTTTTGTCCCTGGTTCCTGGCATGATGCTCCTAAAACTCAGCTTTGATTTTACTGTCCTTTTGTTTCCTCCCCTACTCCCTCCCTCCCACCCAGGCACATGCCCTTACCCCAAGCCCTACACCCCAGTGTCTCGTGTCCATTGGTTATGCTTATATGCATGCATACAAGTTCTTCGGTTGATCTCTTACCCACCCTCCCACCACCACCACTCCCCAGCCTTCTTGCTGTAATTTGACAGTCTGTTAGATGCTTCTATGCCTCTGTATATCTATCTCTTTGTTCATCTGCTTATAATGTTCTTTATTATCCATAAATAAGTGAGATAATGTGGTATTTTTCTTTTGCTTCCTGGCTTATTTCACTTGGCATGATGTTCTCCAGTTCCATCCATGCTGCTGCAAATGGTAAGAATTCCTTTTCCTGCCTTTCAATGCTAACACTAGAACCCCAGGGCACAGAATTCATGCGGGGGAGGTGTCCTTCAGCCCAGCCTGCACCCTCTCCCATCTGGGACCCCTCAAGGGATGTTTGACTGCCCGTTTACAGGGATCGGGCCACAGGGGTATAGCCAGCCTGGGTGAGGGGCTGTTTGCAGGCTGGCCAAGCCCCCTTCAGGATGGGGGTCCCACTGGGGTGCCTGGCCAGGCTGGGTGAGGGCTGATGGCTGTTTGTAGGCTGGCCACACCCCCCCCAGTGGGGACCCTCAGCCCATAGGGGTGTGCCCAGCCTGGGTAAGGGGCTTTTTTTTTTTTCAGTGCCTCCTTGAGCAGAGGCCAGGGCTGGCTGGAAGCAGGTATCTGGGATTTATTTATCTTCTATAATTGAAACTTTGTAGCCTTGAGTGAAGGCCAGGGCCAGCCAGGGCAGTTGGGAAGCTAGGCAACCCAAGACTCCTGTTCACTCCAGCTCCGTGGCAGCCACCATATTAGTTGGGTTGATTTGCATACTCGCTCCTGATTGGCTGATGGGTATAGTGGAATGATAGTTAATTTGCATGTTTCTCTTTTATTAGTGTAGAAGATAACTCTATGTGGGCAGCAATGGGCCTAGATAGCTTCTGGATGGAGGCTGGTCTTCTCCAGAAAAACTGTTCATATAGCTGGAGGATTAGCACTTTCGGCCCCATTCCCCTCCCCAAACTTCCAGAGAGAGGAAAGGGGCTGGAGATTAAATTCAACCACTGTTATTTTTTAAAATATATTTTTATTGGTTTCAGAGAGGAAAGGAAAGAGAGAGGAAGATGGAAGGATCAATGATAAGAGAGAATTATTGATAGGCCACCTCCTGCACTGGAGATTGAGCCTGCAACCCAGGCATGTGCCCACCCAGGAATCAAACATGACCTCATGATTCATAGGTCAATGCTCAACCACAGAGCCATGCCAGTCAGGCAAATGTTAACTTTTCACCATATCTGTTCTATTATGATTCCCCTTGACCTCTAAATACTTTAGTGTTTACAAAAGGTCAATGTTTAACAATCAATTATATTTCCATAAATTAGCAAACAACTGTGAAATGGAATTTTGAAGCAATGTCATTTAGTGATTTGACCTAAAGTATTTAAAAATAAATGTAATGGGCCCTAGCTGGTATGGCTCAGTTGGTTGGAGCGTAGTCCCATACACCAAAAGGTCACTGGTTTGATCCTCGGTCAGGGCATGCCAGAGGCAACCAATTGATCTTTCTCTCTCACCTCAATGTTTCTCCCTCCCTCTCTCTCTAAAAATTAACAAACAGCCCTAACTGGTTTGGCTCAGTGGATAGAGTGTCAACCTGTGGACTGAAAGATCCCAGGTTCGATTCTGGTCAAGGGCATGTACCTTGATTGCGGGCACAACCCCAGTAGGAGGTGTGCAGGAGGCAGCTCATTGATGTTTCTAACTCTCTATCCCTCTCCCTTCCTCTCTGTAAAAAAAATCAATAAACTACATTTAAAAAATGTTAATCAATAAACAAATCCTCAGGTGAGGATTAAAAATTAGGTAAATATAATGTGAGATATACAGAGCTTACAGTAAATGCTATAAACACTTGACTTTGAAAAATCAATGGCATATAAAAATGGAGAACTATAACAGTGTTAGCCTGTCCATTCTCTCCAATGTACCTATTGATTCAACGAAATCCCAATAAAAATCCCAGGAGACTTTTTATTATTTTTTAAATATATATATATTATTGATTTTTTTTTTACAGAGAGGAAAGGAGAGAGATAGAGAACCAGAAACATCCATGAGAGAGAAACATTGATCAGCTGCCTCCCACACTCCCCCCCACTGGGGATGCACCCGAAACTAAGGCACCTGGGACCCCTGAGTCTGCAGGCCGACGCTCTATCCACTGAGCCAAACGGGTTTCGGCCCCAGCAGACTTTTTTTTTTTTTTTTTAATATATTCACAGAGCGGAAGGGAGAGGGATAGAAAGTCAGAAACATCGATGAGAGAGAGACATTGTGCCCGCAGCCAAGGTATATGCCCTTGCTGGAATCGAACCTGGGACCCTTCAGTCCGCAGTCTGACGCTCTATCCACTGAGCCAAACCGGTCTCGGCCCCAGCAGACTTTTTTAAAGTAGAGGTTGACAAGTTGATTTCAAAATTTATATGGCAAGGATCTAGAATAGCCATGATGATCTTGAAGGAAAAGGAGGACTATTCCACTCTATTTCGAGGCTTATTCAAAGGCTATAGTAATTAAGTCAGGGTGGTAGAGATCTAAGGGTAGACACGCAAATCAGTGAAAAAAACCCATATAACAATGGTGCCTATCAAAACTAACACTGACTACAGAGCTGTACATGTCCTGTAAGTTCTCTGATTGGCCTGCTGATAAGGCTCTAGTCGCTGAGTTGTGAGGAGGCCCAGCGTGGCGGTGATGGAGTGGGGGGTACTGGGCCATCTACCTAAGAGTTTTAGAATCTCTAAGAAGACCAGCTTGGGTGGAGTGAAGGAATGTGGGCAGGGACTTGGGGGAGAGACGAGTAGAGTTGCCAGATTGAGCAAGTAAAAACACAAGTTACATAATACCAACTTTAATTTCAGATAAACAACAAATAATCTTTTACTATTCACCATAAAATATTTGAGACATACTTACAGTAAAAACTACTTGTTATATTTCGTATTTAAATTAGCATCTTATGTTTGATCTGGCAACCCTACGTGTATGGGGGAGTGGAATAGACCCGGGAAAGAAGGGTTGGGACATGGGGGGCAGAGGAAGAGAGGCTAAGGGAAAGTGAGGGGAACTGAAAGGACAGCTTGGAAAGAGTTGGAAGTTGGGGGAAGCAAAGAGAAAGAGATGGAAGAAAATGGGTGGGTGTGGAAGAGAGGGTGGGAAAAATGGTTTTAGAAGGAAAAGAGAAGTAGAATAGGGGGAGGAAAGATGTGCCAGGGGTGGAGTTAGGGGAGAGCAGTGAGAGGAATCTAGCATGCAAATGTGATAGCGATGGGAGGGCTGAGAAGGGGCAGGCGATGGAAATCCCTGGAAAAGACAGAAGTTTGGAATGTAGCGGGAACTTGGCGTATTCAAAAGATTGTGGGTTATGGGTCAGAAGACTCACCCGAGTGTTCTTCCCAGCATTTCCGATTATCTTAGGCGACCCTGCTAGTAGTTCTCAATCTGTGGGTTGAGCACCGCTGCTGTAGAGCCTAAGATCATCGGAAAACACAGATATGTACATTACGATTCATAACAGTAGCAAAATTACAGTTATGAAGTAGCAACAAAAATAATTTTATGGTTGGGGGTCACCACAACGTGAAGAACTGTATTAAAGGGTCGCAGCATTAGGAAGGTTGAGAACCACTGCTGTAGATGGTCCTAAAATCGAATCCTAACTTCCAAGTTCTGCTGCTCCTGGCTGTGGGTCTCTTCCTAGAAGCCTCCGTCTTCCTTTTTGTCACGAGCCAGTCCTTCCCCCGCATCTGCCCGATCTGTGCGAGGCTTTCCACAGTCCTTCCCCCGCATCTGCCCGATCTGTGCCAGGCTTTCCACAGTCCTTCCCCCGCATCTGCCCGATCTGTGCGAGGCTTTCCACAGTCCTTCCCCCCGCATCTGCCCGATCTGTGCGAGGCTTTCCACAGCCGCCGGGCACGGTTGCTCGTGTTGGTGCTGCACAAGAGCACGATACCTAAAGAGGCGCCGATCAGAGCACAGGCATTTCCGTTATTCTGGAAACAACTAAAAAACATTTTTGTGTCGTGTGTTACTGTTTTTGTGACTGCAGGGATTTCTAGTCTATTGCAACAGTGTTCCAGCAGATGGCAGTCAAGTGCCTTCTTTCAACAGGGTTGGTAGCCACCATTCCTCTTCCACTGACCAAGGAGAAATCAGTGTGAAAATGGGAACACATTGTTGATCTCATGTAATCTGAAATAGCCTGTGCTTCACCCTGGCTGTGTGGTTCAGTTGGTTGGAGCGTTATCCTTTATACCGAAAGGTTTCGGGTTCGATTTCTGGCCGAGGCACATACCTAGGTTGACTGGGTGGAAGGAAACCAGTCAATGTTCTCTCTCACCTCTTTTCCTCTCTCTCTCTTTCTCTCTATCCGGTCCCCTCTCTCTAAAATCAATAAACACAGGGGGAAGGCTGGGGTGGATGGGAGGCGGATGCTGGAAGAGATCAACCAAAGGATTTGTATGCATGCATTTGAGCATAACCAATGAATGAAAGACACTGGGGCGGGCGGGGGGGGGGGGGGGGGGGGGGGGGGGGCAGGCGGAGACATGTGCTGGGGGGTAGGGGAGGCGGGGGGAGGATATTGGGGTGGGAAAGGGAAAACTTATGTACTACTATTAAATATAAGTTATACTGCAAAAAAATCAATAAAAAAATAAGATATCCTATCTAAAAAAAAACATGCAAAATAACTAAATAAATAAAATCAATAAACATATCCTTACGGCGGGATTAAACATAATAATAACTAAATAAAATAGCCAGTACTTCTAAACAAGGAACTGCTCTTCCACATGATACACAGAGCATCTTTTTCTTTTTTTTTAAATCCCTATCGGTATATGTGCACTGGCCACATTCAATGTTTCATATTGCAGTCCATGTTTTCTGCTAGTTATTTTCTGTAACAGACCAGAACTAGTGAGTTCTAAACTTAAAGTCACATGTCCTCTCACTTGGCACAGACCGCTGTGTAATAACTAATATGCTGTCACCATTAGTAATTCACAGAGAACGGAGGTGGGTGGAAATTAGAGAGTATTACGCAATAGCAGGTTAATTATGTTTTTATAGTAGTTGTTTATTGTTGCTTTAAAAATTTCAGCAGTATAAAAATTAACTATTGCCTGGCTGGTGTGGCTCAATTGATTGAGTGT